>CM035407.1:181047890-181077890 GCA_020310875.1 Ceratopteris richardii
GTTGGATCTTATTATCATTGCATTACCCCATGAAACCTCCTTTTTTTTGGCTCTTGGGAAGACGTTGGCTGAGGTACACTATGGAACTGCAAGATGGGGGAGAAACATATGGATCTCCACCGAGACCAATGATGAGTTGCGGGTCAATTTGGAAAAGTAACTCGATATACAATGGATTTTGAGGTAACGCCCTCCTGACCACTTGAGGAAGATAATTTGTTCAATTGGATGATGCAGCTTAGAGTGCTGCTTAGTGGAGATTCATGAAATAAATGAAGAAATGGACCAAGTTGGACCTTGTCCACCCTCTTCACATGGGAGTGAATTTCCTGCAAAAGGTGTCGTGTCCAAGTGTCCCCAACTATGCTAAGAAAGTGGTGAGTGCACGTAGTGACCCAAGATGTGCGCCTCCTCCTAGGTGGTCCAACCGGGTCACTCCTGCCAACTAGCTCAACTGGTCAGATGGGTGCTTACTTCTAGGTGGATCACCTCATGCTGGGCAAGTAGGCTAGACATCTCTCTTTGTGCAAACACTTCTCACAATTACACTGTTATGTCAAGAAGAACCAAGTAATGAGGCCAAAGTGGACTATTTCATGGCTGCATGATCAAAAAATGTAGAACATGGGCAGGCACCTTTGGCCACAGCTTTTGAGTTAATAGCACCAAAAGACATCCTATTTCTGGAAATTTCATCTTGTTCGACAAGGAGCCAATTTTATGGAGCACAAAATAAGTATTGCTCAGTTGCTACTATTGAAGACCTTTTGGAAGATTGTAAAGAAGATGCATTAATGCAAGAAATCAACCTAGGAGGTGGTCATAACTTTCAAATAATCTATACAATGAGCAACATGGCTATGATATTAAACGGATCTACTCCAAAGGTAATGTCAATATTTGCCTATGAGAAAGTTAGGACATGGAAGAAATCCAGAAAGTATTTGAACTTTGAAGAATTGGCTTTGCCAAGCTTTTTTGTCACCACTCACCATGCTCACCTTCCCCCACTTGGTGATCGAGTCTCACTTCAGAGGAATCGAGATGGTTGCCATTCTTCTTGCTCTCCCTTCATGCTGAGGACTTATCAGCATATGGTCGCCCTTCCTCAACTTGGGCCACCCAAGAAGCTAGCTTGCCCTCTCTACCCCTTGGGTCTCCCTCCTCTTGGGGGCGCCCTCTCCCTTTGGGTGAGGGTACCCCTTCAAGGAGGGTTTCCCTCTTCCTTTGTGTGAGGGTGCTCTCTAAGGGGGGTCGCCCTCTCCCTTTGGGTGACGCTTCCCTCCATGGAGAAGCACGCCTCCGTGTTGATATCGATAGGGAATTCTTGATCTTCATCGGCCATTATGACCGAGAGCGTCATGTGAGCAGCCTGGGTGCAGTGACTGTGGAAACCTAGCAAAAGGACGGTGTGAGGGTGCGATGATGGCAAAATGGCACGATGGAAGCAGCCTAGCATAACGACATTGGGAGGGTGCAATGATGGTGGGAGGGCACGACGGTAACAAATGGGCACACAGACTGCGGGAGAGCGGGTCAGCTCAAATGGGCACGGTGAAAGCGAGAGAGCAGAAAATAGGCAAGCAGGAGCATTGACAGTGACAGAACATGATGGCGACATGAGTGCATGCTTAGAGCGGGAGATAGAGACAGCAGCAAGCAGGCCCACATGCAATGGGAGCGAGGGAAGGAGAGAGCATAGCACCTCTAGAAGGGTGGGAGGGTTGCGAGAGCACATGCACTTAGCAGAAAGAGGGCTAATCCAAGATGGGCCTAGGACATAGGTGGAAGGAGATCACGCACACTTGGAAGAAAGAGGGCTAATCAAACATGGTGGCCGGGACGTAGATGGTACCAATTGAGACGTCTTGAACTGCCTCGAATGCCCAAGGCCTGCACGTGGGAGCAAAAGACGTGCGCAAGAAAACATATGACATAAGTGAGCCATTTGCCAAAAGAAAAGCTTTTTCTATTACCTTCAAGAAAATGTACAACCAATGGCAAAGAGGCTTAGGGAGAGGTTAGAAGGCTTTGCAAGACCACTTCTATCCCTTATAATTGCGCACAATTCGACATTACAGGGCAAACCACCCAGACCTTGAAATGGGTTGGAGATAAATACAGGGGCTCTGATAGAGGGGATGGAGGGGGAGCCCATGTTCCAACACTCAGGTAGAAAAAGATGGGTAATAAATGCTCTACACCTGTATCTGTCATAATCAATTTGTACAGAGAAAAGTGGCTCTGTCCTGGCTCAAGGTCACGTTCACATTGACACAAGAGAAAACTTTACCATTACAAGTGTCATTAATTATTGGTTATTGTGAATCTTTTTTTTGAAAAGTTCAATCATTGACCTATTTTTTCATTATGTTTGAAATTAGAAAAAACAATGCACACACGTTAGGCATCTTCTCTATCCCTCACTTTTCAAGAGTTAAGATCATGTCATTTATGGGACTTGAACCTTGGATTTACTGTCCAAAGGAAAGGTGTTCACCATTATACCTTCTATGATTGTGTAGCATAAGTCCTGAAGGATGCTTATTCTAAGGTACATATTTTCCTGGGATATCCTGGTGTCAAGTTTCTAAATAGTGCCAGCTATGATATTAGTAGTGAGGATGCCTTTGCCGTACTGTAATTCACGAACCCCAGCTAAAATTGAGCCAAGAGAGATGCCTGTAGACAATAGGTTGACTGCATGGCTTCAAGTGAAACTATATACATGCAGGCATAAGAAAAATATTAAAGAAACTTATTAATTAGTATTGAGTTATTAATTAACAGCTACAGTATTATTATTGTTACTACTGTTCTTGGTTTTATAATGCTTTACTAAAGAGATTTCGTGAAACTAATACTAATTGTAAATTAAATAGGTACATGGTCTTCATCTTGAGCGTTATGCTTTTAGAGATTCTCTCACTGATGCAGTTGTCCATAATTTAACCTCCAACGTAAAGGCATGTACCTCAATAACTTCTCAAATCACAATTAAAGCACAAAACATTTGTCTGTACTCTAGTTCTTTTTTTTATTGATGCAAACGGGATTCATTATGTGTGTGTGTGTGTGTGTGTGTGTGTGTGTGTGTGTTTGTGTGTGTGTGTGGGGGGGGGGGGGGGGGGGGGGAGGGAGAGAGGGAGAGAGAGAGAGAGAGAGAGAGAGAGAGAGAGAGAGAGAGAGAGAGAGAGAGAGAGAGAGAGAGAGAGAGAGAGAGAGAGAGAGAGAGAGAGAGAGAGAGAGAGAGAGAGAGAGAGAGAGAGAGAGAGAGAGAGACGAAATGAAATGTTATATTGACATCTGCTAAAGGGTCAAAATGACCTATGATACTGAAAAGTTACAAGCTGGTGGATCTGATATGAAGCCTGTGTGCTGCAAAACACTAATTAATGAAAAAGCTAACATTGAGTACTTGGTGGACGTGGAGCAAAATTGATAAATGAACTAGAAACCCTCTGATCAACATAATGATACAGAGGAGATGCCAATAACCTCTGGAAGACAATCTCATGAAGTACAGGATAATTAAGGGTACAACAAAGAAAGGACTAGTCCTCCATGCAACAGGAAATCATCCTCCATCTCATGAAATACAAGATAGTGGAGGATACAACAGCATGAGCTAAGAAAGGGTTAGTCCTCCATCTCATATGAAATTGAGCATTTATTTGATGTTAGATCTCCTCAATGTCCTTCATGGTCAACACCCTAGCTGGGTAGTGTGCATGGTGCACCAAAATGATCTGAATCTTCTTCTTTAACAATTGTCTATTCTAGGACACCCTCCGTTGTAGTCATCGATGCCTCGATCTCCATAGGCCCAACACATCATCAACCAGGATCTGCCATATAATGGTAGTAACAGTCCTGAAATAATCCCTAACATGACTTCGAGTCTGTTGCTCTGATTGCCTGAGCAGGATATCTCTATATTCCCTGAGCTCAAGCAAGAAAAGAAACCCAGGAGCAGCACGCTGGTATTGATTTGGTTGGATCTGGTGGAATGCATGGGAATGGGCAGAATACACATGACCTGCTGGAGCAGCTGAGCCAAGGGATTGTGGTCGACCAACTGAAGGGAAGTCAACCTGGCCTTGGGTCAAGTCGATCAGATGCTGATCGTGATTATCGACCAGCTGGGGGGAGGAACAAGCTCGACTTGGAGCTGATGAAATATATCTAGGACTGGACCAGGATAATGTGAAGAAGTTGACCAAGGAGCTGAGGGAGTCAACCTAAAGGGGGCAACTTGACCAGCTGCTGAGGAACACCAGTATGGCAATGTGTTGGAATAATCATAGTGTTACGTGGATAATATAACTCAGGGGATACATCTCATGCCATTTCTAAGAAGTTGGGTATGACCACTTAATGATCCACACTCTGAGGAAAAAGCACAAGATTGATTATGTGTGCTACTCTCCTCCCATCCTATTTATCGCCTTGCTTCTAAAACAGATAGAGTATCTAGAGTGTTCTAGTGTGGATATGTGGCCATCATGCACAACTATCACCTTAAGAACCTTAGGATAACCCCCCAGCTAGGGACCTTGGTTGAGTTAGCCCTTGCCCCACACACACATGAGATGGCATACTAGGCCTAATGTCTAATACTCTCTCCCATTTCTAAAGATCATTGTCCTCAATGATGTAGGAGGAAAGCTTATGATTACCTGGTGTCAATCATTTTGATATTGCATCTAGGAGACTTAAGATTTTACGCCTTGGCCCTTGCTTTTCCTCTTGAGTTCTTTTTATTTCATATGGTAGGTAGGAACTACTCATTATATCTAAACAGATGCTAACATTCATTGGAATATTTGTGTAATTTTTATCATCTATTTTATCTCTATGATTCTCGAATAATTCTAGGATAGTTCTATGGCACATATGTGATTAGAAGTTATGGGATGTATGCTACAATACGTCTTAGAAGGAAGTACTCTCACTACCTTCTCATTCATCATATCTACATCTATCTCATTCAATATCAAATTTCATAAATACTTTGTTTAGCATTTTGGTTTACAAAGTGTGTGCCCTAGTCCGTGATGATTTCCAAGGGGCACATTGTCAGAAACAATGTCATTATTAAGCAGGTAACCCTAATTTCATCAAAACTGTTTCTCAGAAATGGTAAAATGGTCAAAGTTGGTCAAAAATTTTATCTCAAATTCCTGAAGCACTCAATGAAAGCTTTCTTAACATATATAACACTTGACTATTTGATCAGTAAAAGGCTTTAATTTCCAGCATTTATGTGCTCTTCACTTATGCCACATGTCAAAAACTTATTTAAAGTTGGAAAAAGCAACTAATCTAAGAGCTTAAGTACTCACACTTGCTACTCTCATATACACACTTATCTTGTGGTACTTATCCCATAAGTACACTACTACACACACTCACTGGTGTGCCACTCTATCATCACTCTTACACCTCTTCTACACACTCTCAAGTGTGTCTGTCGGTAAGCTGCTGATTTTCTGTTCCACGTTATCTTCTTTTTGTACCAAAGTATTTCCAGCTGGCTACATTAAGTAGAGAACTGTTTGCAGCTGTCTACATTAAAAAAGGGATTTTTAAAAGCATACTTTGTTGGTATTCAATGTTCATACATACACAACACAGAGACCGATTCTTCCATAATTGGCCTATTCTCCACCACTTATTCAGCACACACTCATTTTCTATATCTTTAAGCACTATTTTGTCAAGTTTTGTAGCGAAAACCATTCAGATTCAGTCTGTTACATTCATATGTGTGCGTGCGCGCGGGATGGCGGGCGTGTGTGTGTGTGTGTGTGTGTGTGTGTGTGTGTGTGTGTGTGTGTGTGTGTGTGTGTGTTAATATGGCCCGAGAAAAGTCTCCCTCCGATCTCTTCATGGGTCTCCTTCAAGATCTCCTATACATCATTTGACATCAAACACTTCCTAGGAATCTCATCAGGCCTTGTTTTATACAAATTGTTATTAAATATTATATAATCCCTAATCTCAAAGAGAAGATGTCGTTTTTCCAGAGGAATCAAGTGTGGGGGGAAATGTCCATCACTAAGGAACTGACACATGTTTTCATACCTTTCCAGTAGAGCTCGTACACTAAACAAGGTTGCAACATGGAATTCATTTCATCCGGATATCCTTACCTTCTTCCCTTGGAATGGAAAGATAAAGGTGATCTTCCATGACATGACTCCTTGGCCGAAGTAGCAATTGGAAGTTGAACTCTTGGAAGAGAAACAACCATCACCATATCCTTCCTCTAACTTATGGCTTGTTTAATAAATACTTTAGTGCCTAGTGATCACTGATGACCACAAAGGACACGTCCAAAAGGTAGTGATGGAACTTCTTCACGACAAAAACACGGGCTAGTGCCTCTCTCTCTCTCTAGTGATATAATTCTGTTTTGCCATTGAGAGAAACCTACTTGCATATTATAGGGGGTTGATCAATCTTGTGCTCAATACTTGGTTGCACCAAAACTACATCCCACAACTTGCAAACTTGCATCTACATGGACATGGAATATGACCCTCTAATTTCAAGCATAGAGGATAGGTGCACTGATCAACTTTTCCTTGATAATTCAAAGGCTTGTGCCCCCATTGGAATGCAAGTTCTTACTGATCAAACAAGATAGATGCTCGACGATGTGTGCTCATTATGATGAATTTGTGGTGGTAGCTCATGTGTATGAGGAATCCGTGCAACTTCTTGGGAGCCATGGTCCGTGGCATGCAGAGAATAGCCCAGATATGTTCTCGATATGCATCCATCCCTTTTGCATAGTCCACATGTCTGAGACGCAGTCAGTGGATTACAAGAAAGTGGCATTTATTAGGATTCAGCTTTAGGTTGATTTCTCTACATCTTTTTAACACTTGCACCAGTTGATCAAGGTGTTCATCAAATTTTTGCACTCGAGTGGAACAACTAGGCATGGAAAAGGTAGAAAAATCACCTATGAAGATTCATTGAAAATTTAAAAGCAACCATCCAAGAATAGGATGCACTGTGCGATTAAAGGTGACTATTGCATGCCAAAGTCCAAAAGCCATTTTTTTTGTATGGATAAGTGCCCAATGGAGTTTGGAAGGAAGTTTGGGCTCATCCTTTGGGTGGATGATAATCTTATTGTACTCGTTGAACTTGTCCATGAAGCTATAAATAGAATGCCCCACTAGTGCCACATCCTCTAAGACTTTCTCAGAGGAGGAGATAGGGAATCCACTAAGTATGGTTACATTGTTGAACACTTTGAAGTCTACATATACATGAATTTTGTTAGATTGCTTCTTGGGGAACCATAACCATAGAAGAAAGCCATTCCCAATGCTCAGTGAGAACAATGATCCTTGCTTCCACCATCTCTATTTCACATTTCATGGCCTTTGCATATTTTGGGTTGAGTCAATAAATTTTAACCTCTACTAGACTAGCCTCATTTACAAAAGGAATTGTGTGTATCCCAAGTGCTGTAGGGATGCCCTCGAGATCAATGTAGCTCCATGTGAACACATCCACATGAGCTTCCCTAAACTTGATCACCCAATCTGGAAGTAAGTGTTTGTTCCATAAACAAGGGGCAAGGAAGATGGGTTTTGGAGCCTCTGGTGAGCCAAGATTAACCTCTTTTATTTCTGTTGTCTCCATTAGCTAAGGGTCCTCCTTTTGCTTCCTCTAGGTCCCTCATGAGTCTCTTTGTATCATAAGCAAGTTGATCATCTAGTGCATGCTCTTTTTTCTTGTCCTAGAGCCATTTGGGAATTTCTTCCAAAAGCTCTTCCTATCCTTTTTTCCTCTCTTCTCCTTCTTTGCTTCCTCAACTAGTTTTTCAAGGTGCGATCTTTTGCCTCTTCAATGATTGGTGATAGGCTCCCCAAGTCCAATGACTTATATATCATCGTTGGTGTCTTCCTTTGGTTATGTGGGTAGTATACCAAAACACATGGGAGACTCTTCCCCGAACCATTCCAACAGATCATTCTCTTCAAAATAGGAAATCTCTTCTTTTGGTTCTTCTTCCTTGATGAAGTGAGTGGCTCCTTGATGGTAGTCTAGTCCCACTTGTAGTTGAACCTACTTCATGCCCCACTCCTCTTCGTGTTCCATTCACATGATTTCCCTTCCACAATCAGGGATGGCCCATGAGTGCCTCACTCATGGCCTTCATATGAGTAGGCGAAATCCTTCCAGTACTTCTAGAAGGTGTATTACTACAAAGTCAAGTGTAAAAGAAAGTTCTTACACTCCCATCCTTGCCCCATCTTTTATCCCTATGGCTTTTACCGTGATTTGGTCTCCAAAGAGTTACTATGAAGTTTGCCTTCCTTGTTGAGTGCATCCCAAGAGTCTTCATTGTGTATTCTGGCATGAGGTTTATTCCTATTCCATCATCAACAATGAGCCTAGAGAGTTACCTTCTCGGGATGTCTACAGTGAGCCTAGGGATTCGATACTAAGTGACTAGTGGTAGCTGCTCTTAAGCACACTTGGGGTTTCAATGGTGCAAACAAGGGTCTCTACTAGTAGAGTGCACATTCTTGGATAATTGGTTGATAGGCATACTATATCACTTCTGAATCTTATGTCTACCTTGAGAAGGTCATAGAGACTCAAGTGGTGAAAGGAGTTCATAAGGACATCCTTGGCACTTATCATTGCCTCAGTGGAGGGAAGCGCAGGGGTTTGCTGTTTCTCAACTCTTCCACTGAGTCCTTCTCCTCCTTAGATGTGTTTCTTATTTTGAGAGCCTCAAGCTCCTATGACAGTTGTGTGATTGGGTCATTCATTTGTTCACTTCCATGCCCAAACTACATCCTTGCTCGCATGATTGGGGTCTCCAGCCACTTCTTTTATGAGAAACTCCCCCAGCATGTCACAGAGCTTGGCCAGCAAGGTTTTTGTGCAAGTGACTAGTTCAAGGAAGGTTTCATCTCCATGGAGCTTGAGATTCTCAAGCACATCCAAAGTAGGCTCGATTGAATTTGCTGGTTGAAATGCCTATGAGAAAGCAGTGGTCATGTCTTCCCGAGTCTGGAAATGATTTTCTTCAAATTGGCTGAACCTATTTTTAGTCAATCCTTTGAGGGTGGAAGGGAAGAGCACCCTAAAGGCGCCCTCCCTTTTGTTGAGTCTCTAGCTTTTGTAAAGGGTCAAAACCTCCACACATGATCATTTGGGTGGGAGGTGGATGTTGATATACAGGAGTAGAGAAGAGAGTTCCTCACGATTAGACATTTCAGTGATGGAGTGTGCACATGGTGAAGGTAGATAGTTGAGTTTACGATGATGATAGTAGAAGGGAGGACAATGTAAAGGGTTCAAAGAATGGGATCATGAGTGGCTTTTGGTCATACGAGCACATGTAGAAGAGTTTCACTGTATCCGTTTTGTGTCCAATCGGGCATGGCAAATTCGTTACCTATGGTGGGTAGACATAAAGGACAACAAGTTTCCGTTTCAACACAAAAACACACAATGAACACAATGCCCATGGAGAAAGTATTTTCAAAGAAAAGAAACACCTCTACCCTTCACACAACACTTCCCACAAAAACTACAAATACTGCACACAAATACAACAAGAAAAGGTATATAACAAGAGCCCACCTTGTATTCCTGCATAGGGTTACAACAACAAGGTCACTACACCTACAAGAAGGGTGCAATAGTGGTCCGTTCGAGGAGTGTGATGTGGGCACCTATTGTATAATTCATGGATTTTGAATGCAAAATATGTGGATTCTAAAGGTTAGAATATGATAAATCTTTGCCTTGGTTTAGCCTTTGATTTACCCTTGGAACATGTTTGAACCTTTGGGTTGAACCTTGGTTTTAACCCTTAGGTTACTTATTCATATGAATGGTTGTGAACCTTAGGGTTGATTTATCCTAAGGTGTGGGAACCTTAGTCCTAGGAGAAGCTTCTTTAAGTGCCACCTTGGGGTGTATGTTGGAGAAGAATCCTCATTCGATTTAGAAGGCATGTTACATTAGAAGGCATGTGATCAGTCTTGGGAAAGATTCCACATGAGGGACACTTGGCTGGACACTTGGCCAAACTCAAGGACATGCACCTCCTTGGCCTAGAGATATATATACGGGTGGAGTTGGATGGGTGGACACATGCTCTCTCTTCACCTTATTGGTCTAAGCTAGTTGATTGTGTAGTCTTGCTAGTTAGTTTACTTGTAGACATGTTGATTATTTAACATTGGTATCTAGAGCTAGACATATCTTCTTAAGAGCAATGTTTGATTCTCTTGAGTGAATTATTCCTTGAAATCATGTGAAGGTTTTGGACAAGCCTCTGTCTATATTCACGAGTCAAGGCCATCTATTTCTCTCTTGTTTAGAGAATTAAAAAGTCTGGCATGCGTCATTTGTATCTAGGAGGCATTCCATTTCTAGTTTATTTCCATTTTATATTGTATTTCCTTTGTATTTGGGTAGCTTGCCATTTGCTTCTACCATTGTATTCATTCTCCTTTCAGGGGAATTATCCCACATGAGATGTACTTTGGAGTATCTACTCTTGCAAGAACTTTGAACTAAAAGCAAAGCAAACTTGAATCATTTAACTCCATTTAATAGATAGAAGATATAAAAGGTAACTTGATGGTTTGAAAAGTGTTGTTCCTCAATTACTTTGAGGATTTGAAGGAATCAGTAAAATAAGAAATGATTTGTTCCTCTTTCAAAAGCAATGGAGACTTTTGAGGTTAGTATATATAACTTATCTTGGGTAAGATAATCAATACTAATTTGGAAGCACCTACAAAGCTAATACGAATAAGGAACTTGGGTAGAGACCTACAAAAATGATCTACCAAGTAAATCCAATTCCTAAAGACATTATTTTAGTTTTTGGATCAAGGAAGTCATGAATGCCAAATATTTTCAAGAATCATTGACCTGGAAGAGCATGGAAAGGTTCAAAGGATGAATCTAAGGAAAATCAAGGATGTTCAAGACAATTGCTTACAAAACCTGGTTTATGGCTACTATCAGACACACATCATTTAACTAGTATATGGCATGCACCCTAAATTTTTGCAAGGATCTAACCATATAGTAGCAAATAGAATGCGAGGGATCACTGCCACGCTTGCATCGAATTTCATCATGATCAAGCTCCTCAAAGGAAAAAGGAAAATAGGTGATGACAACTAAGAGGGGTGGAAGAAAAAAGGAAGCACATGACACAAATCTCTGGAAATTTCTAATGAAGGAGAGTTTGGCTTTACTATAACATCGAAGACTTTTTGAGAAAATTTCCAAAAAAAAAGTTGTTACCAAGATGAAATGGCCTTTTTCGAGTAACGGAAGTACTACCCAGAGATGCAATTCCAATTTCCATCATGGATGGGCAGCCATTGCTCCTCGTCAACGAATCCAAATTATGGCCCTATGTGGAGCCATGGTAGTATTCTCAACAAAGATACACCAAGTTATGTATATATCATACAAAGTTTAGATGGTTTTCATGTTTTCCTTCTATCTGCACCAACTGCCCGTGATTTTTAGGGGACCTACCTGCCTCACTTGCTCAACCCCGAAATTTAGTGACCAGCTATTCTAGGCCTCTCCTCTCTCCTCTTTCCTTGACACTGTGTTGCAAACTCGCCAACTCTCTTGACGTCCCTCTCTCTTTGGTACTAAAGTCTCTCTTTAGGCCTATCTCAATGTCAACAACGACCTACTATGAGGATCTCTCTCTCTCTCTCTCTCTCTCTCTCTCTCTCTCTCTCTCTCTCTCTCTCTCTCTCCCTCTCTCCCCCCCCCCCCCACCCACTTTCATGGGTATCTCCATATGCATACTACGGAGATATGTTACGAGTTTTTTTCAGCACTTTTATATTCTCTGATAGACAATAGACAGAAGATACACCCATGTACATCGATTTGTCTCATAGGCCAAGTTCCGCCTCCTAATAGACGTAAAAACATCGGCCTGGTGGATTGGGGCTTTCGGGCACCATTTCCTCGGAAATAGCAAAGCTTTGATTTTTGCATATGCTTTCATTGGGAGACAACAACATAATGGTAGAGATACCCCCAGAGCTTGGAAGTCTATTCAACCTAAATTACCTCGACCTTTCTAAAAATCATCTCAATGGCAGAATTCCATCTTCAGTCTGGAACCTCAGAAGTCTCAAATTTTTGAGGCTATATACTAACAACCTTCCGGGCCCATACCACAATCACTCTCCTCCATTAGAGTATTTAAATCTGTAACTTCTCGTCTAAAAATTTTAGTGGTGAAATGTCGGATCTCATAACTGTCCATCAAAATGCTGAAGGTAATCCATACTTGCGTGGAACGGGCACTTAACGGGACTGCCCCGAAAAGGTGCATTCTTTACCCATGAATGCATCTGTGCATTAGATTAAACGCCAAGAATCTGAACAGGCTCATTATGCGGGTGAGCTTGCTGCTGGTATTTGGGATAACTTTGCTTGCATCTGTATGTTTCAGCTTATAAATGTGCTGGAGCAAAGGGCGACAGATCTATAGTATTTGTGATGTAGAGCAGCATGGACTTGAGACAAGTTTCTGTCTTGTCCAGCTCAAACGGTACTCCCTTCCGGAATTTCTTCAAGCAACAGACAATTTCAATTCCAATAACCTTCTTGGCGCTGAAGGTCGTACCGAGATTGGGCAAACTTTTTTCCCCCCTTCATCTTAACTATGGGCAACTTTTTTTACACTAATCAAATATGCTACTACTAAACTTTTTTTAATCCAATAAAAGTGGGGGATTTTTTTTAGCAAATGAAAAATGTTGGCCGCTTCACTTTTCAACAAAACTTGGGCGACTTTATGACAATAGGTTGGTGAGTTTCTTATTTTTATTATTATTATTTTTGGAACTAATGACACAAGCACGGGCATTAGTAGCTAAACTACCTAACAATCGAGGTGACTTTCTTATTAAGAAATGGATTGAGAAAGCACTACCAATTCCAAGGCAACAAATGTCACGAGGACGGAGATAAAGAAGAGAGCTCACACAGACACACTCTCACAATCAAAGAGAAGCACACACTCAGATTGAGGCAAGGAAGTATGATCTTCTTCTTCTTCTATTACATAAAAAGGAATGTACAAGAATGACCTAAAAACAAGAATACAACTACTCCAATATATAAAGACAAGCACATAAGAAAAAACATAATGTCCGCGAATGAGTGAGCTTGCAAGAAACAAATGTGCCATCACTCTCGGTAGATAAATCTAATAAAGCTCAATGAAGTGTCCCTGACATATAACAGCGTGATCACTATACATATCAGAGAAATGAAAAAGTGATACGTGTCATCTTGGATCATCACATGTTGAGCTTGATATCTCAACACTCCCCCTCAAACTCAACGCCATGTCCTCTAATCCAAGCATCTTTCCGAAATTCTTCAGCATCTCTGCTCCAAGTGCTTTAGTGAAAATATGAGGAACCTGCTCATCTGTTCTGACATAAACAAGATCAATATCACCTTCTAATACCTTCTCTCTGAGGAAGTCATAATGTACCTCGATATGCTTTGTTCTAGCATGGAAAACAGGGTTCCGTGCTAGCTGTATGCTACTAAAATTATCATAATAGATGGTGATAAGCTTTTTCACTTCCACACTTAAATCTGCAAGTAGCATCCCCAGCCATGATGCCTCACATGCTTCCATTGCAACACCTCTATACTCAACCTCTGTACTCGACAAAGCACCAGTGGGTTGCTTCTTTCTTCTCCATGTAATAGCTGAACCTCGAAGTGAGAATAGAAAGCCTCTAGTAGATCTTCTATCTAGAATACTACGAGCCCAATCTGCATCGGTGTATCCATGAACATGCAAATCTACACCAGCTTCATAAAACAATGCATAATCCAAAGTAACACTCACATAACGTAGAGTGTGCCTCAGAGCATCCAAATATGGCTTCTTGGGAACCTGCATAAACTGACTTTCGAGTCCAATAGTATAGCTTAGATCAGGCCTTGTAATTGTGAGATATAAAAGACTTCCCACAATTTTCCTGTACATAGTAGCATTTTCCAATGCTTCACTGGATGTGGTATCCAACTTCAAATTCTGATCTAATGGCATAGAAATTAGCTTACAATCCGCCATACCATACTTTTGCAGCATATTCATATTCAAGGCATATTGCTTTTGCGACATCCATATACCTGTTTCTATATGTATAAACTCAATGCCCAAGAAGTAGCACATCACACTAAGATCTTTCATGTCAAATTCCTGCATAAGAAGTTGCTTTACCTCTTTAATGCTTTCTTCATTACCACCACCTTAAGGATTAGGTTCGGAGAGCCTGCCTCAACATCTCAAGAAGATCCTTTCATGCAACTTTGGAAGGACTTGGAGGCATTGAAGCTTCAAAAATGACTCATGGAAGAAAAGACCTCATTTCGAGGAGTTGAGGCCGAGGAGCTATCCCGATTAAGGAAAGAGCTTGAAGAATTGAAGACTATCAAGGAGGTAAAATCTTCTCTTTGGTGTGCTACTTGCCCTCATTTTGGTCATCTACCTCAGGAATGCCCTAGTCGAATATTGTGTCAATTTTGTGGCAAAGTTTCCATTATGTGAAGGGATTGCAACAAAAGGAGTCTTTCTATGTTGGACCACCCTCACAAGGTGGAGAGGGTGCAAAAAATACAAAGCCAAGGTTTACTCACCCACTAATGTGCTACAGGTGTGGTAAGTATGGGCATGTGCAAAGCAAGTGCAACTTACTTCAGGGAGCTCCACCATGCAAACATTGCATTGAGGCAAGGGATCATTACACACGTGACTGTCCAAAACAAAAGGGAACAACCATTCATATGATTGAGCTAAAGCCAGAGGAAGGTAGTAATCCCAAATTGCAAGAATGGTGAAGCCAAAGGAAGGTCCAAGGGCAAACAATTGCAAGATACTAACAAAGTGGAGGCAAGCAAGGCAAACGAAGAAAAGAATGCAAGTGTGGAACTCATAGATGACATCAAAGATGCTTACAACTTGGTAGCTGCTGACCTTCACAAACAAGCAGCCAACTCTTCACCCACAACCTCCACCAATGTCAGGGAGTTTTTAAAAAATAGTTGTCAAAGTATGAGGTGGCTGGAGTTGATTCAAATAGATTCGATGGTAAGAAATGATTGGTTGAAAATCATTCATGCATCAATGAATCTAGCACTGTGCACATAAGGTTTTTTAGTGGACTTTCCTCCATCGGAAGTAGCTTGTGTGGGCCTTAACGACCTAAATAAAAGGATCATCATGGGACATTTACGAGATATTCACACATGTTTGAGGACTTAGTGAGACAAGAGTGGGAAGCGGACAACCAAGAGAGGAGTTCTACCTCAAGAGTGCTTACAATGAAGAGCTCGTGCCATGTCCTACATCATACATGTAAATGAGTCTAGGAGTGGAGACTCACAGGAAAGAGTGGTGTACCTATCACCAATTTGGCCGTATTGGGCAAGGTAACTTCCATCAGTAGTCCCTTTTTCGAGCTTGTATTCTTGTAATAGTTCAACCTTTTGATGTGATTCCCATTGTATCGTCATTTATCCATTGTATCATTTATCGACTATATCATTAATCCATTGTATCATTATTTGTCCATTGACCATAGTAGAATTGATACTGGACATTGTATTATACAATTATTCTATGGTCATTATATGAGTGTATTTATTATTGGCCTTGGCATCATCACTTTGCACTAACTTGTCGTAATATTACTCTAGAAGTCATTATGTAATTATTATGTTTTTTGATTCTTGAGATAAAGGATTGTCTCCAAGAAAAATCTTCATAGATTGTGTTTTTTGGTTTGTTTGCGTCATAACCACCCAATAAGGAAATGAAACCTTCATGGCATATGGGAGAATTGAATTACCATGAAATTGAGCACAAAGGCTGAACCTTGGATCTCGAGAGCAACCTACGCCATGACCCTTAGAGGTGCACCTGACTTTGGTTTGCCAGATTCACTTTGAAGTGGTCTTCTTTGAAAGGTTGAAGACCAAGTATGTGCATGGTGTGTTTCGGCATGAGATTGATGCCTGATCCTTCGTCCATAGCTACTCATGAAAAATGGTTTCCGAGGAGAGAGACTACTAGCGGTGGACTTTTATAGTCTCTAAGAGGAGCGGTAGTTGCCCACCATTAAATAGGTCTTGGGGAGAAAATTCAGCAAGGATCAAAACACTCCTTAAGTGAGAACTCATTCGTAGGAATTCATAGAGGTTCACCTACTTGGAGGTGGATTTGTGTACCTCCAAGCGTACATGATAGCCTTGGGGAGTGCAAGAGATCGTTTTGCCATCAAGTCTTCCAATTCACATTGAACAAAATGGGAGGCATCTTCATTGTCTTTGTTTTCCCTCCTATTACTAGCTTTTATCTTTTCTAGTTTCGATGATTACATCCACCCAAGGAGTCTCTGCCTCTTGCGTCTTCTATCCTTCTTTAGTTGCTTCTACTTGCTCTTCCATGGCTTTAATCTCCTGTAGTATAGATGGCTCAAACTCTTTTTGTTTCTTATCCATTGTCAGCCTTTGATTTGATAAGACCCTCAAGGTTCTTGATGACTTATTTGAAGTTCTTGATTTTAGCTTTGCAGTTCTTCTTTGTTTTTCCATCTCTTACTTCCATTGGAAAAAGTTTTCTCTTTCTTTTCCGTTCATCCTTTTCTATCTTCCATTCTCTCTTCTCCATGTCTGTGCCTTCCAACCTCTTATGACCTATCATAAATTTCAGCTTGTGAGAGGATATCATAAGGAAGGGCAACTACTGAACCGGTACACAATCTGAGAGAAATCATGTATTGAAAACTTAGAGGGAGAGTAGGTGAGGGGGAAGGCTGGGAGAGACGCCGGTTTTTTTGGGGGGGGGAGGGAGGAGGGATGAGAGAGAGAGAGAGAGAGAGAGAGAGAGAGAGAGAGAGAGAGAGAGAGAGAGAGAGAGAGAGAGAGAGAGAGAGAGAGAGAGAGAGAGAGAGAGAGAGAGAGAGAGAGAGAGAGAGAGAGAGAGAAAGAAAGAAAGAAAGTCATATTAACGTCTTCTGGAGGCCAAACTTGGCCTATGAGACAAAAACCATATACAAGTGTAGTAACCCTGTGTAGAAGATGAAATGAAATAAAAAGTATATCGCTACACAAAGCTATATAGGGCTGAAAGAGACCGGGGAGACGTGGCTCTGACTCTGCAGAAAGTGGCCACCTAATACATGGGGGATCCATAATGTGAGTAAAAACACCCTAGCTACTGGTGATGGGTGGAGGTGGGTGTAGTATGTGGTACATCGGTGGTGGTCTGAGTGCCTCCTGAAGGAAGACAACCCAAGGGGTGGTGGTACGCCTATGCTCCATCATGTGGTCGTAGGCTGTCCTGATGCGTGAGATATCCTCCTGATATAGTGGTGGTCGACGATATCCTCCCATGCGTGGTCGGCGCCGTGCTCTCTGTGCTGCTGCCTGGTGGAGCGTGAGCCCTATAGATGGACCTCTCTGATGTAGCTCAGCTCGCTGAAAGAACTGTGTAATGGTCTACTGGGTACTCACCCGTGGCCGATGTGTGGGTTGTAGTGACCGCTCTCGCCTCTCGTATGCTACTGTGAGAAAGCGTCCGAAGCGTCGTTGGTCTCCCATAGTCATGCACAACTGGAGGGACTCCTCAATCTGGAAGTATGCTCGTAGGTCTAAGTATGCTGGGCATCTGATAACAAAATGTTCCTCACTCTCTACCTCTGTCTCGCATACTGGGCACCACCTCTCCTCACGGGGGACTCCCCTGGACCGACCCCTCTCAATCTCGAGCTGATGTGATGAAACACGGAGCTGCCCAATGACGACTCGAAGGTGGTGGGGTAGGTATGCCTGCATGTATCTCGGAGTCTCGATGAAGCCCTCGTCCGATATATGTAGAAAATGCTCACGGTAGTAGAGCATTTTCGGTGGCAATGTATCCCTAGGGCTCACCCATGTCCTCTGTATGTATGTATGCCATATCTCCTGACGAATGACCCTATTCCTCTCCTGATGAGAGAGCGAGTAGGTGGGTGCATGTGGGTCATACTGTAGTGGTGGTAGCCTGTCTAAGTCAAAGCCATGGTAGGCCAACCAGTCTCGTGTCGGTGCATACCATGATGAGGTGTCGCCTGCGAATGCCATATCACGTGATGCCTGGAAAGCTCGATAGGCAATGCGCTCTGTATCCATGCTCCGAAGCCTGTGTACTAGGCATACTGTCTGGAATAGTGCCTCAACGAGCATTGGTGGTGCAGCGAGCTCTGCTCTAATGATATCATGTGGTACGGAAGGCTTGCTACGGATAAGTCTGGCAATCATGAGGATCTGTGGCCTCTCTAATGCTGTCCATCCTGATGTAGCTAAGCCTGGTCCCCATATGGGTGCCCCATACATGAGTGCTGGCGTAACCAAAGTGTCGAAGAGCCACCCCTTTGTGCGGGGCTCCTGAAAATATGCCTGGTGGCATTGTCTCTCCATCAAAGCTAATGCTGCATACCCACGTGTGATGCGGTCACGGGCTGCCTGAGACATAGAGAAGATCCCTGATGCTGCTGTAAATGTCACCCCCTAGTAAACATATGATCCGACCACCTCAATCGGTCCACCTGCTTCTGTGAACAAACTATGTCTGCGTACCTGTGCTGATGTATGAAAGATCATGACCTTGGTTTTACCAAGGTTCACAGATAACCCTCTATGTCTTCAAAAGTCATCTAGGCCATGTAGATGATGCTGTAGACCTTCTGCAGACTCTGAAACGAGTACAATATCATCAGCGTACAAAAGAATATGGACCATGGACCCACGTACCTCAATGCCATCACCTCCCTGCTGCTGTATGTAGTCCACTATCTCATCAATGTAGAGACCAAAGAGGGTTGGTGAAAGAGGGCATCCTTGCTTCACCCCGATAGTGCTAGCAAGTGGATGAGATAAGCCCCTCGGACATCTGACTCTACCAGATACTCTCTCGTATAAGGCGTAGATCCCCCATATCATCTCCTCCCGAGCTCCGATATCAAGTAGTCGTCTGAAGAGTCGGTCCCTGGGAACAGTGTCAAATGCTTTGCGGAAGTCCACAAAGCAGCAATATAATCTCCTCTTCTTCACCCTTGCCTGGTCGATCAGGCATCTCAGAGTGAAGATGTGGTCAATGGTAGAGTAATCGAGTCTGAAACCTGCCTGTCCTGGAGCCCTGATACCCTTCCTCTCAGCGAGAGTACTCAACTCTGTCTCTAGTACCGCCCCATATAACTTGCCCAATATAGGGCCAAGCATGATCGTCCGGTATGTAGCTGGATCCATAGTATCACCTGACTTATGAATGGGCACTATGGTGTGCTCAGTCCATGAGTCAGGGAACCCTTCAACCAATGCACGGTTGAAGAGATGGGCAATGAGCGATGCAAGGGTCGTGCCTCCGTAGATGAGGTGCTCTGCCTGTAAACCGAAATGGTCATGGGCCCTGCCACGCTGTAGACGGGCAATAGCATGTCCCACCATAGTGGGTGTGAAGAAGTCAGAGGTAGTAGGACGTGAGCTGTGTGGTCTGGGAATGGGAGGCTGGTCTGGGATCTCGTATAGGCTCCGTGCATAGCTATGCCAAGTGCTCGGGTCTCGGATGGGTGTCTGCTGTCTCCTCTCTCTCAAATGTCGCCATGCCACTACACTGTCTCGACTCATGAGCAAATGATAGATATCCCAGTACTGTCTCTCCTCCCAATCCCGCCGTTTGCGGCGAGTAAGTCTCTGCATGCGACGCTGTGCCTGTGTGTGTAATATCCCCTCTATGCTCTAAAATCCGTAGGTGCTTCCGTAGCTCACGACAATCTGCATCATACCAACGGTTCTGGGGCATGGAACCTGTGCGTGGAGGGTGTATATGTGTGCGGTGTGGGAAGCTGCAGAGAGCTGAGTCCTGTAGGATGGTGGTGAACTATGATGTAAGTGTGTCCAAGGGTGAGAGTGGATCGAGGGAGAGCAGGCAGGTGTGTAAATGGTGTGCATAAACGTGTGAGAGCTCGTGTGTGAAGTGTATCGTGGTGTGTGTCTGAGTGGGTGAGGGAGGGTCTAATGGAATAGGAGATGAGAGTGTGAATGTGATAAATGTATGGTCAGCTCCAAGTGGGCGTCGTCCAATAGTAAGTGAGGGGATGAGTGAAGCTCCAGAGGTGGTACCTAAAATGTAGTCCATTGTGCTCTCACCTCCCCCGTGAGCGAAGCAAGTAAGTCCCCCCGAACCTGGCCAACGATTCATCCCGTTATATATAACGAGCTGATGTCGGCTGCCTAGCTCAAGTAGATGTCTTCCATACCCGGTGGTATCCTGACCCATGTCCGCCGATACTCTACTGGTGCTCATCTCATCTGGGTCTCTGATCCTCATGAGATGTGGGTGGTCCATGTCGTACGCCTCGCACTGATGTGACTCAGTACGTCCATTGAAGTCCCCCATAAGGAAGACTTCACCTAGTGTGCTGTAATGTAGTACCTCATCTGAAAGTGCTGTGTATGGTGAGTCTCTATCTTGGATCGGTCCCCCAATATCCTGTCCGGCGTATCGAGATCCACCTGGAGGGAAGTAGCATATAGCAATGTAAATCCAGCTCCCCTGTGCTATCTCCATGCGAACCCACATGTATCGTGCCTCCTCATCTCTCCCTATAATGTGGATCCGGCTCTGTATCTCCTGTCTAAATACGATGGCCACACCTCCCGATCCTCGCACTGTACTCTGTCTCGTCGTGGTCCTGAATGAAGATTCCCAATGAAAACCTGCAATGTGTGGTAGACCTCTCTCTGGGCTCTCGTGTGTCTCTGTGATGCACGCAAAGTCATGTGATGCCAGGATCTCCTCGAGTCTGTCTGGTCGCGTCCAGAGTGCTCCGTTGCAGTTCCACACTGCTCCTCTGAGTGGTGTCTCCTGGTGTAGTGATGTCTCATAGGCCACGTGGCCCTATTTGATAGGGAGTCCATCTATGAAGACCTTACCATCACGATAAAAGGCCTTCCTCCCCTCTCGACGTGCCTGGAGTATCTGTGGTATGCAAGCGCGTCGGTGTGCCACCTGCATCTGCGTGAGGTCCTCGTCCATGTAGAGGGCGCCGCCGGGTAGTCCACGTAGTACTGATCGACGTCTAAAAAAGGCGGTCCGTGCCTCCTCAGAGCTCATCTTAAGGATGAGTGCTCGCAAACGTGATGTATCCCTCCCAACCCTCCAGGCGCCTGTGAAGGGCATGCTCTCGTATCCAAGTCGAAGGTAAATGTCAGTGGCGTCTGCCTCCGGTGATGCCCCTTCAGGTAGGCATGTAATCCGAATGTGAAGTCTTCGAGTGTGTCGAAGCCTCTCCTCCTCAAGTGTATCCTGGACTCGTGTGAGCTCTTCTTTCTGCACGTCTTCCTTAACTTCCTTCTTAACCCTTTTGTGTACTACTTCCACCCAAGACTCTCGAGTAGATTCCACTTCCGTTTTGATTTCCTTTTTTATTTCTTCTTTGAGTGTCTCCACGTTGGAGATCTCCCCCTCTTCTTTCATATGCTCATAAGCTTCCCTCCAATTGTCTCGTTCTTCTGTGAGGGTCTTCACTTGTTCTTCGAGTCCTTTGACTTTATCCATTACTTGTTCTTCAAGTCCTTTGAACTTCTCCATCATTTTTCGTATCTCCATATTGAGGTTGCGGTCTGCTTCTTTTTTGGCTTCTTTGAGGGCTTTAGCGATAAGTTCATCCACTTCCCTTCGGTCCATGGGGGCCATTTCAGCGATACTGTTTAGGGTTTCAGATTTTTTAGGGTGAGAGAGAGAGAGAGGGAGAGAGAGAGAGAGAGAGGATTAGGATTAGGGTTAGGGTTCCGATTAAGACTAGGGTTAGGGTTAGGGTTAGGGTTAGGATTAGGGTTAGAGTTGGAATTTAAGGTTTTGGCTTAGGATTAGGGTTAGTTTGGGAGACTAGATTAGACATTTTGGCAACGGGGCAGAAGACAGAGATGGGGTTTAAGTGTGTGGCGAACCCTAACTGCAGGTGAGGGCGAGCTGTCCGAGGAGATGGAGAAGAGACCTTCATCGACTAGGCATCTGAAGGCGCTGCTAGGGTTCCGACGGGGTGCCTCGACGGGATGCAACTGGGAGAGAGAGCGCCGGCTTGCTGAGGGAGACCTACTGAGCGGGCAGCTCGAGGCGTGCTGTGGGGTGCCAGACTGGCGGCTGCTGACGGCGGCCTGACTGGAGGGCAGCGACCTACTGCTGACGGCGACCTACTGAGCGGGCAGCTCGAGGCGTGCTGTGGGGTGCCGACTGGCGGCCTGACGGCGGCCTGACTGGCGGCTGCTGACGGCGGCCTGACTGGCGGCTGCTGACGGCGGCCTGACTGGCGGGCAGCGACCTACTGCACAGAGAGAGAGAGAGAGAGAGAGAGAGAGAGAGAGAGAGAGAGAGAGAGAGAGAGAGAGAGAGAGAGAGAGAGAGAGAGAGAGAGAGAGAGAGAGAGAGAGAGAGAGAGAGAGAGAGAGAGAGAGAGAGAGAGAGAGAGAGAGAAGGGGGGGGGGGGGGGGGGGCAAGGGAGAGACAGAGGAGAGGAGAAGACGAAGGAGAAAGGTAGGAAAAGGAGAGATACGCTAACATCTATGGCGCCAAATTGTTCTGTGAGACTTGCATTCATTTTTGAATGTGTGTTTACTTTACATGCAGTCATTGAAAGAAAATGTGAAATGGCTGATCATTGATACAGGTACAACCATAGGATCTAGTCCAAGGTAGCTTGAATCCCTCTCTATATAGGACGTGGATATAGCCAAATATTTTGTAGTACGTTGGGCAATGGTATTTGTAATGTAGCTGTTTTAGCCTTTAGGTTCTATCTGACATCCAGGACATATTTTGGTGTCAGATGGTACCATATATCTGACCATCTCAATCTGCAGCTAGTGTGGAGCTGTGCCTTATAGCAAATTACAAATGGGATAAATGTGTATCCATATAACTCAACCTGATCAAAAGGCAATCAAAGTGATTTGGAGAAGATGCTCTTGGTACAAAGCCATCTTTGTGCCCAACTCATGAACTGGTTCTATCCAAGAAATAAATATGTATCCATATAACTTGGCCTGAGTTAAAAGCATTTAATAGGATTTGATGAAGATGCTCTTCATAGAAAGCTATCTTTGTACCCAGCTCATGTACTGCCTGGTGAGAAGCTGAACAGTGTTCTATCAAATGAGCCTAAAAATCCCCATCCATGGAAGGGAGAGAGGGTTCCTCCAGAGAGTACTGGAGGGGATGTGATTTGTCTATGTACGGAAACATGCCTCCATCTTCCACTCCAGCTAATTGTATCTCCATGTAAAACAAACATACAGGAGGACTCAAGGGAATGCTGAGCATGTGTATCTCTTGGGAGGTTCCTTAGACCTTAAATTAAAAAAACTGATCTGATCAGTCACTTTATCAGGAAAGGGTCAATAGCAGCTAGTTCTGTTTGATTGTAGGGAGGAGGAATATTAACATCTTCAGTACAAAATTGGCTAATGAGGAAAACCATGGGATCATGTGAGTGCACGTAATTCATCATCAACAGAGAAGATGTACTAGAATGTTCTCCGATAACACACTCATTTTCTGCAAATCATCAAGGGTAATATATGACGTCCAGAATATTCTCACTCTCACACTTCTGCTGAGGACCTGTATATGTTTTCCTCTGCTTTTGTCTTCTTTTGACTTGATCTGGCATTATATTCAAAGTGTTTTAGGGGTCTAAGAGTATTGAACTTTATCCAAAACTAACCTCTGACTTTTTTAGTTGACTTTATTGTCTCTGTTTTTTTTACTCAGATCAGAATCAAGTGTCAAGAGTACATACTCAAACTTGCAGTATTCCAGAAAAGGCTGGCAGTTCAGCTGCCCAAAAGAATAGCCATTTATGAGATACATGACTGTGAAGATGATAAGGATGGCTATCGTTTCTGTTTCGATGTAAAAGGAGATTTTGATTGTAATCTTCTTGTTTTGACTTCCGAGCACCTAACACTTTGTCAGGTGAACAATTTATTTCTGGTGTATGAGTTATATCTGATCTTCATTAACGTGAACAATCCTGTATGTCCAATTTCACTTCCCTTTTTGAGTTTTTGAAATACTCATGATAATGGAGCACTTGGACTCGCTCCAAGTAAGTATCAATCTAGAGTTATAATTATTATCATTATTATTTTTAACATAAAGCTTATACTGTTTAGATGTCTTATCTCCATTGGAGGAACAGCCTTACAAGGAAAATTAGTTCATTACGTTAATATTTTAGATTCTTTATCGTCCAGATTTTCTAACTTGGACCTGGCTGAATGCAATCAAATTACGACATAGGCCTCAATCTTGCTAACGTCAAACAGAAAGCTATGAAAATAAGGCCATGTAGTGACTTATTTTACTCATGAATTTACTTTGAATGTGCATTTTTGGACTGTACTGACGAAAAATAAGCTAACATCTCCATTACCGTTTAAAGCTCAATGCTTTTACTAATTTCTGCATTCATCAGTTAATATTACAGAAAGAGTGTGATTCCAATGCTGCTACAGCTCAGAACACCAAAAGTAGAAACCATATTCTTCACCTTATTGACCTGATGCTGGAATTAAAAAGTACATATGTGCTTGACAACTATATGTGATGACCTGAGAATCTCTTGAGTGTACTCTCTTGATCTTCTCTATCTGTCTGCATTTCCTTCTTCTATTGTACCTATCCTTGATGAGACCTCCCGTTTTATCGGCTCCTTTACTTAGCCCAGATATTTGGGTTAGAAAACTTTTGGCCAATTGTTGCAAGCTCCTTTGCAAGAAAATATCAAGGCTTAGAAGTGGTCCAGTCTGCTAGTCTACTTTGCCATCTCAGCAAGCAAGTGTTCTTCGGAGTGATCCTGGTCAAAGTTGATTGGTTCTTGTTAGTCCAAACCAGGTCCATTGGACTTGTCGAAACATTTTCTTCCTCAAAAATGTAAATGAAATGTCCGTAAAGGTACAAGAAACTGCCTGGACTCCCTTGAATTCCATGTACTCAATGTACATGGTCATCTCTACGTCTTGCTTCCCTGTATCCTTCCCCTTGAGAAGTCTCATAAGAGATCATCTATATCACTCCCATAATAAAAACATAATCCAAATAACCTCGATTCATATGATGTATCCTCTATTGAGCAATAAAATGAAAGGCTAGTGTAGAGTGCCAAGCTGTAAAATCTGGACCATAGACAAGGGAGATAATAAGCCATATAATCCTCTGAAATATAGAACAAAGTCCCATAAGAAAGTGATTCCAAACCTTTCTAGATCTAAGATGATAGACTTGCTCACGTGTCATTCTAAATCTTTCTAACCTTGGGTGTATTCAGAAGGAATAGTTTTCTCCTAAACTACCTTGTGACCTATGAAAATCCATCATTCTAGCTCACATATAAGGAATTCTAGGTAGCATAATGAAATCTCTACATCCTATTAACCAAGAAAAATCCTTGGTTTGTCATCCATAAACTCATATTTAGTTATATTGGAAGAGCATCAAGTGGCATTAACGCAAACCCTAATATTTTCTCTTCCTTCTAGTTCGCCATGTGAATGCAAAAGCATTGCTTTATGATATTTAGATAATCAATAAGTACCAATCCTCTTAATTGATGTTCAATCATCATCCTCATGACAAAGCACCAACTAAAGAGTTTGGTAACCCTTGAGGTCAACTTTATCTCTAACTCTAAGAAACCCTAAAGAGAAAAGTCATCATTGAATCCCTAGTCTCTCTGCCAACACACAACTAGAACTCCTCGTCTAGTCAAAGACCATCATTGGGACTAGTAGCCTCTCTCCTAGAGTCATCAGGTGAGACTTAATCTAACCACTGACAATCTGACCTCCCCATTGTCTTTGACAGGATAGTGCCGTTCCTATCTAGAAAATCCAAAGAGTATACAAACCCTCTCTCAAATCTCATCTAAGGAAGAGGGCTCTACTAGTGGAATCTATTCCACTTTCCCTTTTCCTCAAAAGAGACTCCAATGGACTCCTTTTGGCTCTAGTCTCCATAAATGAGAATACATAGGCTCCCAATACATTTTCCGAAACCATAATGAAAGTAGAGTCTAAGAATCCGTAAGTAGAGCCATAGCCCTACTCCTCAAGTCTAATCTAAGAGATATTTACTTAACACCTCTCCAAAATCGAGCAAGAATCATACTCTATGGATGATGAGTCCTTTTCCCTAACCATATAAAAAGAGTCCACAAAGGGAAATAATTTCCACCGTCCCTATACCAATAGTACTCATCTTTAATCCTCAAAATAGAATTCCTCTAAACTAGATACTTGAATTCCATAACTAAAATGGAACTCTCCAAAGTAACTCACATGATGAATTCCCATGAATCTCATATCTTCTAACTAGGCTAGCTTGATCAGATGATACTAAGATCAATGTCTTGGATACGTGCGCCAGAGAGAGAGAGAGAGAGAGAGAGAGAGAGAGAGAGAGAGAGAGAGAGAGAGATCATGTGACACCATGAAATGAACAATCACGACTCTAATCATTGAAAAAGAAAACAATACAATACATATATATACATGTATATATATACATATATATATATATATATATATATATATATATATATATATATATATATATATATATATATATATATATATATATATATATATACATGTATATATATATATATATATATATATATATATACATGTATATATATATATATATATATATATATATATATATATATATATATATATATATATATATATATATATATATATATATATATATGTATATATATATATATATATACATGTATATATATATATATATATATATATATATATATATATATATATATATATATATATATACATGTATATATATATATATATATATATATATATATATATATATATATATATATATACATATATATATATATATATATATATATATATATATATATATATATATATATACACACACATATATATATATATATATATATATATATCTATATATATATATATATATATATATATATATGTATATATATATATATATATATATATATATATATATATATGTATATATACATATATATATATATATATATGTATATATACATATATATATATATATATATATATATATATATATATATATATATATATATATATATATATATATATATATATATATATATATATATATATATATATATACATATACATGTACATATACATATACATATATATGTATATATGTATATACATATAGATATGCATATATATGTATATACATATCTATATGTATATACATATATATACATATCTATATGTATATATATATATACATATATATGTATATGTATATATATATATATATATATATATATATATATATATATATATATATATATATATATATATATATATATATATATATACATAGATAGATAGATAGTTTTTTCATACTTCAATCATACGGCAAACGCATACGGGTACGGAAGTACGGAAAAAGTATGGTTGAAAATACCATACGTGACCATACGTGACCAAATTTAAAGGTGCGAAAAATTAGAAGGTAGGTGTTGTAGCCTATAGGTGTAATACAATATGCAACAACATATGAAATATCAGTTTATGCAACAACATATGAAATATCACTTTTTGCACTTATAGTACAAATAAAGTTAAGAATTAAAAGCAAGAAGTTAGAGTGAACATGATTCCCAAAATGATGAAATGTAAAATTCAGATTTTTCTTTCAAAATGGAATAACTAAAAACTTAACACACAATACTTTGGAGCCATCAAAATCCATTACATTATGTCAGCTGAAATGGAAGCATATCATAAAGAAAGTACATAATGTGAACTATGAATGAGAGCTATAGAGGGAAGACTATGGCTCATCAAGACTCTCATCTTCATCCTCATCCCCATCCTCATCAAGTGTAGTAGATGTGTTAGGAAGGGAGGTGGATGGCTGCTCATCAGTGAATAGCATACCATTCTCATCTACAACACTCTCAACTAGTTCTTGTATTGCAAGTAGGCGCTCATCATCTTTTTCATTTGCAAGCATATCCAATGTAACTTCCATCCTCTCATATCCTCTATCTTTAATTTTAGAAAGCAATCTCAAGTTAGTATGTATGTATACAAGCTTCTCTGCATGTGATGGAAGGAGTCTATTTCTTCTTTTAGTGTGAATAAGAGAATAAGTACTCCAATTTCTCTCACAAGGAGAGGCACATGAACCTTGTGAGAGTACTTTCAAAGCAAGAGATTGCAACATAGGAGTGGAAGCTCCAAATGTTTCCCACCATTTCACACCCTCTTGCATTCTACTTTCATCTTTTGCAATGACTCTTCCAAACATTCCAATCCCTCTTTTATACATGTCAAACTCATCAATCAGCCTTCCTTGCATGACTATGTCTCCATTTGTATATCTTTCTAAATAATTCAGCCATCCTTCATTTACCTCAAGATCTGCATCCTGATTTTTTCCTCTCCATATAGGATGCAATAAATAGCCAACTGCATGTAGAGGGGTGTGGAACATGTTCCACCTATCAATACATAAGTCCATAACATCCTTCATTCTTGCTTGATCTATATCATGCATGCTTCCCAATTGCTCTATCATGCGATCTGTCAATTCATAGATCAGCCCCATAGTTGCTCCTTCTCTATCAACCAAACGTAATATTTTCAAAATAGGGGTACATATTTTCACAATTACCTTGTATTCGTTCCAAAACAAAGATGAAAATACAATGTCATGCACATCATTTGCCACTTGTGTCTTGGACACTTTCATTTGCATATACCTGTCATCAATCAAAAGCTTGCGCAACCCTTGCATACACCTTTCATCTAACAAGTTGGTCAACATAATAAAGTAATATGCAAACCTTGTTGCGCATGGCTTCAACAAATCCTTTGAACTATGACTTCTAAAAATAGCCAAGACACTACTTTTTCTTGTCACATAATTAACAACTTTACTTGCTTGAGATATTGTATTTGCAACCCAAACAATTTTCCCTATGTCTTCAAATAGTAAGTCAACGCAATGGCATGCACATCTAGTAAACATGATTGTTGGCCACTCTTTCTCAACCATTTCACCTGCACGAATACAATTGGCTGCATTATCCATGCAAACCTGCACCACATTCGTGGGACGAACATCAAGTATGACTTTCTTCAAATGCTGAAATATAAATTCCCCACTTTTCACATGTCCAGATGTATCCACAGATTTCAAAAAAACTGCACCATGAATGGATATTGCCATGAAGTTAATGACAGGTCTATTTTGTGTGTCAGACCAACCATCACTAACTATAGTGCATCCATATTTTTCCCACTGCTCGCGCACACCCATCAAGTCACGGTCCACTTGCTTTACTTCCTCACTAAGCTCAGATTTCCGCAATTCAGCATATGTGGGTGGCACAAATGAAGACCCCACTCTTCCAATCGCATGTACCATATCTAAAAAATATGGACTTCTAACTTTCCAATGTGGTATGTCTTCTGCATAAAAAAACCTACGCAAAGCAATTCTTGCCTGCTTTCTTTCATGATTTTTCAATGCAGCATTCAATTGGCCTATAGACATAGAAGCCTTGCGCTTATTACATGGAACATCACACTCTTGTACATTAATGCTTTCTCCACTTCGCATAGATGAGCCACCTGCTGGAATACTATCATCGATATTATCAATGAATGCATCTCCTAAAGAGTCCCTATCACGTATTGCTGAAGCACTACTGCTACTCGCCTTTGCTCGCAAATGCATTTTGTGTACTCTATCTTTAATCTCTTTTGGGACTCCTTTGCAAGCAACAACTCCATATCCTATGAGTCCCAAAAGATGTGCACGAATAC
>CM035407.1:181082890-181085390 GCA_020310875.1 Ceratopteris richardii
CTTTATACTCCTTCCATTTCTGCCCCTAACAAGAATAGAATTTGTGTTTTATGGAATACTTCTAGACCTTTTCCCAAAACTTTGGCCATCAATGTACCCAATGTTGGTAGAATTGTACTTTATTTGAAATGGGGCAACATGGCTGGAGCATGCTTTCATTGTGGCAACTTAGGGCATTACTCGAAAAATTGCCCTTCCTTAAAGTTTGAAGGAGTTACCCTGATTCCTACTTGTTCGGGTAGTAAAGTTTTGGTGCATGAGGAACAAATATTTGGCAAATAGAAGGCCTTTTTTCCCTCTGTTACGCATGCTGCATCTAAAACGCCGACAATGCAAAATCCTAAAGGTAAAGAACCCATGACTGAAAAACACGTGCATCCTGTACCCCTGTTACCCCAGTAAAACTTAATGTATATAAGAGAAGGGAGGGTGAAGGAGCGAGTAAAGAAATGCCCGCGGGAAGAGAGGGTGAAGTTGGGAAGAGAGTGGTTGATAGTGAGGGGTTCACTCCAGTTACTTACAAGAAAGCTTTACTTCGTGGCAAACGGAGTAAATTTCAATCAGGATATTCGACTTTCCCTTTAGATGTGGCTAATTTCGCCCCTCATACTAATAACAATGAATATTATGAAAATATGGATATCGTGCTACAGGACTTAGCTCCAGCGCTGGTGCATTCTGACTTTTCTCAAGTTTTTCCGCCGAACTCATGAAGTTAGCAACATGGAATATTCAAGGTTTGGGCAATATGGCAAGTGGACAAGATTGTGGAGATGGATTGTTAGACATCAATTAGATTTAGTGGTGATTCAAGAGCATAAAAAGCATGATCATGCTGGAATGCTTCTTTATACAAAAGACTTTCAACTTCGATATAATGGTACAAAAGACAATAAATCAGGTTGTCTTTTCATTGTGAAAAAGGATATTCAGTTTACAGTTATGTTTGATGACCCTCAAGGCAAATTTATTGCGATCCACCTTAAGATACAAGATGTCTCATTTCTTTGTATCAATGTCTATGCTCCAAACACTCCGGCTGAACGGGCCAAGGTTTGGAATTTTCTCGTGCAGTATATTTATGAATATGTGTAGCTTGAAGTATGGAGAGACGCTCGTATTCTATTGTGTGGAGATTTTAATATGGTAGATTCTCAGGAGGACTGTACAACTATGTCATCTTTGCTTGCTCTACAAGAAAAAGAAATATGGAAGGAGCTTTTGGATATACTAAATTGTAAAGATTTGTGGGGTATCATCGGAGGACACACACTTTGATATACGTTTCACGCAAGATCACATAAGACTGCTATGAGTAGGTTGGATAGATGTTATTACTCCCATACATATACCTTGAACGCTGCATCCACAGTGTGGATTGATGCTACAATGCTTCTTTGAGATCATAATCCACTCTTAATTAATCTTCGAGATTTTCACTGGGAGTCAAATATTCCTAATAATCTTACTAGAATTCCTTTGCGATTAAACCATGCTTGGCTTCAGACTTCCATATTTAAATCCAAAGTTTATTTATTGATTCAGAAGATTGGTTCATGGAATATCTCTGCATGTATGAAATGGGAAGCCCTTGTGGTGGGCATGCAAGGAGTGATCAGAGATTGTGGAAAATATTTCACAGTCACTCTTACTAAAGCAAAGGTTGAAGTAGAGCGGATGATCCGTCTTATCACTGAAAAGGTTGATTTTGGCCTGTTACTTTTAGAAGCATAGTATATGCGATTATGTGATGCTTATAGATGCTTACAATTAATTGAAAATAATGCGATCCAATCCTCCAAAGTTAGGGCCATATGTATGGAAGTAAATGATTTTCATGCAAACTCTAAATGTTTTTTTGATTTGCTTCGTGCTAAGCGTCTTAGAGGCACGATTACCATGCTTGAAACAGATGGAGTAACCCTTCGTGATAGTAATTCCATTGCCTGCTATGTGTACGCAATACTATCAAAATTTGTTTGCCCCTACATCTAGGACAGATGATGCTTGGTTTTCTTCTCTTCAGGACTCTCTTGCGTGCACGCCACGTGCTCTTGATTCTCATATGGCTGCTACATGTGAAAAATGTGTCACTGAAGAGGAAGTGTTCTTGGCCATTCGGTCTCTTAAAAATGGTAAGGCGTCGGGAATGGACGGCCTTACAAAGGAATTTGTGATTGCGTTTTGGCCTTCTCTTAAAACTCTCATTTTGGATGTTTGTAATGAGATATGGAGAGATCAAAAAATGCCCTATTCTTTCAAATTAGGTAAGATTAAACTTATCCCAAAATTGGATGTACCAAAACAGATGGGGGATTGGAAGCCGATTACTATGATGAGTATTATTTATAAAATATTCGCGAAGATTTTTGCTCTTAGGCTTAAGCCAATTATCCATAAGATAGTTCATCCTGCGCAGGTTGGATTTGTACATCACAGATCCATTTTTGATAATATTTTCCTTACTCAAATTCTGATGGAACATGCTGCCTCGTCAAAG
>CM035407.1:181090390-181092890 GCA_020310875.1 Ceratopteris richardii
TAAGTGCCCCGTCTGGGTGGAATTGATAGACCTTCCCTCTTTTTTATGGAATAGTATTGGACATGTGGCTAAGGTCTTGGGGAAATTATTATATACTTCTTCTATCTCGGCGCCCAATAAGAACAGAATCTGTGTTATGTGGAATACCTTGAGGCCATTTCCAAAGACTCTTGGTATAAATGTACCTAATGTGGGGAGGATTGTTATTTATCTTAAATGGGGAAAGATGGTTGGGTCTTGTTTCCATTGTGGCAACTTAGGACATTACTCGAAAAATTGCGCCACTTTGAAAAGTGAAGGAGTGAACCTCATTCCTGCTTGCCTGGGAAGTAAAGTTCTGGTACCAAAGGAACAAATGTTTGGAAGACCAAGGAACATGCCTACTACTTTGAATTCTTGCAACAGTGATACTCTTAGACCTCCACCACCTCAAGGTATCGGCAATAAAGGAAAAGAAATAGCAGTGGAGAAACATTTGCATCCTGCAGTAGTCCCGATTACCACCGCTAAGCTTAATGTGTATAAGAGAAGAGAGGAGGAGGGGGCGGCAAAGGATCCTCCTAGGAGAAATGGAGAGGAAGTAGGAAAGAGAGCGGTTGACAATGATGGGTTTACTCCTGTCACCTACAAAAAGGCTTTGCTTCGCGGGAAACGCAGCAAATTTTAGTCTGGCTATTCAGCTTCACCTATTGATAAGGTTAATTTTACATCTGTTTCTGATGATCATATGGCAGAGTATTATGAGAATATGGATATTGTACTTCAGGATTTGGCTCCGGCATTGGCCCACATGGATTCTTTTCATACTGCCCTGTTAACATCATGAAGCTAGCCACTTGGAATATTCAAGGGTTAGGACAATATGGGAAATGGACAAGGCTCTGGCGATGGATTATCAGGCATCAGTTGGATCCGGTGGCGATCCAAGAACATAAAAAACATGATCATGCAGGAATGCTTTTGCACACCAGAGATTTTCAATTGTGTTATAATGGTCTTAAGAATGGTTATTCAGGTTGTCTTTTCATTATCAGAAATGATATTCCTTATCAAGTGTTATTTGATGATCCTCATGGAAGATTTTTGATCGTTCATCTTCTATTGCGTGAAGTTTTGTATATTTGCATTAATGTGTATGCTCTGAATTCCTTGCAATCTGTTCATCCATGTGAGCAACTTCATCTATGGGAGAATGCTCGTATCATAATGTGTGGTGATTTCAATATGGTTGAGATAGATGGAGACTGTACAACTCCCTCCTCCTTGATCTCATCGCATAAGAAGTGGTTGTGGAATGAAATTTTGGACTCTTTGGATTGTAAAGATTTATGGGGATATATCAGAGGTCATACTCTTCGTTATACTTTCCATTCTAGGTCACATAGGAAGGCTATGAGTAGGTTGGATAGGTGCTACTAGTCTCATGTTTCTGCTCTCTCTCCTGTCTCCAAAATGTGGATCGATGCCATAATGTTGCTTTCAAAACACAATCCTCTTTGGTTCTCCCTTTGTGATTCAAATTGGAGAGCCAGTATTCCTGACAGACTTCACAGGATTCCATTGAGACTCAACCATGCGTGGATTCGAACATCGGTGTTTAAAGCTAAGGTTGAAGATCTTATTCAACAAGTGCTTGCTTTAAAGCTTTCTTCTTCTTTGAAATGGGAAGCCCTCGTGTGCAGGATGTAATCCCGGATTGTGGGAAATACTTCTCCAAGGTTTTGTAAGCAGCTAAAGTTGAAGCTGAGTATGTTATTCTTTCATTAACTGAGAAGGTGGATATGGGTCATCTACTCTCTGAGAGGGATTACTCGCGCTTGTGTGATGCCTACAGATGCTTGCATTTTCTGAAAATAATGCTATTCATTCCGTCAAAGTTTGAGGTAGATGCATGGACGTGAATGATCTACATGCTACTTCTAAATGCTTCTTTGACTTTTTCAAGCCAAACGTGCTGCAAATACCATTTCGGTACTAGAGATAGAGGATAAGAGTTCCGTGATGGGAACTCAATAGCTAATGCTTGTTCAATCCACTATAAGAACTTATTTGCTGCCTCGTATTCCACTAATGACTCTTGGTTTGCGGTGCTTCATGAAACCCTCGCTCATACTCCTCAGTGTCTGGACTCACGGATGGCTATTGCTTGTGAGACTTCCATAACAGAGGAAGAAATTTTTTTGGCCCTTTGTTCTCTTAAGAATGGGAAGGCTCCCGGTTTAGATGGTCTCACTAAAGAGTTTGTTCTTACCTTTTGGCCCTCTCTTAAATCACTGCTTTTTGAGGTATGTAATGAAATATGGAGGGATCAGTGGATGCCTTATTCCTTCAAGCAAGGGAAAATTAAACTTATTCCCAACGTGGAGATCCCCAAACGGATTGGAGACTGGATGCCTTATTCCTTCAAGCAAGGGAAAATTAAACTTATTCCCAACGTGGAGATCCCCAAACGGATTGGAGACTTATTTCAGTGATGAATATTATTTACAAAATATTCGCG
>CM035407.1:181107890-181127890 GCA_020310875.1 Ceratopteris richardii
CATTGAAAGAATTGAGTAATGGTCTGTTGGGTGCTCGTATGTGTGTGATGTGTGCATTGTAGTCTCTTCACACATCTCTCATATGCTCCCATGATGAAGGGACTCATCCTCCGCTGGTCTACTCTGGTCATGCAGAACTCGAGTGACTCTTCAATGTGGAACTGTGCTCATAGGTCTAAGTATGGGCATCTCATAAGCAAGTGCTCCTTGCTCTCTATCTTTATATGGCATAGTGGGCTCCACCTCTCCTCTCAGGGGACTCCTCTGGCCCGGCCTCTCTCTCAAACTCGAGCTTATGTGATGAAACTCGAAGCTGCCCAATGACGACATGGAGGTGGTGTGGTAGGTATGTTTGCATGTAACGTGGGGTCTCAATGAAGCCCTGATCTAAGATCTTTAGTAAAATGCTCACGGTAGTAGAGCATTTTCGGTGGCAATGGATGTTTGTGGGGGAGGAGAGAGAGAGAGAGAGAGAGAGAGAGAGAGAGAGAGAGAGAGAGAGAGAGAGAGAGATTTTGAACGTCTATTAGAAGGCCGAACTCGGCCTATGAGACAGAATCTATGTACATATGTGATGTCTCCGATCAATCGGAAAGACAAATAGTACTGAAAAATAAACAGTGATGCTAATACATTGAGAGGGGGGTAAATCGAGTGCTATCCTTATGGTAGCCTACGTTCAAGAGGGTAGTCCACTGTGATCCCAAAAGGAAAATAAAGTGAGTACCGCAAACGGGTATAAAAGGAGTGGATAGTAACTGGCATCAAGGGTGTGGGGTGCTATGGGTATGCACTCTATATGCTCAATGGGTGAGAAACAAATATGATATGCATAGGGAGGGGAGGCTCGATGGTATCACAACCCACGAAATGCCTGGAGTGGGTGTAGGATATAATGCATCGGTGGGTAAGGCATCATGGCGATCCTCAAAATGCTCTGAACGTCCAAATCGATAGGGGTGCGCTGTTGACGCCGCCGTATCTCCATGTCATGGCGTGCGTGAATCGCCTGAATCTCTCTCTGATGTGGACGGGCTCTCCGGACTTGGGGTCTCGGTCGTCGACGCTGTCGTCTAAGCTCTCCTGCTCTGTGTAATGTGACACCCCGCATCGAGCTGGGTCCTCGAGTGGATGTGGGTCTGAAAAAATCTGTAATATAAGTCTGAGGGGGGGGGGCAGGTGTATCTCCATCTGCTGCTGGAGGAGTGATGCACGGCGGTGCTGGAGCTCTACTAGGAAACGACCTAGAGGGCGCTGGTTCTCTGTCCCCAATAAAGCCCTGATCTCTCTGGGCCCCCTGAAGAGCTGTGGGTAGCGGTCTCTGATGTCCTCATATGCCTGTCATCTACATGTGTAGTGCTCCTCGTCCTCCACCTCCTCTCTACATATCCTGCATAATCTCTCATCCCTCGGGGTATGTGTGGCTCGCCCAACCTCAATCCCGAGCTGGTGTGATGATACTCTGAGCTGCCCAATGGCCACTCTCTCAGCTGGTGCCATATATGTATCCATGTATCGTGGTCTCTGAATGAAACCATCTGCTGTCACAGTCAGGAAGTGCTCTCTGTAGTGTTGCCTCTTTGTGGGAAGAGGCTCCCGTGGTGCTATCCATGTCTCCCCGACGTGTATCTGTAGTAGGTCCTGACGGATGATCCTATTCCTCTCCGAACGAGAGAGGGTAATGTGGGGGAAGAGAGGTGATACTGAAAAGGGGGGAGATCCGTAATGCTCAGCCATGGTCTGCTAACCATCGGTAAGTCTGTGCATACCATACTCTCTCATGCCCTGTCTCTGCCAAATGTCTAGAGCTCTCAAATGCAAGCCTGGTGAGTCTGCTGGTGGGGAGCTCTCTGAATCTCAGAATAAAGGTCACCAACTGGAAGAGGGCCTCCACTAGCATCGGTGGTGTGCCAAGCTCAGCTCGTATAATGTAATGTGGAACGGAGGGCTTGCTGCGCAGCAAGGGTGAGATCATGGTGACCTGGGGCCTCTCAGAGAGAGAGAGAGAGAGAGAGAGAGAGAGAGAGAGAGAGAGAGAGAGAGAGGTAGGTAATTTTACATGAGTGCTTTTGGAGATTGCATGGGATATGCCCTTAGCGAAGCGTACATCTACATAGGAAGGAGATACTAGAGAGAGAGAGAGAGAGAGAGAGAGAGAGAGAGAGAGAGAGAGAGAGAGAGAGAGAGAGAGAGAGAGAGAGAGAGAGAGAGAGAGAGAGAGGGGGGATCCATGTGGACACAGGAGAGGGAAAGTACATGCGACACGGCAGGAAGGGAAGTACCATGGGCCTTATGCAACTTGGCATACAAGGAGACGCTCGAATGCTTACTTCTACATGTCTCGGGAGATGAGTAATATATTAAAGGGTATAATAAAAAAGTATTGTGAAGGGGCTTCTTTTACATACTTCATCCAAGTACCTTAGAGTAGACAATACTGTACCTGCAAATACAAAGTATCATACCTGAAGGTACAAAGTACTCTTTCAAGGACAGCAAAGTACATTTCAATCATTTGGATGTATGAGTCAATCATTGGAAGGTACCCTTCAATCATTGGAGAGAGTGAGTGAGTAAGTGACTCTCTACAGTAGAGGAAAGACTCACTCTCCTCCATGCAAACTCATTTATCTATCCAGCCATGCAGATGTCTCCCATGGCCTATAGAAAGTCCAGCTTCATTTTGGGCATGTCAAAATATTTGTGTTTGTATCTCTGTTCACATCTCTTGTTATTTGAGAGTCTCCAAAAGTGAAGAGTGGTGGTCTAAGAGAGTGCCAGCATGCTGTTGATTGTGTGTTGCTGCCTTCATGCGTTGTCTTGTGGGGAGAGGTGTCCCTCTTGCTAGTGGAAGTCCAGGTGGGTGACTCAGGGCAGGAGCCCCTCAGCCCCTCTCTAAAGGCAGGCAAGTGAGGCTCAAGTTTATATTGCTTTCTAGAATATTATCATATATTGTCTAAGTGAGGAGTTTACTGATCCTTGTTGTCTTCTTGGTTATTTATAAGTTGTGTATTCCTCTTTGCATTTTGTTAATGCCATCTTACAATGGTATGTTTTCGGATCTCTGCACTAGAGTTGTAATGGGTTTGCAATGCCTGTTTCATTATGTGAAAGAAGTTTCTAGTTCCTTGACTTGCTGTTTTAATTTTCTTCTGTCTGTGAGTATAGTTGTGCCCTGTTCCTACTTGGGAGTTGCATAACAGTTCTGTTCCAAAGATCATAACCTTGTTTTGTTCATTTATATTCCAACATTTCTTTTTGAGTTGATCTGTTGTCAGTCCCCAATAGGCACAAAGTGTGTTACAGAGTATGTTTTTCTAAGGAGAGATTGTCCCTAAAGTAGCCACCCGGCAGGGGAAGCTACAGTTTGGCATGCATGATGGGACCCTTGCATGCTTTATTTGAGGGTATTGGAAGAAAGGAAACTCCATTGGAAGCAACTCTTACTCTTGCCCATTTTCTCATAGTCAAGCCCTTGCTAGGCTTCTATTGAAGCAGAGTGTCGTTATCATAGAAAAAAGAGCTCATCATTACACTCCATATATGATGCCACCTTCTCCTTAAACATTAGAGTTATGTGCTCAATTTTTTAAAGGAAGCTCAAGTAACTTACTTGAGCTAGCTCAAACAACCCCTTAAGATAAGATCTTAGATATTACCCACATTAGATGTATTCTCATTGATCAGGTGATACAATTAGGAAGGCCTTGATGCGCATGACTATCCAAGAGGATATTTGAGCATATGCAGTGATTATAGAAGAGGGTTTGGATCATCCTAGCATGCCATGCATGATTCCCCATGAGGAATCTCACCATGGATGAGATTGAGTAGATTTGATTGCAACAAATGCTAGGTTACCTTTGACATGGAGGATTATAACTCATCAGATTATTTATTTGTTGTATTGCCGAGCATCAGCCTCTTCTAAAGGTCTTCTATTGTTGTATCCTTGTATCAACTAAAGAGTCTCTAGTATATCCACATTTTCTATCCCACACCCTTTATTTTGCTTTACTTCAATGAGTTTTCTTTCTTTCTGTTAGTGTCTCGAGATCAAATATGCTATTGGATTCGCTGTTTACGTCGAAATTTTGGCCTCATAGGTCATGATCTCTAGCAGACATAAATATAACATTTCATTTCATTTCCTCTCTCTCTCTCTCTCTCTCTCTCTCTCTCTCTCTCTCTCTCTCTCACACATAATGGAGCACATGTGCACCACCACCACTTGGGCAGCCTTCCTCCAGGAGGTACTCATACCGCCGTCGATGTACCACATACTCCCCTTCTGACATCATGAGGGCAGAGCTAGCTCCACCACCCATGGTAGTAAATGCACTATTCCGGACTATCTGCTTTATTTCGAGGATGAGGGAGCTCCCAACAGACAGACTCACACGCAAAGCTTTTGAGGCATCGATACTAATATGAGAGTCAGGATATGAGAGAGCTTGGTACACTCAGGTTAGAGTCTGGTTTGATACTCATGTAGAGAAAAAAATTTTCAAGGACAGAGTAAAGGATGGCACCAAGGAACCAAACATCAAACTGGGCGCCAAGACGTCCAAAAGTTGGAGTTGGGTGCCAAGACGTCCAAAATCTAGAGTTGGGCTCCAAGATGTCCAAAATGTGGAGTTGGGCGCCGAGACGTCCAAAATCTGGAGTTGGGCGCCAAGACGTCCAAAAACTGGAGTTGGGCGCCAAGCCGTCCAAAATCTGGAGTAGGGCACCAAGACGTCCAAAAACTGGAGTTGGGCATCAAGACGTCTAGATGGTAGAGTTGGGCGATGGCATGCCAAGACAAGTAGACCTGACAAGGCGGCCAAGTGGAGCGCAGTCACTCATCATTACACGACAAAGTCTGGTACTGGCGGCCATGCTTACAATTGAAACCGCCTAGTACATTAACTTCCCATTACTCTCATGTAACCGACTCTCCTATTGTACCGGTTCCTCACCTCTCTCCTATAAAAAGGGGAAACCTCAAGAGAGGAGGAGACATAGCATATGGTGCAGACTACATACTATACGAGCTACACTATACGAGACTATAGCTGAGAGAGATTCGGAGAGAGGGAGTGTAGGTTTAGAGCTCATAGAGACCTTCTTATGTCGTTGTATGAATTCTGTTGTTCCATTGTATGATAAGTGGTATGATTAGCTAATGGCTTGTACATATTGTGCTACATTTGGCTGTTCTAGTTGGTGTTGTCTTGTGCTCTATTCTGCTGCATGCTTGAAGCTGATGTGACTTTTACTCCTAAGTGTAGTTTGTAGTGGGGATACGGAGGCTTGGTGATAAGTGTCTATTATGTTAATGTGCTTTAATGTGCCCATGTGCTTACATGTGCTCTAGGAGTAGTGCATTTTGCATTCCGTGCACCCACACACTTCACTTCACCATCTATAGGTGAAAATTTGGCACGCACGGTGGGATAGGACTTCTGAAGATTTCCTTTTCCTTGAGGAATCACTTAGAGCTTGAGTGCCGAGGGCTTCTCGAGATTTCCTTTTCCTTGAGAAATCACTTAGAGCTTGAGTGCCCAGGGCTTATGGAGACTTCCTTTTCCTTGAGAAATCACTTAGAGCTTGAGTGCCCAGGGCCACCTCTCCTCCTTAGGGAACTCCTCCTCCTCTCCACCCGAGCAATCTCCTCTCTTGGCTTCTTGGGCGACTCCTCCTCCTCTTCTCTTGGCTTCTTGGGTGACTCCTCCTCCTCCTCCTCTCTTGGCTTCTTGGGCGACGACGACTCCTCCTTCTCCTCTTGAGCAACCTCTTCTTGGGCGAGGACTCCTCCTTCTTGGGCGACCTCATAGTACAATAATTCGCGATTTTTTCAGCAAAAATAAAATTCGTAAAATTCGCTACGCGAATTAATTCGCTAGTCACGAATTTTATGCAATTTTTCACGAATTTTTTTTCAACCATGACACTAGACAACTTTTTAAGGCTTCAATATTGAGTCATGAGCCATGACACTGGACAGATTTTCATATATGATCATGAGCCATGACACTGGACAGATTTTCATATATGATCTATTGTTACTTTCATGATGATGTATTGTTACTTTCATGATGATGTAGGCCATTATCTATAGCATGCTGCACGAAAGCTACTGTGGAGTCTATGGTATTAGGAGAACCGGCTAAGGATTTCCGAAGAGGTGTAAAGTTTTGAAAGGAGTTGAAGGAAGGAAAGGAATTGAAGGAAGCCGAACAGAAGAAGAACTAGTAGAAAGCATTTTCCCATTGGTGGAAGTTCCAGTGGGATGGACGCAGGAAAAGACCTAGGAAATCACCATCAATGATAGTCCAGCATTCACCAAGGAAATGTTGTTTAAGGACGAGGAAGATACAATCCTGGAGCTAGTTAAAGAAGTCAACTTAGGAGGAGAAGAAAATCCACAAAATCTTCTACTGGCAAGTTGGTTGTGGGACCACCCTCTTCTTCTACAGGAATACCAAAAGAGCTGGGAATACACATTATTCCTCTAGTGGAAGAAGCTTGACCAATTAGAGGGAAAATGTATAGGCTAAATCCAAAATATGTAGCTGAAGTCAAGAAGGAAATCCAGAAAATGGAGGAAGCAGGTATCATAATTCCTGTGGAACATTCAGAATGGTTGTCTTCCATGGTCATTGCACCTAAGAAGCAACCTAATAAAATCAGGGTTTGTGTGGATTTCTGAGCATTAAATAAGGTAACCATCCCTCATGGGTTTCCCAACCCCTTTTCTGAACAAGTGATTGAAGATGTGGAAGGACATGTGCTGTGCAGTTTCATGGATGGTTTCAGTGGATACAATCAACTGGAAATCCATCTTGAAGATCAACCAAAGACAGCCTTTGTAACTCCTTGGGGAACTTATATCTACACCAAAATGGCTTTCAGCCTTAGGAATGCACCAGCCACTTTCAATAAGACAATATATCTTATCTTTAACAAGTTCCTCCTAAAATTCTTAAGAATTTTTATGGATGACTTTCCAACCTTCTCTAGAGCATCCTGCACAACTGCAGTAGAAAATGTACCAGAACATTTGATGCAATTAGAAAAAGTATTCCAACGTTGTAGAGAGACAAGTTTGAAACTCAACCCTAACAAATGCCACTTCCCTGGTAACTCAAGGCACCTTGTTAGGACATGTGGTCTCTGCTAAAGGGATGACTCCAGATCCAGATAAGGTAATGTCAGTTCTTAAGCTTCCAAGACCTATAAATGCTAAAGAGGTCCAGAGCTTCTTGGGGCATACGGGATATCAGCGGAAGTTCATACGCATGTATGCAAAGGCAGCACGACCACTTTCACGACTTCCCCGTAAAAGTTTTCCCTTTCAATGGTTTGAAGAAGAAGAATCTGCATTCACTTATCTAAAACAAAGGTTGGGATCTGCACCTATACTCATCTCACCAGATTGGTCTAAGACATTTCACATGCATGTAGACGCAAGCTTGTATGCAGTAGGAGCTATACTGACTCAACCAAGTGAAACACACAAATTAGACCAGCCCATTCATTACGTGAGTAGGCTCCTCTCAAAAGCCAAGAAGAACTATAGCACTATAGAAAGGGAAGCATTGGCTATTGTATTTGCCCTCAAGAAATTCAGACACTATTTATTAGGTACTACATTCACAGTGCTTACTGATCATCAATCTTTAAAATATTTGTTGAATAAGCCACAAGTTGCAGGAAGAGTATGGAGATGGTTGCTTCTCTTTCAAGAATTCGATTTTGAAATCGTACAGAGAAGCGTTAGGTAACATGTCATTGTAGACCACCTCTCTCCCATCAGACACCCAAATCAAGCAACAAAGGGAGTAGAAGATGATTTCCTAGACACCCAAATATACAAGGTAAATTTAGCACCTATATGGTATGATGATTTGACTTTGCTCCTAGGAAAAGGTCAATTCCGTACCGGATCTACTCCATTAGAAAGGCGTAGACTCCTCTTGAAAAGCAAGAATTTCATAATGGCAAAAGACACCCTCTATAAGGTTGGCCCTGATGGGATGTGTAGAAAGTGTCTTCAACCACATGAAACAGAAATTGTTCTTCAATTGGCACATGAGGGTAAGTCTAGTGGTCATTTTCTTGGATATATCACTGCATTGAAGATTCTCCAAAGTGGCCTATGGTGGCCATATCTCTTCAGAGATGCCACTAAATTTGCAAAGGCATGTGATGTTTGTCAGCGATATGCTCCCAAACCGACACGACAAAAGGAAGCAACCACTTAATATCTACGTAGCGTTGCAACCCTTTGAGCATTGGGGAATAGACTTTGTCGGCCCAAATTTTCCCATAGCATGAGATTCAAGTGCAAAATATCTTCTAGTGGCGATGGATTATGCCACTAAGTGGGCTAAAGTAATAGCCATTAAGGAATGTACTGCTGAAACGGTAGCCGCTTTCTTGTATATGATTACATCTTTTGCAGATATGGATATCCAATAGAGGTCAATAAGGTACTGACTTTAATTTTTGAAAAGTATCAAATATTCCATAAGAAGTCTTGTGCATACTACCCAAGGGCAAATGGTCAGGCAGAGAGCACAAATAAGGTTCCCATGCTCCTACTGAGAAAAACATGCTTACAGTTTCCTAATACATGGGGACAAGCATATCTTGGTACATTGTGGGCCTAGAGAACTTCATTCAAGGCCACAACAGGACATACTCCATTTGAGCTAGTCTATGGGATACAAGCAATTGCTCCTTTTGAGTTCTTGCATGGCTCGAGCCTCGTTGGAACCAATCGAATTCTTGGGTTTACTGGGGCACTCTCAGCCAACATTGTGAGGCTACAACTTCTTGAAGAAAAGAGAAAGATAGGCAATGAGAATCTGGTGGAAGTATAGGAAAAAAGGAAACAAAATCATGATGCAAACCTCTGGAAATCAAAGATCAAGGACGAAAGCTTAGTTTTGTTGTACCACCCACGGCTATTTGAGAAGAGAGCCAAGAAGAAATTGATGCCAAGATGGAACGGACCTTTTAGGGTCATACACACACTTCCAAAAGGTGCTGTACAAATCTCCACATTGATTGGCATGATACTGCCCTTAGTCAATGAATCTAAGCTAAAACCCTATGTGGAATGATGGGAGAGCAGGAAATTGACCTTGTACATAATGTATATATATCTTATGCCTTTTCTTTTAGATTAACCTTTCTTTATTAGCTTAGGAAATGATGTAGAATGATGTAGATTCGTTAGGTCTATTTCTCGTATATCTCCTTCTCGACTACCAAAACTAGTACCACCACTACCGTTTTCTGATGCTACCAATTATCACATAGACATTATGCTACTCACTTCTCTATGCAACTTGTTGCTGGAATGGCACAACATCACTCACCTCATACCCTGAGACCACGTCCCCTCCCTCTCCCTCATACAAGGGGCGGCCTCCCCTCCTCCCTCTAGCCTTCCTCGCCATCCCTCTAGCCTTCCTCTGAACAACGGCGACCTCCCCTCCCTCTCTCTCATACAAGAGGCCACCTCCCCTCCTTTTCCCTCATATTAAGGTGACCACTAGTCCTTCCCCTTCATGCTGGCCGACCTCACATCCCTCCTATGCTCATGAGCGACCTCACCTCCCTCCTATGCTACAAGGGAGACCTCTCCTCCATTGTCGCATGGCAACCTCCTTTCCTCATGCCTCCAATGCTCAAGGGAAAACTCCCCTCTTCCTTCCTCTAAATACTCACAAGCTACACCTATCTCCTCTCATTCCTCTAAATACTAACAAGCTGCACCTATCTTCTCTCATCCACCATACTACAACATGTCCCTCCACGACCTCTCTATCACCTCTCATCTCTCACCCACAATCTAATTTTTTCCCTCCATGGGCGACCTCCCTACCTCTACTTATCCCAAGGGCGACCCCTCCACCTTACCCCAACTCTCCTCATCTTCAAGAACTCTCTCTCTCCTCCCTCTCCCTCATGCCTACTCTCCTCTTCTCTCCTTCATTTGTAATGGCACAACATCACTCACCTCATACCCCTAGACCACCTTCCCTCCCTCTCCCCCATACAAGGGGCGACCTCCCCTCCTACTCCCTGTAGCTCCCTCTGAACAAAGGCAACCTCCCCTCCCTCTCTCTCATACAAGGGGCCACCTCCCCTCCTTTTCCCTCATATTAAGGCAACCACTAGTCCTTCCCCTTCATGCTGGGCGACCTCACATCCCTCCTATGCTCATGGGCGACCTCACCTCCCTCCTATGCTACAAGGGCAACCGCTCCTCCATTGTCACATGGCAACCTCCTTTCCTCATGCCTTCAATACTCAAGGGCAAACTCCCTTCTTCCTTCCTCTAAATACTCACAAGCTACACCTATCTCCTCTCATTCCTCTAAATACTAACAAGCTGCACCTATCTTCTCTCATCCACCATACTACACCCTGTCCCTCCACGACCTCTCTATCACCTCTCATCTCTCACCCACAAACTAATTTTTTCCTCCATGGGCGACCTCCCTACCTCTCCTCATCCCAAGGGTGACCCCTCCACCTTACAACAACTCTCCTCATCTTCAAGAACTCTCTCTCTCCTCCCTCTCCCTCATGCCAAGACGACCTCCCCTTCCATTCTCCCTCTTCCCTCACTCTCCCTCATGCCAAGACGACCTCCCCTACCATTCTCCCTCTTCCCTCACTCTCCCTAATGACACGGCGACCTCCCCTCCCATTATCCTTCCCCCGCCCTCTCTCAAATATATAGGCAACCTCACCTCCAATTATCCTTACCCCATCACTCTTCCTCATGTAGGCCTCCCTCTCCCCTCCTCCCTATTCCACCCCTCGCCCTAAGGCCAAGGCGACCTCCCCTCCCATTATCCCTCTCCCCTTCCTCTCCCTAATACCAAGGCAACCTTCCCTCCCATCCTCTCTTCCCTCCTTGTCTCTCATGCAAGAAGACTTCCCTTCATGGCAATGACAATCCCAGTCCTCTACCAGGCCTAGCCATAAGCAACCAATCTCCTATGCCCTACCTCTTCTCTAGTCATCTAGCAACCATCCCTCCAACTTTGCCCTAATATCAGCAACCTCTCCACCATCCCTCACTTAGCAACTTCTCCCTCTCTATTTTTGGCAACCTCTCCACCCACCGCTTCACTAGTCTAATTGTGGCACCCACTCCTCCCTGAGGCCTCCTTAGAACCACCTCCCGTTCCCTTTCTATATAGGCGACCCCCCTCCCTCTCTAAATAGACGACCCCCTTCCCTGGCGGCCGATCCTCCTCTCCGTCCTGCATCAGGCGCCACTCGGCCTTCCCCCTCAACCCTAGAGGTGACCTCCGCTCCTACACCTTAGAGTATGTTCCAGCCATCAACTATTGCCATGCAGATGTGATACCCATCTCAAAAGCTATTAGCGACCACCTCTACGGTGTGGATAATCGGCGACCACCTGCTGGGATAAGACAATATTACCTCCGTTCCCAATTCATTCCTGGCCTCCATAATTACTATGTGCTTCTAAAATTGGACGACTGCGTGCCAATTATAATGCCAACCGATTCGCCATTTACAGCCAATCTAATCAGTCTTTATCAGTCCACATCACCTATTCTACTTCCTTATAATCTGCAGGCGACCCTTACCTCAATCACTCGAGCCTCATCGTGAACGCTTCCTTGAGCGACCTCAGCATCCTCTCCTACATTAGACGACCCTTCCTGCCTGCTACCTTACTTGAATCACCGAGCCTCATCGTAAGTGCTTCCTCCAGCGACTTCAGCATCCTCTCCTACAATTGAAGTCACCCGAGCCTCATAGTCGCCAGGTGTGCTTCGAATTCTGACCTATAGCCTATAGCACATAGGTGTGCTTCGAATTCTGGCCTATCGCCTATAGGCTGTGCTTTGAATTCTGGCCTATCGCCTATAGGTGTGCTTTGAATTCTGGCCTATCGCCTATAGGCTGTGCTGAACGCAAACCAAAGGAGTAATCCAGGTACCTCATCGATCCAGTTGATGTGCCGAACGTGAACCAAAGGAAAAATCCAACTAACCTCTGCGAACACATGTTCTGCTGAGCGAGAGCCAGAGATAAAACCTACTGGTATCTTCACTCCTGATGTTGTGCGAAGCGTGAGGTGTGCTGAGCGTGAACATTGTGCTAAGGCCTCTTCGATCGAGACTCCAATTCACTGCTATCCAAGTCTCCAATTCTGCTATTCGATCCAGGTCTCCAAAATTCACTGCTATCCACATCTCCAATTTTGCTATCCAGCTCTGAAGGAGCTGAACAAGACGCCTCTTCAATCCACATCTCCAATTCACTGTTATCCAAGTCTGCAATTCTGTTATCCAGCTCTGCTATCCAGGTTTGCTAAAATTAATCCAACCTCAACCTCAATATCTGTTCATCAATCACGACTCAATTCACGCAAGGAACTATAGTTATCATGGCATCTTCTTCTGTGGAAATAGAAGAAACATATTCTGAATTCAAATCAGATACAGAGAGCGAATGAGCGCAATCCTCTTCCAATGGAGACTCCAACGATTCATTGTACGTGGTCTCTCACGAGAATTCTTCAGAATCCGAGTCACTAGAAGAGGAGAATCAAGACGATGAGGGCACATCTACAGCAACCAGTCAAGCAAGCACTCAGATCAAGGACATTGGAGCACCATCAACAAATGTTTCCAATGTGGCCACGACAACAGAAATCATCATTTCCATTCTTGGGGAGATCTCTCTGAAGTTGGATTTCAACATTTCCGGTAAGCTTCAAACTCCTTCACTTTAGAGGAATTGGGCAATATGAGGCTAATCATGATAGCAAATGCCACGCTCCCATCCCTCAGTGACCCCCAGAATTGTGGTATCGAGATCCTAAACCTCTTCAAATCATTTCCATCCCTTTTTGGAGGTAGTTTCACTAAGGAGAAATTAGCAATTATGTTGGGCTGCCAAAGGATTCCAGAAACGAAGAAGGCAGGTAGTTATGCTGAATTGCCGGTCCCCGATATCTTACAGGGATGTGTAGCTAATTTTTCAACTGCCAACTGTAATCCACTCATGATGAAGCGGCTACTCTTATTCAAGGCATTCTTCCTCCTTAAAGATAATTTACACTTCACGGATATCAAGATATGTGAACCACTTCTTTGCTTCGTCAATGCAAAACCCTATCCATATCATAAAACTCTTCTGCAGACTCCCGCAGAATGAAAGAAACGCTATGTTGAAGCAGGTAGGCAAAAAGGCTCTTACCTTCAAAGTGGTAGGAGGTCACATTATGCTCTACATCTCTAGGTACTTTTCAGCCCTACATTCGAGAGATGTGTCGCACCTTGCATCATCTAAACAACCTAGTGCAGCGCATCCTCAACAAAAACGAAGAGTGAAGATACAAAGTGATTCCAAGGAGACACTCGATGCTCTTCCCATCGAACAGCAAGGGTATGCCCGAACAACAATAAAGGTACGCACATCAGCTAATACCCCATTTCCACCTATTCGCCTCTTGCCTACTTCCTCTTAGAAAGCTTCTCCAGCCGTTCCATCTCCCCCACCTTCACAAACCTCACACACCTCAGACGCACCCACTATCAAACCGCATTCCACTCGAGCTCCCACCCCACCCACTCACATCACCATCGACCCACCTATCGACCCCATTCACCTCCAATTTCAAGCATTACCTACACCACCGCCAGCTCCTCCACAACCTGCACCGCCCCACTCCCCCTCGCCACAAGCACCATCACACCCCCCATCGCCACCCTCACCACCACTGCCATCTATACCCCAACATGATACACCCGTCCCTTCTACACACGGTCAGAACACCATTCAACAACCACCATTCGATATCCTATCCTTTCCCCCTCCATTCAGGTTCTCTCCTAGTAGGCATAACCGAGCTACAGAATTGCCTCCGAACCCAATACTTGACTCTTTACAATCCACCATTTCAGAAGCATAACAGCTCTCCGCAAATGAAAGGTACAAACGGCATATCTGGCCTTTAGTCCCCAATCACTTATAGAATATGTGTCAGATGGATGTTGCAAAGAATAGATTTTCCGAAATTACTAATAAACTTTTGGAAGACAAGCAAGTTTGTGTCGATTTAGAACATCGATTACGCACTCATGTTAGCATGATGAATGAAGAATGTCTCAGAGTGTGTCTAGTGAACAAGGAAATGTACATGAAAGTAGTAGAATTGTCTGGGAACTTCAAGGATGCAAACAGGCTTGAAACAAAAGTAAAGAACCTAGAAGCATTTCTGCACGATGAAGAAGAGAAGAGCAAAAAATTGAAGGCTGAGAACAAGGACCTTAAGAGAGATAACAAAAACCTATGGGCAAAAAATTCACTCCTAAGAAAGCAAAGAGATGCCCTAAAATCAAAATTTAGTGCCTTAAAATCTTTGCTGACTTCTTTGACTTCTTCAGACACAGAGATGTCCCGCAAGCAGGAGAAGATGAAGACAAGGAAGATGATCCAATGAAGATGAGGAGGACAATCCAGCTGAGAATAGAAGGCCTGGAAGCAGCCTGCATGTGACTAGCATAATTGTCATTTGGCCAGAGAGCATACATTTTTTTTTGCTGCAAAGTATTGTAGTACTTTATTTTGTACTTTTACTCCTGCACAGTGTCCTAGTATTTTATTTTGTAACCTGCTTCATTTGGTAGTGTCAGAACTCCTTGCATAATTATATTTGGTACTTCATGATGTAATCACTCCATTTATTCTCTTCCTGTACGAACTGAGAGGAGGAGAGATAGCATATGGTGCATACTACACACTATATGAGACTACAGCTGAGAGAGACTTGGAGAGAGGGAGTGCAGGCTTAGAGCTCCTAGAGACCTTCTTATGTTGTTTGCTTATGCTACTTATGTGAGAATACTTGGAGGTTGAATTCTGTTGTTCCATTGTATGATAAGTGGTATGATTATGCTACTTGTACAGATTGTGTTACATTTGGCTGTTCTAGTTGGTGTTGTCTTGTGCTTTATTCTGTTGCATGCTTGCTGCTGTTGTGACTCTTACTCCTAAGTGTAGTTTATAGTGGGGATATGGAGGCTTGGCAATAAGTGTCTATTATGGTAATGTGCTTTAATGTGCCCATGTGCTTACATGTGCTCTAGGAGTAGTGCATTTTGCATTCCCTGCACCCCTCACTTCACCATCTACATCATGGACTTGATATGGACAGATTGCCACCTTTTCAGTATGTCCGAGACTCACCTCACATCTAGCTCTCCCGTAATGAGAGGAAGGTTGTGCTCAGACACGATCTCTAGCAGCTCTACATAAGTCAGACATGGCACACACCACACATGGGATCGAGACTATTACACTACCGAGACCCGTTCTTAGACATACTAGTGGACGATTTCATCGAGCGGCCATGCTACATGGATACTTACATGCCTCATAGCTCGAGGGTAGCGATTGGCTAGTTTAGAGTCTCGTCACACTGACTAGAGATTGCCGCAGACATTCCCAGAGAGGAGCGGATATGCAAGGTATGGTGAGTAGAGATGGAGGATGAGGAGCACTTAGAATGCAGATGTAGCGCATATGATGACATCAGAGGAAGATACGAGACTCTCTATACGGGGAAGCCCACCCTCAGAGAGATCATGGACTCTAGAGACCAAGGAGAGCTTGGGTGATTCTTACTAGAGATACACAGTCACAAAGATTCCCTACTCGAGCCTAGTATTGTGAGGGGAGCACTAGATTGTACTCTCTAACTTCACTAGACAAGATTTCGGAAATACACTTATGATTACAAGAACACCCACGTAGGGAAAATAATACGAGAAGACGGACTTGATACAAGACGTCCCACAACCCGGGACCAATAGGTATGGAAAACTGGACTAGAGATGATACAGGAGATCCGACAACTGGGATCGTAAGTATGAGACAAGAACTCCCTTCTGGGAGATGAACTGAATACAAGAAAGAACTTGACAAGATCTAGTACTACGAGATTACAAGAGGACAAGACAGGATGTCCAAGAGCTAGACTAGACAGGGCTAGAACAAGAAATAAGAGAGTAACTGGAACTGGAACTTGGAGAGTACTTACTTGGCGGTCACGACTCCTTCAACTCCCAAGACTGGTATTGGCAAGACTGATTATGAATGTGGCCAACCCCTGGATGTCAGGATCAGGCAAGAAGATAGTCGATCTTAGGATTTTGGCACGTTCCGGACGCAATGGAAGCATTAGTTTCCACAAGTTCTGAACCAATCATGAGGTATAGGATTCACATGGAATCTGAGATTCAGGATGGTTTCCTTTGTCCATGACATTACCTCCCCCTCAATTGACGAGTTCCACGAGGAGCGGTCATGTTCTTTGGTCTCTGCTTCATTGGATTTCTCTTATGGAATTCTCGAACCTTGATTGGTGCTCTCTGAAGGTTTTCTGCAGGTTCCGAAGTACGATCACTGATGTCATACCCTTTCCAATGAATAAGGTATTCCAATCTTCCTCGGGATATTCTGGAATCTAGGACATGCTCGACTTCAAATTCTTCATGATCATCAATCTCGATAGGTGGTGAAGGACTAAGTCTCTCCCCCCTCAATGGCGAAATCTGATATGGTTCCAACATGGATACATGGAAAACTGGATGTATTCTCATGGTGCTTGGTAGCTGGAGCTTGAAGGTGACTGGATTGATCTTGGCCAAGATGGTGAATGGACCAAATCTTTGATGATCTAACTTTGCACAAGGCCTTGAAGTTTGCAAATTGTTTCTGAGTAACCATACTTTATCCCAATTTGATAGGATGGATTATGGACACGATGTTGATCTGCATAGTACTTATATTGTTCTTGAGCTTTATGGATCTCTTCCTTGAGTTCTTTGTGAACGTCCATCAGGTACTGGGCCTTGTCTCTAGCAGCTAGATTCTTGACATGATTTGAGAGTTTTATATCCATGTTAAAGGCAAACTCTGCAAAGGGTAACAACTCAAACCAATCATTTTGGTGATAACTGCTAGTACAACAGAGATATTGCTCTAGGACTTGATTCACCCGTTGTGTTTGTCCATAGTCTGTGGATGATTTGTTGTAGATAGTTTAACTTGAACACCAAGGAGCTTGCAAAGATTGTTCCAAAAGCTGGATATGAACTGTGGACCTCGATCACTGACAATATCATGAGGCAATCCATGAAGCCTAAAGATGTATCTGAGAAAAATTCTAGTGGTGGCTGCACCTGTGATTGCCTTTGTAGTTGGAATGAAGTGTGCCATCTTTGTGAATCTATCCACAATAACAAGAATGGCATCATACTTATCTGACTTTGGTAGATCTGTGATGAAAATCCATAGACAATGAAGCCCATGGCCTTTCTGGAATAGGTAAAGGTTGCAAGAGGCCATGAGGCTTATGTCGCGGTACCTTAGATCTATTGCAAGTGTCACAGGTTCGGATATATTCTTTGACTTCCTTCCACATTTGAGGCCACCAAAATCCCTTGATATAAGTTCTATTGTTTTATTCACTCCAGAATGTCGTGCTGCAAGGTTGTCATTACGTTGTTGAAGTACTTGGATCTTGGGAGTTCCTGGAGGGACATACAATAGGTTCTTATAGAATAATAACCCATCCTTTTCTTGGAATTCATCTACTTCTTGAATTCCTCCTTCTTGAGTTTTTTGCTTAACGTTACAAAACAATTCATCTCGTGGTAGACGGATCAAATGATTCAAGGCTGAATCTTCATGATGGCTCGAAGAGATAGCTGCTAACTGGAGATGCTCAGGCTTGAGTAATACGCTCTCCTGTTGATCAAAGTCCTCTTCACCCTTCTTTGGTGCAAGGTAAGATCTTCTTGACAAGGCATCTGACTGACACTGTTGCCGTCCTCGACGATATGTCATGACAAAGTCGAACCTAGATAAAAAGTTACTCCATCAAGATTGCCTTCTATTGAGGATGCGAGTGGTCATAAAATACTCTAGGTTCTTGTGATCTATATACACGATAACTTTATGGGCTGCTCCTTCTAGATGATGACGCCAAGTATCAAACGTGTCCACTATGGCAAGAAGTTCTTTGTCACGAATTTCATAATTAATTTCTGGAGGAGAAAATTTCCTTGAATTATATGCAACTGGATGTAGGTGTCCATCATCTCCATATTGTGAGAGAATGGACCCTAGGGCAAAGTCTGATGCATTTGTCTCTAGGAAGGGCTTACTAGAATCAGGATGAACTAGAATTGGAGCAGTAGTGAATGCTGATTTCAAGGTCTGAAATGCTTTTTCTGCTTCTTCGGTCCATGAGAATTTGTAGTTCCCTGTAAGCTTGGTAAGAGGTGTCACTATCTTGGAGTAATCTTTGATGAATATCCTATAGAAGTTGGCAAACCCTAGAAAACATTGTACATCTCGAACACATGAAGGCGGTTGCCAATCAAGGATTGTCTGAATCTTCTTAGGGTCCATAAAAATTCCTTTATCTGATACAATGTACCCTAAAAATTCCACTTCTCTCTTATGGAAAGAGCACTTCTCCAGTTTCGCATATAATCCTTTTTCTCTTAGTTTCTCTAGGACTATCTTTACATGATATTCATGATCCTCTAGATTTTTGGAGAATATCAAGATACCATCAAGGTATATTACAACAAAATCATCTAAATATTCTCAAAAGATATCATTCATCATATGTTGGAAGACAACTGGAGCATTTGTAAGACCGAATGGCATAACTACATATTCAAAATGCCCATACCTTGTTCGAAATTTTGTCTTCCATTCATCTCCTTCTCTGATCTTGACAAGGTTGTAAACTCCTCGAAGATCAATTTTCGTGAAGAATTTTGCTTTTCCAAGGAGTTCCAAGAGCTCTGATATGAGTGGTAGAGGGTATCTGTTTTTTATAGTGACTTTGTTCAATCCACGATAGTCTACACACATCCAGAGAGTCCCATCCTTCTTCTTTACAAATAGAATAAGAGCTCATGCTGGAGACTTCGAGTGTTTGATAAACCCCTTTGCTAGATTCTCATCAATGTTCTTGCGTAGTTCTGTAAGTTCCTCTGGGGGGTAGTTTGTAGATTCGTCCGAAGGGTAGTTGTGCTCCCTCTTGAAGATCTATGGGGCAATCATAAGGTCTATGCTCTGGGAGGATATCTGCATTCTTCTTTTCAAAAACATCTTCAAAGCCTTTGTACTGATTGGGTAGCTCTACGGGCATGGCATAGGTCATATATGTAGGTTCCTTCCTTACAGCATGTATGAAGGCTTTGGCTCCGACATATGTTGGGTTCTTCTAGATATCTCGATGGGTGATTTTATTCTTTTCCCAATTAATGTGTGGATTATGCTTCTTTAACCAGGGCATTCCAATGATAACTAGATGTACTGAGCTCGATATTACATTGAAACATATGTGGGATTCATGGTCACCAAGGTGTACTCTTAATGGTGTGGTTTCCATGGTTATATTCCCAGATGCTAGAGGTCGTCCATCCACTACTTCAGCTACTATTGGTTTGTTCTTCTAAAGTATAGGAATTCCATGTTTCTTAACCAATCCTTCATCGATGAAACATGAGGAGGCTCTTAAATCTACTAGGGCTGTAAGGGAAAGGGTCTTCTTGGGCATGATTAACTTGACAGGTGCAAGACATGTTTTTATGGGTGTAGCTGGAATTATGAGACCCCTTCTTATATCATGGTCCGGCCGCAGGGTCTCTTTTACAATTGGACTTCGTCGTTTCCCTGCTCTACAAGGGTGGCTGCGACTCTGGAGTTTGTTCTCTTGTTCGGACAATTAATTGCAATATCTCCAGGGTTTCCACAGTAGAGACATAACTTATTAACTCTCCTTCTGTGTTTCTCTTCTAGTGTTAGAGGCTGAAACCTAGTTACATCTATTTGCATAGGTTCAGGCATGGACTCATCTTTGGTAGTCGGTTGGAAAGGTTTCCACTAGCGAGGTCTTCCTTCTACTTGTTTTTCTTGTTTCC
>CM035407.1:181132890-181140390 GCA_020310875.1 Ceratopteris richardii
GATACCCACACAAATCCAAGTTCTCCGTTTTTGGCCAAAAGAACAAGGATACATTAACGCTCTTCCTTTCACTGCATGGGTAGGCATGCAGCCATTCCTGATCATGACAGTCAGATACCTTTGTCTGCTCCATTGCTTCTATTTCTCAAGCTATACATGCCTTTTCTATGCTGTATTTATCTTCTCATTGGCATCTTGGTGTCCAATAATTCTTGCCATCTGTGATTGAGGCATTTCTTTGCTAGGAACTTGTTGGGGACGTTTAAGGTAAGCTTCTCTTTGTTTATATTTGTGTGATAAGAAATAATTACGTCACCTTTAAAAGTAAAGAAACTTGAGAAGTGTGGAATTGTCTCAAGACTTGATCAGACCCAAAAAGAGAAATGTTCAGATTTCAAAAGCTGATAAATGCACATCCATTGTTTTTCTTCACCACCTTGTTTCTCTTCTTCTCCCCCTTTAGGTAGAGCCTGAACAGAGGAGCCAAAGATTACCTCCCAAGTCAGATCCTTTCAAACAACAAAGGCTCAGGAGGTTTAGCTTTATAAGGCAGATGCAATGAGATTCAGATTGAGATTACCTAGAGCATAAACCTGATCATTGATGTTCAAACACCCTTGTCAGTCTCGGTGTGCATGGATTCTTTGATCATTGCATGATGAATTTGATCCAATGGAGCGCCACTGCAGGTTGAACATGATTGTACTTCATAATGATCTTCCTTGGTACTCATCCCTAGTAAGGTATTCTCTGCTCAAGGCCAGAAGAAGATCCATACGAGGCTAGTTCAAGGATTTTCAGCTTAGACATGAGAAAACAGATGGCCTTTCAGCATTTTCTGCTACCCCTTCATAACTTGAAAGAGTTGATCATTTCACAAATGTGAAGTAATTTTAGAATATTTCTTCCCTTGAAAACTTTAGTCTTACTATTAGTAGCATATTCTCTGTTCAAGATCCAAAGAGGATTGGTGCAAGGATTATTATCCACCCAAACTAGAATGAGTTGATGATTTTCTCAATTGTGAAAGCAGCTCAAGATGTATTTTCCTTTGATAACTTCATATGGATAACTGCATTATGTTGTTACCTGAATTCATGAGTGATAAAATGTGGGCTTTCTCTTTCTGCTTGATATTGTCATACAAGTGCAGTTGTGGCAGTTCTGCCTGCTGATGGAACTCCAAGTGGTAATTGCAAATAGAGGTTTTTGTACATGCAGGTGTGCAATGGAACATGCGGTGGAGAATCATTACTAGTTGGACTCAAGGATGGTTCTATTCTGAAGATCTGGATAAATATTCCATTCCCCCGATGTATATACAGTCACACTAGCTCCATACGTTGTCTAGATATTTCTACAGAACAAACACAACTGGCTGCAGTGGATGAGAATGGAAATATTTTCGTTTACGATATAAAGGTGAGTAATGAGGTGTTTAATTCACGCACAAAGAAAATCATAATATTAAAGAGAGAGAGAGAGAGAGAGAGAGAGAGAGAGAGAGAGAGAGAGAGAGAGAGAGATTTATTATTTCGAAATATATGAATGGATTCCTCTCATACTTTAAGACGTGGATGGACTGCTCCTTTCGAAGTGATGGTTTCTATGTTTCTCGTTCCCTAAAAATGATAAGAGGGATTTTACCCTTAAATTAGATCAAAATTTGTAGTAATGATGGCTAGAGGCCATGATTCAACTTTGGCTAATAGTGATGAAGATATGTTGTAACAAGATTTTGAGTGATACCACAAATAAATATGCACAGAGCCTATATAGAACAATGGAATAACAATGTAAATGAAGAACCAGTAGATAGAACGTGATCAACGGGCTGATTAATCCAAGTTCAATGCATATGGCCTCATTGTCACTAAAGAACGGAGAGCCTTGTAGGCAAAATATAATGAAAAGATCAGTTAGAAAAAAATAAGAATATATTATTATTATATTAAAAAAAAGGAATAAGATATTATTATAAAAAGGAAAAAAAGGGTGAAATGGCTGAAGGTGAATAGAACATAAGGCTTGGTTCATACAGCTGGAGTTATGGGCGCCAGTTCTTCCATAAAAAGAGTTCCATTTGTTGGTACTTTATTAGGCAAGTTATTTTTTATGTTATACATCCCTTTCAAGATTCTTAGTAACTTTTCCTCTCATTGAATTGTGTAGGTTGGCTACAAGGATCAATGATTATCCTTGAATTAAGGGGATCATTGTCTAATAATTTAAATTTTTTTCCAGGTGTCAATCATGCTCATTACAAAGAGAATGTTCAAAGTCTTGCACTTCTTGATGATGTTGCATTCTAGGCAACTATGTAGAAGTACCCTTAAGCCGGCTCATCAATGTGAAGTAATCTGACCTAACCTCACCAATAGTAGAACTCAACTAGGGCATTTGCATAAAAGAAAAAAGCAGGTTGGAAGAATGTATGTGTAGCTGTGGCTTTGAAGGATGCTTTGAATGCCCAGATTGTGCCCAAAATAGCCTCGCTATTGGCCTGAAGACAGAAATTGTACTTAAAAAAGGAAATGAGCACCTTATTGATAATTTCTACTTGCCTATTAGCACATGGATAATAGGAAGAGGGCTTATGATGTAAGATCTTGTTACATGCCAGGATAGTTGCCGGAAGTTCATAATTAAAATATGCAGTCTCATCATTGGCAGTTTGTTATGTACAGATAAGATCGCAGACATATATTAAAAAAGTAAGTTTTCAACTTGATCATAATATAATCCATAGTAGCAAAAACCTAATCTCCCTTAGTTGCATAATCTCTAGAGATTATGAGACACTTTGCACTAGGATGTGGAACACCACAGATTAGACCAGTGAAGTCCAAATCAAGGAAACAATAATTTTATAGGAATCCTGCAATAGGTGTATATTGTTGGTGAAAACTTCGGCTCTAACGCCTACTGTTGCGGAAATACTTTCGCCCTGAAGGTGGGTTTCGCGACAAGGCTTGAACTCTGTCAGGCCTGCGGAAAATGCCGCGCCACCGTAATAGGATGCTAGACTAGAGTGATTCAGAACACCTCTGTAATCAACAGTAGTTTAGCTTAATTAACGTCGCTTCAACTGTGTTATCCTGCGACATAAGTTCCACCGGAACTTCACCAGACTGTTACTGGACTGACACCATAGTCGTACCGGAACTTCACCGAAATAAACTTAGTTCTGCTCGTAATTGCTTCAGATGAACTTATGTGAAGTAAGGAAGTAGTGTGTGAGCTTCCTTCACCGAATGAACTTCCTTCTGGAAACTTCACAGTTCTAAAGTGCTACTTTCCGGTTAACTTTTGTACTGTGTGTACATCTCCATTCCACCGGAAACTGTGATCAGCTTAAAGTAGAGACGTCTAGCTACAAGATGAGCTATCTCTCATACAAAGCTTCGAACTCTGCTACGAGTTATACTTCGTTGTTCTACCAAAATCTTAATTTCTGAGAAACTGTAACTGACCGGAAATTACTGAAACTGAGTAAACTGTTATTCATGCGTTTACAGAGAAGGTACTGATGCACGTTTAGTAACGAGTCGTGACAGTTAACGATAAACGAAACTTTCTACCGTAACACGAAAAAGCTTCAGATTCTTCACAAGTAAAGATTACGCGCAGACATCCACATGAACATGTGTTTTCGATTAGAGAAGATGTGTACAAGTAAGCTTGGCTTCTTCTTGCTCAAGTTACAGAAACTCTCCTACAGTGAGTAGTTTCTTATTACCATCTCTCTTCAGATGAAAAGACCCGACACTTCAGGCTTGTGTTATTCATCTGTACATACGCGATCTATGGCGTCTTCTGAGAACTTCTAATTCTCTCTTCACTCATACGCGATCCATGGCGTCTTCTCTCAGTCTCTCGTTCTCCTCTGTGTATCATCGTCTATCCTCTCTCTCTCTGTATATCTGCGTCATCGCCTGTGCTCTTCTCTCTCTCTCTTTTCTTTCTGAGTTGCTATATATATATACACTTCTTTGGCGCTCCTTTGCCCTGTCATTCTTCAATTCGCTTTATGCGTGCCTTACGCGCCCGCCGCGCACTAACTTCGCATACTGTACACCTGTGCATAGATTTTCCGGAGGATTCTGTTTCTCTCTTGTTTGTTGCGTCAAATTCGTGAGTGTTTCCTTAACATATATCACAATCTACATTAGCAATGACTTTGACCTACTTGATTGCATGATCCTATCAGAATTAGGAAATACTTTACATGTTTGTCATGCACATAAAGGATAGATAAGAAAAATGAGATATAGGTCCCATCTTGTGAAGGGAGGCCTTATCTTTGAAATTAAGAGAGTTTGTCTTCATGCAAAGGGGTTTATGTGCTCAGCTTTGGCATGGTTTGAAAGCCTTGGCATTTCTCTTTGCATTGCAAAACAATTGAGTCCACCACAATTTACTTTAGAGAATGTGTTGCACCGCGATGTCTCAAGCACAATGCCCACGTGCATGACCTTCATACATATCTTCTAGGATCCCTTGAGCTCATATGAAAATATACAATTTATTGAAAGGCCATTAGGTGGATCTTCGTATGAATCCTCTTGAATCGAAATGAAGGGTTTACTCTTTGGTTACAATCTTGAGTTTTATAGAAACTTGTACTCATTGAAATGCTAGGTGTATAATAAATGAATGGCATCTCATTATTAAAATTCTATATTCATTAGAAGAGCATGTTGTCACAAAAATGATTTTTGATGCCCCATACACTTTCATCTATAAGAATGTATCAGAGTTGGTTGACAATGACATGATTGTAGACCTCAGGTGACTCCGGTGGGCTGAAGGCTGGCCCTCGTCAGCATTGGTTGACCAATGGTCCATCTACGGTGGAGCTGGCCATGGAATAACCATAGCTACTTGCATGAAATGGGCATCAAAGTCAGAGTTTGAGTACCTTCTATTGCAAAACACAACAGCAGACATACAAAGATTATAGCAGATGAACACATATCTTGAATCAAGAATTATACGCATTCTATTCCCAGTATAGATATACGAGTAGAGTTCCTAGGATGGTCATGTGGCATACATGTGACCTTATTTTAATGATGTTGCTTATAATTTACTGTACACACCCCTCCCAAATTGATAAGGAGGACGATACTGGTCGAAGTCCTATTTGTTTACAAGACTCAAGATGTCTCGATTGAGGGAAGGATTTTGTTAAGAAATTGACCCTCTTATACTTAGTGCAGACATGCATAAGAATGATGCGTCCCTCTTGGACAAGTTCCCCAATGAACTGTAACGTTGAGAGCAATGTCCTTTGTTTTTTTATTTTGAATGCATAAGGTTCTTTGCCAGGATGATTGCCAATAAATTATTACAGTATAAAGGTATTGGGTTTTTGTGACTAAAAGTAGTTTCAAAAAGGGTTTTTAACCACATACCTACTTCGAGGGCTGCAGTCATTGATACATATTCAGCCTTGCTGGATGACAGAGATATGTGCTCCTGTTACTTACTGTGCCATACAATAGTTGCGCTTGCCAAAGGGAAAACAAACCCAGATGTGGATTGCAATGTCTCTTGATCGCCCCCCCAATCTGCATCCGAGGAGCCAATCCACATAAAGGTATGAGGGCTCAGCTCAGAGAAATAAGTCTATACGATTGAGTGTGGTGAAGGTAATGGCGAAGCTGATTGAGATGCTGAATATGTGTCAATGCAGAGTCTTTTATGAACTGCGAAAGGAAATCAGTAGGAAAAATATGTTTGGGTGGGTACAAGTAAACAAGTGTCCTACACCACCGGATATGTTCGAATAGGGATAGGATACATGATGCTCTATAGCAGATGACATTGGAGAAGTACTGAAGATCTTGAGATCGGTAGGTAAGGGGATGCAACACCCTTAGAGGCCATATGATACTCCAAGAGAAAGAGAACATATATAGGAGGTTTAGCATATAGTAATAGAGCAAGCATTGATGTTTTGGAACACCTGAATACCAAGGCAAAACTAAAGAGGATCCATATCCACCATAGAAAAGGATTCCAATTCCCCCCCTTTTTTTTTTGGTTGGAGTACAGGAAATTTGAAATGTCCATTGAGTGGGACTTGAACCCAGGCACTTTGCCCCACGGCGTTCAAGGCATACCACTACACCACACCCGTTTGGACATTCATTTCCATTTTTGCTTGGATAATAGAATCACAATTGTTACTCAGTAATACTATGTCATCTACATAAATACAGAGGAGAAACCCTGCAGCAGTAGTATGACTTTAAATATTGCGGTGAGATTGAAATTGTGTGTACCTGAGATTGAGCATCGCTTGTTGAAATTGGTTATGCCATTGGCATAGGGACTGTTTTAAACCGCAGATCGCTTTGAGGAGCTTGCACACGTAGGTAGGACGTTTGTGGAAAACATAGCCTGGGGGTTGGATCATATAAATGTCTTCCTCCAAATCCTAAGGCAAGAAGGCCATCTGTAAATCCATCCAGTGAAGGAGAAACTGATGCTCAGCAGCGAGGGCTATGAGTGCCCAAAGGGTAATAATTAAGATCAAAAGAGAATTTTTCAGTATAGTCAATCCGAGGTACCTGTGAGAATCCACAAGCCACCAATCTGTTCTTATAATGAGATATGATACCATCAAAATTTAGTTTCATGGGAAGGAGCCATCAACGCATAACACTTTTGAACCCTGGAGGAGGAGGCACCAGTACCTAAGTCCGATTGTCCATTAAGGATGGAAATCTCGAGTTCATGACATCTTACCACTTAGAGGACTTGGCACCCTAAAGAGAGTCTTTTACAGAGATTTCTTCCACCAAATCCGCAGCAAAAAGGTACACACAATCTTCGAGATCAAGGTCAAGCATAGCATTGTCTTGTGTATCAGAAGTAGCTAAACCACAACAGTTATAAATCTCCTATAAAGATGAAATTTGGTGGAGGGGAAGCACTTTGATCATCTGAAGGATCGGGAGAGCCACTAGCAGGATTGACGGCTTTCCTATTATCCCAAATGAACTCCTGGGCTGGAGTATGACATGTTAGGGTGGTGTGTATTTCACACAAAAGTGGATAGGAGTAGCATAAAATGGACTAAGAGATCGGGGAAAAAGATATTCGTTAGTGTTGCTCTCGAGAGATCAGGGAGGAGCTCCAATAGGAAGAGGTATAAAGATTGGACATGGGGAACCCAAAGTTGACAATTGAGGGAAGGGAGGGGGGGGGGGGGGGGGGGATTGGGCCCCACGGTATGGGTGCAATGGTGTTGGGTTCCTCCTAGCTAACTTATGGGACCTCTAGATTAGGTGAGCTTGGAAGAGCAAGAGTTGGAGGGCGGATTGGAAGGCACGAAGCTAATGAGAATTGATACACTTGGGTTCATCAAAGTGCACAGAATTAGAAAAGCAGAACTTATGAGTTTTTGGATCATATAACCTCTAAGTCTAAACATAAAATCCATCACCATATACCCAATGAAAATCATCTTGGAACTAGTAGGATCGAGTC
>CM035407.1:181145390-181517890 GCA_020310875.1 Ceratopteris richardii
ACCATCGAAATTAATTGAGGTATCTATTCTTTTTTCTAATTTCATCAAGAACCAATACTTTTTGTGATCAGACGGTGATCAAATGGTCCTTAATTATTCAAATGAGGAAAAGTTTTTTATATCCCAAGGATCTGGTTTTTGGATGTGAGATTGATAGTTTATTACTAAATAAAAGGCATATTTTGCAATTGTTACACCTTTTCTTTTCTTCTTAACTTATTGACCTCTTAAAGCTGAAATATCCTAAGCTCTCTCTCAAAGGATAAACTAAATGATTGTGTGTATGTCTCTCCTCCCACACTATTTATCCTCTTGTACCCAAAATAGATAACCTGTCGAATGTTCTAGTGTAGACATGTGGCCATTCCCCATTATCTATTAGACATCTTAGGATAACTCCAAAGCTAGGAACCTTAGCTACTTAACTCACTAAACAATGATCTCTCTAGAATGATGGCTAACACTCTCCCCTTCTCAAGGTCATGTCCTCAATGATCAATGAGGGAAAATATTTGTGAACCAAAGCTTTTGGATTATGTAGAACAAAATTTTATTGGAAGACATGACACGCTCAACTCCGGGGGAGACCGCACCCAACTTTTGGGTGCCAAGGCACCCAACTTTTGGGTGCCAAGGCGCCCAACTTCATATTTTGGATGCCACAACACCCAACTTTGCTTTCAGGGCACCACAGTGCCCAACTTTTATGGGCTTCACTTTTTGATGCGAGATCAAGGAAACAAGGTGGTCCAAGCTTTGAGAAGGGGACATTCGGCTGGTAGAGGCTGACAAGGAGGCTAGCAATGACAAAGTAAATCTCCACCACCCAAATTGAGCCACTACTGTACAAAGCTTGTTGCTGGAAAATGTAACTGTCCTGAGTACATTAACTTCCCCACTACTCTCGTAACTGACCCTCCATAATATCTTTTTCCTTTTCTATAAGAGGGGAAGTTCTTCAAGAGAATAGATGTACAGAGAGAGAGATGTATGAAGAACTAGGTCTAGCTCTCAAGTTTTGTCTAGGAGAAGGTCTAACCCATTAACCCATACAAGCATAGAGACTCATTGTCTTGCTCTTACCTTGGAGCCAAGAAGTTCCTACTAGTTGGTGGTAGCCAAAGGGTATCTTGGAAGTAGAGAGTTGAGTAGATTGTGTAGTTCACTTGTTGCAGCCCTGGTTCTAGTGTTTTCTTAAGTATATTTCTACTCTTATACCCGTCTGGCCTTGGTGATCGGTTCTTGAACTCCCTTAGTACCCTTGAATTGATATCCTCAACCTCACATAGTTTCTTGAATCTTGTTTGCAACCTTGGTGTCTTGAACCCTGTTCTCAACCTTGGTATCTTGAACCTCGTTCTCACCCATGTTCTGTATCTTGAACCCTCAATCAAGTGCCACCCAAGTGTCCAAAGGACATCACACTTCTAAGCTAGCTGAGTGGATTTCAAAAGTTCATTTTGAGAGCTTTCCAAGGGTATCTTATATGCCTCAATCCGACCTCCAGATTGAGAGATATACTCCAATCTTTGGGCACAATTCTAAAAGCGCCGCCTTGCTCTTTGGTACCCTTTCACATGATAGAGTGCCCAAGCACCTTTTTTAAAGGCCATTGGGTCAATCCACTTTCTCCAAGCCTACTTGAGGCTCTAATACCAATGTAATGAACTATAGGAGATTTGAACTCACAACCTTTTGATTAGGAGTGTGATGGGCTAACCACTTGCCCCAAAAGCCATGGTTAAAAGGATTACTTCTTAATCCTCCCTCTTAGGGTGTAGTTCAACCATCTCTTGTCTATCAAGGATGCGTTTCAATAATCTCCTATCTATCACTTTATTACATCATCAATAATGTATGTTGGGGTGGCATTTAGCTTGTGCTCCATAATATGCTCCTTAGTCCATCCACATGGAATATTTGAAATGGAAGGTTGTCTCTCGTTCCAGAGTCAAAATTAGCCTCTACAGACGCTTGCCTAGGTTCTACATCTTCTAGTCTTGCACCCATAAAACTTCCTTTGGCTTGATTAGATGGTATTTCTTTGCAAAAAATGTAGCGGTGCCCTTCAACGAAATTTGACCACTTTGATAAAGTTACCAAATGGCCAACACCATCGAAGAAATTAGGCGAACTTGAGGATCAGGGAGTGTTTGCACAAAATAAGATATATGGCCTACGTGCCAAACATCATGTGGTCCATCCAAAGGTAGTTGCCCAATTTGACAAGTTTGGCTACCAGGGAGGAGTCACCGAGTTGGGCCACCCAAGAGGAGGCGCCCAAAATAGGCCACTAGGTTCACTAGCCCAAGTTGGCCCATTTGATCATTTGTAATTATTTTCTTGTATTCATCTAGTATTTCTTCTCCCCTATCGAATGTCTCTAAGTTGTATACGTTTACCTCAGTCGAGCATAATTGGGTACCTTCTGTTGAAAATTCACTCCTGTGAGTAGAGGTTGGACGGGGCCATCTTGGTCCATTTCTTCATTTATTTCACAAATTTCTACGGTATAGAGCTTTCTTGGGCTGCCCATTATCCAACTAAATAGATTATCTTCTTCAAGTGGCAAGGAGGGCATTACCTCAATGTCCATTGTATATCCAATTGCTTTAGCATTATCATACCCTTCTTCCAAATGTATTTGCAACTGATCATTAGTCTGCGGAGATCCATAACATGTTTCTCCTCCAATTTTGTAGTGTGCTGGCTTGCATCAGCCATGGTCTTACTGGGAGCATTCTGGCAAAAAGCAATCTTCAAAGCTTCCTAAGTGGCAAAGTGGGAGTCTGCATGTTGACTATACCACTTGTCTGCAAGTCCTTCAAGGGTAGATGGAAACGGGGCCAGCATGGAATCTTCTCAATATTGCAATCCTCTTCCTCGACATAAGGAGTCAAATTTCCTTATGTGGTAGTTGGCATCCTCTTGCATTAGACCCTTGAAAGTAGGAAATTTAATGTTCATCCTTGACAACAAATTTGCAAGGTCCTCCATTGGTAATTGATTATCCTCAGAGGTGTCGGAGGTGGAGTTAGGTGCTCTCTTAGTCTTCTCTTTAGAAGGAGGTGTTTGAGCTAAATCTTGAGAAAACTCAATAGGAAGAGGTCATCGAGAAAGGTGATGAGATGACTTTTTTCATTTGTGAGTCTTTATGGGACTCCTAAGGAGACGAAGAGACTCCCTAGCTGCTTGGGTATGGGTCATGTACCCACTCACCAAATTCTACGTTGAAGCCTCGCAATGCTCAAATTTGAAAAAAGTAGAAAAGAAGATGAATTCTTACTTCCAACAGGTGCCTCGCACAGCATGCAAGTGTCCCACCGAGCATGCCAAATTGTAGAGAGAGACCCGAGATTTTTTCTAGGAAGAGAAGTAGATGCACCTCCCAAGACACCTTCTACTCAAGGGAGGTTCTCCTTAGGGGAGTATTCCCTATATCATGCATGTGCACACAGACACTTCACAAATGTCCAACTCCTCAAGAGGGTATAGGCAGAACATAGAGTACAAGAAGTGTTCACAAAAATAACACAACTCAAAATTGCATCGCGTAAATCACACAAAAAGAGAAAGTATACTTCAATTGATGATGAGACACACAACCTGAATAACCACACACGAGCTTACCTGTTGCCACTTGCTCTCCCTTGAGGTTACCATCTCAATTACTCTTACTAGCACGGCTCTCTTTCCACTAGTAGCAAAGTTAGATAGCAAGCAACCAGTGAGTTAGACTTCAAGGGTTTAATACTGTCAACACACTCACACACCACGTATAACTTAAGACGACACAATACGAAAAGATTAGATAGTAAATGATCCGAAGACAATTCTGCACACATTACAAAATTAGGCCAATATACTCCCAGAAAACAACACTAGAGATTCAAACAAAGTCTAAACACTTGCTTGTAACTTCACAGTACATTGCACAACCAGGCCAAAGACTAGCCTAAAACTCCAAAAAATACACAATAAAGCTACTGGCACACACTGTACATGGCCCAAGTGTAGAGTTACAACAAGAGATTAAGTACTACAAGAGAGTACCAAAACTCTTCTTCAGACACATAAACAGAGCAATGGAGCAATAGACGTACTAAAGTATGATATCAAATGAGTGCCAAGCAAGTGCTTATATAGATACAAGGTGGCCATATGAGTGGCGCTACATGATCCAAGCTGATCCTTGGAGGAAGGCCAAAATGGCCCTTCATATGGACTCTACACCCCATAATGGCATGACAGGCGGCTGTCATGACGCAGCTACTTTGAGAAGTTACTCTGGTCGGCTACCAACCCCCAAAGTAACCACTTTTGGACTTCATCATCATCGAGTTCCTAACCAACCCTTGACATATGCAAGACTTTGAGGTGGCTTCAATCTAGGAGACCCACTTTTTGTGATCACATCCACCTCATGTTGCAAGTCGCCCTCTGTGACTCCGCAAGGCTTGGGGCAATCATTTCTAGTGGGTGGCACCAAGAAAGAAAAGGACATGTTATAGTTCATGATCATGGGTGTGAGAAGCCAACAGGCAAAGAGTACGTCCAAGGATACCTACCTTGTCAAAATTGGTGACGCACTTGGGCAACTTAGCTATGTAGGTAGCTTCCTCCTTCCAAGCCTTTTGGGGGAACATGTGCCCTCCTCCAAGGACCACCTCTACTCATGCAGAGCCACTCATGTGGCCATATTGTATTTATATAGGCAGCTCATTGGCACTCATTTGGACTACTACTAGAACTATTGGGAGTACTATTACCTTGTGCATGTGTGTACGTGCAGCTCTATTGGGCACTATCTGTTGTATTCTGGTCGTAACCTTGAGATTGAGCTACTTATCCAAGTGTGTTGGGTTATCTATGTAGTGAGTTTTCTTGAGGTTTGGGCTAGACTTGGGCAAGCCTTGTAGTGTATTGTGGAATCTTTTGCAAGCATTAAGACTATGCTTTGTGACGTCTAATGTTGTTCCCTGTAGACATAGTAAAAAAAATCGCACGATTTTTATTAAATAAAAATCGTAAAAATCGCATTCGCAATTTAAATCGTTTTTAACAATTTTAATCACCTTTTTTTTTTTTAGATTTCTTTTTAAAATTAAAATTTGATCACTGTGATGCTTATGCTTGCTAATAGTCTATCATATATTACCACTTTGCTCTCTAGATAGAACTATATTATTTTCTTGCCTATTAGAGATTTGACTAACTAAATTAAGTTAAAATCGATGCTCAAAGCCAAGTTCCTTCAATTGTGTATGTACATTTTTTGGCATCAAATTAAGTCCATGTCCAGTATGAATCTGTACCAACCTATAGCTGAATGACATTATAGAGTTTATATGACTGCAATGTTATCAAAAACTCTTTGTTGACATCTCACATATGACTGAAGTACAACAACTAACAAGCATCCAGGTCATATAAACTTTTCACTACTGTCCAATAATGGAGTATATATGAGTTGAATAGGTAATGTGCATACCTTAGATACAAGAAAAACTAAAAATCTCTTGATGAATAAAAACCTCGATTTTTATTTTTATTTTTAAAAATCTCTACGATTTAAACGATTTAAATCCTGATTTAAATCTACGATTTAAATCTCTACTTTGTACTATGTCTGTAGACGGTTCACCTAATTTGCATAGTGTGCTAGATTGTTTCTTGTGTAAATTATCATTTGAAGTTATACTTTGGTATGTGAGTGTGTTGAGAGTCATCAAACTCTAGCGTCTAAGTCCCTAGGTGATTGTTAGCTACTTGTGCTGCTGGTAGAAAGGGAGCCCTACTGATTAAAGTGACTAAGCAAGTAACCTCAAGGGTAGAAAAGTGGGAGTAGGGTAATTGGTTTGAGGATATTCGAGTTGTGTCTCTTGTCATCATCTGAAGTAAAGTTTCCATCTTTATTCTGTGATGAAGTTTATGTCATTTTGAGTTGTGGTATTCATTGTGAACTCCTTTTTGTACTCTATGTTCTGATTATACCCTCTTAAGGATTTCAGCATTTGTGGAAGTGTCTCTTTGCATAGGCATGCTATAGAGTATACTTCCCTAAAGAGAACCACCCTTGAGTAGAAGTCGTCCTCAAAGGTGTATCACCATCTTCCTCAAGAACGTAGTCCCAAGTCTCTCTTATACAATAACCCTTGCTCATGATCAAAGAGATCCTTCAACAACATATTGACAAGCATGTCACATTTTGATGAATGTTGTGTTTACACTTTTTAAATTCCTAGAATGGGCCTTTTCATCTCATTTTTCTAGATTGGAGTGCTAAGGTATGTAGAGTCCACTCTTGCATCATTTTGGCTTTTTGAAGTCATGGGTGGTCGAACAAAAGGTAATATTGATAACCAATTGTGGACAAGTCCAAGATCACAGATGTCATGCCAAAAGTGAAACCATCCATTTTACTTGGAAAGTTTTGAAATATTCGCAATGGTTAGACATGCATCACTCTTCCATATTAATCATGAAAGGACTACAGTGAATAGGTGTGCATCCAAATTGCTTTAAGGTAGCATATCAACATCAAGGTTGCATCGGTTTGCTTACCAAAAAATCCAGTACCATGATCCGCTTCTGTTCGGTTCTATAGGCAACCTTACATCACAAGAGTTCCCCGAGAGGAGAGGTGTTGCCCGGTATGCCATACAGAGAAAGAGAGTGAGGAGCACTTAATTACGAGATGCCCAGCATACTCAGACCTACGAGCACAGTTCCATATTGAGGAGTCACTCCAGTTGTGCATGACCATAGGAGACCAACGAAGGATGGGTCGCTTCATCACGACAACATACGAGAGATGAGAGGAGATGTTACAGTGCACACATCGGACACAGACGCGCACCCAGCAGACAATTACTCAATTCTTTCGTCGACTTGAGCCACATCAAACAAACCAACCGTCTACAGGCATAGGGCTCACTCTCAAGCGGGCAACGGCAAAGAGAGTGCGACGCAGACCATGTACGGTTGGGCACCGACGACCACAATTGCATCACGAGGACATCTCCTGCATCAGGATAGCCCACGACCACATGATGGAGCAGAGGAGCACCACCACCACTTGGATCGCCCTCTTGCAAGAGGTACTGAGTCCGCCGCCGATGTACCACATACTCCACCACCCTCCACCCATCTGTACCAGTTAGGGAATACACATTCACTCCCACATAGGTCCCCATGTATTAGGTGGCCATTATTGGCCGAGTCATCGGCCGAGTCAGAGCCATGCTCCCTCCACGCACAACTACCTTATCTCCACTACTCCACCATTGCTAGGTGCACCATCATCTTGTTGTTTTCAGCCTACATAGTTCTTTTGTGTAGTGAGTATTTTTCTTTTCATATGCTACACGGAGATGACCAGAGTTGTACATGGTTTTGTCTCATAGGCCAAGTTTGGCCTTTTGGTAGACGTTAATATATACCGGGATGAATCTAGGTAAACCCCAAATTCACCCTCAAATGAAAGTGCAACTATAAGCTCATGGTAGTCAACCACAAGACTATATAGCATATCAGCTCCACTATGCACAGTATCAACTCAATACTATGACATCCCCACGGGTATGGAGCTAAGATTGAATACATGCTCACACACGCACCCCACAACACACACACACCATGAGCATGAACTCACAAGAAGCTCTGCAAACTGAGTTTCTATCACTTACGGAAGTGATGGGCAAACTCAGCCATAATGAAGCCTAGCACCAAATGCAAACAAAACGTAGGAAAAATTACAGAAAATGCATAGTTGATAGGGTATATACTATACACACCTAACAACTGGTTGCAACTTGGACGAAGAATCCACAAATAGAAACTGCATGTCCGCTAATACGACAATCATATATACGAGGATGAATCCAGGTAAACCCAACGTTAATATGACTCTCTCTCTCTCTCTCTCTCTAATGTGATATTGTTTTTGATTTCAGAATCACATGAGGGGCTCCAATGCCACCTCGGAGCCTTGGATGATTTTTGTTCACATAGAGGATTGGTTGTGAACCTTAGCAAGACCAAGGTCATGATCTTTCACACATCCACTGCAGTGACGAGTGCAGCCATCTTCACCATAGCAGGAGGGCATGACGAGGTGGTTACTTCATACGTCTACTTGAGAGCTACTTTCACCAGTCTACTAGGACCTTTCACCATGAGGCAGGAAGCTATTGACAGACTCACACGAGGGTATGCAGCCCTGGCCATGCTAGAGCGGAGGTGCCACCAGGCACACTTCGAGGAACCCCGCATGAAGGGGTGGCTTTTCGACACACTAGTCACCCCAGCCTTGATGTATTGAGCGACAACATGGGCACCAGGCTTGACGGTCGATCAGTGGGCATAGATTGAGAGGCCCCAGGTATGTATGATCTCATGCTTGTTCCATAGCATGCAGCCCTTACCACATGGCATCATCCGAGCAAAGCTCTCTGCACCATCCATGGTCCTCGAGGCACTATTCCACACAGTGAGTTTCATTTAGAGGGTGAGGGAGGTTCCACACAACAGACTAAGTCGTCGAGCTTTTGAGACAGCTATACAGTTATCTCAGAGCGGGCATGATAGAGCCCGACACTTGCGGGTCACAACTTGGTTCACGATACATGGGCTCGATATGGAGAGTTTGCCAACTTTTCAGTATGACTTGGACTCACCTTACTATCACCTCTCTCGTAGCGAGAGGAATCTCGTGCTTAGACAAGACTTATGGAGGCTCTACATCAGGAGAGTATGGAGATCACCTAGTTTAGAGGGGACGATGTCAGACTACAGAGACTAGTTTCTCACCATTATGTCGAATGGATTCATACAGAGACCACACTATATGGATATCTATATGCCACAAAGTTCACAAGTAGCAATTGGCCAACTGAGGGTCGCATCACAGAGATTGGACATCGAGAGCCATAGACACAGTGGGGTCCTGAGAGCAAAGCGGATCTACATGTAGAGAGGAGGTGGAGAGTGAGGAGCATTTCGTATGTCGATGTAGAGCATACACTCAAATTAGAGACAAATATAAGACTTTGTTCTTTGTTCAGAGGACAGCCCACCCTACGAGAGATTATGGACTCTTGAGATCAGAGACAATTACGACGTTTCTTGATAGAGATTTAGAGGCATAGAGATACACTCTTACTAGTGACACACAGCTACAGAGGTGGAGAGGAGACAACTACACCTCACTCATTTTTTCCAGAGGAGTGACACTACAACAGGCTGAAGTTAGTTGAGCTAGACGACCACGAGTCACAGCGCTCAGAGGAGTGAGGCTATACCTTAGCTAGATAGAGGAGATACGAGCCTGACATCGCGAGGCAGCTTCGTAGCGAGTAGCCCTCATGAGGGTTGATGAGAGCAGATCCTATAGCTTTCATAGAGGCAGCTCTAGCACGGGCTCCACCTATGTATCACATCCTCCAACCCTCCATTACCACTAGATGGTGCAAGTAGACAGATGCATCTTCATGATTGTATTGCCCTCAGCATATAGACATGCCTATACCCCTAGAGATAGGGCTCCATCGGCCTTAGTATTTTACCACATATGTTTGAAACTAGATTGTATTAGCTTTTTATAAGCTTGCTTTACTTCTGACATCCGCATCATGTATCTTATGTTTTTTCTCATAGGCCCACTTTGGCCTATCATAGACGTAAAAAAAACTTTCTTTCATTCTTTCTCTAAGTGGCACAAAGAGTGCGACATCGACCACATAGAGCTCGGTACGGACGACCACGACTATATGAGGAGGATATCTCACACATGAGGATAGTCCATGACCAGATGATGGAGCACAGGCGCACCACCACCACCTGGGTAGCCTTCCTTCAGGAGGCACTCAGATTGCCACCGATGTACCACATACTCCACCCATCTCCACCTCTTACCTCTAGCTAGGATATACATACTCACTCCCGTAATCGGGCCTCATGTATTAGATGGTCATTATCTGCAGAGTCACAGCCACATCTCCCCGGGCACCACTACATTATCCCCACTATCTCTTTGTCACCTGGTACACTATCCCATGGTTGTTTCCATGTTCAGCCTAGACAGTTTTGTGTAGCGACTACTTTTCATTTTATTTTATTTCTACACAGGGGTTACTACAGTTGTACATGGCTTTGTCTCATAGGCCGAATTTGGCCTTCAAAAGACATTAATCTCTCTCTCTCTCTCTCTCTCTCTCTCTCTCTCTCTCTCTCTCTCTCTCTCTCTCTCTCTCTCTCTCTCTCTCTCTCTCTCTCTCTCTCTCTCTCTCTCTCTCTCTCTCTCTCTCTCTCTCTCTCTCTCTCTCTCTCTCTCTCTCTCTCTCCCTCTCTCTCTCCCCGCAGCTCTCCTAAACCCTAACCTGCATCCTCGCTAAACCCTAACCCGCAGCTCTGCTAAACCCTAATCCGCAGCCCTATTAAACCCTAATGCCATCACGCCCGTCCAACCCTGCTCGCACCCGCCACAGCCCTGCATGTCACCCAGCCCGCAAACCCCCCCTCCCCCCCCCCCCCCCAAAACCTGCTCACGCCCGCCCAGCCTTGCACCATTGCTTCCTTGGACTCTGCATTCTGGTCTCGAAGCCCCTATCCCACGACATCAACGACAGAAAGGAACAAAGCCCCTTCCTCGGTCGGCACCCATCTCCAGCAGCTCGCGGTCGACTTCTAGCAGCCCACGCGACCTTCTCCAGCCGCCTCGTGGCCCCCAACAGTTTTGGTGAGAGAAACCCTAACTTTCAATTCTAAACCCATGATAGAACCCTAAGTCTAGCATTTATGAGGGAACCCTAAAACCTATAAGCTTTCAGACAATATCACTTTCTTTCTTTCTTTCTTTCTCTCTCTCTCTCTTCCATGGCTCCCAAGTTGGAGGAACAGCTCGCCACCATAGAGCATACCCTCCGAGAGTTGAGAGGAAAACATAAGAAAGAAGGAGATTCTGGACTGAACGGGGTTACCAGCAGAATCGTCGCCCTCGAAGCCAAGGTGACAACCTTGGAGAAGGAAATGAAGTCTCTTCAGGAAGAGCTTCTTGCTATCGGCAAGCAGCACTCACGGGACCAAGAGGAGTTGCACATTGAGTTTACTGATATGAGAACGAAACTGGACAGCATACGTGAGGAGTGAGAGATCGCCCCACAGTTAGAGGACATTCGGGTGACTATCAAGAAGGAGTGCATGGATGGGTCGAGGTTGTAAAAAAGAACCTTCGACAGGAGGCAAAGAAGAACCACCACCATGAGGAGTTCCACATAGTACACACCACCATTGAGGAGGAGCGGATGCGACAGGCTCGCAGGCTCAATGTTCGAGTCTCCGGCCTCACAGAGACAGACGGATCACCAGAGGAGGAAGGGCGTCGCTTGTGCACACTACTTGGATACTGCACGGATGAGCCTCTCCCTTTCACCTCAGCCTAGAGAGCAGGACGGGACACCACACGGAGCAGAGCACTTATCATTCAGTTCTCAGATGAGGCCGGGAGGAGAGACTTCCTCAGACGACGGGCGGCACTAAGCACTACACCCGGCACCCCGATCTATCTAGATGACGACCTCACACGGGTGCAGATAGAGCAGAGACGTGCATGCATGCATGCTGTGTGTCCTCCAGGCCCGACGGGAGGGACATCGGGCCCTATACAGAGATGGTCGTATCATCATTGATGGACGGCTAGGGATTCGCTTCGTATGATACAGCACAGCAGGAGGTGCGCATGAGGTGCTCATTGCAGTCTGGAATTGCAATGGATCTTTGTGGACACATCCAGAGCGCCTCGAGGAGGTGATGGAGGGCAAAGATATGATCTTCTTGACAGAGACACACGAGAGCCTAGGGAGGAGCCTATCGAGGATTCAGGGCTATATGTGGGAGTCAGCTCACCGTCGACAAATGAGACAACACACCATACGAGGATCAGGAGGAGTAGCCGTGCTCTACAGTTAGTCACTACAGCACAGGGTACAGGTGGTAGCCAGAGACCCAAAGGCATGTTTTATATCGATATGCCTCCAGCTATCAAAGGAGAGAGCAACGTATTTCGCCGTATGCTATATTGCACCCATGGGCTCGTGCTTCACACATTCCCCCGAGCAGCCCTCAAGGGGGGAGGGACCATACACCACATCGCCATATGACTCCCTCAGTGACACGATTATGGAGTATACCGGGATGGGCGAAGTCTTCCTTGTAGGAGACTTCAATGCCCGCACTCAGAGCCACCAGTGTATTATCTACGACTTTGACGAGCCTGAGATGCTTCGTACCATAGAGGATATGTCTACACTCAGAGCCTCAGCCACACCTCCACACCACAGCGAGGAAGGAGAGACTATACTATTGCTTTGTGGATTTCCACAAAGCCTTCGACATGGTCCCTCAAGAGAGACTACTACGGAGGATCCAGGAGTTACAACTACCATCAGACATGCTATAGGCCATCCATGCTTTGTATGCACGAATCACAGGCAGGGTGCGCTACCCCGGCGGCCTTTCAGAGAGCCTTGTTAACACCATTGGTGTGAAACAAGGTTGCCCTCTCTCACCCACTCTCTTCGGTCTCTACATCGACGAGATCACGGAGTATATACAGCGAGCAGGAGGGCTAGTAGGAGACCTTAGAAGTATGCAAGTACACATCCTATTATATGCTGATGACATTCTCTTGCTTTCAGAGTCACAGGGGGGGCTGCAGTCACATTTTTAGGCGCTCGATACCTTCTGCATGGAGAGAGGACTCACAGTGAACCTTGGCAAGACCAAGGTCATGATCTTCCATACCTCCAGGACAGTACCCCATCACGCCTCTTTCACTGCAGCTGGAGAAGAGATAGAGGTAGTGGACTCCTACGTCTACCTAGGTGTCACCTTCTCGGGCAGCACACGGGTATTCTCCATGGCACAGGAAGTGAGAGATAGATTGACACGAGGCTATGCGGCACTTGCAGGATTGGAGAGACGCTGCTTTCAGACACATTTTCAAGAGTCCCGGACTAAGGGGTGGCTCTTTGACACTCTAGTGACATCCGCATTGATGTACGCAACAGCAGTATGGGCACGAGGGACCACGGAGGCGATGTGGACGCGGATTGAGAGGCCCCATGTCACCATGATCTCACACTTGCTCCGCAGCAAGCCCTTCGTTCCACATGACATTATACAACCTGAGCGTGGTACACCACCGATGATAGTGGAGGCCCTCCTCCAGTTGGTGACCTTTATTCTGAGAGTCAGAGAGCTCCCCACCAGGCGACTTACCTGGCTTGCATTTGAGAGCTCTAGACATTTGGCAGAGACAAGGCATGAGAGAGTATGGTATGCACAGACCTACCGATGGTTAGCATACCATGGCATGAGCATTACCGATCTCCCCCTTTTCAGTATGACCTTTGTTCCCCCCACATTACCCTCTCGTTCGGAGAGGAATAGGATCATCCGTCAGGACCTACTACAGATACACGTCAAGGAGACATGGATAGCACCACGGGAGCCTCTTCCCACAAAGAGGCAACACTACAGAGAGCACTTCCTGACCGTGACAGTGGATAGTTTCATTCAGAGTCCATGATACATTGATACATACATGGCACGAGATGAGAGAGTGGCCATTGGGAAGCTCAGAGTATCATCACACTAGCTCGAGATTGAGGTTGGGCGAGCGACACATACCCCCAAGGACGAGAGATTATGCAAGATATGCTGAGAGGAGGTGGAGGACGAGGAGCACTACACATGTAGATGCCAGGCATATGAGGATATCAGAGACCACTACCCACATCTCTTCAGGGGGGCCAGAGAGATCAAGGCTTTATTGGGGACGGAGGACAAGCGCCCTCTAGGTCGTTTCCTAGTAGAGCCCCAGCGCCGCCCTGCATCACTTCTCGAGCACCAGATGGAGATACACCTGGCCCCCCCCTCCCAAGACTTATATTATACATTTTTTCAGACCCACATCCACTCGAGGACCCAGCTTGACCCGGGGTGCAACATTACACAGAGCAGAGGAGCTTAGAGGACAGCGTCAACGACCGAGACCCCCACTCCGGAGAGCCCGCCCACACCAGAGAGAGATTCAGGCGATTCGCGAACGCCATGACATGAAGATACGGAGACGTCAGCAGCGCACCCATGTGGATTTCAACGTACAGAGCATTTTGAGGATCACCACGATGCCTTACCCACCGATGCATTATATCCTACACCCACTCCAGGTATTTAGAGGGTTGTGATACCATCGAGCCTCCCCTCCCTATGCATATCATATTTGTATCGCATATAGAGTGCATACCCATAGCACCCCACACCCTTGATGCCAGTTATTATCCATTCCTTTTATACCCGTTTTTGTACTCACTTTATTTTCCTTTTGGGATCAGAGTGGATTGGATCATACTGATGTATATGTTTTGTCCCATAGGCCGATTTTGGCCTCTAATAGACGTCTCTCTCTCTCTCTCTCTCTCTCTCTCTCTCTCTCTCTCTCTCTCTCTCTCTCTCTCTCTCTCTCTCTCTCTCTCTCTCTCTCTCTCTCTCTCTCTCTCTCTCTCTCTCTCTCTCTCTCTCTCTCTCTCTCTCTCTCTCTCTCTCTCTCTCTCTCTCTCTCTCTCTCTCTCTCTCTCTCTCTCTCCCCCACTCCAACTTAAAAATCGACCAGCAGAGTTAACTAAAGTCAGAGAAGCCAGGAAGAATGGAAAGTGGGCAGTATACAGAGGCGGTCAAACTATTATCAGAGATTTCCATACCCATACCACATAGGAAGAAACAGCTATCTCCCTCATTTGTAATATATATTGATGTAATTTTGAAACTCTTATGAGTCATAAGAGTGCTTTGGAAGCCACATCCCCACCCTTTTATTTTTATTTTGAATTTTTCCCTTTTATTATAGCCCCTTGAGGGCTTCCCCCCAAGTGGAATGTAATGTTTTGATGTACCTGATTGGTCCCATAGGTCGATTTCGGCCTACCGTGGACGTTAATATATCTTTCTTTCTTTCTTCTTTCTCTCTCTCTCTCTCTCTCTCTCTCTCTCTCTCTCTCTCTCTCTCTCTCTCTCTCTCTCTCTCTCTCTCTCTCTCTCTCTCTCTCTCTCTCTCTCGTTTCCTAGTAGAGCTCCAGCGCCGCCATGCCTCACTTCTCTTGCAGATGGAGATACACCCGACCCCCCCAGACTCGTATTACAGATTTTTTCAAACCCAGAGCCACCCGAGGACCCTGCTCGACGCGGGGTGTCACATTACAAAGAGCAGAGGAGCTTAGACGACAGCACCGACGACCGAGCTCCCCACTCCGGAGAGCCCGTCCCCACCAGAGAGATTCAGGCGATTCACACATGCCATGACATGCAGATACGGAGACGCAAGCAGCGCATCCCTACAGACCTTGACGTGCAGAGCATTTTGAGGATCGCCACGATGCCTTACCCACCGATACATTATATCCTACACCCACTCAAGGCATATTTGTATCTCACCTATTAAACATATAGAGTGCATTACCATAGCACCCCACACCCTCGATGCTAGCTATTATCCACTCCTTTTATACTCTGTTTTGTACTCACACTTTATTTTCCTTTTGGGATCACAGTGGATTGGATCATGGATTGGATCATACTGATGTATATGTTTTGTCTCATAGGCCGATTTTGGCCTCTAATAGACATTAAAAAGTCTTTCTTTCTTTCCTCTCTCTCTCTCTCTCTCTCTCTCTCTCTCTCTCTCTCTCTATGCATATCATATTTGTATCTCACCCATTGAGCATATAGAGTGCATACCCATAGCACCCCACACCCTTGATGCCAGCTACTATCCCTCCTTTTATACCCGTTTGCAGTACTCACACTTTATCTTCGTTTTGGATCACAGATCATACTGATGTATATGTTTTGTCTCATAGGCCGATTTTGGCCTCTAATAGACGTTAAAAAGTCTTTCTTTCTTTCTCTCTCTCTCTCTCTCTCTCTCTCTCTCTCTCTCTCTCTCTCTCTCTCTCTCTCTCTCTCTCTCTCTCTCTCTCTCTCTCTCTCTCTCTCTCTCTCTCTCTCTCTCTCTCTCTCTCTCTCTCCCCCCCCATAGCAAAGATGGTTGAGAGGGCCATAGGACAACTACGACATGGACGTTCAATAGACCACATGGGATTGCAGAGCGAGCATCTCATATACGCAGCCTCCACCATAGCCCCGTTGATTGCGCATGTCTTCAACAGGGCTATAGGGGAGTGCTTCCCAAAGGAGTGGACTAGGTAGACCATTGTGCCTATCCACAAATCTGGAGACACCCTGGACCCAGGGAACTACAAGACCATCATGATTGGCCACACCATGGCCAAACTATACGGTGCCATACTTGAGGCGGTGCTCAGCTCATATGCAGAGACTGAGGGGCTATGAGCACGAGGCCAAGCAAGTTTTCGACGAGCTCTCTACTATTGATCACATCTTCATTTTGTGCTTACTCATTGATGGGGCAAGGGTGCAGAAGAAGAGATTATATTGCTGCCTTGTGGACTTCCACAAAGCCTTTGATACAGTGCCACGAGAGAGGCTCTTCCGACGCCTCTAGAGCTTGGGAGTACCATCAGGGATGATTTGGGCCATCTATGTACTCTATGGGAAGGTGACTGGGAGGGTACAATGTCCACGAGGTATGTTTGAGGCCATTGCTAGCACCATCGATGTTAAGCAAGGTTCTGCACTCTCCCCCACTCTATTTGGTCTCTACATCGACGAGATTGAGGACTACATTCTCTGAGTTTGAGGAGAGGGTGTAGACCTTGCAGGTACACATGTCCACATTTTATTATATGCCGATGACATTGTATTGATTTCAGAGTCACTCGAGGGATTACAGTGCCACCTAGATGCCCTAGATGAGTTTTGTACATAGAGGGGCCTGACAATAAACCTTGGCAAGACAAAGGTCATGATCTTCCACACCTCCCCCATGGTGAGGAATGGAGCAGGATTCACAGCTTGCGGTCGACAGATTGAGGTGGTCACTTCCTATGTCTACCTCCGAGTCACATTCACGAGCTTTCCCGGCCCCTTCAGCATGAGACATGCAGCCACCCATAGACTCACATGAGGATATGCAGCTTTAGCCATGTTAGAGCGGAGATGTCACCATGCACACTTCGAGGAGCCCCGAACGAAGGGGTGGTTATTTGACACACTAGTGTGGCCAGCTATGATGTATGCTGCGACAGTTTGGGCCCCAGGCCTCACAGTCACCCAGTGGAGTGCAATCGAGAGGCCCGAGGTACATATGATCTCACAACTATTTCGCGGGAAACCGTCGGTGCCACATGACATCATCAGGGCAGAGCTAGCTGCACCACCCATGGTAGTAGATGCACTATTCTAGACTATCTGCTTTACTCAAAGGATGAGGGAGCTCCCTACAGACAGACTCACACACAAAGCTTTTGGGGCATCTATACAGATATCAGAGTCAGGATATGAGAGAGCTTGGTACACTGAGGTTAGAGTCTCGTATGATAGTCATGGACTTGATATGGACAGATTGCCGCCTTTTCAATATGACCCTCACTCACCTCACATCCACCTCTCCCGTCATGAGAGGAATGTGGTGCTCAGACAAGATCTGTGGCAGCTCTACATTAGTCAAACATGGCACACACCACACATGGGATCGAGACTATCACACTACCGAGACCAGTTCTTAGACATACTAGCGGACTGTTTCATCCAACGACCACGTTACATGGATACTTACATGCCTCGTAGCTCAAGGGTAGCGACTGGCCAGTTGAGAGTCTCATCACACCAACTAGAGATTGAGATGGGCAGAACCGCAGACATTCCCAAAGAGCAGCGGATATGAAGGGTATGCAGAGTAGAGATGGAGGATGAGGAGCACTTTGTATGCAGATGTAGCGCATATGATGACATTAGAGGCAGATACGAGACTCTGTTTATAGGGCAGCCCACCCTCCGAGAGATCATGGACTCTAGAGACCAGCGATAGCTCGGTCGATTCTTACTAGAGATACAGAGTCACAGAGATTCCTTACTCGAGCCTACCATAGCAGCCCATACAGCACGGAGACAGAGTCAGCTCACTGACTTCTTTATTCCACTACGTGGAGCAACCCTGCCCCCCTAAGCAACCCTGCCCCCCTAAGCTCACACACCGAGAGGGGTAACTCTTGAGCAGGCTCAGACCTCTCGAGCTAGGAGACGACCCCGTGGGCCCTAAGACTTCACCGACACCAGATTGTTCAGATCCAGGTTCGTGCCATCGTGCCATGGAGGAGAGAGGATCCCAGATGATGAGTGATCCCGCTGCATCCATCAAGGTGGCCTTGACTCCACCTCCACCTATGTATCACATCTTACACCCGCCCACTAGCACAAGATGGAGCTAGTTAGTTAGTTAGTCGTTTCAGATGCACTCTCATGCTTGTTGTACTACCCTTTTGCATATAGACTATCATAGATATCGCACTCCATACACCCCCACTTCCATGGGTATCTCCACATGCATACTAGGAGATCTATATCAGCTTTACCAGTTTTTTCAGCACTTCTATGTTTTCCGATTGATAGAAGATACACCCATGTACGTCGATTTGTCTCATAGGTCGAGTTCCGCCTCCTAATAGACGTAAAAGCACTTTCTTTCTTTCTTTCTCTCTCCATGATGCAGTACCCACCGATGCATTATATCCTACATCCACTCCAGGCATCTAGAGGGCTATGACACCACCGAGCCTCCCCTCCCTATGCATATCATATTTGTATCTCACCTGTTGAGCATATAGAGTGCATACCCACAGCACCCCACACCCTCGACACCAGCTATTATCCACTCCTTTTATACTTTGTTTTGTACTGACATTTTATTTTCCTTTTGGGATCTCAGTGGATTGGATCATACTGATGTATAGGTTTTGTCCCAGAGGCCGATTTTGGCCTCTAATAGACATTAAAAGTCTCTCTCTCTCTCTCTCTCTCTCTCTCTCTCTCTCTCTCTCTCTGTCTCTCTCTCTCTTCGTGGACACATCTAGGGTGCCTCGAGGAGGTGATGGAGGGAAGAGACATGATCTTCTTGACAGAGACACGAGAGCCCGGAGAGGAGCATACCCAACATTGAGGGCTATATGTGGGAGTCAGCTCATCGCCGACAAATGCGACATCACACCACACGAGGATCGGGAGGAGTAGCCGTGCTCTATAGACAGTCACTACAACACAGGATACAGGTGGTAGCCAGCGACCCAGAGGCACGTCTCATGTGGATACACCTCCAGCTATCACAGGAGAGAGCAGCGTATTTCGTCGTCTTCTATATTGCACCCATCGGTTAACGCTTCACACATTCCCCCAAGCATCCCTCAGGGGGAGAGGGATCAGATACATCGCCATATGACTACCTCAGTGACACCATTATGGAGTATACCAGGATGGGCGAAGTCTTCCTTGTAGGAGACTTCAATGCCCTCACTCAGAGCCACGAGTGTGATATCTACGACTTTGACGACCCTGAGATGCTTCGCACCACAGAGGACATGTCTACACTCAGAGCCTCAGCCGATACCGCCACACCCACCTAATACGGCCGACACCTACTCCAGATGGGAGCAGCACACCGTCTTATTATATATAATGGGATGGCCACATAGCCCACCTCGGGTGGTCTCACTTGCATCCCACCCACGACACCGCATGGAGGCAGTGTGGTAGACTATGTTATCGAACCCCCGGAGATGACACATCTAATCACCTCATTCACCATCCCACCCATACCGATTGGACCTGAGCAATATCTCGCCCTATCCATACGCGGCTCACCATGCATATCCCATACCGTCACCATAAAGCCACATGCCCATACCACCATTCACTTTAGACATGAGCTAGCACATATCTATAGCTCCCATGTTCGAGAGCGCATCTACTCCCTTGATCCCTCCGCCCCATTGGACACCCTCACCTCCCACTTCTCCTCGATTCTCCACACATCCGCTACTCTCAGCTTTCCATACACCACCCACAGCACCACACATTCGACACGGCTGGGGCATACACCTCATAATAGATGGTACGATGAGGAGTGTAGACGACTATACCGACATCTCAGATCACATAGTATCTTGGGATCCATCACAGAGAGCGAGGCACGACGACAGATGTGAGCCCTCACACGCCGGAAGCGGCGAGCTTTCGAGGAGCGATAGAAGGCAGAGTTGTTTGACTTTCTCATGAGTAGGGATTGCGCCACCGCGAGGAGGGCCCTACCTGAGCCACGCCCACCTACACCCATAGTAGATCCTCAGACTTGGCACACCTACACCTAGAGGTTTTATGACGTCCCAGGACAGCATAGTACAAAGTAGAGATTTAAATCGTAGATTTAAATCGGGATTTAAATCGTTTAAATTGTAGAGATTTTTAAAAATAAAAATAAAAATCGAGGTTTTTATTCATCAAGAGATTTTTAGTTTTTATCTAAGGTATGCACAATACCTATTCAACTCATATATACTCCATTATTGGACAGTAGTGAAAGTAGTGAAAAGTTTATATGACCTGGATGCTTGTTAGTTGTTGTACTTCAGTCATATCTGAGATGTCAACAAAGAGTTTTTGATAACATTGTAGTCATATAAACTCTGTAATGTCATTCAGCTATAGGTTGGTACAGATTCATACAAGACATGGACTTAATTTGATGCCAAAAAATGTACATACGCAATTGAAGGAACTTGGCTTTGAGCATCAATTTTAACTTAATTTAGTTAGTCAAATCTCTAATAGGCAAGAAAATAATATAGTTCTATCTAGAGAGCAAAGTGGTAATATATGATAGACTATTAGCAAGCATAAGCATCTAAGTGATCAAATTTTAATTTTAAAAAGACATTTACCATATGAAACCTCAAAAAAAAAAAAAAAAATAGAATAAAAATCGTTAAAAACGATTTAAATCGCGAATGCGATTTTTACGATTTTTATTTAATAAAAATCGTGCGATTTTTTTTACTATGTAGGACAGCCACCATTGCCGATCCCTCCCACACCACGTCTTGTGATATCCACCCTATTCATGGTAGGCATGGTATGACACGCCATCCATAGGCTACAGCATGGCCGTTCAGAAGACCACACGCGACTACAGGGCGAGCACTTTATATATGCAGTAGATGTAGTCTCCATCTCATCGCCCATCTCTTCAACCGTGCTTTGGTTGAGGAATTACCTAACTCGTGGACTATGCATACCATTGCGCCTATCCATTAGTCGGGCGATATGATGGACCTAGGGAACTAAAGGACTATTATGATAGGCCACATCTTGGCCAAGATCTATGGGGCAGTACTAGAGGCAGAGCTCAGTACACACGCCGAGGGAGCTCGGATCAGAGCACCCGGCCAGGGAGGCTTCCGCCGCACTTTCTCCACCATCGACCACATCTTCATACTTCGTTGCTTGATTGAGAGCGCGAAGGCGAGGAAGCGGAGAATATACCCTTGCTTTCTGGATTTCTGCAAAGCCTTCAACATGGTCCCTCGAGAGAGACTACTATGGAGACTCCAGGTGTTGCAGCTACCATCAGACATGCTATGGGCCATCCATGCTTTGTATGCACGAGTCACAAGGAGGGTGCACTGCCCCGGTGGCCTATCAGACAGCCTTGTTAGCACCATTGGTGTGAAACAAGGTTTCCCTCTCTCACCCACTCTCTTCGGTCTCTACATCGACGGGATCACGGAGTATATACAATGAGCAGGAGGGCTAGGAGGAGACCTCGGAGGTATGCCAGTACACATCCTATTATATGCTGATGACATTGTTCGGCTTTCAGAGTCACAGGAGGGGTTGCAGTCACATTTACATGGAGAGAGGACTCAGAGCGAACCTTGGCAAGAACAAGGTCAGGATCTTCCATACCTCAAGGATAGTACACCATCGCGCCTCCTTTACCGTAGATGGAGGATAGATAGAGGTAGTGGACTCCTACGTCTACCTAGGTATCACCTTCTCGGGCAGCACAGGGGTATTCTCCATGGCACAGGGAGCGAGAGATAGATTGAGGCGAGGCTATGCGGCACTTGCAGGATTGGAGAGACGTTGCTTTCAGGCACATTTTCAAGAGCCCCGGACTAAGGGGTGGCTCTTTGAAACTCTAATGACACCCGCATTGATTATGCAGTGGCAGTATGGGTACCAGGGATCACGGAGACGATGTGGACGCGGATTGAGAGGCCCGAGGTCACCATGATCTCACGCATGCTCTGCAGCAAGCCCTTTCACATGACATTATACGAGCTTAGCTTGGCACACCACCGATGCTAGTGGAGGCCCTCTTTGAGCTGGTGACCTTTATTCTAAGAGTCAGAGAGCTCCCCACCAGCATACTCACCAGGCTTGCATTTGAGACCTCTAGACATTTGGCAGAGACGGAGCATGAGAGAGTATGGTATGCACAGACCTACCGATGGTTAGCAGACCATGGCATGAGCATTACCGATCTCCCCCCTTTTCAGTATGACCTCTCTTCCCCTTACATTACCCTCTCTCGTTCGGAGAGGAACAGGATCATCCGTGAGGACCCACTACAGATACACGTCAGGGAGACATGGATAGCACCACGGGAGCCTCTTCCCACAAAGAGGCAACACTACAGAGAGCACATCCTGACTATGACAGCGGATGGTTTCATTCAAAGACCACGATACATGGATAGATACATGGCACCAGCAGAGAGAGTGGCCATTGGGCAGCTCATAGTATCATCACACCAGCTCGAGATTGAGGTTGGGCGTGCGACACATACCCCCCGGGACGAGAGACTATGCAGGAAATGCCGAGAGGATGTGGAGGACGAGGAGCACTACACATGCAGATGCCAGGTATATGAGGACATCAAAGACCGGTACCCACAGCTCTTCAGGGGGTGGAGAGAGATCAGGGCTTTATTGGAGACGGAGGACCAGCGCCCTCTAGGTCGTTTCCTAGTAGAGCTCCAGTGCCGTCGTGCATCACTTCTCGAGCTGCAGATGGAGATACACCTGACCCCCCAGACTTATATTATAGATTTTTTCAGACCCACAGCCACCCGAGGACCCAGCTCGATGAGGGGTGTCACATTACATAGAGCAGAGGAGCTTAGACGACAGCGTCGACGACCGAGACCCCACTTCGGAGAGCCCGTCCCCACCAGAGAGAGAATCAGGCGATTCATGCACGCCATGACATGGAGATACGGAAACGTCAGCAGCGCACCCCTCTCGATCTCGACCTGCAGAGCATTTTGAGGATTGCCACAATGCCTTACCCACCAATTTATATCTCACCTAGTGAGCATATAGAGTGCATACCCATAGCTCCCCACACCCTTGATGCCAACTATTATCCACTCCTTCGTACCCTGTTTTGTACTCACACTTTATTTTCCTTTTGGGATCATAGTGGATTGGATCATACTGATGTGTATGTTTTGTCTCATAGGCCGATTTTGATCTCTAATAGACATTAAAAGTCTTTCTCTTCTCTCTCTCTCTCTCTCTCTCTCTCTCTCTCTCTCTCTCTCTCTCTCTCTCTCTCTCTCTCTCTCTCTCTCTCTCTCTCTCTCTCTCTCTCTCTCTCTCTCTCTCTCTCTCTCTCCCCCCCCCCTCCCTCCCTCTATGTGTGTGTGTGTGCGCGCACGCGTGTGCGTGTGCGTGTGCGTGTGCGTGCGTGTGCGTGTGCGTGGGCGTGAGCGAGGGCGTGGGCGTGGGCGTGGGCGTGGGCATGCGCGTGCATGTACGTGTGTGTGTGTGTGTGTGTGTGTGTGTGTGTGTGTGTGTGTGTGTGTGTGTGTGTGTGTGTCTGTGTGTGTGTGTGTGTGCGCGCGCGCGCGGGCGCGCATGTGTGTGTGTGTGTGTGTGTGTGTGTGTGTGTGTGTGTGTGTGTGTGTGTGTGTGTGTGTGTGTGTCTGTGCAGGCACTACACTGCTGCTACACTTATGAGATTTCTGACGATAGGTTGTCCGAAGGCTGAACAAACTCGACACTAGGGAGCTCTGTTTGTGTGCGGAGTTAATGAAGCTTAATGGATTGCATATACATGCTCTTGAAACATACACAAAGCTTGGTGATTTCAGGTTATTGCCTACTGTGAACAAAGTACAAATATTTTACTAAAGCTTCATCAAGAAGACTGTTCTGAATCTGCTCAATTTGTGATAAATATTTTCAGGTCTGTTTTGTTATTGCATATTGAAATGCAGCAATGGGATGATGCCTTTGCACTGAAGAATCTGCATCCTGAATTGGATGTCAATGTCTTCCATCCTTATGCAGAATGGCTAGTCTCACAGGGTCAATATGAAAAAGCACGAATTGCATATAAACAGGCTGGTCACACAGAATTATCCATACACCTGCTTAAACAGCTTCTCAAGAATGCGGTATTTTGCTTACCTTTTCCAGATGTATTTTATGATTGAAGTTTTTGGCTTGACAATGTGGATTTTGTTACCACCAGATTAAAGAAAAAAGATTCAGGGATGCATCTTACATTTGCCTGCAACTTTTCCATGAAAAACGAGAGTCTCCTGAAGAGTCTGGCAAATTAATGGATGTAAATCCTGAGTACTATAGCTTATGGAAGGAAGCAGAGGTCTATTTCGCATATTCATTCATTGATCAAGCTATCAATGAACCCTTTCGGAGTTCCACTTCTGAAACTTTGTTCAATATCAGTGTCTTTCTCCTTGGGCGTATTTCACAGAAAGCTTTTCCCGGGATTTCTGTGGTCAATATTTTGGTTACTTTGGCGAAGCATGGAGAAGAGATTGGTATGTTACTTTTACAACTTGTGGGATTTCTTTTTCCCGTAGCATGTTATTTTTTGCCCGAAGGCCATCCCTCCAGTCAAGAAGGGGAGGTCTGCCATGCCCAGGGGTTGAACTCTCTCGCCCCACCTGGAGGTGACGAGGCAAGCCACTACGCCAGATCCGTGAGGATTTTCCTAGGCCACTGTTGAAACTGAAAGACAGCTTAAAGTTAAATTTCATTGAAAGAGTTCCTTGGTGTGGGAAGGGCAAGGAAACCCAGCCCATATCCCGAAGGATGGGCACATATTAAAATTGGTTAAGAGATTATCAAGAATGAATAAAGCACAATCGAAACACAAAAGCCCCCTATCTTTCCACTGATTATAAAGTCATCTAGGATTGGATATACCTGCATGAAAGGGTGCTAAACTCCATTACACATTTGATGAAAAAGAAATACATTCTGAACCAAAACGCAGACCTTACTACCAGAATATGAGCTAAGTTTCTTTAATAGGAACCCAAATATGAGGAAAAACAATGCAAACATAGGTTATAAATAGATACATATGCAGATCACTTTGTTATGAAGACTTGGTTAGAGCTGAAACCCTATGCAACCAGTACGGTTGAGAGCAACATGGGTATTTAGGGAGGAAGCTTCGACCTGGAACCAGATCTACCATGTGGTGGTGATTTCTGCAGGTTCAATGAGGAGATAAGGTCCTAAGCTTGAAGTTTGTGTGTCTGAAACGACCAAATTAGCCGTTAATAACTTTAAAGCAATTATTTTGCATGGTTTTGCTGTTTAAACTTGAAGTTTAAGTATTATCTGAATGAACTGCACGTCCACTGTTATGGAACTACAATCTATGCCAAACCCTTGCACATTCTAACTTTGAAATCCCTTCTATGCAGGGTGCCACAAATCTGCCCGATTAGCATATGCACGTTTACAGGGTTTACGGGTACCTGCAAGTTGGATGGATAAACTTGACGTGGCTGCTCTGGCTGTTAGGGCACGTGCTGCAATTTCAGATGAGTTGAACCCAAGTTTGGAGTGTGCTTGTTGTTATTGCTGTGGAACTTCTTTGCCAGTAGCTTCGACATCATGGAAAGATGAATGCAGTTTTTGTTCCCAACCAGTTATTCGATCATTTGTCTCCTTTGAACAGCTACCAATTGTAAGCACATTCCTACAACGTAATTCTATTCTTAACTTTTGCAGCTAAAGCAAAGATATGAAATTCATTAGCAAAATCATTCTCCTCAGAATCACACTATTCTTTCTTAACTTAATCCTTCCTTTTTTAGGTAGAATTTTTCCTGGAAGATGGGATTACTCATGAAACAGCAAAGAAACTTCTCAGATCAAGGCATTGCAGAAAACCATCAGAAGGATCAAATCAGCATGATTTGAAGCAGATATCTGGAGGTCAATGGCGGACTATGCTCCATAGAAACTTTTGCAATTCAAGCTCCAGGCAAAAGCCTGGGCCTCTTCGTGCAAATGAACATACATTGACTAGTCTTCATCCACGGCAGGTAATCATACAGGATGTCTTCATGTCAGAACAACATAGATACTTCTACATGATAGATCCTGCGTTTTTTGTTTGCCAATGTGAATCTTGCAACCAATTTTTTGAGCAAGAGGAATGGGATGCAGCAATTCTAAAAGAAGGATCATGTCCTTTCTGCAAAAGTTCAGGTTCGAAATTGCAGAGCAAAAACATTTCTGGGATGCAGCAGAGACGTGTTTGACAGCTCTGTGATCTTGTAACTCTCATTTTGCACGTACCAGAGTTTGCATTTTTGAAGGTCCGCACAATGTTCTACGATGCAGCAGCATCTTCGCATCATAATGCATAAAGCACATCAATATCCACCTCCCATGCTTTGTGACTAGCATATATTCCGGGCATTGTTTTTCAGATGACACGTTGGAGCTGAGAGTATTCAGTGTACTAGACTTTTCTCTGTATCCTTTTATGAGACGTGGTATGATTGAGGCTGTCATTGTATACTAGTGGGTCTCAAGCCTATGTAAAGAAAATTGGCAGAAGTTTTCTGCAGCTGCAATTGTAATATATTCCCTACACCATTTTTTAAGGTAGATATGTGCAAAGCTATTACTTATACGTTCTGTACACCTATCTTAGAAGATATGCAGTGCCTTGCCTTCAAACCCACGATCCGTTTTTTTTTTCTTTCTCATTATCCTTGTAACCTTCTTGCTCTTATTATGATTTAAAGCTGTTCTAAACATTATAATAATTATAATGATAAATAATAAATTAAAAAGAGAAAAGGAAAAGGATCAGGTTGCGGGCCTTTGAGTCAAGGTTTAGTGTTTACCTTCAACAATTCATTCGGTGAGTCCTTAGACCACTTGAAAAGCACGGCTTTTGGGGGTTCTACCAATGACAAGCATGGGCCAGACATTTTGTCACATAAGTGTCCTATCTAGCAGTTATGTTGCAATCTTGGTTGGATATCGGGGGTCTCATAGATACAATGGTCATTCACCTTATATATGCGTAATTTCAAGTTCAAACACATAGGACAGTAATTTCTAAGGATGAACTTCTTATATTGCAAAAGACAAAGGAGAGGACGGAAAAAGATCAAATTATAAGAAAGTCACTATGTGTATTCACCGTGTAGAGCTGCAATTTCAAGTTCAAACCTATAGGAGAATAATCTACAAGGATTGACCCCGTAAAAACAAAGAAACAAAGAAAATGAATCAATTATAAGAAAGGTTGAGACAATGTGAAAAATGGAATCTCTCTAAGAAAATGCATCTAAACCATGTGAGCGGCTAGAGAAATGGTACATTTGTATTAATTCATGTGTGCATGTGCATCCATAACTGTGTGCACAAATTTTAAGAGAAATCTTGTATTCTAGTCTATTAAACTGGCAAAGACCAACTAAGTGGCCTATAACGTTGTATTAAGAAGGTGATGTACATGCACTTTTCAAACATCCTTAAGTATGATGTACATGGTTGAGAATACAAGTCTTAATAGAGTTGATGGGTAATATGTTCATCAAATATTGCAACTCTCTAGCTTGCCAAAGAAGCCAAACAATCAAGAATTGAAATTGATCCATGGTTGATAAAGCATCAATACCACAATGACCATGAGCATATAAACTCAAGGTCACCTCCAATTTAGATATCCTTGTGAACTAAGGACTAAAATTTGAAAATTCTCATGCCACTACCATTTTACATCCGAAAACTTTGAAATATATGTTGCATTATCAATAGCCAAATCCCACAATGTATGCAATATGAAACAATAGGCAATTAGTCAGCCTGATTTTCCTCAAAGCAATATGCATCAATAATGGAAAATGAGATATCCAGCACAACAACATTTGTTGCAAAGAGATGAACTATTGAATGCGAAAAGAGGTCACATCAGTGATTACCTATAAGATCCACTGAAAGATGAACCATATAGTATGAAAAGGATGCTTGTAATAATTTTTTCTTTTTCATGTTGAAGAGGTGATAGTGCTAACACTTTGAGCCTTGAGCTGAAGGTCCAAACTTCAAGAGTTGTCGATCGGTTTGACATGAACCTCTGATGTGAGGGATAAAGAGCATCCCCTAGGTGGGTGTGTGTGTGTGTGTGTGCATGTGTGCTTACGAATATCCAGCTTAAAGAGAGACTAGGTAGTAGGATCCAACTCTCAAAAAGAACAAAAAGAATCCTTAAAGTAGTTCAAATAGAATTTTGTCTTGTATGCAAAACACTCTTATTTTTAAGATGTATAGAAAGAGGTAGAACAATTGTTCATATGACAACAAAAATTATGTAGGTGATAGGTGTATGTCTTCATGCCTTCATTCGCTTCATGACATGCACATACACATTTGTGTGTCCGTGTGTGTGTGTGTGTGCAAACACACACACACACACACACACACACACACACTACAATACATATGTATGTACACATTGATGCATATGTTTTTCTTTTTTAGGAACTTGTTCATTTTTATTGATTATCTAGAAGAACTATATCCCCCAATAACACAACATAGAAGCTAGAAATCAGCCTAAAGAATGATTAAGATAATATTTATTAGATCTGCTTTGCAATCAGTAGGCCAACTTTGAGGAGTCGTTATTAAGTTACCTCTAAGTAGACAATCTGAAATGGAAGATGAGTTCATTTGTCTTTGCTCATATGCCTATTAGAGATTAGTAGATACACCATACATTTCAAAAGCAAACATAATAGAGCATCCAAAGCTTTCTTGATCATAGTGTTGGAACAACTCAAATGTAATGCTAGAAGGATGTCAAATAGTATGCAAAAGGGTGCAACAGAATACCATCCCACTACCTTTTTAGATGAGAACATTATCAAATACATAGTTTAAAATATCTTTACTTGACATCGAGAGCATGGAATGTGTAGAGTTGAAGATGAATGACCTTGCAAGTTACCATTTGTACATACACCGCCAACGATCACTAACAAAAGGAAAACCCTATGATACAATGGCAAGAATTCATTCCAAGTACTAATATATCGATATTGCTACCAAAAATCGGGCTTAGCACAATCTCATCATACATTATATGTGAATGCAAAGTCCTTCATGAATAGAAGGATATTTTGTAGGTGGTTGTGGATGCTTTGGGCCATTTTTTGATTGAAAGAGGCTTCTAATCCTCTTCAAAATGATCTCATATATACAACCATCAATGCTTACAATGCAGGCCAATGAAGAATCGATGAAAAGATAAAGGGAAAGATAATTAAATGACATAAAAATAAAGCATTATGGATCAGTAAGGGGATTTGAGAGACAAAGAGCAACAATCAAATTTGATCCATATCCCATGAAAGAAATAATAAAAGTTTCTATGAAGAGCACACAAGCAGAGTAGTAATGGAATTCTTAAAATCTCAAAGGTGCATGGAAAAAGAGCTTCAACTAAATCATTAATTTACAACCACCATTGTAGTAATTTCAAAAAATGTTGAGGAAGATATGCATGCTAGCAAAGAGACTACATCACCTTCAACTAAGTGTGCAAGAACAAATATGTGTATGAACGAGACAATTCAAGAGACCAAGAAAACCTCAAGAGCAATGCTGAGTGACAAAATTCCATCGAGAGCAAACAAACAAGAGGATTTAGGCTACACAAAGGATTCTACAAGAGTATGACTAAACGTGGAGATATGGCTCTTCAATTCATCATTTTCATGTAGAAGCTTAACACGAGGAGGACCTATGTCATATAATATGTAAGCAAAAATATAGGGGCCACTCATGGGGCTACCATCTAGCAAGCTTAGGCAACACTTTTTGTAAAAACTCATTTTTCTCTACACCCAAGAACTAACGTGGATAATTAAAGGATGACTCAGATCTAGGAGAAGATAGGCATTATGAACACGCAGGTCATCCCATGGTAACTTGTGAAATTCATCACAATCAATATTCATCAACTTGCATTTAACATGAAAAGATTAGAGTCTCATCAACGAAAATTAATATCAACAATGATAAGATGTCGCATGCATAAAGCATGAAGTTGTGCTTCTAGGAAAAAATAAAGAGGGTTGCTTGCTAGAGAAAATAAGTGAGAGGGCATCCGTGTTGAATACTTTGTTGCACTCCAATTGGTTTAAACAAGACAACATGCACTTATATGGAGATATTTGCATCCTAATCGAGGAAAATACACTAGATGCAAGTTTCTCATCAAAACTAATACAAGACATAGTATGGTAATGCTAAGTAGATTTAATGCTTAATCATGTGTAAGTGATTATATCTCACTAATTATTAAGCCCACACGAACATGAGACAAATATCATGAATAAAACACCCACAAAGGAATCCAATCGAGGGGAGGAAGGTGAATGCAACCCATCATAAAGGCAATTGCCCATGAATGGAAAGAGACTTGTTAAAATTTTTGTATAATGTATCAAAGAATGTAATAGGACATAAATCAAAGAGAGAAGTAAGTGCATGCACTTTGGGATCCAACATGGAGATATGTACTTTGAAATATGAGTGCATATAGGAATATTTATTTATTTATCATGTATACTTATATATCTACTTAAATATGTATGTAATTATCTATCGTTTTATCTTTGATAATCTAACTATCTTATTATTGCTTCTATGAATCGTGATAGTGTCTAAAAGATTAATTAGATTCAAATTTTTAAATTTTTTTGATAGTCTATTTGTTATATTTGCACTGGTGGCATGTAAAATCAATAAGCATGAGAAAAAAAAAATTAAAAGATTTCATATGGTCTTACCTCTATGGGATGAGAAAGGATCAAATAACACTATTAATGGATGTCTCCAATTACAAAGAGTTCATTGATCGAAAACAAATTTGGAAGAGTACTATCAGGAGTAGAAGTATTAGATGAGTAGATGAGCAAAGGGCTCACCCACATAATTGGGTAGATAGTTAAATTTATAGAATCTTTGGCATATGATATCATGGCAATGCTAGAATTTATAAATTTGTTGATTTATACTATCAAACAATGAAGATAGCAAAATGACTGAGACTAGACATAATAGAAGAAGCAAACAGACCATTGATAGTAGAGGATTCACAATAATTTGTAGATATGCATGTGAATATGGTTGATCAAAAATCTAATTATATATATTTTCTCCCGTTTTGGACAATTCACTTCCAGGATGCAGCCCTTGTAGGAGAAGAAAGATATGGAATGATTCATAAAGTCAAGATAAGCCATCCACGGTTTTGCAATGAGATATTTGTAGCCAAAACATTCGAACAGTGTTGACATGCAAACAACAGAGAACTAAGCTAAGCATAAAGCTACAATTTTTTTCTATTACCCATAGTGGGATCATCATACCACTAGCTCTTGCAAGAAATCATGTAAAAAGCCTATGTCTCATCTATAAACTCCCGAATGGTGGATCCCTTGACATGTGCCTCAAAAAGATGAAAAAGAAACATTAAATGTGCCAAATAGTAGAGGGATCAGGAACATGAAGGGTGAAATAGCTTCGATCGAGCAAAATCTTTGGAAAATGATAAATGCAATACTTCAAATAGTCTTGTTTTCACATACATGCAAAATAACACATAATGATCTTCATCCAAGGAATATATTATTGCATTTTGAAATAGATCACATGTATATCGGAGGGTGTGAGGTTGGCGGAGCAACACTATTACCAACAAAGAAATGCTTTCCAAAGTTAGAAGATCTTGAGATATCCACAAGGAATGAGTGGAGTCAAACGTATTGGTAGATCATGCGAGAGTGCATATAAGCATGTCCTCCATGATATAATAAAACTCAAGAGGTAAACATGGGGTTAATAAGTTCAAGTATGCTATAGATAAGAATATATAAAAAAGAGCAGACATAGATGAGCCACTTATAATATTTTCAAACCTCACTCCATATGGTTTGAGGATATCTAAGAGAGATGGATTAAGATCATTTTGATGTATATTTGTGTAATGGAACATGTTTATTAATCAAACATCATTTTTTATCATTTTCTCAAAATTACGAGCTAGGCTATGGGCGCTTTAGGTATCTTAAAGAAAAAAATGGAATTCCTCTCAAACAATCTTTTATGGAACGCTTCCTCAAAGGTTTTCAGATGATGGCTATCAATGAATTGAGGGGCAACTGAGAGGTTGTGTTTGGCTAAAATAAAAAAGGAATGGCATAATATCAAAACGGAATCTTGGAAATGGAAGTTGATGGCTATCAAGGAATTGAGGGGCAACTGAGGGGTATTGTTTGGCTAAAATAAAAAAGGAGTGGCATAATATCAAGGAATTGACATCTATTATGATAGGTGATGGGTCAATTGAGGGGTTATGTTTGGCTAAAATAAAAACGGAGTGGCATAATATCAAAACGGAATCTTGGAAATGGAAGTTTAGGTGTGAGCTTAGTATTAAACATTACTAGGGACATATGAAGGTTTTTTCAAATTCTTCACCAACATCTGACATGTGGAGGTTGACTACTTCTTTCTTCCAAATTTCTATAATAGTAAACATAAAATGTATAGTGATATTGTTTTCTATTATCATTAGTATCCATGTGAAAGGCCAAATGGCCACCAGACAGTTGTGTATATGTTCTTTAATAAAAACATATAGTGCTCTCGTCAGCCACAAACTGTAAGTTTGACTGCATTTGTAACACTTAAGAAGTATGTGCTCATGCTCCCTTTGTACTGCATTTTTCTGTGTATTTTGCAGCCTCTGTTCAGAATACCATATGAAGTGCAAGGAGCTTGGTTTTCTACTTTGAGGATATTGAAATGGAGCTCCCGAGAAGGATAGTGCATTGTGGTGCATTGCCATTGACATAGTTCTCTGGTATCATAGCATTTCGACGCAAAAGCTTTGTTCCTTTTGTGTAAGTGAAGCGAGCACATGCCCACCCACCCAAGCATTATGATTAAGGTGGCGACCAAGGCATAGACCTTGGCATATCTTTGGATCTGAGTCACCGAAGTCACCATTGGCGATGTCGGCTGCACGACATCGCCAATGATGACTTCGGACCTTAATGATCAAGGAAGATGGAGGTTCCCGATACTTCCCAAGAGATCACCCATCCTAGTATTGTTCCCCCCGAAGGTCACCTAATTGTGGAAATCTCTTGCCACTAAGCTACACTTTGTGGTGCTTGAATAAGAGAAAATACTAAGGTTCACATTATCTTCAACAAGTTTTGGGTCCTCAAATCCTCAATATTTGCTTCAAAGCCTATTTTTAAAGCATTTCTGGGATGATTTTTGGAGCCATTTTAAAGTAATTTCATGAATAGTTCTCTTCACAGACTCCAGGAACATCAAGAAGAGTGTTCTTTATACTTCTTTGACAAGGAATTTTCAACTTTTTGGGTTGTGTTTTCAGCCACATTAGTTAATCTACATGTGTCTTGAAAGGTTTCAATTGTGCTAGGAGCAGCCACCGCAAGTCTATGCGGGTTTTTTGAGCCTATAGAACAGAGTTGACAGACACTTTCAAGTGTTGTTGACCAATGTTTGGGCAATGAATTCAGCTTTTTAGTGTCATTTTACTGCATGCATTGAGCACATACACACTGTGTATGATTCTATGGATACCGCTTATGTACGTCCATGTGGTCATTGATATAGCAATTATGTTTTTGCATCAAGCCTTTTTATGTTTGATAAAGAGGGTCGTGGTGAGGTTTTCTTAATTGGGTGACACCTAGATGTCAAGGTCTCAGTGATTCACTAATTGGGTGACACCTAATTGGAGTCAGTGATTCACTATGCAGATAAACATGTTAGTACTTGCAGTTTTATGATATCTTGACACTCTTCGTATGCTCATTTTGCAGAGGATACTCTAGCAAACTTTTTTTTAGATTTTTTGGTTTTGCCAACTATACAGTGGTCTATTGGAGTTAGACGTCTACAGAAGCATACGAACAACACAAGGAAGAAGAAGATGTTTGGAGCACAACACACAATATTGAAGTAACCCATTAGGGCTATATGTGTATATACAAGCCGAGGAAAAAAAAACCTCGTAAAGAGGGAAAAAAGTGCCCCGACAATCGTAGTGTGTTCACACATATCACTACCTAAAATATCAACAAACCCCCCTGGGAGTGATGCAGTGAACAAGGACCTGGCACTCATGTATAAGGAAGTGCCAAGCTATGTGGAATCAATCCACAAAAAGAAGTAATCACAAAGATTTGTGGAAAGCTTCAAACTTCTCCCTAGGTAGACTCTTCGTGAAAAGGTTTGCAATGTTCTCCTGTGTGGGCACATATGCCAAGCTGATCTCTCCACCAGAGAACCTCTCCCTAACATAATGATGATGCACCTCAATGTGCTTAGTGTGAGCATGGAACACAGGGTTCCTCCCAACTGCCAATGCACTCTGACTGTCAGTGAAGATTGTGGTGGTAGAAGACGGACCAACACCCAAATCAACCATAAGGTGTTTGATCCACACACATTGAAGAGTCACTATGAAAGCTTCTATATACTCAACCTCACAACTAGAAGTGGCCATATTAGGCTGCTTCTTGCTTAGCCAAGATATGCATGAGCTATCAAGCATGAAGCAAAAACCACTAGTGGACACATGAGTGTCATAGCAACCAGCCCAGTCAAAGTAAGAAAAAGCATGCAAATCTAGCGGTAGTGATCTCCCCTTGGGATAAAACGATCCAAGTAGTCGGGTACCACTCGAGTACCACTCACATAAAACTTGTAAAGGCTGAAAAATTTCCTCAATAGGACTAGCACTAGACTGTCCACTTGTAAAACAGGCAACAAAGTATCATACATGTCTTTAGAGCTAACAGATGTCTCCTTCGTACATGAAAGTAAAGCCTGAATAGCATCTTCCACTAAAACAAAATCATGGCTAACCAAAATGCATTTAGTATCTGGATGATATAGACGATAGCATTTGCTTTCAAAACTCTACCCAACAAAAATACATTTTACTACTTTGTCATCCGATTTCCTACGATGTTGTTCAGGCACTAATGCATATGTCAGACAACAAAAAACACACAGATGAGCAACACATGGCTTGCGACCATGCCAAGCCTCATATGGAGTGATAGACTATAGTGCTTTAGTAGGATACCTGTTAAGTATATATGGTGCACACATGATAGCCTCAAGCCAAAAACTATGTGGTAAAGCCTGAATCTTGACCATATACCTCGCAATCTCCATGAGTGACATGTTCTTTCATACTGATAGATTTTCAGCCAAAATAAAAAACTGTTTGAAGCACATGAACACTTCATACTTTTCTTTCAATGGATATACCCATGCATGCCTGGAAAAATCATCAATGAAAGTCATGAAATAAAGATAGTTTCCAAAAGAGGGTGTCTACATAGGACCACAGACATCACTGAAAAGATGGTTCAGTTTGAGTAGCTCAAACTGAACCATCTTTTGGAAAGGAGGAACACTGCATTTTTTCCAAAATACAACTTTCAGAGACATGTTTTCCAGGTGACTCAAGTTTGGGCAAAGAGGACGCCATTTCAGATTTCTACAGGCATATCAAACTAGCAAAATTCAAATGACCAAAGCGTGCATGCCAGAGCTTTGCATCTGACATAGCCTGAGAATCATGTACTACACATGCTGAATCATTCATAGATTTTTCATAATCTATAAGCTTATACAACCCATGAAATAAAATGCCAGAAGCAATAATCATGTCGCCATTTGACAGATTATGAATTTTACATCACTCATCAACAAATTTCACAACCAAGCTAATTTTGGCTAATGTAGAAACTAATAACAGAGTTTTCGTGATCCTTGGCACAAATAAAGCATCCGAAAAAGTGAAAGAACTACCATCAACAGTAGTGAGAATGATCTTACCAACTCCCATGACAGGATAAGAGGAGTTCTTGGTGCATGTGACAGTATTCCCTGTAGGTGCAGGCCCGAGTGAAGTGAAGAAACTGCGCCACGAGGTAATATGTTTGGTTGCCCCACTATCAAAGTACCAAACATCTAAGTCTACTGTAGACATATACTGTTCAAGAGAAGATGGGTCAAAACTGTAAACAGTAGTAAACATCCATTCTTCATTATGCACAAGATTAGCAGACTCTATTTTTGGTGTAGAGGCTTCTGCAACAACCATTCCAACCTCTTTTTTCTTTGCCTCTTTTGCAGCCAGTTTTGGACAATTCTTTATGACATGATCGTTTTCTTTACAGTACTTACAAAAGGATTTTTGCTTTTCTGATTTCTTGTAATCTTTGTCTTCCTTCTTCAATGTGCAACATTTGGAAATTTCTGCTTACTAGTAGATAAGCTCCATTTACCTTTGCCCTTATGATTAGCCAAGAAAGCTTGATCTCCAACAAGCATAATGGACCTGTTCTGCCTAGACTGATCTTCTTGCAGCAAAATAGAGACTAACTCCTCAAATGACAAGGCATTTGGATTGCCTTTCATCATCAAATGAAGAGTAGAAGCAAAACTCTGATATGAATCAGGAAGACCATTCATAATGGTTTGCACAAGTGAGCTATCTAGTATAACTTCATCAGCATAAATCAAATATCTTTGTTAGAAAATTGTCCATAGAATCACCTTCATTCATATGCTCACTCTCCAACTCTTTTCGGAGGTAAGCAACACAAGCCTCATTCCTAGCCTAGTACAATGTGGTAAGTGTGTCCCAAGCATCGTTAGCTATTCTACAAGAGCGAATGTGAGGAATAATGGCATGTTTGACAGACAAGGCTATCAGCGCATGTGCATGAGCATCTTTGCCATCCCAATAAATTTTCTCTACAGTAGGTGCAACAATAATCGTAGCACGAACATGAATCTAACGAATATTAGCATCTTCAATGCCATCTGCATCAGCTTCAATTCCTGTATTTACAGGTGTAATAGGACATTTTTCAACACCCTGCACAATGTTCCATAGTCCTTTTTCAACAAATACATGTTGCATCATATAAGCCCAAAATGGGTAATTGGTACCATCCAACTGTATCTTAAAAAGTTGAACAGAACTACCCTTAAAAGTTTTGCTAAACCTATAGCAGACTTTGAGACACTTATACTGGCAAACAAAAACCTATATGTATATATATATATATATCTTTGGCACAAAAAGACAAAACAGCTTGCACAAGTGCTACAACAGTGCATCTAGAGGTCGAAACAAGCTCAGATTGTGATTTTGGCACCACACAACAAAGCTGTTTTGATCCCTAATCACCCTGAGTATGCTCACCAAATTTTGTGTGATTTTGAGACTGTGACTGGAGGGGTGTCGATGATACCCTAGAGGAAGCGACAACCTGCTCTGATACCAATTATTAGAGTTAGACGTCTGTGGAAGACTATTGAATTCTCTTATTCACTTATTCATTTTTATGGGAAGACTGTGGAATTCTCACCTAGAATCTGACACCTGGTCATCCTTCTTTGAGCTTTAGTGGTGTTTGGACTCTTCTAGCTCCATTATCATTATATTCAGTTCTCCACCATCATGGCATCAGAGGTCTCACGTACATCTGGTGGATCAGGGTCTAGTGCTAGTGTTCCGAGGAGGAGCTATAACTTGTAGGGCAAAGACCATTTTGAGATCTGAAAATTTGATGGCACAAACTTTGTTCTATGGAAGAATCAGATTAAAGATATGCTCATTCAGAGGTGGCAATGGAAGCCAGTAAATGGAATCTCAAAGAAGCCTAGTGACATGGATGAAGATGATTGGGATGAGTTAGATGAAATGTCCATGTCTACCATTCGATTGCACCTGACAGATATTGTTTACTTTACAATATTAGATTGTGAAAGTGTGAGGAGCTTTGGAAGGAGTTATGCAATACATACGCAAAAAGACAGCAACAAATAAAGTGTATCTAATGAGAAAGTTATATGAACTTCACATGAAGGACACAAATAGTGTTGTTGCTCAGTAATAGTCTGAATTCCATTGCTTTGGCTAAGAATCCAGTCTATCATGCAAAGACCAAGCACATTGAGGTGAGGTATCACTTCATTAGAGATTTCTTAGTCACCAAGCACATTATTCTTGAGAAGTTTCATACTCGAGATAATGTTAGAGATGCTTTGACTAAAGATCTACCATAGGATAGCTTTCGACACTATTGTTACTTGATGGGGGTTCACTTGATTCATGATCTTACACAGTCATCTGTATATTGTGTGACATGCCCATCATGTGGGAGGTATAGTTTATATACTTGCACTTAGGCATTCTTTATCATTCTTCATTTTTCTCCCATAATTACTTTGGCCATATTGGCCTTTAGTGGGAGATTGTTACTGTTAGTGTGCATGTGAAAGGCCAAATGGCTACCAGAAACTTTTGTATATGTTCTTTAATAAATCATATAGTGGTCTAGTGAGCCACAGACTGTAAGTTGGACTGCATTTGTAACACCTAAGAAGTCTCTATTCATGCTCCTTGTGTACCATGTTTTTTTGTGTATTTTGCAGCCTTTGTGCAAAGTACCATGTGCGACATGAGGAGCTTGGTTTTCTACTCCAAGGATATCATCGTGGAGCTCTCAAGAAGGAGAGTGCATTGTGGTGCATCACCATTGAAATACATCATTTTCTTTAGGTGCATCACATGATAATTAAGAAAGTACATCAATGTCAGTGAGTAAAGAGATTTGATGTCATATTTTGTTCATGAGTGTCGTCTTTTGGATGGGGCATATATTGGATTATAACAAATATATGTAGGCATACTATTGTAGATGAGATCCATACCTAGTTTTTCTCTCATGCACCTTCTTCCCCAACTAGGATTGGTAGCAAGGATCTCTTTCTGGTCAAATCCTTGGCATGGTTAGAATTAGAATGCACATGCCATCAGCTTCAATTCCCATCTTTGCCTTCATATAATATTGGGCTTATGCATGGATATATATATCTATATAGGTGGTCATGTTGATATTATATCCTTCGTATGACCTTTGCCCATTATCTTAAGAAGTACACTATCCAAGCTATCCTTTTCAAATTGGTTCTAAATTCTTGCATTAATTTATGTATCGAAAAGTATAGAAATCATCAAGAAAAATCCTTAGAAAATCCATAAGGTGTGGAGAGAGGATTTCATGCATACAACTCTAAAAGGTACTTGGTGTATTTCGTAATGCAAACCACATGGCTTTACATGCATATACTTCCCAATTTGTAATGAATGCCATATTACCTATATCATACTCTACCACATGCACCTGGTTAAAGTAATTAAAGCCATCCATAAATGAATACATACCATGAACAAAGAATTGATTTAACATACTTATATCTAAAAAAGGTAGAGGGAAAGGGGTTGGGAATAGTAGAAGCATTGAGTTTTTTATAGTCTGCATAGATCCAAAGTTGCTTGTCCCTTTTAGGGGAATGATGATTGGTGATAATCATTCTAGATTCTCAATAAGAACAATGAAGTTGACCTTCAATAAACTACCAATTTTTTATTTAACCAGCTTAGCATAATTCACATTCATCCTATACATTTGCGGAAGTGAATGGATCCCGTCGGGTTTCACCAAGATGCAGTGTTAATAAAATCTGGGATCGAGGTCCCACACATCTATATAATCCTAGGAAAAAACATCCTAGAAATTCATGAGAAGCTTGTTGATATATTTTGGTAGTCATGTGTATGAAAAGAATTAGGACCATCGGGGCACTTTTTCTATCTTTAGGAGGCTGTTTTCCCTCAACTTGTATATACACCTATAACCCTAACCAGTTACTTATCTTTGTACATTCACTTGGTAATACATTTAGTACTCCAAGATTCTCCTTCTTCCTTCTATTTTTTGTGTGCTTCTTCATACCTCAAACTCCAAAAATTGGTATCAGAGTAGGTTGTTGCTTCATCTAGGGCATCATCAACACCCCTTCAATAACATTCTCAAAATCCCATGAAAATTGGTGAGCATACTCAAGGCAATTAGCAACTCAAAATAACTTTGTTATGTGGTATCAAAATCATGATCTTAACTTGTTTTGGCCTCTGAACACACTATCACAATGCCTATGCAAGCAATTTTGAAAGTACAAGCATCTCGAAGTCTGCTATAGATTCAGTAGAACTTGACAAGGTAGTTCTCTTAACCTTTTTGAGATACAATCATTTTTCTGCATCACAGTATTTTAGCTAGTGGGCATGGCTAAAAGCAATGATGTATTTCATATGTTGGCTATTGATGATAACTTGGATGGTACCAATTATCCATTATGGGCATATGTGATGCGTCATGTATACGTTGCAAAAGGACTAGAATATTGTGGAGGGTGTTGAAAAAGGACCTACTATGCCTGCAAATACAATCATTGAAGGTGATGCACATGGTTTTCAAGATGAAGATCTTCAAATTCCTATTCATGGTGTGGTTCTTGCTACACCTACTATAGAGAAACTCCATTGTGATGGTAGAGATGCTCATGCACATGCATCGATAGCGTTCTTTGTTAAACGTGCCATTATCGTGCATATTCACTCTTGCAAAGTAGCTAAGGATGCTTGGGATACACTTACCACTTTAAACCAAGCAAGAAATGAGGTTTGTGTTGCTTACCTCCAAAAACAGTTGGAGAGTGAGCACATGAATGAAGGAGATTCCATGGATAATTTTTTGACAAAGATCAAAGATTTTGAAGGAGCAATTGATTTCTACTAATGAAGTCTTGCCAGATAATTCACTAATGTAGACTATTCTGAATAGTCTTCCAAATTCATATCAGATTTTTGCTTCTACTCTTCAATTGATCATGAAGGTAATACAAATGCCTTAGCATTTGAGGAGTTAGTCTCTGTTTTGTTGGAAGAAGATCAATCTAGGGACAACATGTCCATTATGCATGTTGCAAATCAAGCTTTACTAGCTAGTCAGAAGGGCAAAGGTAAATGAAGTTCATCTATTAGCAAGCAAAAATCTGCTAATTTTGCACAATCAAAGAAGGATGACAAAGATGAGAAGAAAACATAAGAGAAGAAATTGTTTTGCAAATATTGTAAAGGAAATGATCATGTCATAAAGAGTTGTCCAAAACTGGCTACAAATGAGACAAGGAAGAAAGAGGCTAGAGTGGTTGTTCCAAAGGCCTCTAAACCTAAAATAGAGTCTTTTAATCTTCTGCATCATCACATGAAACCTGTAAAGGCTGAGACATTGCCTCAATAGGACTAGCACTAGACTTTCCACCTATTAAAAGAGGCAGCAAAGTATCATACATGTCCTTGAAGCTAACAGATGTCTCGTTCATACATGAAAGTAAAGCCTAAATAGCATCTTCCACAAGAAAAATATCACGACTAACCAAAATGCATTTAGTGTCTGGATGATATAGACAATAGCCCTTGCTTTTAGAACTATACCCAACAAAAATACATTTCACTGCTTTATCATCCAATTTCCTGCAATGTTGTTCAAGCACTAATGCATATGCCAGAAAAAAAAAAACATGCAGATGAGCAACAGATGGCTTGCGACCATGCCAAGCCTCATATGGAGTGATAGACTATAGCACTTTAGTAGGATACCCGTTAAGTACATATGCTGCACACATGACAGCCTCAAGCCAAAAACTATGTGGTAAAGCTTGAATCTTGACCATACACCTCGCCATCTCCATGAGTGACCTCTTCTTCTGTTCAACAACTCCATTCTGTTGAGGTGTATATGGCACTGTACATTGATGTTTTATCCCGTGTTAATCCAAAAATGCATTAAGGTCAGAAGACATATATTCCTCCCCTCGATCAGAATGGAGGGTGCCCATTTTACATGCCGATAGATTTTTAGCCAAAAACAAAAACTCTTTGAATCACATGAACACTTCTGACTTTGATTTCAATTGATATACCCATGCATGCCTGGAAAAATCATCAATGAAAGATACCTGAAAAAATAGCCTATTGATAGAGAACAATATCAAGTACATCTCCAAAATCATGAAGACTCAACCATAAACATGTTTCCATAGGAGTGGCAATAGGTTTGCAATCTTCAAGGCCAAAATGTTGCAATAATGTGTCAATATATTTTGTTTCACACAAAGCTATTCCACCATCAACTTGCATCAGCTGAATGCCTAAATAATTATGTGAATGCCCCAAATATGACATCTCAAAAGAGGCATGCAAATCAGCCTTAAAATAAAAAATATGCCTCTCATTAGGACCAGTGAGGAGCATATTATCAACATACACAACAATGATCAAAAGCATATCATTTGCACACTTATCATATAAGGTGCTCTCAATTAGACTGTTCTCAAAACCATGTGCAATAAAGTAGGAATGTATCTTTTCATACTGAGCACATGGTGCTTGCTTCAAACCATATAATACCTTTTCAACCTACATACTTTGTTTTCATGCCCTTTTTGCACAAAACCATCGAGCCAAAAAATATACACTTCTTCATGTAAGTCACCATTGAGAAATGCAGTTTTAATGTCCCAATTGATGTACATTCAATCCATGATGATCTCCAAGTGCACAAATTCTACAAACAGTGGTCATTCAACATGTGGGAGCAAAGGTCTCATCAAAAGCAATGCCTCTCTCTTGAGCATAACCTTTTGCAACAAGCCTAGCCATATACCTGTCAACTATTCCATTGAGCTTACACTTCAACTTGTATACTCATTAAGTGCCAATGGTCTTTCTTCTTGGAGGTAAATCAGTAAAGACCAAGTATCATTCTTCATAATAGCATCATATTCTGATTGCATGGCAGCCATCCAATTTTTTGAATTTTGTGCTTCATCAAAAGAAATAGGATCATTCCCATCACAAAGACTAGAGCAAGCCATTGCATAGCAATTTGATGCAAAAAAATCACTATGAGAGCTTAAAGGAGTACGATATGTGCGTCTGCAAGATCTGGACAACAATGATATTAGAGCCAAGGTGCATCTACAGAGGTGGTTTCTCGATGTCCCGTTGCGATTCACGACGTCCGTTCATGATTTAGCATCTGTCTTGATCATCTAGTCTAGGTTTTTTTTTATTAAATTTGTTTATTTTTGGTTCGTCGATATGTTTTTTCAATTTTTTTCGAATTTGTTATTGTGTACCACGCTCCTTTCACACTGTGCATTGTGCTCACTCTGACACTATGCTCACTATTCTCACCGTACTCACCGTGCTCACTGTGCTCACTATACTCCTTGTACTCCCTATACTCCCTGTGCTCACTATACTCCTTGTACTCGCTGTGCTCCCTGTGTGGGATTTGAACTCAAGACCTACCAACTAGGAGTATGATGGGCTAACCACTTGCCCCAAAAGCCATGGTTGAGGATTACTTCCTAATCCTCCCTCTTAGGGTGTGGTTGAACCATCTCTTGCTGGTTATATCTTGAGTCTAACACTCTCTTCCCCTTCTAGAGATCATTGTCCTCAATGATCAATCCTTGCTCTCCCCTTGGATTGATGTCCTCACCCTCGCACAGTCTCTTGAATCATCTTATCCTCAGCCTTGGTCTCTTGAGCCTTGCCTTTCCGCTTCTTGGCCACTTTGCCTACAGACTTGCCTTGCTCTCAACCTTGGTGTCTTGAGCCTTGCCTTTCTACTTCTTGGCCACTTGCCTACGGACTTGCATTGCTCTCAACCTTGGTGTCTTGATCCTTGCCTTTCCGCTTCTTGGCAACTAGCCTACGGACTTGCCTTGCTCTCAACCTCGGTCTCTTGAACCTAGTTCTCACCCATGCTAGCTATCTTGGATCCCCAAATCTAGTGTCTCCATTGGAATGCTCGTTTGGAGAGCTTTCCAATGGTATATTACACGTCAAAATCTGACCTACGGATTGGGAGATACACTCAAATCTTTGTTAAGCTTATCTTTGAAATCGACGCGCGCACCTTCCTTCAACTTTGCCCAAGCCTACTTCCTATGCTCTGATACCAATTGTGGGATTTGAACTCAAGACCTACCAGCCAGGAGTATGATGGGCTAACCACTTGCCCCAAAAGCCATGGTTGAGGATTACTTCCTAATCCTCCCTCTTAGGGTGTGGTTGAACCATCTCCTGCCAATTATATCTTGAGTCTAACACCCTGTACTCCATGTAATCATTGTGCTCACTGTACTTCTTGTACTTTTGCGCTCCCTGTTCTCCCTGTGCTCCTTGTGCTCACTCTGCTCACTATGCACTCTTCACTGTTCGATTTTGGTTCAGTTATCAAATTTCATGATCAAGTTCGTCTATCAAGTTTCTTTATCAAGTTTGTTTATCAAGTTTGTTTATCAAGTTTGTTTATCAAGTTTGCTTATCAATTCGGTTACTCCTACAACTTACTCTAAGGCATCAACTAAGGCATAGAACTATGGCATAACTTTGGCGTCTTTGGCACTCACAGTTCTCTTGGTTCACTTTGGTTCTCTTTAGTTCTGTTGGCTATGCAGGAACCAATTCTAACTTATAAGTGGTAATAAGAGCTTTTTTATTTCCTTAGTTAGCCTACTTATTTCTTTGGTTAGCTTAGTTCTTTATTTAGCATGTAGGGAATTTGAAACCACAATCTCATACTTACAAAAGATATGCTTTATCCACACCTAAAATTCACTTTTTGATATCCCATTTCTTTTAATTGATATTTAACATAACTTTTAATAGTCTCTTCATCTTATTTATTTATTTAACACTCTATTCTTTTTATTTATTTATTTATTTATTTATCAAAAACTCTATTTATTTTATTTAGTTATTTATTACTATTGTTAAAATTCTTTTCACATGATTTGTCATAGGTTTTGCTTCTATATAAGGCTATGGACCCTACCCACAATACCAAGGATTTTGGTACATCACCCCTACCCAGGATATCAATTGAGCAACAATTGGAGCTTTTGCGATACGAACTCCAACATGCTCAAAAAGAGATAAAAGAACGTGATGCTGCACTCCAATAAATGCAGAGTAATAATGACCACAATCTAGTTAGGGTAGTGAAGGCCATTATCACCACTCAAGAAGAAGGCACATATTCCAAGATTGGTGCAAAAAACTTATGATTTTCTCGATTTGATGGGTGAAAGGATGGCCAATTTGTTCTTTCATGGCTTTATCGATTCGATGACTTTTATTCTGACGAATCATATTCTAAAATCGAGAAAGTGAAATTTGTTACTAATTATTTGGTGGGTAAGGCCTGGTTATGACGTGGTATGTTGCAACACTGACCTCCCCATCTCCTAGATTGCATTTCACTAAAAGATCAAGGAGTCCTTCCTTCCTTCCTAATTCCACTTTTATGCTTGTCGATCATGGAAAATTTTTGGATGCAAAGACGGAGATATTGTATCTACATATACTGAATGTTTTTGGCAATGACTACTACTTATTTATTCGCTTGAAATGATTCCTAAATATATCTTGTAACAGAAGTATGAAGATGATTTGGAGATTGGAATCCAAGCCAAGCTCAACAGACTACGTCTCACAACCCTCTATGAAGCCATTTCTTTTGCACATGATGCTGAGGAGGAGTTTCAATCCATTACCAAGTCCATTGGCTTATAACAAATGCATCAATGAAAACAACCAATCAAGCCCTATATTCCTTTTAAGCATCCTTTGACCACTTTCTATTCCCCAACTTTTCCTCGTCCACCTACTTTTCAACGTCCACCTACCTAAGACAATCCCTTTACAACCAAAGCCACCATGCATAACATTCAGATTTGTATAGGTTCATACATAGAGGAACGGACATTCTTAATTGCTCCTTTGTGTTGGAGGAGATGGTGGATAGTCCTCAGAGATGAAGTGGTGCTGTAAAACCTTGCTTCACACTAGCCAAGAACAAGTGGTGGAGACTGTAGTGGACCCCTTTAGCTTCCTAATGATCACAAATAATGACTTATGTGCTTTGGAACATAATCCAATAATCAATGGATCAAAAAAGATGAGTAGGAAGTTGATCCAAGATAATAGACTTGCTATGTTAGTCACTGCACATGTTCAATAGAATGAACAATGCTCTCAACCTGCTAGCAATTAGACAAATTCCTTTTGGTGGTATCTAACTAACATAGATATCTACAAATCATGAGTTATCTCAATAAAAAATATGGAGTACACACTGAGAATGATGCTTAGCAAGTTACAGGACTTGCCCGATATTTTCGGGGTGCTTCAGACTACAAACCAAAGAGTAATGATATGAAGATATCTCATGATTAAGAGAACCAATGATGATGAAACTTTGTATCTATGAAGTAGACAGTATGGTGATTCTATAGCACTTTAAATCTCATCAATTGATCAACCATACACTGAGAAAAAGCTCTGAGAAGTTCACTTTTTTGAGATGATCATAGTAGAGAAGTGAAGTAGAGATATGATCAATGTATATGTATTAAATCACATAGTAATATAATGTCGTTGGCAATATTCAATTGCACAATATGAGGGTAGTGAAGTGGCTATGAGATGAGCACACTAATCACTTAAGTCCCTCTCAAAATGATCTCATAATCGGACTCTTCTAATATACTCACACCACAAGTTTTTGATGCTCTTTTATAATTGAAATTGGAGGCAAGCTTTGAATTCAAATTCAAATACTCACCTAAAAGTATGTCCTAAACTATAGGATCTATTCTCTCATCAAGAAACTGGATATTAGATTTCATCTAACTCCTTGTGGAATTAGTGCATCTAACATATGCACTTTTACATAGGTAAAAGTAATTGATTTTACAAGGGAATGATCATATATGACTATATGGAATACATGCTAGTTATCCAAGTATGTAGGCTTGGATTCTCTTGCACCAACAACTTCCCCTCAAGCCTAACATGCTTGGTCTTCATTCCACCTTGATGTCTTGCAATCCAATCATCATCTTGAACCTGTTCTTAGTTCCATCCAAAGACTTTGTGAGTATATCTGCACATTGCAAATGGGTTGATACATATGACAATTGAATGTACTTGCTAAGTAATTTTTCTCTTACATAATGTCAATGCACTTCAATGTGTTGATTCCTTGCATGATAGCAGCCAAATGAAGTGAACTAGTGTTGTCTCCAAAAATCATTGGAGTGTAAGAATATAACCCCAAATCTGTGTAGAGTTTTTTGAGACACATAGCCTCTTGTGTTGCATTTGCTAAGCCTCTATATTCTGCCTTTGTAGATGACAATGCCACAGTTGGATGCTTCTTTGATGACCATGATATTAGCTTTGAACCTGCAAAAGACAAGTATCCTGAGGTGCTCCTCCTATCATCCTTAGAGCTAGCCCAATCTGCATCAAAATAGATATTTATGTACAAATTAGAAGTGAATGGGTAAAATAACCCTTCATTTATGGTACCCTTTAGATATTTTAGGATCCTCTTGGCAGCTTCCAAGTGAGGTTTCCTTGGTGTATGCATAAACTGGCTTAATGTACTTACTCCATAACATATGTCTACTCTTGTTAGGGTTGCATAATTGAGACTTCCAACAAGCTTTTGGTATCCTGTAACATCTTCAAAAAGTTCTCCCTCATGACAACTAAGTTTGTGGTTGAGTTCCATAGGTGTACCTATAATTTGGTGTTCTCCGTCTTGAATTTCAATAGCATATCATGAATGTACTTCCTTTGAGTAATAAATACAACAAAATCTATGTATACAAGTTCTAATCCAAGAAAGTATGCTAAAAAACCAAGATCACTGATTTTAAACTCTTCCATCATTTGATATTTAATATGCTTTATGCCATTCACATCATTCCCTGTAATGATAATGTCATCCACATAGACACATAAGTAACTAAATTTTGAGTTATTCTTCTTTATGAATAAAAAAGAATCTGATTTGCTAGAAAAAAATCCTTGATCTTGAAAATATGTAACAAGCCTATGATTCCAAGCTTTAGGAGCTTGCTTTAGACCATAGAGTGCTTCCTTAGCTTGCGTACATAACCTTGTTTGTCCCTATCTTCATACCCTGGTGGTTGAGCCATGTACACTTCTTTTGAGATCCATCCAATTTTTAGAAGTAGCAACACTTACCAAAACCCTAATTGTTGGCATCTTAGCCACTAGAAAAAATGTTCCTTCATAATTTACTCCATGGGTTTGAGCAAACCCCTTTGCCACTAGCCTTGCTTTGTACATGTTTATAGAACCATCTGAATTCTTCTTGATTTCAAATATCCACCTGGATCCTATTACCTTCATGCTTAGCTTCTTGGGAACCAAATCCCAACTATTGCTTTCTTAAAGTGCTTCAACTTTTCCTGAATGGCTTTTCTCCATTCTTTCTTCACATTAGCTTCTTCAAATGAAGGGTCCTTCTATCATAGATGAAAGAACTAGGAGAAGCTTGTAGCAGGTAGAAAAATGCGTTTCAAAGCGATGAAGTTTGGTCTAGCCAACCAGCACAAGACCAGCCCTTGAGCTTATGGAGACTCAAGTAGACCTTATAGGTATGCAATAAGTTCAAATAAATTCACTATGTACTTTGGAGCATCAAGGAGAAGGAGTCGATACAAAATAGACAGGTTCGCGGGTCGACTAGCTCAAAAAAGTTACTATCTATGGAAGAGACAATGAACGACAAATGCCCATAGCGAGAATCATGATTACAATTAGAAAACATCCTCTTATGGGAGTGATACACATAGGGTTGGGTGTATATAATACACAAAAGTATAAGGAATAGGCAAAATATGCTATAGGAATGAATCACACACTCAACGGTGGTACTTCCTATTTTTCAGGAATATGTAGAGATTGACCCCGAGACAACAAAACTAAGATTTCTCCCCGTCCACAAAACCAAATGCTTTGAAAATTTATAAGCAAACACAAGACACTAATACCTTTCCAATGAGTCATCTTGCACTCAATTTGAAGCTCTGGAAAGAGAGCAGCAACCTCTGCAAGATTATTGTTGGCGAATAAGATGATGCAAAAAATTGAAGGAGCAAGACAATGATGGTCACAAGTGTATGTATATTGCTTTCATGTATTGTACAAGTGATTTGAAGTCTTTAGATAGACTCTAGAAGTGCTCCAGGACTTCTACAAGTGGATATTTGAATCAAATGAAGGTGGGAATGGTTGTTGGAGGGAATCAATTCACTTTCCTACAATCTAGGAAAAGTGAAGATCTAGTTTGATCTACTTTTAGGTGATTGATTGCTTGATTGAATGCAACACAACCACCACAAATTCGTGGGATTTGGGCTCTACCTTTCTACTTTTACATGTGTAAAGCTCAAGGCTTTTACGATGGTAAAAGATCCATGAAAAATCTTTTTAAAAAAATACAATAAGTGAGCATAAGAAAAAGAATTCTCCAATGGATATTCTTTCGATTCGATAGCCTTTGATGTAGATCAAATCCACCTCAAGCATAGTGTAAGCTTGATGTTCCAACAGCTCCCCGTCAAGCTAAATTACGATTGAGTCTTCATTCTCTGATAAGCTGAATACCTGCCATAGCTTTGAATCTACAAAGCTTTATTCCATCAAGAGCCTTCGTCATCATATCTGCTACTTGCTTTTCAGTAGGAACAAAAAAATGTCAATCTTCTTTGCCATGAGCTTTTCCTTGATGAAGTGGTAATGTACCTCTATGTGTTTGGTTCTTGCATGGAAAATAGGGTTTGTCGCTAGATGCATGGAACTTAAATTATCTCCAAATATGTGAGGTTTGGAACTCACAAGTCCCAAATCTGTATACAATGCCTTTAACCATATTGAGGGTTGAGTTGCTATGGTCAAGCCTTTGTACTCTACTTCTGTCGAGGATAAAGCAACTGTTGGTTGCTTCTTGGAACTCCATGACACTAGCTTTGAACCTGCAAATGCTAAGTAACGAGAAGTACTTCTTTTATCATCCTTAGCTCCTACCCAACCTGCATGTGAATAGATTTTGATATCCAAATCTGAAGAGTAAGGATAGAATATACCTTCGTTGATTGTACCTTTTAGATACTTAAGTACTCTCTTAGCTGCATCCATGTGTGGTCTTCTTGGCGAGTGCATGAGCTGACTAAGCACTCCCACACTATATGAGATATCTGCCCTTGTATGAGTAGCATATATCAAGCTACCTACCAAGCTTTGATACTCTTTAATGTCTTCAATTTTCTCACCTTCATAAACACTAAGCTAATGATTCATCTCCAAAGGTGTACCTGCAGGTTTTGTGTTCTCATTTTGAACTTGAGAAGAAGATCCTGAATGTATCTTCTCTAAGTAAAATACATTCCTTCATATGTGTATATCAACGTACATACCTAGGAAATAGGTGAGCTCACCTAGGTCACTGATTTTCAACTCCTCTTGCATGTGTCTCTTGATCCTTTAATTGCCATTTACATAATCACCTGTCACAATAATATCATCTACATATACACATAGATAGATAACCTCATCGTGATCTATTTTGATGAATAAAGAAGGTTCTTTTGAACCCTTGATCTTGAAGATATGTAACCAACCTATAATTCCAAGATCTAGGAGCTTGTTTCAATCCATACAATGCTCTCTTAAGTCTGTAAACATAAGATGGATGATTAGGTTTTTCAAAACCTGGTGGTTGTGACATGTATACCTCTTCACTTATCCGAACATTTAAGAATGTATTCCTCACATCAAGTTGGAGGAGTCTTTGCAGCAACTACACTTATCAATGTCCTGATTGTAGTCATCTTTGCAACTTGTGAGAATGTTTCCTCATAGTCTATACCATGAGTTTGTGAGCATCCTTTGGCAAATAATCTTGCCTTGTACTTGGAAATTGATCCATCCGAATTTCTTTTAACTTTATACGCCCATCTGCAACCAATTACCTTTTGATTCGGTGACATTGAAACCAAATCCCAAGTGTCCATCTCCTTCAATGCATCTATTTCTTCTTTCATGGCCTTTTCCTAGTTAGGGTTTCCCTTTGCCTTTCATAGGTTGAGGGTTCCTTTGAAATAGAGTCTTTTACCAAGTAGATTGAATGCTTTGTAACAAATGTGGAATCATATCCATACCTTTCTGGTTGCTTCTTCTCTCTTGCTGATCTTATATGTGCTTGTTTGGAGCATTCTCCAACCTCTTGCATCTTTGCTTTGCCTCTTGAATTCCATAGCTTGTAATCCTTTTCCCTTTCATCTTGTTCATCACCTATATCGCTTCTTGGATCCTGGACTTGTGAATCATGCTTGCTTCCTAATTGATGAGAATCAGAATCAGGATCATATGGTAGAGTTACCTTTTGTTTGTCTTCATCATACCAAGACCTGTGTTCTTCAAACACAACATCTCTACTTGTAGTGAATTGCTTGGTTGAAGGATTATAGAACCTGTAACCCATCTAAGTTGAATCATATCCAATAAACACTACCTTTGTTTCCCTTTCATCTAGCTTACCTCTTATTTATGATGGTACATGAACATAAACTAAAAAACCAAAAACCTTGCAATGTCCAAGACTAGGTTTTCTTCCATGCCATGCTTCATAAGGAGTCATACCTTGAAGTGATTTGGATGGTAGTCTATTGACAAGGTACACAATGTTTGAAATAGCTTTTGCCCATAGATAATGTGGCAACTTCTTCTCTTCAAGCATTCTTCGGGCTTATCCAACCAATGTCTTGTTTCTCCTATCTCCCATTCCATATAGTTGAGGAGAGTATCTGGTAGTCACTTCCCTTTTGATACCTTTATCCTGCAAGAACTCATCAAATTCTTTGGAGAAGTATTCTCCCCCTCCATCAGATATGAGCTTCTTGAGTGATCTATGTGTATGATTCTCCACATGTGCGAGATACTTTTTGAAGTAATCAAACACTTCATTCTTACTCTTGATAAAGTGTAGAACATTCCATCTATTATGGTTGTCAAACAAAACAGATAGGTTCGTAGGTCGACTAGCTCAAAAAACTGACTATTTATGGAAGAGACAATGAACTTCAAATGCCCATAGTGACCAACATGATTACAATTAGAAAAAATCCTTTTATGGGAGTGATACACATAGGGTTGTATATATAGTGCAAAAAAGTATAAGGAAGAGGTAGAATATGCTATAAGAATGAATCAGACACTCAACGGTGGTACTTCCTATTTTCAAGAATATGCAGAGATTGACCCCGAGAGAGAAAAACTGCAATTTCTCCCAATCTACTAAACCAAATGCTTCGCAAATTTATATGCATAAACTAAACACTAATACCTTTCCAATGAGCCATCTTGCACTCAATTTATTGCTATGGAGAGAGAGCACCAACCTCTGCAAGATTACTATTGGCAAAGAAGATGATGCGGAAAATTGAAGGAGCAAGACAATGATGGTCACAAGTGTATGTATATTGCTTCCATCTATTGTACAAGTGTTCTCTAGTCTTTATACATACTCTAGAAGTGCTCCACGACTTCTGCAAGTGGATTTTGAATTCAAATGAAGGTGGGAATGGTTCTTGGAGGGAATCAATTCACTTTCCTACAATCTAGGAAAAGTGAAGATCTAGTTTGATCTACTTTTAGGTGATTGATTGCTTGGTTGAATGCAACTCCACCACCACAAATTCGTGGTATTTGGCCTCTATCTTTCTACTTCTACATGTGTAAATCTCAAGGCTTTTACAATGGTAAAAGATCCATGATTTTTTTTTAGAAAATACAATAAGTGAGCATAAGAAAAAGAATTCTCCAACGGATATTCTTTCGATGCGATAGCCTTTGATGTAGATCAAATCCCCCTCAAGCATAGTGTAAGCTTGATGTTCCAACAGCTCCTGCTCAAGCCAAAGTATGCTTGAGTCTTCATTCTCTAATAGGTTGAATACCTGCCATAGCTTTGAATCTCCAAAGCTTTATTTCATCAAGTGTCTTCGTCATCATATCTGCTACTTGCTTTTTAGTAGGAACAAAAGAAATGTCAATCTTGTTTGCCATGAGCTTGTTGGTTGTGAGCCTTGGAGCTCACGAGTCCCAAATCTGTATACAATGCCTTTAACCATATTGCCTCTTGAGTTGCTATGGTCAAGCCTCTCTACTCTGCTTCCATCAAGGATAAAGCAACTCTTGGTTGCTTCTTGGAACTCCATGACACTAGCTTTGAATGTGAAAATGCTAAGTAGCCAGAAGTACTTCTTCTATCATCCTTAGCTCCTGCCCAATCTGTATGTGAATAGATTTTGATATCCAAATTTGAAGAGTAAGGATATAATATACCTTCGTTGATTGTACCTTTGAGATACTTAAGTACTCTCTTAGCTGCATCCGAAGAAGATCTTGAATGTGTCTTCTCTGAGTCATATACATTCCTTCATCTGTGTATATCACCTACATACCTAGCAAATATGTGAGCTCACCTAGGTCACTCATTTTGAACTCCTCTTGCATGTGCCTCTTGATCCTTTGAATACCATTTACATCATCACCTGTCACAATAATATCATCTACATAATATACACATAGATAGATAACCTCATCGTGATCCTTTTTGATGAATAGAGAAGGATCTTAGTTGCTCGGTTTGAACCCTTGATCTTGAAGATATCTAACCAACCTGTAATTCCAAGCTCTAGGAGCTTGTTTCAATCCATACAATGCTTTCTTGAGTTTGCATACATAAGATGGATGATTAGGGTTTTCAAAACCTGTTGGTTGTGACATGGATGCCTCTTCACTTATCCAACCATTTAAGAATGCATTTTTCACATCAAGTTGGAGGAGTCTCCAATTCCTTGCAGTAGCTACACTTATCAATGTCGTGATTGTAGTCATCTTTGCAATTGGTGAGAATGTTTCCTCATACTTTATACCATGAGTTTGTGAGCATGCTTTGGAAACTAATCTTGCCTTGTACCTACAAACTGATCCATCTGAATTTATTTTAACTTTATACACCCATGTGCAACCAATTACGTTTTGATTTGGTGACATTGGAACCAAATCCCAACTGTCCATCTCCTTCAATGCATCTATTTCTTCTTTCATGGCCTTTTCCGAGTTAGGGTTTCCCTTTGCCTCTTCATAGGTTGAGGGTTCCTCTGAAATAGAGTCTTTTGCCAAGTAGATTGAATGCTTTGTAACAAATGTGGAACCATATCAATACCTTTCTGGTTGCTTCTTCTCTCTTGCTGATCTTATAGGTGCTTGTTTGGAGCATTCTCCAACCTCTTGCATCTTTGCTTTGCCTCTTGACTTCCATAGCTTGTAATCCTTTTCCCTTTCATCTTGGTCATCATCTGTATTACTTCTTGGATCTTGGACCTGTGTATCATGCTTGCTTCCTAATTGATGAGAATCAGAATCAAGATCATATGGTAGAGTTACCTTTTGTTTGTCCTCGTCATACCAAGACATGTGTTCTTCAAACACAACATCTCTACTTGTATTGAATTGCTTGGTTGAAGGATTATAGGACCGGTAACCCATCTGAGTTGAATCGTATCCAATAAACACTACCTTTGTTGCCCTTTCATCTAGCTTACCTCTTATTTGTGATGGTACATGAATATAAGCTAAACAACCAAAAACCTTGCAATGTCCAAGACTAGGTTTTCTTCCATGCTATGCTTCATAAGGAGTCAAACCTTGAAGTGATTTGGATGGTTGTCTATTGCCAAGGTACACAGCAGTTGAAATAGCTTCTACCCATAGATAATGTGGCAACTTCTTCTCTTCAAGCATTGTTTGAGCTAATCCAACCAATGTCTTGTTTCTCCTCTCTACAATTCCATTTAGTTGAGGAGAGTACCTGGTAGTCACTTCCCTTTTCATACCTTTATCCTCCAAGAACTCATCAAATTCTTTGGAGAAGTATTCTCCCCCTCCATCAGATTTGAGCTTCTTGAGTGATCTACGTCTATGATTCTCCACATGTGCGAGCTACTTTTTGAAGCAATCAAACACTTCATTCTTACTCTTGATAAAGTGTAGAACACTCCATCTACTATGGTCGTCAATAAATGAGACATAATACCTTGATCATACCAATGAAGGTTCTTGACTTGGTCCCCATACATCTGTATGTACTAAGTCCAATAAGTTGTTGTGGATGTAGCCTTTGTGGTTGAATGGTTGTCTTTGTGCCTTCCCAATCTGACATGCATCACACCTATTGATCATGTGTTGCTTTGATATGTTCAACAGTCCTAAAACACTTTGGTCCCTGCATATATCCTTCAAGGTTCTTTCATTCACATGAGCAAGTCTCTTATGCCACACTTCGAGCTCACTTAGGGTTTGAGACCCAAACTTGAATAGAGATATGTTCCTGGTTTCTCCTACTTCAAAAGTAAAGAGCCTACCATGCTTGTCACCTCTGGCTATCTTCTTGAAGACTTGACATAGATCTTCCACAAAAGCTCCATGTTGGGTGAACCTAACTTGCAAGCCTTTTTCAACTATTTGACCTACACTTATTAGGTTTTTAGTTATAGTGGATACATAGAGAAACTTACTCAGAATGTTTTTCCTTCCATTGGAAGATTTGACATTACCAATCTTCTCCAGATTGTGCTTTGTGTCATCCCCTGGTTGCACTTCATCTCTATGCTTTGGAATTTCCAAGTCAGATATAAGAGCAATGTTGCCTGCAACATGATTCGAACATCCTAAATCTATGTAGAACAAATGATCGTCTTCTTGACCTTCTTTGTGGCTTAAATTCATGAGAAGCAATGAGTCTTCATATGGTTGATCTTCTGAATAATTGTTGTAGTCCTTTCTATTATAGCCTCTATTGCTATTGTTGAAGTTGTGTCCACGTTTGCCTCTATTGCTGCCAAATTCACCTCTTCCACTTCCTTTCTAGGTCTTCCCATTCAACCAGCAATTCTGAGTGGTGTGGTTGGCATTATTGGAGATGGCACAAGGTTGAACATTTTGACCTTTGGCTTTGTCTTGCTTTGGTCCTTTCTTCTTCCCTTTCCACTTGCTCTTGCTTGCGAAGTTGGCTTGGGAAGTCTCTTCTTTATCTTCTTCCTTCTTCTTGCCTTTCTGCTTCTTATCCTTCTTATCTGCATATAAAGCACTAGTTGGATTACCATGACATGAGTTACCTTCCTTTATGCTATTGTTGACATCTTGATTGAAGAGTTGTCCAAGAAAGATGTTGAAGTCTGGAGTCTACACATCCATGATGAGATCATAAGCCATTGTGAAGGATTGCCATTGCTTATCACTTCGAATGCCATTGAGAATTTGCCTCATGATAGCCTCTTCTTCAATCAGATCTCCAATGGATGCTTACTGATCTGCAACCTCTTTGACCTTGGTAACAAACTCTATGATGGTTTGTTTAGGTGTCTTCTTCATTTGGTTGAACTCGTTCCAAAGATGATTCTTTCTTGCTTTGGTACTAGCTGCAAAGAAATTCTCGAGGGCATCCCAAGTCTCTTGAGATGTCTTGCATCCTCTAATATGTGGTAATAGAAAGTCAAAGATAGAGTTGAGTATGTACGACCTTGCTTGAGCATCCCTTGCACACCAAAGTGTGAGCTTATCTGTCTCCTCTTGTGTAGTTCCTCCTTTGAATCTTGGAATAGGCATAGCTTCATCACCTGCTACAATTCCATAAAGATTTCTACCTTGCAAATAGGCCTCCATTCCGATTTTCCAAGCAGCGCAGTTGTGTCAATCAAGCTTCTTGATCATTGAGGGAAAGCCAACAACCATCTCGATCTAGCTCTAATACCACTGAAAGACCTTGGAGAAGCTTGTAGGAGGTAGAAAAGTGCGTTTCAAAGCGATGAAGTTTGGTCTTGCCAACCAACAGAAGACACACAAACAGATAGGTTCGCCAGTTGACTAGCTCAAAAAATTTACTATCTATGGAAGAGACAATGAAGTTCGAATGCCCATAGCGACCATCGTAATAACAATTAGAAAAAATCCTTTTATGGGAGTGATACACATAGGGTTGAATGTATATAATGTACAAAAGTATAAGGAGTAGGAAAAATATGCTATAGGAATGAATCAAACACTCAATGGTGGTACTTCCTATTTTTCAGGAATATTTAGAGATTGACCTCGAGACAGAAAAACTGAGATTTCTCCCAATCTACTAAACCAAATGCTTTGAAAATTTATAGGCATAAACTAGATAGTAGTACCTTTCAACGAGGCATCGTGCATGCAATTTGCAGCTCTAGAGAGAGAGAGCACCAACCTCTGCAAGATTACTGTTGGCGAAGAAGATGATGCAGAAAATTGAAGGAGCAAGACAATGATGATCACAAGTGTATGTATATTGCTTCCATCTATTGTACAAGTGATTTGAAGTCTTTATATAGACTCTAGAAGTGCTCCCTTACAAGTGGATTTTGAATTCAAATGAAGGTGGGAATGGTTGTTGGAGGGAATCAATTCACTTTCCTATAATCTAGGAAATGTGAAGATCTAGTTTGATCTACTTTTAGGTGATTGATTGCTTGATTGAATGCAACTTAACCACCACCAATTCGTGGGATTTGGGCTCTATCTTTCTACTTTTACATGTGTAAAGCTCAAGGCTTTTACAACGGTAAAAGATCCATGAATTTTTTTTTATAAAAAAATACAATAAGTGAGCATAAGAAAAAGAATTCTCCAACGGATATTCTTTCGACACGATAGCCTTTGATGTAGATCAAATACACCCCCGAACAACTCCCCCTCAAGCCAAAGTATGCTTGAGTCTTCATTCTCCGATAGGTTGAATATGTGTCATAACTTTGAACCTACAAAGCTTTATTCCATCAAGTGCCTTCATCATCATATCTGCTACTTGCTTTTCAATAGGAACAAAAGATATGTCAATCTCCTTTGCCATGAACTTGTCCGTGATGAAGTGGTAATGTAACTCTATGTGTTTGGTTCTTGCATGGAAAATAGGGTTTGTCGCTAGATGCATGGAACTTACATTATCTCCAAATATGTGAGGTTTGGAACTCACAAGTCCGAAATCTGTATACAATGCCTTTAACCATAATACCTCTTGAGTTGCTGTGTTGTCCTAAGCTTCAACTTAGGGACTTGCGGAGAAAGAGACTGTACCTCAATCCCCTCACAAGTGCATATAGTGGGGATACACGCTTTTAATTTATCAATCCGAAGAGTATACTAACCTAGCCGAGTGTATGAAGACATGCAAATGCGTAATGGTCAATGCAAAAGTATTACTCAAAAGTGAAAATGAGAAAAACACTTATCCTAACAAGCTTCAACTGTAGGTCAAGACGAAACGATACTTGGTGCAGCAGCCGTCAGTATTTTGGACTTTTCTCCTAGCTCCGAGCGCCAAACATAGCGAATAGCATATGCGTTTCGAAGCTCTCGAGAAGACGCATCCAATGGCAGTGGTTTCACGCAATTCCGACACTCCTACTTCAAGTTATGACAGAAATACTGAGTCGCGGGAATACTTTCCTACACTTCAGCACTTCCTACACCTCGCACACACCTCTCCTACAGCAAAGAAACACTCTCAAGGATAGATCACACTCACAAGCACTCTTTCCAAGCAATACACATGCATACAAGCTCACCAAGAAGAAGATGAAGAGGGAGGAAGACACAAATTCGAATTTCTGTGCTCTCTCTTCTCACAATGGCAAAAAAGTCTTTTACAAAGAGTCACATTTGACTTATATACCAGTGCCCTAAAAAATGGTCCTTTCACACAAGTGACCGGCACTTTATTCCCTAAGAGCTAATTTCCTACTATTTTACATGGGTAAGCTTCTATTCTTCTATGGGAATGCATCTAGAGGACTCCTCTAGTGCCTTTACAAGGGAAATATATTACAGAAATGAATATGTTACAAAAATATCTGGTCCAAATCGGAAAAATTTTGGGGCCCGTCTTTTTCTCTGCTTTGTGCGCTCTTTGGCTCTGCAACACTCTCCCCCTCTTCGCCTCTGTCGTCCCTTGACAGACTTCGCTTCCTTTGACAGACTTTGCTTCGCGCACGCGCCCTGTGGTCAGTATTGTCTGCAGTTAAACAAACATGCAGATTCGATGGCCTTCTTGATTCAAGCTCTACTACTCGAGAGCCTGATGTAGTCGCCTTGCCTGTTGACTTGGGTTGCCACGCACGCCACCAGTGACTAGGAATGTGCTATTCTTAGTCACCCTCTTCAACTTTTCAGCCTCTACCCCTTTCTAACTTTTGGTCCTACTCTGATGTTTGAAAAATCCACTCCTCTGGACCCCGGGGTTAAGCTTTGTAGCCTGGTGCGTGCCCCTGCGGGGCTCTGTGCAGATTCGATGGCCTTCTTGATTCAAGCTCTACTACTCGAGAGCCTGATGTAGTCGCCTTGCCTGTTGACTTGGGTTGCCACGCACGCCACCAGTGACTAGGAATGTGCTATTCTTAGTCACCCTCTTCAACTTTTCAGCCTCTACCCCTTTCTAACTTTTGGTCCTACTCTGATGTTTGAAAAATCCACTCCTCTGGACCCCGGGGTTAAGCTTTGTAGCCTGGTGCGTGCCCCTGCGGGGCTCTGTGCAGAGATGGGTGTTGCGCCCCTGCGGGGCTCCCTGCAGAGATGTATCTTTACCTTTGTCTATCTTCAAATTTGGCTTTTAGTGAAGCTGTTTCTTTCGTTGCTTTCTTTTTTTCCTCTTCTTACTCGTCTCGCCCTCAACACTGCCCCCCTCCTGAACTCTGTCGTCCCCGACAGGCTTTGATAAGCGCCGGGCATATGTTCTGTATACTTGTTGCTCTGTATCGTTTAGCAGATTAGCTTCACGTATCATGATCTGTTTCCATTGTTCCGCTTTGACTCCATCGTTTGGCGGTTGTCTATGATCTGCGAAGAAGCTTAATTCATATGCCACAAGTCTGGCATTCAGATTTGATGACATCTTTAAAAATACCTCTGAATCTATTTCAAAAAATCCTGTAAAAAATGCTTCTTCAAATATTTGCATGTATGGACTTGGCAAAAACATGAGTCTAGAATAGTATGCCATTATTGTGGGGCGGCTCGGCATTACTGATAGATCAAAAATAAGTATATCGGTGCCTTGATTTATGCCGATGAAGTTCAGAAATGTATATGCCGCATGTTTGAAAACCTTCAGGACTGTAAGTAGCATACCAAGTATTTTATTTGTCATCTTAACTGCTAAATCTGGTACAGTCGCATAGTTTTGTAGCCAAAATTCTATGGTCTTGATCATATAATCCTCGGTTGGCAAATAATTATGTGGCGGGCTAGGTAACATCGGATAGTTTAGCCACTGTTTATTAATAGTGCCGCTGCGTTGTAAAGCCAAAAATTCTGTTGCAACCCTTCTGCGTGGTATGGGACAAAACGAAGGGTTTACCTGTAATAAATAAGGTGCGGCCTCCCAGTGCACCCGTAGTGTGGGATATTTCTCCAAAAACTTTCTCCTCCACACTGGCTGTGCAGCTTCAAACTCTGCTTGAGTGTACGTGAATGTGTCATTCTTGAAATTAAGCTGCTGATCCGGACTTTTGTGTGTAACCTTCTTTATATATTGCCTTGTTTTCTCTTTCAACAGTCCATATGGAATGTTGAAAGGCTTTATGATCTTCTCCAAGTCTTTACCTTTGATTTTGGCTTCCTTCATGACCTTGATGACTTCATTCTCAAAACTTTCCGTCAATCGGGACACCACTAGTGCCCGTTCCTTCTGACTTATTTCTGCAGTGTATGGCATTGGATGATCATCATGCATATCCGCCATCTGCTCATGCATTGGAGAATGATAGATCGGTTGAGATAGAGGGCTTACCTCTACCTCGTCAGTAGGATGTTCTGTTTCTGGCACTACTGATGTCCCGATCGGTTCTTTACCTTTCTGCTGATTCTGTAGCTCTTCAATGCATTCTTCTTTTTCTTTTACCTTTTGCATGGCTTCACTGAGTTTTTCTTTGGTGGCTAGGAGCTCCTTACCTATGTCAGCTACGTGATCCATGTTTTCACTGTAGCTCTGTACCAATTTGGCCTGTGCTGAATTCAGCTGCCTTTTGAGCTCACTCATTTCTTGATCGTGCCGCCGTTCTGATTCTTCTTGTACTTCCTTAGCTTGTTGTAGCAATTTAGCATACTCTGCTATCTGCTCTTTTAATTCCTGTTCTTTAGTTTCTGCGGGGCCTTGTTGTATCAGTGGTTGATCATATAATAAAGATTTCATCAATTCTTTATTCCTATCGCGCAGGCTGTCGTTCTCTTCGAGATATAGCTTGAGTTGCTGCTCTAATAGCACACTTCGCATCTTCATTTTTTCTTTCTCAGCCTCGCTTGCTTTGTGCAATTGTTGCCACTCCTCTAGTTGTGTAAGCAACTTTTGATTTTGGGCAATGGATTCGTCATATTGTGTCTTAATTGCTAGCACTTCAGTATTTTTGTTCGCCACTTCTTTTTGTGCTGCAATTAGCTGTGCCGATAACTGTTCGCTCATGAGTTGAAACTGATTTTTTTCTCTTCGTGCTTGATCATATTCAGCATCTGTATCCATCATTTGCTGCTGGGTGTCCATGGCTGTCTGGATCATTTGCTTTACTACCGGCTTCAGTTGAGTCACATCCACATTGAGCCATGTTTTTGGTATTGATGGTTCTGCTCCGGTAGTCACGTCTTTGCCTTGGGCAATGTGTAAAGTGGTATCATGGGGCTGCCTGATTTGAAGCTGTATCCGTGGCTCAGCCCTCATGTTTTCATCCTGTGCTTGAGGTGTGTCATCAGGCACCTCGATTATTGTTTGTTCTTTTTGTGGGATCTCTCCCGCATCCATATTCTTTGGGGTTTGTTCTTCCTCTTTAATAGGTATCTTGACATGTGTAACCCCAGTAGTTGTGTCCTCCTTGATGCTTACTTTGGTAGTGTCATTCAATTGAATGACATGCTCCTGTTCCTGAGCATCATCCATCTTCTTTTCTTTTTCCTTCTGGCTGTCCGGTGTCACTTCCATTTGATTGAATTCCGGTCCTTCCTCTTCATAGGTTTCTGTCCTGATATCAGTATCTAGCGTGTCTTTCTCAGGACTGGATTCCGTATTCGTACTTGAGTCATCGATGCCCAATTCTTGGTATCTTCCAGGTTGTTTTGGAGGTGTTTCTTTACTCTGTTTTTGCTGAATTTGACTCGCTTGTCTATATTGATGTCCTTGGACATTTAGATTTACCTGCCCTTGCATATACTGGTGTGTTTGCTCGAGGGCAGCAGACAAGTCTCTTTTTGAAATCGGCATTTGAGCCGTCGTGACCTTAGGCAAGAGATGTGTTCTCTTGGACTGCGGTGTTGCTTGGGCTTCTTCTTCTCGCAAGCGTTTTGTACCCCTCATGGGCTTCTGTGTGCTGGTTCCGGCCTCTTCCACTACAACTGCTGCTTTCTTTTTCTTAGGGACAGAAGCGGATTTTGCATACCTTGCTAGTCCTTCTGCTGTTGGCATCTCTCTTAAGCAGTGTCTCATGTCTAGGGCTTCATATATCAATAAGGTCAAAGCTGAACCACCGTTCAGGAACTTCTTTTGCCCCCATTTCTTCTGAGCTTCAAACAATCGCTCTTGTACGTAACCTGTGAGATTCACTTTGTTTCCTATCTGTCTCATGGCATGCGATAGGAGTTGTACTACAATTTTCTGAGGTGCAGTGTATCTGTTCATGCCAGGAAAACAGAAGTGTTGGTGTACCAAACGTACTGCATCTTCAATATCCACTCTGTTAATCTCCAGGAATGATCTCTTCTTGGGGTCGTGGCATTCCTCTTTGACATTGGTAATGCCTTCTTGATTCCATCCAAAGGTCTTATTGATCAATTCATGAGTGAATTGAATGGTCTTCCATTTGCCCACCTTGTCCAAAACCTTTGCTTCTGGAACCGAAATCTTTGTAGCAGCCGGCTGCATAGTATTCATTACTTGTGTACATCTTTGGAAGTCGGGTACACATATAGGTATCTTCAAAAATGCTTCAATGCCAGCTTGAGTCCATACTTCTTCGATATGTGGTAACCCTTGTATTATTGTCTTGAAATCCTGTGACATAATAGGGAAATAGTGGTCCCTGTCCATAATCTTGATGGTAGCCATGAATAGAAGTTCCGAGATAGGTTGGTCATCTCGAAACCAATGTCCTCTGACCTTGGTTATTGACCCCAATGGAAGAAGTAGTTCCTCTTCCTGCTGTGTAGCTTCTGGGTCAGAAGATGTCATCTGCACTCAATATAGAGGATGTATTAGTATCCATATTTTTTCAGAAATCCTCCTCCATATGTTGATTATTAATTCGATGTTGCTCCGAGTGCATGGTGTCGTCCCTTTCCCGTGGGTGTGAGAAAGGTAATACCTGAATTTTTCATGTATTTTTATATATTTTTTTGCTGGAAGAAAACATAAAAGTTAGTACATAGCCGAAGCGGTTAGTGAATTGTTATTGGAGTAATATTTTAAGTATGTACAAGTGCTCTCCTATTTCCAAAGGGAAAATGTGCGTGACTATCCGAAAATAGAAGAAGGACGTGCCGAATGCTTGGCCTTGTAATGTGGCCCTATCATGCATACTTTGGATCTTGGCAACTCCTCATGTGTGCAATTGGAAGTAGTTGCCCGATGTATGCAGCTTGTCTTGTCTTTCGGCATCCATATTTGCTTCACTTGGGTGCGACGTACTGTATTCTCCCCCTTCTTGATGAATGCTGTTCGTTTTCGGTTGTATGTCTTCTGATTCTGTTTTGGGAATCTCAAGTTGGTTTGTATTGCATTTGGAGATTCCTTCTTCCTCCAATATGTCCTTTCCCTCGTCGGATGTGTCTGTTGACCAATGTGATTATGATAGCTCTTCTGAGGATGTTCTTTGTTTGGGATGGTCGTCCTTTGGGTATGTGACTTTGGGACCCAAATTTTGGTTCGATCAGGTTGTGCAGTTATCAGCTTCTTTGGGATCCATATACTCTTGAGTCGTGGTTGCTGAAAGTGTCCGAAATTCTTTGTCTTCTTATACAAGTGCTCATGCTGCTGTCGAAGACTTTTCTGTTGCTGAAGATAGGCCTTCTTTTGGTCCTTTCTTATCCAAGCTCGTGTAGAATGTGGAATGGGGTACACTTTCACGGTTGTAGACTTCACGTTTTGCAGAGGAATATTTTTTCTTGGACTTTGTGGTTCTCTGTGCTTGATTTCATGTTCTTGTGCACTCTTGTGACTCTCTAAACTCAAGGGTGGAGTGCACACAGGACTCACAGTATTTTCACATGAAGTACTTGACGATGGGGTTCCTATATTGCTAGTGAACTTACAATCATGACTTTGTTCATTAGGATGAACTTCTGGCTCTATAATAGCAGCTTTGGGTGGTCGTTCGTCTAGCAAACTATATACTTCACGAGGTCCTATTCTGGCCGAGATGTATCCTAAAGCCAATTGAATGGTTACCTCATATTCATATATCCAATCTTGGCCTAGCACCACATCTTCAAGCAGATCTTGGTCCTGACATACTAAAAGTCTCTGCTCCATTGTGTTGTTCCCCATATGTAAAGGTAGAGTGATCTCACCTATGCATTGAGTAACTTTTCCTCCTATTCCAATTAGCTGTGCCTTCGATGGGCGTAACTCCTCTTTAAGCCTCTGAGACAAAGAGAATCTAATGCAACTTATTGCTGCTCCTGTGTCTATAAGAGCATCCACTAAGTGGTACTCTTTTCGTCCTGCCCCCAGATTCAAATAAGGTTGTCTTCTTTGTTGTCCAGAGTTCTCTGTGGCTCTAAAATTAGCCATAGGGATGAGTTCTTCTCCTACTCGATATCTCTCGTCTCTTTCTCTCATCCACTCTTTCCGTTTTCTGATACGTTCTAGGGCTTCCTGTCTAGCTTCTTCTCGTATGCGTTCTTCTTCCTTTTTTCTACTCTGAGCTCCTAAGAGTCGTGCTAACATTTGATCCGTTAGAGGCTCCATAAATCTTTTCACTCTGCAACCACTGATGTAGTTGGGAAGAATTTTTCCGTCTAGTGTGGCGAGATTGACTGCACCACTAGTGGAGATTCGATTTATGATCATAGGTCCATATCCACGTTTCTGTAGTTTCTTTGCATGCTGTTTGAGTGTGTATACTAGGACTAAATCGCCTTCTTTCAGTCCCTTGTCTTTTATATGTGCATCATAATATGCCTTTTGTCTCCGTTTAGCGGCATAGATGCCTGCTACTGCTTGCAATCTAGTCTCATGCAGCTTTTCTATTTGATCTAATTGCTGAGACAATTCATGACCGTTCCACTCATATTGCTGGGCTACTTTTAATGTAGGCACTAAGAAGTCAATTGGCAAAATTGCATTTTGCCCATACACTAAATTGAAAGGTGTAGTTCCAATAGCCGTTTTATAAGCCACTCGGAAGGCCCAAATTGCGTGATGCAATTGTTTGTCCCAGTCTGACCTTCCATTATTGACAATCTTTGTCAATACCGTACAAAGTACTTTGTTGGAACTCTCAGCTTGTCCATTAGCTTGAGGGTGGTATGGGGCTGACTTTTTATGAATCACTAAGAATTCATTCATTAGCGATTCAATGACTTCGTTTAAGAAATGAGTTCCTCGATCACTCACTATCTCGATCGGTAGTCCAAAGCGTGTGAATATGTGCTCAAAGAGAAATTTTGCTGTAGTTTGAGCATCATTCTTTCTAGTGGCTTTTGCTTCTACCCACTTAGTCAAGTAATCAGTGGCTACTATGATGTATTCCGCATGTGATCCTTTCGCAGGTGGATTGATAGGTCCTATGAAGTCAATTCCCCATTTGGTAAATGCTCTCGCACAAACCATGGGTCTTAAAGGCATGTCATCTCTTCTAATAGGATATTTTGCTCTCTGACATGTTTCACAGCTTCTCACGTATGTCTCTGTGTCCATATGTAGAGTTGGCCACCACAGGCCTGCAAAGAGAATCATCTTGACCGTTCTATCTGCTGAGAAATGTCCTCCCGCAGCTCCTGCGTGTGCCATTTCTAATACTGAGAGATATTCATTCTCATGAATGCACAATCTTAGTTGGTTATCCTTTCCGCGTTTAAAGAGTTGTTTTCCTAGGATGACGTAATCCTTGCTCTGTTCTTCAAGAGCACGTTTCCTTGCTAAGGTAGCTCCCTCCGGGTACTCTTGAGTTTTCAAGAACTTTACTAAAGGCATGCTCCACCTTGGTGCTATTGTAGAATAGCATAACGTAGAGTTCTCTCCTGGGATTTGTTCTTGACAGGTTTGACAGTTTGACACATAATGATGTGCATCTCGTTGCATGGTTGGCCAATATATGCCGAATCTCTTGAGTGTTTGCCATGTTCCATTTGCATTCAAATGAGTGTTCCATTGGTTTATGTGTGCTTTCTGAAGCCACATTTCTTGTTCCCCTTCCTCCACGCATCTCATCAACAGTTCGCTTGAATCCTGGTGGTACAAACTTCCAGCAATAATGTGAAGGTTTTTAGTCTTCCAGAGATCTTGCTTTCGGTTTGGTGTGATCCCATCTTTAGGTCCATGTGTGAGTATCGGGATCAACTTTTCTGCCCACTGAGGACATACTTCCAGGTTAAAAAGATAAGTGTCTGGCAGATCATCAGGAACTCCTATAGGTGGTTCTCCATGGGTCATGCGAGATAAATGATCTGCCCTTATGTGTGTGTTTCCTTTCTTGACTATTACTTCAAAATCAAATTCCATTAGCAATAAAAACCATCGTACTAGACGTCCTGTATTGCAAGGCTTGTTGACTAAGTACAATAGAGCTTGATGATCAATGAAAAATTTGAATTTGTTTGCCAATAAGTAATGTCTAAACTTCTTGACGGCGTAAACCATTCCTAGGCCTTCTCTCTCCGTAGTAGTATAATTACGTTCAGCTTGATTTAACTGTCTACTGGCATAGGCTATCGGGTGGTCTAATTTACCTGTATCCGCTGGTTGAGCTAAGATGCAACCGATGGCAAACTTGGAAGCATCAACATGAATATGAAACGGTTTATTCCAGTTAGGGACTCGAAGAATGGGTGCTGAACTCAATCGATTCTTCAACTCATTAAAAGCTTTTTCGCATTCTTCGGTCCAATTGAATTGAGTTAACAATGCATAAAGAGGTCTAGCAATTATGGCATACATATGTATGAATCTTCGATAGTAACCACAATGTCCCATAAATGCTTGAACTTCTTTAGCAGTTTTCGGTCTCGGTAAATCCAAAATGACTTTGATTTTGTCTTCATCCGTGGAAATTCCATTCTTAGAAACAATATGTCCTAAGATTTTCCCTTGTCGCACCATGAAGACACATTTTTCTGGATTGAGGCATACTCGATATTGTCGACATTTGGCAAAAATCTTTTCTAGTTCAGGGATGTGCTCTGATCGTATAGCTGAATATGTACACAGATCATCCACGTATACCTCCATGCTCTTTCTCAAAAATTCCTTGAACACATGACACATCAGTCTTTGGAACGTAGCTGGGGCATTCGTTAAACCAAAAGGCATGACTCTAAAGGCGTATACTCCCCATTCAGTTGCAAATGCAGTCTTATGTTGGTCCTCAGGAGCAATGGCTACCTGATTATACCCTGAAAAGCCATCCAAAAAACTATAAACTTCCTTCCCTGCTACTCTTTCCAAGAGATGGTCAGTGATCGGTAAGGGATAGCTATCCCTTATGGTGGCGGAGTTCACTTTTTTCAAATTGATGCATACTCTTAACTTCCCATTTTTCTTTGGTACAACTACCAAGGGTGATACCCATTCCGTGTGCTCAATTTCGTAGATGAATCCAGCGTCTAACAACTTATCTATTTCTTCTTTTATCTTGGCTGAATATACATCATTATAAGTATAAGGTCTCTGTTTGGAAGGTTTGGCCTCGGAAGTCATGGGGATTCTATGCGCACATATAGATGGATCTACTCCTTTTAAATCCTTATAAGTCCAAGCGAAGACATCCCGATATTCTCTTATGAGCTGAATTAACTCTCGTTCTTCTTCCTCTGAGACATCCTGTCCTATGAAAGTACATCGTTCCTCTCCTCCTTCCATGGTTACAACTAGTTTCTTGGTCTGCTCTTTATTATCATATGCTATTCCCGGTTGTGCCTCTCTTTTAGGCATTTGAATAGCAATCTTCCTCTCTTCTATTTCATATTTTTTGAAATGAGCTGGTACCTCAAATTGGTCTTGAAGCTTATTATCTCCATCTTCTAACTCCCTTTCAACTTCTAATTTTTCCTTTTGTGCGAGATCCTCATGTTGTTCATTGGCAGTGAAGTCCATGTTGGTGGTACTAATTCCTAAATTCATGGGTTCTTGTTCCATTTCAATGCTCTCGTAGTCCTCCTTCCAGTTTTGCTCAAATACTTCTCCTTCTTCTGCCTCCTGAAGGACTACCATATACAGGCTAATGTCATAACCCTCCTCGTCAATACATTCGTTCATAGTTACCACTTCTTCGTTTACACACACATCGAGGGTGGCTAAGATTTCCATCCAACCATGAGGTTCGAATTCTTCGTCTGGAAATACTTGTGGCATATAAGCTGGATCTTGTACCGATCTTACTACACCTTGTTTCTGCTGCCAACTTTTTCTTCTCTCTTCTTCCTTTTTTGCTGCTTGGCATATCCATAGATGAGTGTCCTCGTTCATCCAGGATTGGTCACTAGAACCTGCACTATGAATCGATTGATCGTCTTCCTCTTTATGGATTTGATTCCATTGCAGAGGTGGTACATCCTGATATGTGTACGTATGTAGGTTGATCCTAGTGGTGACTCCTGCGTGTTGTAGGTACACTGCATCCTTTCCCCAATCTTGTACTACCTTTAGCTGTCTCATGAATGGCCTTCCCAAGATCATCTCATAGTTGCTCGGCCTTTCAAAGTGACAAATTGCTAAGGTATGCTCGAATTCCACTCCGCACGTAGTGAAGACTACTCGTTCCAACAATCCTAAGGGTCTTTCTGTATGTCCATCGGCCATCTGAATTTTCATACGTGTTGGTCTCAATGCTGGTTTTCCCCATTTCCCCCAAATTTCTTTGGTAGCAATGCCAACACCAGCTCCTGAATCCAATATGGCTTTGGTTGTGTAACCCCTATAGGTGATTGGTAGACATGTATTTCCTTCATCCCCTTCACTAAAATCTCCTACTTTATCCACTGGAATTCTCATTGTTTTCATGTCGTCATCTACCTCCTTTTTTGCCTCCTTGACTTCCCACTGATTGATCAATTTTTCTTTTAGATGTGGTTTTACCTTTAGCAATTCTTCGAATGTTAGGGTACATGGGATTTTCACCTCTCTAAGGCGTTGTATGATCTCCGATGTTTGAACTGATGGATTCGTTTCTCGTCTTTGTATTGACGGAATGCGATACAATTCTGAGTTGTGCTCGTATTCCCCGGTGTAATTAGGTAGCTCCTTTACATCGTCTTCGGCTTCTTTGTCACTTGCATCCACTGGAAAAATTTCTTCTGAATTAAGTTCAGGTATTGAATCTTCCATTTCGTTTTCTGCTTTCAGTTCTTCAAAGGGCGGTTCCATGCCCTCTACTTTTTTCCACTTGTCCTCTTGAACTCTCGCCCATAAATCCTTAGTCCAGTCTCCTTCCGTTTCAGGGACTATGGATCCTTCCCTTCTTTCAACACCAATTTCATTATCCAGAGGTCTATTTACGTTAGGCCTTTTCTGATTATTTAGACACTCTTGGAATTTTTCTTTGCAAATTCGGTTGTTTGGTAATGGTGATGTGGGTTTTTCTAATGTTTGTTGGGCAACTTCTATCAATTTTCTGCAGATTTCCAATCTTTCTTTCTCTAGGTCACCTCTCGGATATTCTCTCTCATGTTGTTCTATGGTAGGTCCGGCTTTAATTCTCTCTTTGTATGCCTGAATCCACATCGCTAAATCTTCAGGCATTGTGTCTGCTAATACCGATTCTACCTCCTCCTTTTTATTCTCCTTTTTATTGTCTTCTTCCACTTGTGATTCCTCTGTTGATTTCTGTTCACTCTTTTCCTTTTCCTTCTTTTGCACTAACTTTTTTTCTTTTATTCTGTCTCTCCTTTGCTTCCATTTTTGGGATCGTTTACTGATGATACTTTTTTCTGGTTCTTCGGAGCCTTCTACTCTGTGAGGGATGGGTGTATTTCCCTCTTTGTCACTTTGATTATTTTCTTCGGTTTTATCAGGGTTTTCTCTAGCCTTAGCTCTTGTTATGGCTTTTAAAGGTATAGTGTACTCTTTATCACTCCCTGACGATTCAATTACCTCTATCACGTTAATCTGTACGTTAGATGTGACTTTGTTTGGGTTCTTAGGACAATCTCTGAAAAGATGTTCCTTTCCACAATCGCTACAGTAACCTTCCCAAATTCGTTGTGGTGGTGGTGGGTTAGGTAATGTACATTCTCTGATATAGTGGTCACCTCCACATCTGTAGCATGGTCCTCTAGGTACAGGTGGTCTATTCATTGGTCGAGGTGGCATGGTTGCTCTAGGAGCTGTGTACATTAATGGTACATAATCTTGCTCGTAGTTATACGAACTCTCCAACTTCTCCATGCCATAAGCATATGGGTCGTATTGTTGCCCATATTCCATTGTTGAGCTCTCATAACCTGAGTATATTTCTTGACTAGGTTCGTAAAATGAGTCATATGGTTCACTGCTAGTCAAAGGCGTTGCCGGCACTATGGCCCTTTCTAAGTTTTCCTCTGGTTGTGCTATCTTAACTGGGACAACGTTTTGAGGGTGGGGCGGTTGTTGTCCTAGCACTGGTTGAGGCTGTGTATATCCCTGGTATGCGTATGGTCGTGGCATTGGTGCCTGCGGCTGATATGATGGATATCTGAAAGCTTCTCCTCCTTGCTGGTTCTGCGGATATCCATATGGTCTCACGTAAGGCTGGGTGGGTCTGGTTTGCCTATTGTAAGGGCAGTTCTCCGTGCTATGATTTGTGTATCTCTGCTCTATGCTGCAATACTGTAGTGGCCCTGGGACAGAGGGTCTATGAGGAGCATAGGCAGGTGGTGGGACTACTCCCCTAGTACACAAGTGAGGAGGATGATCCCCTCCACACTGCATACATCTTCTAAGCATAGGCGTTCTCATAGGATTGGTGGGATAATTCCTCTGTCCTTGCATATTCAGTTTTTTTGCTAGCAAGTCAGCAATTTCCTCAATGTTGTTTGTAGGGTTCGATGTGCTATTTGATGACTCTTCACTTTTCACACTTCCTTGGGGTATTTTCAAGTCTCCTGCAAGGTTATCCTCTAGGTCTATACATTCCTTCATACACTCTTGCAGAGTTTGAACTCTCTTCACGTACACTAATGACCTCAAGGTTCCGTTCAATAGTCCTTCTAAGAACAATGATACCATCTTGTTTTGTGTTGGTCTCTCCTCTACGGGGCATCTATCCACATACTGCTTGAATCTCCTGGCAGCCAATCTGACTGACTCAGTTGGAGCTTGCTTGAAGCTGTGGATTAATGACGAAGAATTGTTCTTGATTCCAGACTTGGTAAATTCTTCAATCATTTCTTGATACACTTGATCCATGTTCTGAAAGGTATTTGGATCCAATGGCTGAAACCAGGCCAGGGCTGTGTCTGACAAGGTGAGGCCAAAGGATTCATATTGAATCATGAAGTCATCTACCTGCTCGGCTCTAACTACTTGTTTAAATTCTGCTATATGATTATAGGGTTCACTCGAGCCATCATAATGATTTCTCATGCATTTGGCCACTTGAATCGGTCTTAGTCTCCTTCCTACTTCAGGTTGTCTCGGCATTACAGGGTAATTTGGTCTTCCTATAGGTATGCCTGGTCCTCGTACTACCTGTGGTCTGACTGGAGCACGAACTCCTTGTCTTGGGTCCATAGCTGGTTGTGGCCGGTAATTAGGATTAGTGGCAGGTATTGCAAATTGCACATGAGGTCTGATGGGGATCTGGGTTTGTTGAGTTTGTTGTGTTTGTCCCGAATGTTGACTTGAGTCATATTGAGAAGTTCCATGTGGGTTCCGTGAAGTGGTTGCTTGGTCCCTTGGGGGGAACACTGGAATGTTCTGATATTTCAGCTCAGCTCTCTCTAATTCAGTGACTGGCCAATATCTTCTGTGGTCTTTGTCCAAATATGTGATGATGGTGGGGAATTCAGGATCTTGTAACTCATAGATGGTAACTGGATTAGGAGCAGCGTCCCAAATAGAGGAATGGGTTCTGAGCAGGTGCTCCATCCCATTGATCAAATACACATCTATTAGAGTGTCATCCTGGGGGACTAAGTCTCCTCTCCAAAGTTTAGTAATTGTCGATCTACCTCTAGGGGTTGTTACTTGTTCCTCAGTTCCATGTCCATTTAAACTTGAAGTGTCATTTTCCTCACCACGCTCATTAATGATTTCCGGGTGTTCAGTGACCATGTATTGAATGTCTTGTTTATCCATGTACAGTCCTCCTATGTATTTGACTGCTGGTCTTGGCACTATGCAGGCCTCTGAAGCCTTCCTCAATCTGGCCACTGATCTGTTTAGACCATCTAAATAGATAGGGATCTCATTGTGGTTAGTGCTCACATATTCTAAGGAAGTTCTGTATTCGCCCTCAATGATGGACATCTGGCCAATCATGGGCACAGTGTTTTGCATATCCTCGGAAGCCATGGGGATTTCTCCTTCTGACTCACTGGAGGTCTCAGAATAGTGTGATCGGTTACTTGGTTCGGCAACACTCCCTACGGAAGAAATTACACTTCTTCGGCTTCCTAGGGTTCTTCCTGATCTCAAGTTCATTCACTTAAGAGCTCTAAACGATTCTTGTCCACCTTTAGTCTCTAGAGTTCTAAGTTATGGCTCAGAAGTCTAGGAAAACTTAGGCTGGAATGTGACTGAAAGAAAATTCCAAGTCACGATACTTGACTCTCACGACCTCTGAAAAAAAACGATCGCTGACAGACGATACTTGGGTGAAACGATCGCTGGAAAACGACCTTTCCCCAAACGATCTCTGACTGGGAACGATACACGACCTCTCAACAAAACGATCTACGACCTCTGACCCAAAACGATCGCTGACAAACGATACTTCATCAAAACGATCGCTGGAAATCGACACTTGGGTCTAACGATACTTGATCAAAACGATCGCTAGAAAACGATCTTTGACCAAACGATCTCTAGCAAAACGATCTCTGGCAAAAAGCGATACACGACCGACGATCTCTGAGAGAAACGATCGGCGATACTTCGTTGAAACGATACACGATCTCTCACTAGACGATACACGATACTCGGATAGAAACGATCTACGACCTTCACTGGAAACGGTCGACGATACCTATCTGAAACGATACCGACCTTTGACAAGTGTCGCGATCTCTGGATCACGATACTTGGCAAACGATACACGACCAACGACCTTTGATCAAAACGATCTCTATCTGAAACGATCTACGACCGCTGGCTGAAACGATCTCTAGGGAGACGATCTCTATCTGAAACGATCTACGATATCTCTCAAAACGATCGACGACCGCTGGGAAATATCGCGATACTCAACCGCAGGAGTAAAACGATACTCGACCGCAGGAGCAAAGCGATACTTGACCCTTTTTTTCAAATTTTTGTGTTGTTTTTTGAGGTTTGGATGTTTCCCCCTTTCTCTCCTAGGTTCTCTCTCTTACCCCTACCCACTGTATCAATCAACAACTACTTTTAACCCCCTGAATGCCCAAACGACACTCAGCGCAGGTCGTTTTTTTTCCTTCTCCTAGGTTGAAATGCTGAAATTTTTGAGCAAGGAGGTGGTTTAGTTTACCTTGGAAGCTCCCATGATCTCTTGGTCCAACTCCTTTGCACAGAACTCTCCTCTATTACTTGCTTGCCTCAAAACGACCGCTGGGCTCACACGACACTCGATGCAGCTCTCCACGATACTTGTTCAACAAGTAACTTGAAAATGAAAAATTTTTGGCTTTTATACTTGGGAATTCCTAGCTTACTAAAAAATGAAAATTCTTGAACAAACCTAAAGCCTACTCTATTCTCCACTCACTCCTATTTTACTTCTTCTACTCACTCCCCTAATCTATCAACCTACTACACACACTCCAAGAATGAGAAGTAGCAAGTGCGGTTGAAAATGACTTACCAAAGAAGAGAAGATTTCCGCTCCTCCAAGTTCTTCAAAGCAAAAAAGCTACTTACCATCACACGAATGCCTCGGTTTGATTCGTCACTCCCCGGCAACGGCGCCAAAAAGTGTGTTGTCCTAAGCTTCAACTTAGGGACTTGCGGAGAAAGAGACTGTACCTCAATCCCCTCACAAGTGCATATAGTGGGGATACACGCTTTTAATTTATCAATCCGAAGAGTATACTAACCTAGCCGAGTGTATGAAGACATGCAAATGCGTAATGGTCAATGCAAAAGTATTACTCAAAAGTGAAAATGAGAAAAACACTTATCTTAACAAGCTTCAACTGTAGGTCAAGACGAAACGATACTTGGTGCAGCAGCCGTCAGTATTTTGGACTTTTCTCCTAGCTCCGAGCGCCAAACATAGCGAATAGCATATGCGTTTCGAAGCTCTCGAGAAGACGCATCCAATGGCAGTGGTTTCACGCAATTCCGACACTCCTACTTCAAGTTATGACAGAAATACTGAGTCGCGGGAATACTTTCCTACACTTCAGCACTTCCTACACCTCGCACACACCTCTCCTACAGCAAAGAAACACTCTCAAGGATAGATCACACTCACAAGCACTCTTTCCAAGCAATACACATGCATACAAGCTCACGAAGAAGAAGATGAAGAGGGAGGAAGACACAAATTCGAATTTCTGTGCTCTCTCTTCTCACAATGGCAAAAAAGTCTTTTACAAAGAGTCACATTTGACTTATATACCAGTGCCCTAAAAAATGGTCCTTTCACACAAGTGACCGGCACTTTATTCCCTAAGAGCTAATTTCCTACTATTTTACATGGGTAAGCTTCTATTCTTCTATGGGAATGCATCTAGAGGACTCCTCTAGTGCCTTTACAAGGGAAATATATTACAGAAATGAATATGTTACAAAAATATCTGGTCCAAATCGGAAAAATTTTGGGGCCCGTCTTTTTCTCTGCTTTGTGCGCTCTTTGGCTCTGCAACAGTTGCTATGGTCAAGCCTCTATACTCTGCTTCCGTCAAGGATAAAGCAACTATTGGTTGCTTCTTGGAAATCCATGACACTAGCTTTGAACGTGCAAATGCTATGTAACAAGAAGTACTTCTTCTATCATCCTTAGCTCCTGCCCAATCTGTATGTGAATAGATTTTGATATTTGCATCTGAAGAGTAAGGATAGAATATACCGTCGTTGATTGTACCTTTGAGATACTTAAGTACTCTCTTAGCTGCATCCATGTGTGGTCTTCTTGGCGAGTGCATGAATTGACTAAGCACTCCCACACTATATGAGATATCTGGTGTTGTATGAGTAGCATATATCAAGCTACCTACCAAGCTTTGATATTCTTTAATGTCTTCAATTTTCTCACCTTCATAAACACTAAGTTTATGATTCATCTCCAAAGGTGTACCTACAGGTTTTGTGTTCTCCATTTTGACCTTGAGAAGAAGATCTTGAATGTATCTTCTCTGAGTCAAATACATTCCTTCATCTACATATATCACCTACATACCTAGGAAATATGTGAGCTCCCCTAGGTCACTGATTTTGAACTCCTCTTGCATGTGTCTCTTGATCCTTTGAATGCCATTTACATCATCACCTATCATAATAATATCATCTACATATACACATAGATAGATAAACTCATCGTGATCCCTTTTGATGAATAGAGAAGGATGTGAGCTGCTAGGTTTGAACCCTTGATCTTGAAGATATGTAACCAACTTGTAATTGCAAGCTATATGAGCTTGTTTCAATCCATACAATGCTTTCTTTAGTCTTCAAACAAAAGATGGATGATTAGGGTTTTCAAAACCTGGTGGTTGTGACATGTATACCTCTTCACTTATCCAACCATTTAAGAATGCATTTTTCACATCAAGTTGGAGGAGTCTCCAATTCCTTGCAGCAGCTACACTTATCAATGCCCTGATTGTAGTCATCTTTGCGACTGGTGAGAATGTTTCCTCATAGTATATACGATGAGTTTGTGAGCATCTAATGCTAGGATAGTAGCCACCACCCCTTGTCAATGTAATTGCAATCAAATATGTGGGGATAGATGATACCCTCAATAGGGCATAGGTGCATGCATCTTTGTTAATCTCAAAGAATGATCCTAATACTCGTGGTTTTGATTCAACACATGGAGATGGCCCACCAACCTACTATACAAAATCCCTAGAGCATCATGGAGCTTATTAATATGATATAGCTTTAATGGAACCTACTTAGGAGCCTAAATATTCTAATGTGATGTATGCAACCCCTAACCCTAAGCCCAAAACGAGAGAGATGAGACCCCAAGCCCCTAGAGGACCATGCTTTAGATGCTAGGGAGACCACGATACAAGAATGTTCACATCCCCTACTAGAAGGATAGCCAGAGTGTGGTATTTAAAGATATTGTCCCGTGTGGTAAAGAACATATCATACGTGCATGTCCCAAGAATCTAGTCAATGCCTCTAAGATAAATTCATTCAATGTAAAAGGCATTGTGCAAGGAACAAATGGTTCTCCAACCACCTTAGTGCCCATATAGGTAGTGACAAGAGAATAGGCTCTACAATAAGCTCAACAAATAAACCAAGACAAACCCTCAGAGTCGAGTGAAATTAGAGGGTCTAGTTGAAAGAAGACCAAGTATTGGAAAGATTCAAGGGAAAGAATCAAGAGAAAATGGAACAAGAAACTAGTAGAGCTAGAAGGAATCTTGAAAGAAACTAAGGCAAAGATAATAGAACTGACATCACAAGAATCATTAGAAATTCCTCATTTATCAAAGTCAGGATCAATCTTAGAGGACCCTGTCCCATGAGATTTTGATATGATGTTAAAGGCCTCTCAAGCTAGATTGGGAGATGTAGTAGAACTAGAAAAGATCTATCATAAAGCATACCTAGATACAAAAAGAATAAATCTATGCATGAAAATGGACAAACGAGCTCAACCTATGTTTGAGAAAAATTATTTCATTAATCACACCAAGCTACCAAAAATAGAATTGCACTTACAAGGACTTTTAGAAAGATTAGAGTGATTGGCTTGTGAATTTGACCATTGAGCACCTAAGGAGACTCATTCCTTAAGAAGCACACCTAGATAATTTTTACTGATAAAATCACATGTTTTTAACTCAATAGAGTATGGAATTCATCCTTCAGTCAATAAGTCCTCACAAAGATTCTTGAGAGAAATTCAAGAGGAAAAATGGGGCATGGAGCAGATGACTTCACCATGTTGGTGCAAATGAGTCCAAGCCTACATACTTGGAAAATTAGCATTTATTGCATATAGTCACATATGACTATTCCCTTGTAAAAATCAATTTACTTTTATCCTTGTAAAAGTGCATATGTTAATTGCACTACTCTCACGTGGAGTTAGGAGGAATCAAATCTCGAATTACTTGGAAGTTGATTGATGAGAAAGTAAGTACTAAAGTCTAGGATTCACTTTATGGTAAGAGCTTGAATTTGAATTCAAAAACTGATTTTTTTTTAGCTCGACAAACATACTTTTTCCATGAAAAAACTAAATACTCCTTTGATGCAATCTCCAATTCTTAAGAAATATTGACTTTACAAATGGAACAGTTATCTTTTTCATTATAGATACAAGTCCGATTGCTATTGGATGGGTGATAGGTCAAGAAGATGATGATAGTACTAGATATGCCATAAGATTTGGAGCTTAGACATTGCAAGAACGGAAATGATCATCAAATCAAAAGAAAACTTTGAGGAGTTTTTTCTTCACTCAAGAGTGATCCAAATCATTTCATAAGTTTTCATGTTATTGTTGAAACAAATTGTTTATCAGTACTTCGCATGGTTGTAAATGGTTCAACTTCTAATATTGCTATGATGAGATGGATTCCATATATTAATTTCATAAATCGTGAGTTGGTAAGTATAGTAGGGAAAAAGAATTATGTTGTTGATATGCTTTCAAAAGCATTGTACGATGATATTGAGTTGCAAGAAATTTGAGATTCCTAAAACTTGGTTATAATGCTTGTTCTTATGCCTTTGAAAGATTTGACTATGAAAACTATGAAGGAATTTGGTTAGATATTGGATACTACTTGAGTACATTGTGTGCACATACTTTATGGACATAAAACTATTCCAAAAGTATTAGGAAGTGTGCATTAAATGTCCTTTTACATGGTCTGATTTTGAATCATGCTCATGGGAACGTAAAAGAATTTCTAATGAAAATAATGAGAAATTTTCATGAGTCTTTATGAGATGGTCATAGGGGTTTTATTAGAACCTTTCAAAAGATAAGATAGAGGTATCTTTGTGTAAAGATTTAACAAATCATGTTGAACGTAGAGAATTATGTTATAAATCAACCACCAATGTTTGTAAGTTTCTGCTTGATGAAGTGTTTTGTAGATTTGGATATAGAAAAAATTGTAGCTGATCATGGAGAGTTAGATGCAAAAGAAGCAAGATAATTCTTTAAAAAACATGGAATTCATTTGTCATTAACTACTTCATATAATCTTGAAGAAAATGGGAAGATTGAGAGAGGCCATTTGATACCGATAAAAGCTTTAGCAAAAGCATGTGATGGAAAGATTTGACAATGACCATATTTCTTTCCTTTTGCATTACGGTTTGATCCCGACTTTACATGTACAATGGGAATTATGCCCTTAGAGCTAATGTACTTCTAGAAATCTATATTTCCAATCCAATCACATATTCTTACACTATCTTTAATTACTTGGCATAATAACCAAAGCTTTGAAGATTTTTTGTTATACAAGATATATCAACTTGCCCTTGGACGAAAAAATTTGCAAGTAGCTATTGAGAAGTTCAAGCCATCAATACTGAAGAACAAAGTCTAGTTCAATAACTACCATTGACTAAGAACAAAGAAAATCGAGGTTGGAGATTGGATACTGTCCTATGATAGCACTTTGATACACAGTATGATGCACATATGAAGTTTACCAAATGATGGTTTGGTCCTTATTGAAAGAACTTGGTCCATCTACTATGGTCGTCAATAAATGAGACATAATATCTTGATCCTGCCAATGAAGATTCTTGACTTGGTCCCCATACATTTGTATGTACTAAGTCCAATAAGTTGTTGTGGATGTAGCCTTTGTGGTTGAATGGTTATCTTTGTGCCTTCCCCATCTGACATGCATCACACCTATTGATCATGTGTTGCTTTGATATGTTCGGCAGTCCTAGAACACTTTGATCCTTGCATATATCCTTCAAGGTTCTTTCATGCATATGAGCAAGTCTCTTATGCCACACTTCAAGCTCACTTAGGGTTTGAGACCCAAATTTGAATAGAGCTATGTTCCTGGTTACTCCTACTTCAAAAGTAAAGAGCCTACCATGCTTCTCACCTCGGGCTATCTTTTTGACATGGATCTTCCACAAAAGCTCCATGTTGGGTGAACCTAACTTGCAAGCCTTTTTCAACTATTTGGCCTACACATATTAGGTTTTTAGTGATAGTGGGTACATAGAGCTCATAATGTTTGTCCTTCCATTGGAAGCTTTCACATTACCAATCTTCTCCACATTGTGCTTTGTGTCATCCCCTGTTTGCACTTCATGTCTATGCTTTGGACTTTCCAAGTCAGATAGAAGAGCAATGTCACCTGCAACATGATTCGAACATCCTCAATCTATGTAGAACAAATGATCATCTTCTTTACCTTCTTTGTGGCTTAGATTCATAAGAAGCAATGAGTATTCATGTGGTTGATCTTCTGAATAATTGTTGTAGTCGCTTCTATTATAGCTTCTATTGTTATTGTTGAAATTGTGTCCACCTCTGCCTCTATTGCTGCCATATCCACCTCTTCCACTTCCTTTCTGGGTCTTCCCATTGAACCAGCAATTTTGAGTGGTGTGGTTGGTCTTATCGCATATGACAAGGTTGAACATTCTCACCTTTTGGCTTTGTCTTGCTTTGGTCCTTTCTTCTTCCCTTTCCACTTGCTCTTGTTTGCGAAGTTGGCTTGGGATGTCTCTTCTTCATCTTCTCTTCTTTTTGCCTTTCTGCTTACCTTCATTTATGCTATTGTTGGCTTCTTGATTGAAGAGTTTTCCAAGAAAGATGTTGAAGTCTGGAGTTTGCACATCCATGATGAGATCATAAGCTATCGTGAAGGATTGCCATTGCCTATCACTTAGAATGCCATTGAGAATTTGCCTCATGATGACCCCTTCTTCAATCAGCTCTCCAATGGATGCTAACTAATCTGCAACCTCCTTGACCTTGGTAACAAACTCTGTGATGGTTTGTTTAGGTGTCTTCTTCATTTGGTTGAACTCGTTCCAAAGATGATTCTTTCTTGCTTTGGTACTAGCTGAAAAGAAAGTCTCGAGGGCATCCCAAGTCTCTTGAGATGTCTTGCATATTCTAATATGTGGTAATAGAAAGTCAAAGATAGAGTTTGGTATGTACGACATTGCTTGATCATCCCTTGCGCACCAAAGTGTGAGCTTATCTGACTCCTCTTGTGTAGGTCTTCCTTTGGATCTTGGAATAGGCATAGCTTCATCACCCGCTACAATTCCATAAAGATTTCTACCTTGCAAATAGGCCTCCATTCTGATTTGCCAAGCTACGTAGTTGTGTCGGTCAAGCTTCTCGATCATTGAGGGAAAGCTGTCACCCATCTTGATCTAGCTCTGATACCACTAAAAGAACTTGGAGAAGCTTGTAGAAAGGTAGAAAAATGCGTTTCGAAGCAACGAGGTTTGAACTAGACAACCGGCACAAGACCAGCCCTTGAGCTTATGGAGACTCAAATAGAGCTTATAAGCATGTGATAAGTGTAAAGAAACACACTATGTACTTCGGAGCATCAAGGAAAATGAGTCGATACAAAACAAATAGGTTCACGGGTTGAGTAGCTCAAAAAACTTACTATCTATGGAAGAGACAATGAAATTCAAATGCCCATAGCGACTAGTGTGATTACAATCGTAAAAAAATCCTTTTATGGGAGTGATACACATAGGGTTGAGTGTATAGAATGCACAAAATTATAAGGAATAAGCAAAATATGCTATAGGAATGAATGAGACATTCACCAATCGTACTTCCTATTTTTCAAGAATATGTAGAGATTGACCCCGAGTCAGAAGAACTCCAATTTCTCCCAATTTATTGAACCAAATGCTATGAACATTTAATGGCATAAACTAGACACTAATATCGTTCCAATGAGCCATCTTGCACTCAATTTGGTACTCTCAAGAGAGAGCAGCAACCTCTGCAAGATTACTATTGGTGAAGAAGATGATGCAAAGAATTGAAGGAGCAAGACATTGATGGTCACAAGTGTATGAATATTGCTTCCATCTATTGTACAAGTGATTTCAAGTGTTTATATAGACTCTAGGAGTGTTCCATGACTTCTACAAGTGGATTTTGATTTCAAGAAGGTGGGAATGGTTGTTGGAGGGAATCAATTCACTTTCCTACAATCTAGTAAAAGTGAAGATCTAGTTTGATCTTCTTTTAGGTGATTGATTGCTTGATTGAATGCAACTTCAACCACCACAAATTCGTGGGATTTGGGCTTTATCTTTCTAACTTTACATGTGTAAAGCTCAAGGCTTTTACAACTTTAAATGAACCATCAAAAATCTCTCAAAAAATACAATAAATGAGCATAAGAAAAAAACTCTCCAATGGATATTCTTTCGACGCGATAGCCTTTGATGTAGATCAAATCCACCTCAAGCATAGTGTAAGCTTGATGTTCCAACACTTATCTAGTTCATAAAGTAAATGATATTGATACTTATGTTCAAAAATATTCTGATAATTCTTTTTTTAAGACTCCTTTTGCAGGTAAGCGTGCGAATTTGATCAACCAACAAGAAGGAGAAAGATATGTTTGATGATGATGAAGTGATGAGAACCATTGAGAGTGATGAGAATGAGATTGATTTATGGATCTCCTTTCAAATTTTTCATCATTTTTTGCACCATGTCATTTATTTCTCCACTTAGACTATGCATGAGATGATGTACATGTTTTTGTTTTTCCTATTTGCTCTTGTATATAGCATGTTTAAATTTTTAATCCATTTTTACATTCATTAATCTCGTTGATGAAGACTATATGCCTTCATATGCATCATGATTGTTTGAATGTGCATGTAAAGTATGCATGGTAGGGTCGCACTACATGACCTTGCATCAAAACATAATTTGAGATTTACCTATGCACAATGAGTGATAGTAAGGACTTTTGTAAAGGCACGATATGAATGCAAGCCACTGCACAAGTTTCATTAACGAAAGCCAATTACCTTATTTCTCTCATCATGTTCTTGACCATGCATAGTTAAAATTATGGAATTAATGTTGGAGCAAGTCTATGACAAGCCTAAGTATTGGCTTGAGTCCCACAAAGTCATAGAAGAAGCTTTAAAATGAAGACTATGCAAAGTTCACTTGTGAACTACCTCTTGTAACTTTTGAAGAGTTTACTTAATGTGAAAGTGAGAGAATCTTAAGTGGTTGAGTCCACTTGATCAAAAAGGGAAAGAGGAGCCACGAATTCGTGATTTGTGGTAGGTAGAGAATCAAATCAATCACTAATTGATTGGAGAGTGATTGAGGGAAGTTAGCCTCCCAAACTCAACTATAAATAGATGGCAACTTTAGTCATGGTTAGAGAGACCTATGTGAAGACCTCCAAGAGCTGAGCTTTATGCCATATCAAGGTGTGGTTACAAGTCATACATATGTATCAATAAGTCCATTGTATTGTACAAGCAATATACTTTCATTTTCATGATCATTTGAGTTCATATTTCCATGTTCTTGTGAAGTGTACTACTCACTGCCATATCTCTCAGTTTTCTCAGTCCGATTGCAGAGATGGTTTCTCTGAGCTTGGTGCATCATTTTCAGTGATTTAACTTGGTAACGTTAGCTCTATAAGTCTAATATATGCTCATCAAATTTCATCACATTTGGGTATTGCAATCTTCAGTTATGTTCAGTTGAAGTCAACCCTATCTGTCATTTTCACTTCTCTATCAGGTACCCGACTTTTTACTCATATTGTCAGAGCTGTTTCTCAATGTGTACTTATTGAAATTCAATTATTTAAAGCTTGTTTGATTCAGCTTACTGTCTAGTATAAGCATACAAATTTTCATAATCATTGGATTCTTAAATCGGGACTTATGTTCATTTTTCTGCTCACTGGTCTCAAACTATAGCAGCCCGTGAAAATCGGAATGATGTCATCAGTTGCTAAACATCATTCTCAGTGTGTGGCTCATTATTTTTGATGAGATTACTCTTGAAAGTTAGCTCTTTACGTTAGCTAGACTTACCCAAGAGGAATTAAGCTAATTACTGCTGTGCGGAGAGAATTATGCAAAACACTGGATAGGTGTATGAACCTAAAATAGCAAGTTTTTCACCTTTGAGCTAACTCCAACTTATCTGTCTTGATCTATCTTTTTGTGAGTGATCTTCCAATGTACATAGGGTGTCTAATACATCCATTGGCAAGCTAAAAGGGCCCACCACATACTCCTGGAGTTCATTTGGCTGGTGTAGATCAAGGATTTTGCAACACCTCTTCATCTTCAAGCACATACCTATCCATCTCTTCATAGTGGTATCAGAGCAAGGTTGGACAACATGGCAGATGGATTTCCTTCATCAATTGACAAATTGGACAGAGGTAACTACTCAGCTTGGTCATTAAGAATGGAAGCTTATCTCCAAGGTAGAAGTTTATATGGTTATGTGGCTGGAGATGAAGTTATGCAAAGTTTCAGATAGTTGGGAAGCATTGGAGAAGTAATAGATGAAGAGCAAATTGTAAGGCAGGTCATCAATGGCTTGAAGGCAGATGACAAGTGGGAAGCATTCACCACAGCTATGGATTTGTACATGGACATGCATGTACCTGATTTCAATACACTCATTGGACAACTACTTACTCAAGAGGCAAAGCTTATCAAAAATGGAGAAAGCTCTAAAGGTAATCAATCTTCAGCTTTATACAATGATAAAAGCAAGTCCAAAGATAACAAAGGAAAGGCAAAGAAAGTGGATGATGAAGCAGGTACATATCAAGTTAACTATGCAGGTAGAGGAAGACATGGTAGAGGTAGAGGAAGAGGAGGTAGACAAGGCATGGGGAGATCCCAAGACTCCAAATCATGTTCTATTTGTGGATTAACTAATCATACAACTGAAAATTGCTTTAGGAATTCCATTGTAAAATTTTTGGATGTATTGCTTTTGCTCATGTTCCTTCACAGGTTAGAGGCAAGATGGATCCAAAGGCAAAAAGGTGTGTATTTATTGGATATGACAAAAATCAAAAGGGTTACAGGTTATACAACCCTACCAACAAAGGATTCTTGGTAAGTAGAGATGTAGTTTTTGATGAAAACAATTCATGGTATGAAGATTCATGCAGGAAGATCAATTTACCATATGATCTTGAAGAAGATTTTCCAAAGCTTGGTAGAGAACAACCGAAGATTGAAGAACGAGACACCTCAGAGGATGATGAAGAATCTCAGATGGAAAAGGTCAAAGCATGGAAGTCTAAAGGTAAAGCAAAATTGCAGGAACTTGGACATGAGGCAGAATCATCACATCATGGCCTAAGAAGATCTATGAGGGAAAAGAAAAAACCAAAAAGGTATGGGTTTGTGTTTGGTTCCTAAGCCCAAGGAAAAGATGATTGTGGAAGCCTTTATTTTGCTTAACCCCTCGCAATCGGTCTACTTGGATTACCTAGAGCCCACAATTATCTCGCAATGGATTCTTCCTATGTCTATGCACTACCTCATATGTTCCCGGCAAACGCACCAAAATGTTTACTCCTAATGCTCAAGGAAAAAGTGATTATACGAGACTTTATTTTGTTCAAACCCCTCGGAATCGGTCCAATTGGATTACCTGGAGCCCATAATTATCCCTTGAGGAATCCTTCCTTTGTATATGTACTAGTTCATATGCTTCCCGGCAAACGCACCAAAATGTTTACACTCTCTTAGTCCAAGGGAAAGTGCCTATACACAATGATGTTTTACCCAACTCTGTTGATACTAGGTCAAGTTTGGTTTCCCCTAAGTCCACAATTTCACCCCAAAGTTTTGATGGAGGAGGCGAGAAAATGCATGCGCAATTGGATATCCACTTCCAGGGGTCACTTCCTGTAACCTCCCTTTCTTCACTCAACCCCCTCCTTTCACGTTGGGTTCACCAGGTATGTCGAGGACTTCATGGAAAGGAGGGAGAGAATGTTCAAATACATCTAGCACGTAGAGTGCCCGAAAGAGCATGAGTACACAAAATTTCATGCATTGTGAATCTTTCTAAACTAACATGATTGTTCATCCATTGACTCTAATCCCATTCGCATAATTTTTATCTTTGTTCTTAGGACAAGTCAACACTCAAGATTAAGATTCCAATGCGTAAGTCTCTCACTGTCTAAAGTCATCTCAAAATAAACTCAAATTGAGGATGAAAGTGAACTCAAAGCAATCACTTGAGTCAGCGACGACCGAAGTTTTTCAGTTGTCCTGGATTTTCACTAGTACTTTATGAACCTTCTACCTCAGTTTCATAAATGATCCGAAGAAAACAAAGGCAATGATAAACCTTGAAACATCACTCATGTGTAAAATTTAATATTTTGACAACCAATGATTTAACTTACGCTATAGAAAGAAGGCAAAGAGTTTCAAACCCATGTTTTTTTCATGCTCGATTGATACATTCTAAAAACACAAAAGACCATATCAGATTTGTCTTTTTTTATTTATTTATTTATTTTTTAATAGCGTTAGATTTCAAAACAGGATGTACTCTCGCATTTCAACATGCAAGCTCTTAATGTAATCTTGGAGCGGAAACATATAGGACCATCAAAAACTGTAGCTTTTGATGTTTACCATCACCTTTCTCCGCTATACCACTTACACGTCGAGATATCTAGGTGCTTAAAAACAAACACCCTGTGACACATAGAGTTAAACACAAACACGTTCTTACAAACATAAAACTCAAACGTGCACATTCCAGCATACATATATTTGCAGAAAAATGCATATGAAAGAATTGCTACTTTATGATGTGGATACAATAGCAAAAGATCTGAGGGCAATTAGTTTCTCAGAAAAACTTCAAGCATTTATATCTGCACCAAAGCGAAATGATAGGGCATCTATTTAGTTATGCAAAACATGACACATTCAGTAACATTGATTGTGAGATGAAAACAACATCACTTTAACGTAGCCACTGTTGGACCTGCATGCATCAGGATTCTTTCAGTGAGCAATAACTAGGCAGAGGAAGTACCAACACAATGATAACATATATAGATGGGCGAACCAAGAAGAAAAAAATGTGTGCCACGTTAAGGTAATGTCAACCATAGCCAAAAGAAACTCAAATTACAACAACAGTGGATTAATTCTGCATAGATATATGATAATTCCGAGATAGTATGATGTTCTCATACCTTTCAAGCCCTTCAAGATGGTAAGGAATACAAACTACAACGTTCTCGGAGCTGAGTTTACTGCATGACTTTACGAAAACTAAGCCAGCGCTTTTCCTGTTTTCCCCACATATCAATATGTCCTGTCTACCATCATCATCATTCGCAGCTTTATGTAGCCAAAAGAGAAACAAAATCTCTCAACCAAGCGCTTGATCTAGCATCTTGTACCACACAGGAACGACATCATCGACGACAATTTAATTTCTTATTAGCGACCTTCAGACCGCCAACAAAAACAATAACTTCAAACAAATTGCCATAGACAACTCCAGAACCATACTGAATGTTACACTCAGAACCATCCACCCTGTCAATTGATGTATTCTCCAGTTAATCTTGGGATGAGGATAATAGCTAGCGAAAGGATGCACTTTAATGATGCCCCACAGACTGCCCGCATCAAAGATGACTGTACTTTACTGAGGAGGAGTGCTGATGCCAGCTTCTCCATAATATTGCGCATCCAAAAAAAAGACTTTCTGAATCAAAGGTTCCGATAGCGAGCCATGCCCAGCAATCTCCATGTATATTTCCCGAAGGCACATCAGCCGCACCACTCCTTCCACTCCTTGTTTTCATGGCACAGTAGCACTACTTTCAGTAAGCCCGAAAAACAGAAGTCTCCATTCGACATCCTTTAACTTCTTTCCCTCTCGGCCATCTTCTATCCGTGCCAGGCTATTAGTCGAGTGCAGAGCAGCATGGTACTAAAAAAAACCCCCTCCCAGATTGCTTTTACACCGCTCCCTTATCTGTCCATCGGTGCCCCTCTTCTACCCTTTTTTGATAAGGCAACCATTCCACAGCACTCGTTCACTCCTCCTCAAAAGGAAAAGCCTCCCCTTATTTCCCTGTCCCCACCAAACAGAAGTCGGCCCAAAAAAAACAAAAATGAAGAGATGGCCCCTCCTCCTTGTTGGCGAGAAAAATAGAGAGAAAGACCTGACAAAAAAACTTCCCCCAGCAGTTGCCAATGTCCCCCACTAATAAGCCAACTCCAATGAGCTTTAAGGGGCTGGCCCTATCATGAGAATCTGACGCGAGACAAAACTCAATATGACAGAAGGAAGCATTAACACCGCCTCTCCCCAAAATGCTACACGCCAATGCAAATAGCCTCCAACCAATCCTCCATAGACATAGCCCAATGCATAACCAACTGGGACACACATGTAGAAATAAAAGAGCCATGCAGCCCTCTTATTTTGAGGTGCGTTATCTACAACAAATGGTGCTGCAAGACTGACAACGAAGCCTCTCCTCAAAAAATCCCTTCCGGTCCCCTTTTTTGCAGCCCTCGAAGAATCACCAAAACAACCAAGTTGTTGCAATCACAACATTGGATTCTAAATCATCAACTACAATTAGGTTATGTATTTGATTGCCATGTGAAAGTTGTGCATCACTGGTACCTACTTGAAGCATATTTAAATAGGTAACTTTATCCAAAATCACACCATCAAGCTGCATAGACTCAAATAATTCTGGTGCTTCTGCCCCTTGCTGATGTTGAGCGCAAGCATTAATCATAACACTCCATGAAACAATATCATGACTTTTCATGATGTTGAACACACCCCATGCTTGTTGTAGGTTGCTACACTTGGAATACATGTTTAGAAGAGTTGTGCTTACAAGAATGTTGGACTCAAATCCTCCTCTCTTCGGCTCATCATGAAGTTTTATTCCCTCTAACAGAAATTCAGGGCAAGAGCAAGCATCGAGAAGATTGAAATCGGTCTATTCATCTCGTTTCACATCTTCCAAAAACATTTGTGCATACATCTGTATAACCTCATTCAACAAACCTTTCTTTGCATGCATTGAAATCCTGGAATTCCATGTGATCACATCTCATTTTGGCAGTTCCTTGAACAATATACATGCATAAGTTCATATCCACTAATGCACATCCAAGAACAACATCAGATAATAACAATCATTGTTTGGCAATTTCATTGTGCAATCTTCCATAAGTGCATTCCAACCAGCAACGTCCCTAATCTGAAGCTTATTGAAAACTTATAGGTTTCTATGATCAAGCCACAACTTGCATACATGGCCTCAAAATGGCTGTGGCCTTCACTCACCAAGCTTGCATGACAATAGGCATTCAATACATAAACAAGAAATGCAAGAATCTGAATGGGCTTTCCCCCAAACTGCATCTGCTCAACACAAGTGATTGCATCCTAAACATGCTCATATTTTCCATAATCGGAACTTCAAACACTAAGGCCATTCCCCTCTGAGCAAGATGTAGCCATGTAGTTTGCAAATACCTTTCATCCAATTGATTAACTCTTCAAATACCTGCAATCAAACATATTTTCCTGCCAAATAGACCCACATTAGTGCATAAAAACCAACCATTTTGTGAGCTAACATATTCCCCTCTTCTTATTTGCGAAGTCGTCCTCGACGAGCCATTCTTGCTGCAATAAAATCCAAACAACCATGAGCATGTCAATTTACAATTAATTCGCATACCTTTTCATCGAGCCCTCATTCCAAGTGGACCTGCACTCATTGAAGCTATTAGTGCTAAAAAAATCACTCATGAATACATACAAACCATTCACCTCAAAATGATCCAATACATATATATGCAACTCCATATTCCCACATGCATCAAATTGCTCATGCATTCCATTATGAAAATAATGTCAACCAAAATAACACATGCATACCTTTCCATGTTTTGCACATTCAACTGTCATTGCGAAAAAACAAAAATGGAAATACCAAAATGAACAACAACAACTGAAATGAATCCAATAGGAGATGCAACATACCCAAAATGCATACCCCATTATTGCACCTACCATTCGCTATGTACAATTATTCCATGACTAGACGTTCCTGAAGAACCCCCATCGTCGTCCTACAAAAGCCATCTAGACTCGAGTACAAGTCAAGATCTACATAAAAACCTTGGAGTGTCCCACACACTGGAAAACCCTCGGATAGAGCACACAAGTTATAAAGCAAAACCGTTGCATTACCTCGCTAAAGGTCTCATCTATAAGTACATATACAGTATCCGTGCCTTTGAGAATGTTGATTCAGAGTGAGCTGATCTGTCGCAAGCCACCATATACCAATCGCACAAGCAAATAACGTTCCCTTCTAGGCGATCATCGCCCTCTCCTCTCTCTCTCTCCCCCTCAGGAGTGGGGAATAACTTCATAGGTAAATTTTATTTATAATCACACGTTGGCCTGCATTGACATTGGATGCGATTCGTGGACCTGACCACCCGATCAAGTTGATTCCACCCATCTACCAATGTAATGTAGCGCACAACACACAAACACACAATGATAACATATAACATATATCAGCTAGCCCATAACGAAGCTGGATGCGGCTCATGGTTGTGACCGCCCGGCCACAATGGTTCCACTTACCTACCAACCCGTTATGGCGCATAGCTAAGACATAAACATATACATCCCAAGCCTATGGCGAAACTAGCTGCGGCTCGTGGTCCTAACCACCTGGCTAAGATAAATCCACCCACCTACTAGCCCACCATAGCGCATTGGTATGATCACAACAACACAATATTTTTTCTTTCTTTTCTTTTTCTTCGTTTTTTTTTTTTCATAGTTAATTAGTTCACCCAAGTCCTGAGAATTAGGGAGAGGAAGAAAGGGACTTTCCCACTTTTCCCACACATGCATGCAAACATATACACACTAGCCTTTGACAGATCAACCACCTCTTCACTCCATTCTCTCAATTACAGACACTACATATGTATTCATCGAGTTGACTTTTCACTAGGTAACTGCAGCCGGATATGCATTAGTCCCTCGTATACCTGTCCTTAGGTGTCCTAGAATGTGAGTCTCCGGGATGTCTCATGTAGTCTCACATCGTACTCGCATCCCGACAACTTGCCTAGGGCGAGTCAGGCTCAACTTCAGGAGCTCCGTCATCACTTCCTATCGTTAACACATCTGCCCATGCCCAAGTGATATCGTTTTCTTCGTTAGGCATTTCCCTAGAAGGATCAAAATAGTAATATCGATCTCCCGCCCATCCTACATGTCGAGTCAGGTATTCCTCAAAACACTCAATGTAAAATGCAACACCCAAACCCTGGTTTATAAAGCATACCAGCCAATGCGCTTCCTCTACATCATATGCCGTCTCAAAATCGTCGACATCTATGTCCATGCGGGCGAATGTTTGGTCCGAGAAATATATCCTTAGCTCGTACAAATAGAGTTGAGTTATTTGATCTGCCATTTTGTTACCAGTTTCCTAACAGTCTCTGCGCAACACAAGAAAAATAATTAGAAGTCCAATTCTTGAGCTAGCCAGGAAGAATATTTATGACACACAAAAATCATAACTAACATATGCGCATATATATATATATATATATATATATATATATATATATATATATATATATATATATATATATATATATATATATATATATATATATATATATATATATATATATATATATGTAACTATACATGTATGTACAAGGAGTCTACTACGTCCTTCCGTTGGATCTCATCTGGCTTCTCCCGTCTTAATATCACTTGAAATATGGTTTAACTCGAAGCGCGTTAACCTTCACGGGAGCACATTCTTCGGCTAAATCTTGAATTTGCATGGAACCATTGGAGTTGAGTTCCACCACCTTAAACGGTCCTGCCCATCTTGTCTGTAACTTCCCCGGGAATTTATAATATTTACTATCATAGACTAGCACCAAATCCCCTTCTTGAATCGCATAGGTCTTGAGATTCTTGTCATGCCTCTCCTTACGTCTTCTTTGAATAGCTTCCAGACTTTGCTGTGCAATGAGTCTCTTTTCTTCTAGCTTGACCAGTTGTATGTACCTCTCCTTTAATGACTCTTCCTCTCCCATCCTAGCCTCAATGGCCACTCTTAACGTCGGAACTTCTTTTTCGATGGGGAAGATGGCTTCCTCGCCATATACTAGGGAGAACGGGGTACTCTTAGTCGTCACTCGGTAGGATGTTTGATATGCCCACAAGGCTTCCAAAAGTCTCTCATCCCAGTCTCTCGTATGCACAGCTACTGTCTTTGTCAGAATCTGTTCTAGCACCTTGTTGGTGACCTCCACTTGTCCATTCGCCCTTGGGTAATATGGAGTGCTCTTCCTATGTTTGATCTTATATAATTCCATTAGCTCCTCGATGAGTTCGTTGACAAAGTGCGTTCCTCTATCACTTACTATTTCCAACGGGCATCCAAATCGAGTGATAATTTGTTCATACAAAAATTTAGCCACATCCACAGCTCGGTCAGTCTTCAGAGCTTTGGCTTCTACCCACTTGGTAACATAGTATGTGCAGACCAAAATATACCTATTAGACCGATGTCTTGAGGGAGGATCAATAGGCCCCACGAAATCAATTCCCCACTTCTCAAATGGCTTAAGAGCCAGCACCGGCGTAAGAGGAGCAGCATGTGCTAATGTGGGTTTGCCCATTCGTTGGCATTTGTCGCATTTCTTACAGTATGTCTGCGAGTCTTTGAACAGCGTTGGCCACCAATACCCAGCCAATAAAATCTTTCTTGCCGTCAATTCACCAGCAAAATGTCCACCGCAGGTTCATCATGTAATGCTCTCAACACTAGGGTTGCTTCTTCTTCCTCGAGACACCTCCGATAAATGCTCTCATGGACAAAATATCGATAGAGTTGCCCCCCAATGATGCTATGGTGCTTCGCCAATGCTAACAATTTTTGCTTCTCTCTCTTGCTTGCTCCTGGCGGATATTTAGTGGTGCATAAGAAGTTCACCAAGTCGGCATACCAAGGTACTTTAGCATCAACCTGGAATAGATGCCCATCAGGAGCATCATCGGGCACACCAGAGATTTGCTCATCATTAACAATTCGAGATAAACGGTCGGCCAATATATGCGCTTTGCCTGGTCTGGTTACCACTGTGAACTGAAATTCTTGGAGAAGTAGCATCCACCTCATCAATCGCCCTGATAACTCTGGTTTATTAATGATATACTTTAGGGCTTCATGATCCACATAAAACGTGAAATGTTTTCCCATCAAGTAATGCCGATACTTGTTTACTGCAAAGATCATAGAGAGGCATTCCTTCTCTGTAGTCGTGTAGTTCCTCTCAGTGCTATTCAAGTTGCGACTTGCGTAATAAATAGGGTGGTCCAACTTCTTTTCATCGGCTTGGCATAGCACTGCTCCAACCGTAGTATGAGAAGCGTCTGTATGAACATGAAATTCTTTCGTCCAATCGGGTGCTACCAAAATCGGTGCATTTATCAATTTATTTTTGATCAATTCGAAAGCAACTTGACACTCTCCAGTCCATTGGTATTGTTGGTCTTTCCTCAAAAGATTCGTCAGTGGTGCTGCTATTGATGCAAAATTTAATATAAATCGTCGGTAATAATTAGCATGCCCCAAGAATCCTCTGAGTTGCCGCAAGTTTTGAGGAGGTGGAAGTTGTCCAATTTTTTCCACTTTATCCTCGTCGACCGCGATTCCTTTTTCGGAAATAACATGTCCCAAAAGCAATCCTCTTCGTACTCCAAATGTACACTTTTCAGGATTTAATGCGATGCCTTTTTCGATGCTTCTTCTTAAAATAGCTTCGATTCTCTCCATCATGTTTTCATCGTTGCCTCTGATCGCAAAGTCATCGAGGAATATCTCCATCCAATCCTGCAAATAGTCTTGATATGCAGCTATCATTGCTCTCTGGAATGTGGCCGGTGCATTGCATAATCCAAATGGCATCACACGATATGCGTATGTGCCCCATTCCGTGGTGAAAGTAGTTTTTGATTGATCCTCTTCATGGATTTGGATCTGGTTGTACCCACTGAAACCATCCAAAAATGAGTACAATTTATGGCCAGCTACTCTGTCCAAGATTTGATCAGTAAAGGGCAAAGGGAAATGATCCTTCTTCGTGCGCTCGTTCAGCTTTCGATAATCTATGCAAATACGGATTTTCTTATTTTTCTTCGGAACAACTACAATTGGTGATACCCATTCACTGGATGCGATGGGATATATGAATCCTGCTTCCAATAATTTAGTCAATTCCAACTTGATCAATTCCGAGTAGACTGGATTTGTCCGCCTAAGTCGTTGACATATTGGTCGTGTGCCTTCTTCCAAATCTATATAATGTTGGCAGATTCGGGGATCGATTCCTCTCAAATCACTGTATGACCATGCAAAGGCCTTGCCGAAATTTTTGAGTGTCATTTTAATACAATCTCGTACTCCATCTGGTAGCTCTGACCCCACGCTCAAGAACTTTTCTGGAAAAACTTCCCATTTTTCCAACTGAGCTTCTCGCGAATATTCCTTATTCCTTGATGACACTGTGATTGGAATGTGCTCTCCGATCACGCGTGCATGGTTGGCCAGTAAATCATTGTTTTGTTCTTTTTCAACCGTACCCAATTTCTTTAGTTCATCTTTTGCAATGGCTTCCGACACTTTAGTCTTACTTTCCGCTTCTCTGTCTGATTGTCGACTTCTCCTTAGAAGCTCTTCTTCTAGCATTCTGACCCTTTCTCTCAACTGTTGCATTTCCATTGTCGGAGCTAACTCCAGTTCAAGCTCTTCTTTTGAAGTTCCCTTCTCCAGGGATTGAGTAGCTTTGTTTTTACTTGCGTCTATACTCAACATGTAGCACTCAAAGTCACTTGTATGTGTCAACCATCCCAGCAACTCCTGGTCAGAATCATCCTTGTAACATAGAGGATCTATGTACTCGCCCACTTTCGCATGTTGGAGGTTGGCCAATTGCAGATTAAATCCATCTTGTGAAAGGTCCTTGGAAGTCTCCGTGCGCAGGGCAAATCTTACCCGTGCCATTTCTTGTCTAACTTTTTCCTTTGCTTTTTGCTCCCTTTCCTCAACTGCTGTCGATTTCTTGCCGGTCAAATTGGGAGACACTTGAAGTTGTATTCGATCAACCTTTGGTCCAATTGTGATAAATCATGTGCGCCAATCGTGCACACATTCGGCTTGTACCAGCCATGGCCGTCCAAGTAGGATCCAGAAAGTAGCCTCTGAGGTCCTCGGTCTTACTATCAGATAATCAACCTTAAACTCTAGACCACCCACAACTGTGCTTACATTCTTCAAAAGACCCGCAGGCTTCACTTGTGTTTGATCTGCCATTCTCAAGGACATCGGCGTTTCTTCCATGTGGTTGAGGCCCAAAGGTTTCATCATGAACTCGGTCATAAGGTTAACTGCGGCTCCACTATCTAACTGAGCACCAGGGACTGCATACCCTTTAATCTCAACCGTCACAGCTGGAGCGTTCGAATCAATTTGCGTCGTAATGCTTTGAATGATCCCTTGGACATCTTTATCTTGTTTCTTTTTATCTCGGGCTTTCCTCGACTTCTTAATATATTCATTGTAGAATTGTTTCCTATAAGCAGGTGAACATTTTAGCAATGTGCCAATGTCCAGCATGACTTCTGTGTCAGCCAACAGTTTTACGATATCCACTTCCCCTAAACTTTGTCCTTCTTTCCTACATTTTGGAGCCCTTAATCTTTCGGGAAATGGTGCTATGCCTGGCACAAACTCCTTGGTCACTGGTGGAAGGATCTCAATCTCTTCCCTATCCTCAAACTCTTGCTGCTCATCAAATCCTCCAACTTAGTTTTCTACCTCTTCACGCTCAACGATCTTCTCTTGACTCCCTTCTTCACCTTCGCCTCCTGGATTCTTCTTCGAATACTCTTGAGTCCTTGTGACTACTGCCACAGTTGGATCTTTGTGTGGTTTCTTGGCCTCGTAAGCATCCACAAAGTGCATTGACGAGCTAGAGCCTTCTTGAGGGTTCGGTGTTTTGAACACTACTCCGATTGTAGGAACGTGCTCTTGAGCTCTCGATGTGGAATGCATCTGAGTATCAACATAATTCAAGGACCCTACTGGTCCTTTTTCCTTGCCGGCGGCAGCTCTTCGTTTTGGACAATCTTCATCAAAGTGGCCCTCCCCACTACAGTACCTACATAGTGGGGTATAATCAATTGGTTTCTTTTCGTTTGGACATCTAGATTGAGTATGGCCAAAGCCATGGCACCTCCAACACTGGATTGGACCATCTCTTCTTTGATCACATGCGGCTCCTCTTGGATAGTCTCCTCCTTGACCCTGAGCACCATATCCATAAGTCGGTCTATTTTCCCAACGAGATGTAGGTGGGACACTTTGAGCGGGCAATCCCGTGTAAGGTCTTTCTCTTGTATCTCCCAATTTCATGGTCCTATCTTCATAGGCTCTCTTGTTGTAACATCGGTCCTCTGTGTGATTTGTTCTTCCACAAAAAGTGCAACGCATTCTAGGTGGTGATCTATCTGTGAATACTCTTGAGACTGTAGGGCATTTTGAAGCCAAATGGCCGTAACCATGGCACTTTCCACACCATGTATTTGATCGAAACACTTGATTCGGGTTTGTTGTGACCTCTGGTTTTACTGTGTACGTCTCCTGAGTCATTGTGGCAGCTTTTATAGCTTGCGTGACCAATTCCAATATTCGTTCTTCAGTTAGCGCAGGCTTTACCTCGCCTGGCGTGCTAGTGGCGGCTACAAAAGCTGGGGTCGTCAATGCGGGACTTCCTTGGCCAGGATCTTTCATCGGTATATTTCCTGGGCCTCCCATTGGCTCGTATAAGAGTTCCATCTTCCTTTGTTGGCATAATTAGAATTCCTCCCAAAGCCTCGCTTGTTCTTTAGCATCCATTAAAGTTGCAGGTCTTGTCAGGCTGATATGCTGCTGTGCCGTAGGATCTCTCAATCCCGAAATGAATCTTCGTTTCAATGTCTCATCGTTCGGGGCATTCGCGCCCATCTTTCTTACCAACGTTTCCATTCTCTGAATATAGTTATCGATGCTCTCATTGACTCCCTGTCACAAATAATCCATTTGTTGAGCCAATCTGTCTTGGAAGCCTTGTCGTCGAAACTTTTCCAAGAAGGCTTCCTTGAGCATCTGATAAGTTCCACGCTCTTGTGGTGTCAGATTCCCATACCAATTGGCTGCCTCATCACGGAGAATAGCCGGAAAAATTCTCAACCTTTGATCCTGGTCAACTACATCATTGGCCTCACAAGTAACCTCAAACAACTGGATAAAACTATCCGGATCTTCGTCCCAAGTACCTGAAAACTTGGTGAAGTCCCCCAAGTGAACCGAAATCCGTTGAGCCATTTCAAACAGAGGTGTGATGTCAATATCACTTCGATCCCAGAAATTTAGTGCACGTGGCCTCAGGATCCCTCCTTCAAACTTCCGCACTTGATTCGCGACTCTCCTACGGGAGTACACGTTTTTGGCAGATTCCTTCGAGCCAATCGAGGTCCACTCACCTGGCGGTTCCCACCTTCTCCTTTCTCTTTCCAGGGCTCTTCTCTGAGCGCGTTCCTCTCTTTGACTCTGTGTTGCTCTTGAGGATGAGCTCCCCTCGCTCATGTACTAGATCTGGAGTCTGCAAGCTCGGCCAACGTGTGGCGCTAGGCGAACCTATGGCACTCTCTTATAGAGACGTACCAAGCTATTCCCGGCAAATGCACCAAAATGTTTGGTTCCTAAGCCCAAGGAAAAGATGATTGTGGAAGCCTTTATTTTGCTTAACCCCTCGCAATTGGTCTACTTGGATTACCTAGAGCCCACAATTATCTCGCAATGGATTCTTCCTATGTCTATGCACTACCTCATATGTTCCCGGCAAACGCACCAAAATGTTTACTCCTAATGCTCAAGGAAAAAGTGATTATACGAGACTTTATTTTGTTCAAACCCCTCGGAATCGGTCCAATTGGATTACCTGGAGCCCATAATTATCCCTTGAGGAATCCTTCCTTTGTATATGTACTAGTTCATATGCTTCCCGGCAAACACACCAAAATGTTTACACTCTCTTAGTCCAAGGGAAAGTGCCTATACACAATGATGTTTTACCCAACTCTGTTGATACTAGGTCAAGTTTGGTTTCCCCTAAGTCCACAATTTCACCCCAAAGTTTTGATGGAGGAGGCGAGAAAACACATGCGCAATTGGATATCCACTTCCAGGGGTCACTTCCTGTAACCTCCCTTTCTTCACTCAACCCCCTCCTTTCACGTCGGGTTCACCAGGTATGTCGAGGACTTCATGGAAAGGAGGGAGAGAATGTTCAAATAGATCTAGCACGTAGAGTGCCCGAAAGAGCATGAGTACACAAAATTTCATGCATTGTGAATCTTTCTAAACTAACATGATTGTTCATCCATTGACTCTAATCCCATTCGCATAATTTTTATCTTTGTTCTTAGGACAAGTCAACACTCAAGATTAAGATTCCAATGCGTAAGTCTCTCACTGTCTAAAGTCATCTCAAAATAAACTCAAATTGAGGATGAAAGTGAACTCAAAGCAATCACTTGAGTCAGAGACGACCGAAGTTTTTCAGTTGTCCTGGATTTTCACTAGTACTTTATGAACCTTCTGTTGGTGCAAAACAAGCCTTAACACTTGGCTTTGATTTGTGCCTTGAAGACTCAACATAAAGCTTGGACAATTGGAACCTTGGAAAGATAAAGTTTGAACCCATGAAGGATACATTTGAACCATAGAAACAGATGCTTAATTGATTGTTACTCTTTACCCAATGTAAAAGTCAATATGACTTAATCAATTATGTAATCACACCTACTAGACTAGAGTCGTGGAAAAGGTAGATGATCTAGTTGAGGGAATATCTCCCTAAGTCTAGTGGAGAGAATCAAGGGAACTTTAATTTGAATTCAAATTCAAATTTGTTCAAAATTCCTATAAAAAGAGCTATGTAAAAGTCGCTGGACAGTGGCTCACTTCTCGAGGCTAATCCAAGTAAATTAGTGAGTGTGTGAGAGCTACTATTGAGCCTACACCTCTGAGTACCATTGGGCATTACATATCTTGCCAATGGGAATGTACATTTGATAGATTCAATACATATACTCATAGTCATTATCTCTGTTGTTTCTCTGAGTGACTACCTCCAAGTCTGTCAACTTCAACAGGGCATATCTCAAGATCTACTGAACCAAATTGGATGATTCAAAGCTCATTGGAACCAGCTCAAAGCATTCTACAACACTACATAATTTCAAGTCATTCTATTCAGCAAATTGGGAGAAATCTCAGTCGAAGCAGACACTGGTATTTTTCTGAGTAGCTCCTAAAAAGTCGGGGGTGTCTCTGATTTTGCTAAAGATCATGCTCAGTGTATAGTTTGTTATTTGGAGTGATTTAACTTGCTAATGGTAGCTTGTTAAGTTAATTTAATACTCCCAGAAGGAATTAAACCAATTGCAAGTGTGCTGGTCACACTGAGCTTAGGACTGAGCAGGTATCAATACAGGAATAGAAAGTTTTTGGAGTTGTGAAGGTTCAAAATCATCTGTTTTGATTTGGTCATTACTCAATCATTTTGTAAAGCACATATATAGTTTCTTGGTGTCATTTGGAAGCTCAAGGAGTCTTCTAACCATATCTGAAGAGAAAAGAGGGCAGGTGTGAAGCAGGTCTAGCAGCACCAACTTGATCTTCTGATTGTACCCAGCCATCACATCCAACAGTGGTATCAGAGCAAAACAAGGTAATCATGGGTGATGGTTTCCCTTCTTTCATTGACAAATTGGATAGAAATAACTACCAGGCATGGTCATTAAGAATGAAGACCTATCTACAAGGGAGAAGCTTGTATGGATACATATCAGGAGATGAGGAGTTGCCCTCATTCAAAACCAGAGGCCTACCTACAAAGGATGAGCATGAGAGACTTAATCAATGGTGTGCTAAAGATGCTTTGGCAAGGTCATATCTTCTAAACTCTATCTCTGATTTCCTTCTACCTCATGTTAGGAACTGTAAGACTTCCCAAGAAACTTGGGAGACCTTGTCAACATACTTCTCATCAAGCACAAGGGCCAGAAAGAATCAGCTATGGATTGAGTTTACAACTCTCAGGAAGCAATCAAAACAATGTGTTTCAGATTTTGTCACCAAAGTCAAAGACATTGCAGATCAACTTGCAAGTGTTGGAGAAGAAATTGAAGAAGAGCAAATAGTCAGACAAGTGATCAATGGACTCAAAGCAGATGACAAGTGGGAGAACTTTACCACTGCAATGGACTTGTACATGGACATCCAAGCACCTGATCTAACAACTCTGATTGGACAACTCTTTACACATGAAGCAAAGATCACAAAGAATGGAGAGCAATCAAAAGGTAACAATCCCTCTGCCCTATATACAGATAAGAAGTCTAAAGACAAGGGTAAAAGTAAGAAAGTTGATGAAGAAGGATCCACCTCCCAAGCAAACTATGCAGGGAGAGGTAGATCATCTAGAGGTAGGGGCAGAGGAGGTAAGTCAGGTAGGGGGAGACCCTATAACCAATCTCCATGCAATATTTGTGGCTTTTCTAACCATACTACAGATGAATGCTACAAGAACTACAAGAACCAAAGAGGAAGAGGTCACCAAAGAGGAGGATACTCCCAAGGCAGAGGCAGATTCAATCAGTCTCAAGGCTACCATGGTTACAACAATAACTACAACAATAGCTACAATCACAATGGCAATTATCAAGGAGGATACAGGAACAGAAAGGATTACAACAATTATGCAGAGGATCAAGATGATTCCTTGTTAATTATGAACATGACATCTAAATCAGGTATCAATGATGATCATTTGTTCTATATTGACTCAGGTTGTTCTAATCATGTAGCTGGGAATGTTGCCTTACTCTCTGATTTGGAAGAACCTAAAGGCAAGCACCAAGTGCAGACAGGTGATGACACTAAACATTCAGTGGTTAAAGTAGGTAATGTCAAAACAAGTGATGGTAATCAGAATTTGCTAAGCAGAGTATTGTATGTTCCAACAATCACCAAGAATCTGATGAGTGTAGGTCAGATTGTTGAAAAAGGTCTACAGGTCAGGTTCACTCAACATGGTGCATATGTGGAGGATCCAAGACATGGATTCAGAAGGATAGCCAAGGGAGAGAAATCAGGTAGACTATTTACTTTTGAACTTGAGGATACTAAGAATATTGCCTTGTACAACTATAAGGACCAAACCCTATCAGAATTAGAGATGTGGCACAAGAGATTGGGTCACATTGGAGAGAGGACCATAAAGCAAATGAGTAGGGATCAATGTGTACTTGGGATACCTAATGTATCCAAGCAACACATGATATACAAGTGTGGGGCTTGTCAGTTTGGTAAGTCACACAGATTGCCCTATACTAAGAAAGGTTTTATGCATGAAGACTACTTGGAATTGGTGCATACAGATGTTTGCGGACCAAGCAAGGAACCATCCATATCTGGATCAAGGTACTATGTATCTTTTATAGATGATTATAGCAGATGGACTGTCTTGTACTTCATGAAACATAAAGATGAAGTATTTAATTGTTTCAAAAGGTATCTTGCATTAGTTGAGAATCAAACAGGTAGACATTTGAAGAGACTAAGGTCAGATGGTGGTGGAGAATACTTCTCCAATGACTTTGAAGAATTCTTGCAGGAAAGAGGCATCAAGAGGGAGATTACCACAAGGTACTCACCTGAACAAAATGGGGTAGCTGAAAGAAGGAATAGACTCATTGTGGAAACAGCTAGGTCTATGCTTAATGAGAAAAAATTACCAAATTATTTTTGGGCAGAGAGTGTATCTACTGCCACATACTTAATCAACAGGTTGCCATCAAAGACACTTGATGGAATGACACCCTATGAGGCTTGGCATGGTAAGAGACCATCTCTGGATCATTGCAAGATCTTTGGGTGTGTTGCATATGTGCATATTCCCTCACAGGTAAGGGGAAAGCTAGACCCTAAGGCTGAAAAGTGTATCTTTATTGGTTATGATTTGAATCAGAAAGGATACAGGTTCTATAACCCCTCAAACAAAGGCTTCAAGGTAAGCAGAGATGTAATCTTTGATGAAAATGATTCATGGTATGATAATGAGTGCAGGAAAGTTAGCCTACCTTATGATATGGAAGAAGACTTTCCAAAGCTTGTCAGGCAAGAACCAACTCAGAATGAGGACACAAGCTCAGATGATGAAGACACCATCAACATTGAAGAATTCAAAGCTTGGAAATCCAAAGGGAAGATGAAAATGAAGCAACTTGAAGACAATCCAGAATCCTCAACTCAAGCTATGAGGAGATCTTCAAGGGAAAAGAAGAAACCTATTAGGTATGGGTATGATACTTCACTTGTAACCAAGCACTCTGTATATCTTGCAAAGGATATCTTAAGTGAAGAACCAGGTACATTTGAGGAAGCTATTACTAAACCAGAATGGAAGGAATCAATGGATGAAGAAATGGAGGCTCTCAAGGAGAGTGATACTTGGGACTTGGTACTCAAGAAGGACTCCATGAAGGTGATAGGATCCAGATGGATCTACAAACTCAAAAGGAACTCAGATGGTACAATAAGCAGATACAAAGCTAGGTTGGTAGCCAAGGGTTTTGCACAAACCCAAGGCATTGATTATGAGGAGACATTTTCTCCTATGGCAAAGATGCCAACTATCAGAATTATGGTGAGTGTAGCTGCATCCAAGAATTGGAACATGTACCAATTGGATGTAAAGAATGCATTCTTGAATGGATGGATATCTGAAGAAGTCTACATGTCACAACCACCTGGCTATGAGGATCCCAATAAGGTAAATCATGTTTGCAAATTGAAGAAGGCTCTGTATGGATTGAAGCAGGCACCTAGAGCATGGAATTACAGGTTGACAACCTATCTCTTGGATCAAGGATTTGTGATGAGTAAAGCAGATACTTCATTGTTTATAAAGAAGAACAATTCAGAGGTAATATACTTGTGTGTCTATGTTGATGACATCATTATTATAGGAAATGATGTTCAAGGAATTAGACACATCAAAGGTCAAATGATGAAGGAATTCAAGATCAATGATCTTGGATTATTGAAGTACTTCCTAGGGCTTGAATTGGTCTACACAAATTCAGGTATATTCATTACTCAGAAGAAGTACATTCAGGACATGGTCAAGAAGTTTAATTTGCAGGAAGCTAAAGTCTCAAACATTCCTATGGAGGTCAACCACAAACTCAGTGCACATGAAGGAGAAGAACTCAAGGATATTACAGGTTACCAAAGTTTGGTAGGTAGTCTTAATTATGCTACCTTAACTAGGATTGATATCTCATATGGTGTTAGTGTACTTAGCCAATTTATGCATAAGCCAAGAGTACCACATTTGGAGGCAGCCAAGAAGATAGTAAAGTACCTAAAGGGAACACAAAATCATGGTTTGTATTATCCATATTCATCAGACATTGACATCAAGGTATACTCAGATGCAGATTGGGCAGGTTGCAAGGATGACAGGAGGAGTACATCTGGTTACATATGCTTTGCAGGTGATAAACCAATTTCTTGGTCATCCAAGAAACAACCCACAGTAGCCCTATCATCTACTGAGGCAGAGTACAGAGGGCTAGCCAATGCTACTCAAGAAGCAATATGGTTGAAGTTACTCTATTCAGAATTGGGCCTATACACAAGGCCACCAATCATATTTGGTGATAACACAAGTTCACTTCACCTAGCTGCTAACCCTGTTTATCATGCTAGGACAAAACACATAGAGGTTCATTACCACTATGTGAGGGAGAAATTACTTAGCAAGGAAATCCAATTATCATATGTGTCCACTAATATTCAATGTGCAGATTTGCTTACAAAGGCTTTGGATGGGAGCAAGCTATGCAGGTTTAAATCCATGATAGGATTGCAGGATATCATTGAAGACTAAAGATGAAGACTCAAGCAAGTGTTTGGCTTGAGGGGGAGCTGTTGGTGCAAAACAAGCCTTAACACTTGGCTTTGATTTGTGCCTTGAAGACTCAACATAAAGCTTGGACAATTGGAACCTTGGAAAGATAAAGTTTGAACCCATGAAGGATACATTTGAACCATAGAAACAGATGCTTAATTGATTGTTACTCTTTACCCAATGTAAAAGTCAATATGACTTAATCAATTATGTAATCACACCTACTAGACTAGAGTCGTGGAAAAGGTAGATGATCTAGTTGAGGGAATATCTCCCTAAGTCTAGTGGAGAGAATCAAGGGAACTTTAATTTGAATTCAAATTCAAATTTGTTCAAAATTCCTATAAAAAGAGCTATGTAAAAGTCGCGGGACAATGGCTCACTTCCCGAGGCTAATCCAAGTAAATTAGTGAGTGTGTGAGAGCTACTATTGAGCCTACACCTCTGAGTACCATTGGGCATTACATATCTTGCCAATGGGAATGTACATTTGATAGATTCAATACATATACTCATAGTCATTATCTCTGTTGTTTCTCTGAGTGACTACCTCCAAGTCTGTCAACTTCAACAGGGCATATCTCAAGATCTACTGAACCAAATTGGATGATTCAAAGCTCATTGGAACCAGCTCAAAGCATTCTACAACACTACAAAATTTCAAGTCATTCGATTCAGCCAATTGGGAGAAATCTCAGTCGAAGCAGACACTGGTATTTTTCTGAGTAGCTCCTAAAAAGTCGGGGGTGTCTCTGATTTTGCTAAAGATCATGCTCAGTGTATAGTTTGTTATTTGGAAAGATTTAACTTGCTAATGGTAGCTTGTTAAGTTAATTTAATACTCCCAGAAGGAATTAAACCAATTGCAAGTGTGCTGGTCACACTGAGCTTAGGACTGAGCAGGTATCAATACAGGAATAGAAAGTTTTTGGAGTTGTGAAGGTTCAAAATCATCTGTTTTGATTTGGTCATTACTCAATCATTTTGTAAAGCACATATATAGTTTCTTGGTGTCATTTGGAAGCTCAAGGAGTCTTCTAACCATATCTGAAGAGAAAAGAGGGCAGGTGTGAAGCAGGTCTAGCAGCACCAACTTGATCTTCTGATTGTACCCAGCCATCACATCCAACACCTTCTACCTCAGTTTCATAAATGATCCGAAGAAAACAAAGGCAATCATAAACCTTGAAACATCACTCATGTGTAAAATTTAATATTTTGACAACCAGTGATTTAACTTACGCTATAGAAAGAAGGCGAAGAGTTTCAAACCCATGTTTTTTTCATGCTCGATTGATACATTCTAAAAACACAAAAGACCATATCAGATTTGTCTTTTTTTATTTATTTATTTATTTTTTAATAGCGTTAGATTTCAAAACAGGATGTACTCTCGCATTTCAACATGCAAGCTCTTAATGTAATCTTGGAGCGGAAACATATAGGACCATCAAAAACTGTAGCTTTTGATGTTTACCATCACCTTTCTCCGCTATACCACTTACACGTCGAGATATCTAGGTGCTTAAAAACAAACACCCTGTGACACATAGAGTTAAACACAAACACGTTCTTACAAACATAAAACTCAAACGTGCACATTCCAGCATACATATATCTGCAGAAAAATGCATATGAAAGAATTGCTACTTTATGATGTGGATACAATCGCAAAAGATCTGAGGGCAACTAGTTTCTCAGAAAAACTTCAAGCATTTATATCTGCACTAAAGTGAAATGATAGGGCATCGATTTAGTTATGCAAAACATGACACATTCAGTAACATTGATTGTGAGATGAAAACAACATCGCTTTAACGTAGCCAGTGTTGGATTTGCATGCATCAGGATTCTTTCAATGAGCAATAACTAGGCAGAGGAAGTACCAACACAATGATAACATATATAGATGGGCGAACCAAGAAGAAAAAAATGTGTGCCACGTTAAGGTAATGTCAACCATAGCCAAAAGAAACTCAAATTACAACAACTGTGGATTAATTCTGCATAGATATATGATAATTCCGAGATAGTATGATGTTCTCATACCTTTCAAGCCCTTCAAAATGGTAAGGAATACAAACTACAACGTTCTCGGAGCTGAGTTTACTGCATGACTTTACGAAAACTAAGCCAGCGCTTTTCCTGTTTTCCCCACATATCAATATGTCCTGTCTACCATCATCATCATTCGCAGCTTTATGTAGCCAAAAGAGAAACAAAATCTCTCAACCAAGCGCTTGATCTAGCATCTTGTACCACACAGGAACGACATCATCGACGACAATTTAATTTCTTATTAGAGACCTTCAGACCGCCAACAAAAACAATAACTTCAAACAAATTGCCATAGACAACTCCAGAACCATACTGAATGTTACACTCAGAACCATCCGCCCTGTCAATTGATGTATTCTCCAGTTAATCTTGGGATGAGGATAATAGCTAGCGAAAGGATGCACTTTAATGATGGCCCACAGACTGCCCGCATCAAAGATGACTGTACTTTACTGAGGAGGAGTACTGATGCCAGCTTCTCCATAATATTGCGCATCCAAAAAAAAGACTTTCTGAATCAAAGGTTCCGATAGCGAGCCATGCCCAGCAATCTCCATGTATATTTCCCGAAGGCACATCAGTCGCACCACTCCTTCCACTCCTTGTTTTCATGGCACAGTAGCACTGCTTTCAGTAAGCCCGAAAAACAGAAGTCTCCATTCGACATCCTTTAACTTCTTTCCCTCTCGGCCATCTTCTATCCGTGCCAGGCTATTAGTCGAGTGCAGAGCAGCATGGTACTAAAAAAAACCCCCTCCCAGATTGCTTTTACACCGCTCCCTTATCTGTCCATCGGCGCCCCTCTTCTACCCTTTTTTTATAAGGCAACCATTCCACAGCACTCGTTCACTCCTCCTCAAAAGGAAAAGCCTCCCCTTATTTCCCTGTCCCCACCAAACAGAAGTCGGCCCAAAAAAAACAGAAATGAAGAGATGGCCCCTCCTGCTTGTTGGCGAGAAAAATAGAGAGAAAGACCTGACAAAAAAACTTCCCCCAGCAGTTGCCAATGTCCCCCACTAATAAGCCAACTCCAATGAGCTTAAAGGGGCTGGCCCTATCATGAGAATCGGACGCGAGACAAAACTCAATATGACAAAAGGAAGCATTAACACCGCCTCTCCCCAAAATGCTACACGCCAATGCAAATAGCCTCCAACCATTCCTCCATAGACATAGCCTAATGCATAACCAACTGGGACACACATGTAGAAATAAAAGAGCCATGCAGCCCTCTTATTTTGAGGTGCGTTATCTACAACAAATGGTGCTGCAAGACTGACAACGAAGCCTCTCCTCAAAAAATCCCTTCCGGTCCCCTTTTTTGCAGCCCTCGAAGAATCACCAAAACAGCCAAGTTGTTGCAATCACAACATTGGATTCTAAATTATCAACTACAATTAGGTTATGTATTTGATTGCCATGTGAAAGTTGTGCATCACTGGTACCTACTTGAAGCATATTTAAATAGGTAACTTTATCCAAAATCACACCATCAAGCTGCATAGACTCAAATAATTCTGGTGCTTCTGCCCCTTGCTGATGTTGAGCGCAAGCATTAATCATAACACTCCATGAAACAATATCATGACTTTTCATGATGTTGAACACACCCCATGCTTGTTGTAGGTTGCTACACTTGGAATACATGTTTAGAAGAGTTGTGCTTACAAGAATGTTGGACTCAAATCCTCCTCTCTTCAGCTCATCATGAAGTTTTATTCCCTCTAACAGAAATTCAGGGCAAGAGCAAGCATCGAGAAGACTGAAATCGGTCTATTCATCTCGTTTCACATCTTCCAAAAACATTTGTGCATACATCTGTATAACCTCATTCAACAAACCTTTCTTTGCATGCATTGAAATCCTGGAATTCCATGTGATCACATCTCATTTTGGCAGTTCCTTGAACAATATACATGCATAAGTTCATATCCACTAATGCACATCCAAGAACAACATCAGATAATAACAATCATTGTTTGGCAATTTCATTGTGCAATCTTCCATAAGTGCATTCCAACCAGCAACGTCCCTAATCTGAAGCTTATTGAAAACTTATAGGTTTCTATGATCAAGCCACAACTTGCATACATGGCCTCAAAATGGCTGTGGCCTTCACTCACCAAGCTTGCATGACACTAGGCATTCAATACATAAACAAGAAATGCAAGAATCTGAATGGGCTTTCCCCCAAACTACATCTGCTCAACACAAGTGATTGCATCCTAAACATGCTCATATTTTCCATAATCGGAACTTCAAACACTAAGGCCATTCCCCTCTGAGCAAGATGTAGCCATGTAGTTTTCAAATACCTTTCATCCAATTGATTAACTCTTCAAATACCTGCAATAAAACATATTTTCCTGCCAAATAGACCCACATTAGTGCATAAAAACCAACCATTTTGTGAGCTAACAGTTTGACACCTCATTAGTAACTAAACATTCTATCTACATAGCACAGGATATAAACCAAGAGGAGCCATCATCATTTGAAGAGGCCAAAGCAAAATCAGAATGGAAGCATGCAATGAAGGAAGAGATTGAAGCACTTGAGGAAAACAACACTTGGGATTCGGTGCCCAAGACTTCATCCATGAAGGTAATAGGCTCAAGATGGGTCTATAAACTCAATAAGAATTCTGATGGTTCCATTAACACGTGTAAGGCAAGGCTTGTAGCAAAAGGCTTTGCACAAACTCAGGGAATTGATTATGAGGAGACCTTCTCTCTTGTGGCAAACATGCCTACTATTAGGGTTTTGCTTAGTATTTCCTCTTCCAAGAATTGGAAGATACTTCAACTAGATGTAAAGAATGCATTCTTGAATGGTTGGATAACAGAAGATGTATATATGGCACAACCACGTTGTTTTGAGAATCAAATTTATCCTGATTATGTGTGTAAACTTAACAAAGCATTGTATGGTCTCAAGCAAGCCCCAAGAGCTTGGAATTTCAGTCTTGTTTCATTCTTGCATGACAAAGGCTTTCAACCAAGCAAGGCAGATCCTTCACTCTTTATTAAAAAGAGTAATTCTGAGATCATCTACTTATGTGTATATGTAGATGATATTATATTGACAGGAAATGATGCAGATGGTATGAAGAAGATCAAAGATCAGATGAGAGAAGAGTTCAAGATAAGTGATTGGGGTTCACTTACCTACTTCCTAGGTTTGGAAGTTGTCTACAAAGATCATGGTTTGTTTCTCACTCAAAGAAAGTACATTAAGGACATGTTGGCAAAATTCAAGATGCAAGATTGTAAGATTGCAAGTACTCCAATGGAGGTCAATCACAAATTGAGCTCACATGAAGGTGAACTCATAGAGGACATCACATCATAAAGTCTAGTGGGTAGCCTCAACTATGCCACATTGACAAGAGTAGATATATGTTACAGTGTGAGTGTGCTAAGTCAATTTCTGCACACACCAAGGAAACCACATATGGATGCTACCAAAAGGATTCTCAAGTATCTCAAAGGAACCATAAATGAAGGACTTTATTATCCTTATGTATCTGATTTAGGTTTGAAGCTATTTTCTGATGCAGATTGGGCTGGCTCCAAGGAAGATAGAAGGAGCACTTCAGGTTATCTTACCTTTTCAGGTTCAAAGCTTATTTCATGGTCATCCAAGAAGCAACCCATAGTTGCTCTCTCTTCTACTGAAGCTGAATACAGAGGTCTTGCCATAGCTACACAAGAAGCTATGTGGATGAAGACATTATTCAAAGATCTTGGATTGGAGTTTGGAACTCCAACTATTTATGGTGACAATATGAGTTCTATTCATTTGGCTACTAATCCTATTTTTCATGTAAGGACTAAACATATTGAAGTTCATTATCACTATATAAGAGAGAAGGTTATAAGCAAAGAGATTCAAATATCATATGTGTCCACTCATCAACAATGTGCAGATATTCTAACCAAAGCATTGGATGGTACAAAGCTTTGTAAATTCAAGGATATGATTGGTTTATAGTTAATCTTGGAAGATTGAAGACCTCAAGCATACTTGGCTTGAGGGGGAGATGTTGGAGCAAGTCTATGACAAGCCTAAGTATCGTCTTGAGTCCCACAAAGTCATAGAAGAAGCTTTAAAATAAAGACTATGCAAAGTTCACTTGTGAACTACCTCTTGTAACTTTTGAAGAGTTTACTTAATGTAAAAGTGAGAGAATATTAAGTGGTTGAGTCTACTTGATCAAAAAGGGAAAGAGGAGCCACGAATTCGTGATTTGTGGTAGGTAGAGAATCAAATCAATCACTAATTGATTGGAGAGTGATTGAGGGAAGTTTGCCTGCCAAACTCAACTATAAATAGATGGCAGCTTTAGTCGTGGTTAGAGAGATCACTCCCTTTGTACTTGGTTGTGATCTCTTTTTGATGCCTCTATCTTGGAGATAGGCATCAATTCATGGGAGAAGTATTCTCCCCCTCCATCTCACCTTAACCTGTTTAATGTTTTCCTTGTTTTATTCTCAAGAAGAGCAAGATACTTCTTGAAACAATTGAATACTTCATCCTCGTGCTTCATAAAGTATAGGATGGTCTATCTCCTACAATCATCAATAAAAGATACATAGTACCTAGATCTTGAAATTGATGGTTCCTTGGTAGGTCCCCAAACATTTGTGTGGATGAGCTCGAATAAGTCACCATGGATGTAACCTTTCTTCATAAAGGGTTGCCTACATGACTTCCCAAATTGACAAGCATAACATTTGTAAATCATATGTTTCTTGGATATATTAGGTAGGCCAAGCACACTTTGATCCCTCCATATTTTCTTAGGACTTCTTTCACCAATATGAGCCAATCTTTTATGCCACATCTCTAAGTCTGATAAGGTTTTCCTCCACAATTGAATAGACCTATGATTCTAGTATCTTGTAATTCAAATCTAAAGAGTCAACCTAACTTTTCTCCCTTTGAAATTCTTGAATCCTTGTTGAGAATCTTCAACAAATGCTCCATTCCTTCTAAACCTTACCTGTAATAGTTTTTCTACAATTTGTCCAACACTTATACGGTTCTTAGTTGTGGTAGGTGCATACAATACCTTATTGAGTAGACTCATATTTCCATCTTGGGTCTTCACATTTCCAATCTTTTCAACTGATTGCCTAGTGTCATCTCTTGTTTGAAACTCATGTCTATTTCTTGAATCTTCCAAGTCTAATAGTAGAGCCACATTCCCTGCTACATGATTGGAACAACCAAAATCTATATAGAATACATGATCATCTGCTCTACCTTACTTCCATGTCATGTGTATCAATAGAAGCAGGTCCTCATGTGTCTGCTCTTTAGTGTAATTTTTGTAATCTCTTCTTTCTCTGTATCCTCCTTAGTTATTTGTATTGTTGAAGTTGTTGTTGTAGGCATTGAAATTGTTTGATCTTCTTCTTCCATAGCTTCCTATGTTGAAGCCTCTTCCTCTCTGATTTTTGGGATTCCTGAAACAATTCTTAGTTGTATGGTTAGTCAATAAAAATATGGTACATGGAAAAGAGCTTTGAAATCTCCCCCCACCTTGTCTACCTCCTCTACCTCTTCCTCTTGTATCTCTACCTCTTCCTACAAATTAGCTTGAGAGGTACTAGCTTCATCATCAGATCTTTTGCCTTTGTCTTTGCTATCCTTACTCTTATTCATATCAGTGTATAGGGCAAAGGATTGGTTACCTTTTGATTTGTCATTATTCTTCACAAGCTTTGTCTCATTAGTGAACAATTGCCCCATGAGAGTGTTGAAATCAGGTACCTGCATATCCATGTATAGGTCCATTGCTATGGTGAAGGCTTCCCATTTATCATCTACCTTGATTCCATTGATTACTTGTCTCACTATCTTCTCCTCTTCAATGGCTTCTCCAATGCTTCCAAGTTGGTCAGCTAGGTCCTTAATTTTGGTGACAAAATCAATCACACTTTTCTTGGGAATCTTCTTGAGTGTGGTGAATTCCATTTAGATTTGACTCTTCCTGGCTCTAGTGCTTGAAGAGAAGAATGCTTCAAGAGAATTCTATGTCTCTTGTGATATCTTACAACTCCTGCTGTGTGAAAGTAAGAAATCATTAACTGAGTGGAAAATACAAGACCTGGCTAGAGCATCCTCTGAGCACCATGTTGTTAGCTGCCTTTCGTGTTCTTTTTTAGTAGCTTGACCTTTGCTTTTGAGTATTGGCATCATCTCATCCCTAGATATGTAACCATAGAGATTTCTACCTTGAAGATATGCTTCCATTCTAAGTGACCAAGCAAAGTATTTACCTTGATCCAATTTGTGAATAGATGATGGTAATCCATCTCCCATGTTGAGTTGATGATAGCTCTAATACCACTATGAAGAGATGGTGGGATACACTCCAAAGATGAGGTGATGTTGCAAAACTCCTGCTCTACAGTTGCCAATTTAACTTCAGATTACCTTAGTGCACAACTTTAACTACCCAATATGCATTTGGACCCAGTATGTACCTTGGAGCATCATTCTCAAATAGTTATAGAAAAACAGATAACTTTCATATTTGAAGGACTCCAAAAACTTGCTATTTATGGACTTGATTCCTCTTAGAAAAATACTCAGTGCTCATGCATTGATAATAACTGACTTGAGAGATTTTAGACATAGCTAAATGAAGAACTTAGATAACTATTAGAAGTTATTCCACTAATTTAGAGTGAGTATGTGATGAAAAATGATATTAAGAAGTTGAGGATGTAACCCCGACTTTTTAAGAAGACGAGAATATGCAAACATAGGTTTCTTGCAGAGAACTTATCTCATAATCTAATGGACCCAATGATGTGAAAATTGATATTAACAAGTATAGTGGTCATGCTACCTATCCCAAGTAGAATCATATCAAAACACTGAGTATATGCAGAGAACTCGATTGATCAATATCACTGAGATGATGACTTTGAAATAGACAATAGTAAACAGAGAATGACTTGCACTTAATGACTCAAATGTATATGATTAAGTCCCCCCTCCAACAAAGAGGCCAGGTTCTCGGTCTCCCCGGGAGGAGGGGCCAGGTTACTTCTCACAAGCGGGGGGTTCCTGTGCCGCCCTAGGGGCCTTCGAGAGTGTTGAACCCCCCTTGGTCTCCCTCAATAGATCCGCAATTTTTTCAACTCAGGAGGAGCTCAAGAAAGTTTGCCTCGTCGGCCAAATGTTCGGCCCTAAGCCCCCGCTCGAAACTGTGCGACAGTGGCTTCGCAACGAGTGGTTCCCCCGCGGGCTAGTTGTTTGTAAGTGTCAGTTCTTACCGGCAAGCCACTTGCTGCTAGTCCTTGAAAATGAAGATATGGCGTTTCGAGCCCTTAGTGTCGGAACTTGGCAACTCGGCCGGGCGACCCTGTGCCTATTCAGATGGTCCCCTGATTTTACTCCCGACAAATCGAAACCGCTTCGGTACCCTCTCTGGGTTGAGCTCCCTAACCTGCCATACTTCTTGTACAACTTCGTGTGGGACATCGTTTCTCCTATCGGCAAGCCGTTGGCCTCACGCGAGGACATTGGTGGTCTCATTTATGAAGGTGCAAGACACTCGTTCAACGCTCGGTGGCACCCTCAAATCTGTGTCGAGGCTGACCTCAGTATGCCACTTCCATCGAAGATCAAACTGGACTTGGGCAAAGGGGAAGTATGGGAGCAAGACATCAGTTACAAAAACCTTCCCAATGCGTGCTTTCGTTGTGGCCAACAAGGTCACAGGATCAAAGATTGCCCTTTGAGACGAAAAAGCAAGCGAAATCAAGAAGCCCCCAAAAATGCTCAAGATAGCAATGGAGCATTGAATCACTCGACGAAAGTAGAGGAATTCAAGGGTCCCCTTAATCCAGAAGCTGATGCAGACGGGTTCATCAAAGTCAGAAGAAGAAGGAAAAGAAGCCCTAGGGCAACCTCTGAGTGAAACAGCATGTCAGTTACCCCCTCCAGCAACTTGTATTGCAATCTGGAAAAGGAAATCAATGAGTTTGACTACCCAGGTGGGAACCAACTTGAGGTGGACACCGACGTCAAAGGCCTAGAGATCCCTGACAGTAAAGAAACCTTGCAGGAGGGTTACACTACAAGCAAAGAAGACGGCTTTACTACTAGCAACGAAGATAACATGGATAGTGAAAGCTCCATCATCGGATCAACTATTCCGGAAACGGAGCTGAAAACGGGGCCCAGTTCTTCCCAGCAGGAGGCATCCCGCAAAGGAAAACAACCTATGGAGTTATCGTGGAAAAGCCCCCACAAGAACCTAATGCTAACTCGGGAGCCGATCCGAGCGAAAAAGAAAGATGAATCCAAGAAAAGAAAGGACAAAGCTCCCTCCCGCAAAGAGGGCTCACTACGACAATGATCATCATCTTGTTAAATGCTAGAGGGCTAACCGACCCCTCAAGAGCGATCATCATTGGTCAATGGCTTCGCGACATTAGCCTAAACCCAGATTTTATTTGTATTCAAGAGATTAAAATTGACGGAGAAGACCTCCAGAAAAGGCTTAGACACGTCTCCTCGACCCATGTTTGGATTTCAACGGCGCATCAGTGGGGGTCCGGTGGAACGGTAATCGGTATTAATCAACTCTGGTTTGAAAAGCTTGAGAACTCCTTTGAAGATGAATGCCATCGATGGATTGCTGTTTCTTTCGGTGCTCCCTTTTGTTTTACTTTAGTTTCTTTGTATGCCCCTAATGGGGAGTTAGAGAGACTTAACACTTGGGCCTCCTTGGACTCGCTCCCCCACAACGTGCTTATTTGTGGTGACTTCAACATGGTTGAGGACCCTATAGACAGATGGATGGGCAAGGGCAGGGTCATCGATAGTCGGGAGAAAGAAACGTGGGACAAAACTAAACTACACTTGGATTTGGTCAAATTCAAAGACTCGAAGGGCTTTTCTTGGTCAAATCTCCAAGCTGGCGAGGAACTGAGGAAAGCTAGACTTGATAGATGCTACAATTCTCAGAGTTTTACTCATCAGTGGGGCCACCCCTCCCTCTCGCAACGCACCGACCTCACCATCTCTGATCACTACCCGATCATCATCACTTTTCAACCCCCCACCAAGATCCGTAAGGCTCCGTGGTTCCATGCCAGCGTGCCCTCCTTCTCTCTCCCCTCCGTCCATCAAGAAATTTCTGATGTGTGGAAGGAGGCATTCGCCTCTGGCTTGTCCCCAGCCAAGTGTTGGAGAAGTGCGGTCGATAAGTCACGACAGATCATGATTAGATCCAGGAAGATGCTTGAGACTGTGCGGCGGGCTCGTAGAGTAGCTCTTTATCATAGACTCTGGCGGCTCGAGGAGGAAGTGAACAAAGGAAAAACTCAAGCCCAGAAAGGACTTCGAAAGATCAGAGCGCTGCTGAGATACGAGGAAGAGATACAAAGGAAAAATTTGCAAATTTTCTTCAAGGAGTGGTGGGCTGGCAAAGCCGACAAACCCACCAAAGAGATGTGCCGTATCCTCAAAAGGAAACACAACAGAGAATCGATCCCCTTATTGCTAGACGCAAATGGCAATGTTTGCAATACAGAAGAAGACAATTTTGGGATCATTGAAGGGCACTTCACAAGACTCCTGGGGACCTCAAACCCCCTCTCCCACCATAGAAGGGACTGTATGGCTGCCATATCTAGGGTTTCCCCCCACAGGATACCACCCAACCTTCACTCTCTGCTTCATGCCTCTATCTCTGAAGCGGAAATCATTGAGGTCATTGATGCCCTCCCCTCAGGTAAAAGCCCGGGACCCGACGGGCTCACTAATGAGTTCTTTAAATCCTTCAAGTTGGTGGTTGCCACCCCTCTTCGTTTGGTTTGGCAAGAGGCACTCAAGTTTGGCGCGCTTCCTTCTTGTCTCAACAATGGCATTATCAAGTTAGTACACAAAAAAGGGGAAAAGAACAGAATAGAGAACTGGCGTCCCATTACAATGCTCCAAACAGGATACAAGATCATCGCCAAAGTCATTGCCAACAGAATCTCTTGCCACTTAAGAGCGTGGTTAAGCGAGGACCAAAAAGGTTTCATCAAAGGCACGTCAATTTTGGAAACCATCATAGATATTTGGGAAGGTCTTGAATTTGCAAATGAGTCTAAACAAGAAGTAGTTTTCCTCAAGATCGACTTTGATAAAGCCTACGACAGGCTAGAATGGGACTATATTCTACAGTCGCTACAAGATCTTGGATGTAGTCAGAAATTCACCAAGATGATCGCGACCCTTCTCGGAAACGCATCGACCCAAATTAACATTAATGGAAATCTTTCAAAGGTGATCAAACTTAGAAGATCTATCAGACAAGGGTGCCCATTGGCTCCCCTTCTCTTTGCCATTGCCACAGAAGGGCTTAGCAGGCTGGTGGAGCATCAGGTGGAAGCTGGTAACATTAAAGGCCTTCGTTTGCCGCATGACCACAGTCAGATCACCATGAGACTTTTTGCCGACGATATGAACGCTTTTGTGCACAATGATAGTACCAGCCTTGAGACGTTCTGGAAGTGTCTTGCTACTTTTTGTGAAGCCTCTGGATCCATAATCAACCACTCTAAGACCGCCTTTAGAGCTATTGGTGGGGCTCAGTCCGACCTCCTCATTGATCATGGCTGTCAAATCATTCCGCAGGGCCAAATTTTTCGGCTTCTTGGGATTCCCTTGGGGTTTGGCGTATCTATGGAACAGCGGTGGAACTGGGTGCTTTCCAAACTCGAAAACAAGCTTAACTATTGGAGAGGTATGCAAATCAATCTTGCTGGTCGTGCTATGGTTATCAACACGTTCCTCTTATCATCTACCATTTATTTCCTTTCTTGTTGGAGACCGAAAGAGCATGATCTGTCCAAACTGGATAGTATTTGTAGAAACTTCCTTTGGACGGGCGACCACAATAGGAGGGGGGTGCCTAAAATCAAATGGTCCATCTGCACCAGCCATAGGGATAGTGGGGGACTTGGTATCTTGGACATTGGGTGCATGGCTAACAAACTGTCAGCCAAATGGATGATTAAGGCTTGGTGCAACGGGGAGGCCTCGTGGGCCAAGCTGATCTTCAGAAACAAAAATGAGTTGGCGCTCATGGGCTTCCCAAATTGGAAGAACCTTGACATCTTGACCTTGTTGTTTTCCCCGATCCCCGTCTTCCCGAAAGGCTCTAATCTGGTGTGCTCCCTTTGGAAGAGTTGGAATAAAGTCAAAAGCTTCACAAGAATAAGTGAAGACTGGAAGTGGGCTGCCGGTATCAGACAAAACGACTCTATCTGGTTTCCGATCCATGGCATCCGGAGTGTGGAATCTTGGAACATTCAAAATGCCAAGAAGCTATGGAACAAAGGCTTCAAAAAATGGAAACATCTCTGGAAACAAGACACCAACCGCTGGATCAACTTTGAGGATATTGATCCTAGCATCAACATTTCGCATGAAGAATGGAACACGTTGCAAAGCAGATGTCTCGCCTGGGACCGACACAAAGTTCGCCTTCTCATGGGACACGACATGTCGAGCTCGCTTGGTCTCAAATGGCACAATGGGAATAGCCTATCAAAAGTCCCGAACATCAAAGAAACAATCGACTATCAGGTTAACCTCAACAAAAAGTGGTGCCTGTCATGGACGCGGCTTCGATGGGACATGAAGTTCATGGCTATCTGGCACCCCCTCATAGAAATCAAAAAGTCTGTCCTCTTATGGCAAATCCTTCATCATGGAATCTGGACCAACCTTAAGGCTAGCAAAATTTGTGGGATCCCTCCCTGGTGCAAACGCTGCCACCGGTCTATCGAAGATGTTTCACACATCTTCTTTACCTGCCCCAACTCCAACAGACTCTGGCAGGTGGTTGGAAAGAGAATTAGACTTCAAAAACGTCTCAGTTGGCAACAAGCCCTGCTGGGAGAAGCGATCGGATGCTCCGTGACTCTCTGGAACGCCATCAGAGGGGAGGTCCTATGGAAAATCTGGCGGGAAAGATGTGCTTTCAACTTTGGTGACCCCCCCAAGGAGTGGTCAATTGAGAAATCGCTGTTCCTCCTTGGCAAAAGGATTGTCAACTGTAAAAAATCCCCCCCCTTTAGGCATCATCAAGTACTCCTTTTGATCAATAACAAGCTTAAACCCAAGTGGGCCCCACATGAGGGTGATGAGAGGGTAATTAACCTTCTTTGTAATGTCATCTAAGCTCTGTAAAAGCTTCCCCTGCTTTGTGGGATTTGGGGGGTCCCGTGGGCACTAGTCCCCTTCTCTTGTACTTTTCTTTATTTAATTCAAGTCCGGGAGAGTAGGCTATTGCCGAACTTCCTTTATATTAAAAAAAAAAAATGATAAAAGGGAGATAATGTAGGCTTACTCATACATATGTGGGCTTAGTGTAGCTACAAAATTGAAGCTCAATGACCCCTCCTTCTCTGCTCTATTTTTTGTGACTAAAAGTCATGTGTTTATATACTCATGAATAGAATTTGAATTTTGAGTTCTACCACCTAAAAGTGTTCCTACTTTTTGGGTGGTGATTGATTTGATTCCAACCACTAGGTGGTTGCAACTTGTAATGCCATGAGGTTCCCTCAATCACTTTCTTTCACTGTTATCTCAAGAGTTAAACTCTATGCTTTTACAAGAGGTGTTCATATGTACTCCATGAGTGATAAAAAAATGGTATGTGATAAACTTTTGATATTTGGTCAAGCATCAAGGCTTGCCAAATGTACCAACATTTCTTTGGCTTCCCCTACCTCAAAACTATCCTCCACCTCCTACATGATTCTAATGTTGACCTTGGTCTTGGTTATTGTTTCTCCTTTCACTTCCAAAACCTCTATCTTTGCCTGTTCCTCAGCCATAGTAGAATACCTGCTCAAAACTAGGTTTTCCTTGGGAGTTTGCATCCTCACCAGGATTCTTTTCTTTAGTAATCAACATTGACACTAGTAGAGAAAAATTCAAAATATTTTCCTTAGTTTGTATAGAGATTTTAAATTGCTTATATGAAGCTCCTAAACCACAAAGGCACAATTCCACCTTATCATCATATCTACACTCATGCCAATAGATGCAAGTGACTCACATATGCTTTTGATTTTCAAGGTGTAGTCATTTATCAACATGCCCTTTTTTTCCAGTGTATGCAGCTCGTTCTTGAGTTGCAATTACCGTGCCTTTGTATTGGTCTCATAGAATGTGACCAAACTATTGCGAGCCTCTTTTAGAGTCTTGGCATCCTGTATGTGCCCAATCATGCTATCTTGTATGCTAAGAGATAGCCAATACATTGCCTTTCATGCTTCTTGATTTCATTTCTCATATGCTCTTAATTATGTCACGAGGAAGGAGATAACGAAGAGATCTCACATACACACACACTCACAATAAAAAAGAAGCACACACACAGATTGAGGCAAGGAAGAATGATCTTCTTATTCTTCTTATATTACATAAAAGGAATGTACAACAATGACCTAAAATAAGAATACAAGTGCAATATGTAAAGAAAAATACATAAGGAAAATCCTAATGTCCACAAATGAGTGAGCTGGAAAGAAACAAATGTGCCATCACTCAGTAGGTAAATCTAGTAAAGCGCAATGAAGTATCCCTCACATATACTGGCATGACCACTATAAATGTGAGAGAAATGAAAAAGTGATACATGTCATCCTAGATCATCACATGTTGAGCTTGCTATCTCAACACTCCCCCTCAAGCTCAAGGTCATGTCCTCTAATCCAAGCATCTTTCGAAACTTCTTCAGCTTCTCTGCTCCAAGTGCTTTAGTGAAAATGTCAACAACTTGCTCATGTGTTCTCATATAGACAAGATCAATATCACCTGTTAATGACTTCTCTCTGATGAAGTGATAATGTACCTCAATATGCTTTGTTCTAGAGATTACGTGCTAAATGTACGCTGCTAAGATTATCAAAATAGAATGATAGGCTTTTGCACTTCCACACCTAAATCCGCAAGTAGCATCTCTAGCCATGATGCCTCACATGCTTCCATTCTAGCACCTCTATATTCGGCCTTTGTACTCGACAAAGCAACAGTGGGTTGCTTCTTACTGCTCCATGTAATAGATGCACTCCAAAGTCAGAATAGAAAACCACTAGTGGATCTTCTATCTGTAATGCTACAAACCCAATCTGCATCGGTGTATCCATGAACCTACAAATCTACACCACCTTCATAAAACAATGCATAATACAAAGTAGCACTCACATAACATAGAGAGTGCACCTCAAAGCATCCAAATGTGGCTTCTTGGGAACCTGCATAAATTGACTTTGAATTTCATGATTTTTAAGAAAGTTGCTGAACTCATTTGACATGTACCTCCATCAGACCTTAATGTCTGAATATAATTTCTTATATGCTTTTCCACCGTGGCCTTAAAATTCTAGAAGTGAGTGAAGACCTGACTCTTCTCTTTGCTTTTCATGTATGGTCATCAATGAAAGTAACATAAAACCTGCAACCGCCCATAGATGTGGCCTTTGCAAGACCACAAACATCTACATTTGTATGTACTATTTCTAGTACATTCTCACTAAGAGGCTTCTCATGCCAAAATGATGCCCTTGACTATTTACCAAATTGATGTGCTGCACATACCTTTTGCATTTCTACAACTTTGAAATTTGGTAGTCCATTGAAAATCTCCTTTGACTACATCAATTTCAGCCTCTACAAGTTTGCATGTCCAATTTGTTTGTGCCAGATGTCTATATCAACAATAACTCCTACACCTTTTGCAAACATGGCTGCATTTATTTCAAGAATTTTCACATTTAAGAAGAACATCCTACCCACATTGTTTCTTTTGGCAATCAATCTTCCATCCTATTTGTACTCTTCTACATAAATCCCATCAGCATTGAACCTGATTTGTAATCCTTGGTCAAGCATTTGTCTAGCAGAAACCAGATTCTTTGTTATATTTGGAACATGGATCACATCAGCAAGATGTTTTACCTTTCCATCCTCCATAAATAGTGCTATGTTTCTTGTATGCTTGATAGGGTGTGATGTGTCATCACCTATTTCAACATATCCAAGAACTGGTAATTTTTGCAAACTATTAAACCATTCCACATGACTATTCATCTGATTTGAAGCACGTGAATCAACATACCAGACATTACCATTCAATTTTGAACCATCAACAAACGTCGTATTCATCATATGATGTTGAACAATGAACAACTTCTCAAAATCATCTACACTTGTGGATGCATAGTAGTTTTGTTGTCTTCTGTTATTTTGATTCTTCAACCTACAATCACGTTAAAAGTGTCCATTTTTAACACAAATTTAGCATCCTTTAGTGTCATTACCTGAATCATTTCATTGGAAATTTCCTCGACCTCTTTGGCTTCCCCTGCCTTGAAACTATCCTCTTCCTCGTGCATGATTGTTGACCTTGCTCTTGGTTATTGTGTCCTCTTCCACTTCTGAAGCCTCTACCTCTACCTCTTCCTCTATAAGAGTAGAATATGTACTCAGAATTGAGTTTCCTTAGGATTTTGAATCCTTAGCAAGATTCTTTTCTTGAATAATCAACATGGATACCAAATCAATAGAATTCGAAATATTTTTCGTGGTTTGTATAGAAGTTCTGAACTACTTATATGCAGCTTCTAAACCATGAAGGCACACTTCCACCTTATCATCATCATCTACACTTAGGCCAATAGATGCAAGTGAATCACATATGCTTTTGATTTTTCAGGGTGTAGTCACTTATCAACATGTCCCTTTTCTCCAATGTATGTAGTTCATTCTTGAGTTGCAATTTCCATGCCTTTGTATTGGTCTCATACAAGGTGACCAAACTGTTCCAAGCCTCTTTTGGAGCCTTGGCATCCTGTATGTGTCCAATCATACTATCTTGTATGCTAATAAATAGCCAATACATTGCCTTTCTTGCTCCTTGATTCCATTCCTCATATGCTCTTAACTGGTCTGCAGTTTGATTCCTCTCTGGTAACTACAAAGCATTTTCATTCTCTCCTTCGATGTACTTAAAGTAGCCTTTTCCCATCATGAAATTCATCATTTTGAATCTCCAACCATGGAATTCATTCTTATCCAACTTATCAATCATAAGTTAACTCATTCCATTTGTGTTTGCCATTTCTACAACAATTCACAACACTGCAAAACACTACAAGTAGCACTTCTGCTTGAACACTGTTGCACTATGACGTGATAGTTTGATCTCAGAAAAACAAAGCTTTCGTGTATCAAGAGTACACAAAATCACTTAAAATTCTAGATCTGGAATATGTTAGTGTTTTCGAATAAGGTACAAGTAGAGTTTTGCAAACTGACTTGTTTATTCTATGGGCCCCACCTTGCGGACTCAAAACGGAGGTTGAGATGGCTCCAAAACTCTAATCTAGCAAAAACGAGTGATCCTAAAGGGATAACCATAGAAAGTATTTTGAGGCCTTCTACCTTCACGCCAACTTTCATAGCAATCTAAAGTTGTTTGTGAATTGTGCTTTCTCCATGCCTTCTTGCATACTCTTCACCGTCGGCTTTCTCCACGCATTCTCTGCAGCCACACTGGCTCTAATACCATGTCACAAGGAAGGTGATAAGGAAGATAGCTCACACACACAGACATAGATTTAGGCAAGGAAGAATGATCTTCTTGCTTGAGGCAAGGAAGAGAAGCACACGCATAGATTGAGGCAAGGAAGAATGATCTTCTTCTTCTTCTTCTATTACATAAAAGGAATGTGCAAGAATTTTTGGTGCAAAATAATCCAAGCCTACATACTTGGATAATTAGCATGTATTCCATATAACCACATATGATCATTCCCTTGTAAAACCAATTACTTTTACCCATGTAAAAGTGCATATGTTAGATGCACTAATTCCACGAGGAGTTAGATGGAATCAAATCTTGAGTTTCTTGATGAGAGAATGAATCCTATAGTTTAAGACTTACTTTTAGGTGAGTATTTGAATTTGAATTCAAAGCTTGACTCCAACTTCAACTATATAAGAGGATAAAAAAACTTGCGGTTCATACAGTGTAGATTAGAAGAGCTCGATTAAGAGATCATTTTGAGAGGGACGTAATTGATTATTGTGCTCAACTCATAAGCACTTCACTACCCTCACCCTTTGTGCAATTGAATATTGCCAATGAAATTGTATTTCTATGTCATTTAATACATACACATTGATCATATCTCTACTTCACTTCTCTGCTATGACCATCTCAGAATAGTGAATTTCTCAAAGCTTGTTCACAGTGCATAATTGATCATTTGATGTGCTTTAAAGTGCTATAGACTCAAAATACTATCTACGTCATTGATAGAAAGTTTAATTATCATTGGTTCTCTTAGTTGTGAGATATCTTCATATCATTACTCTCTGGTCTATAGTCTGAAGCACACCAAAAATGGAAGGCAAGTCTTGTAACTGGCTAAGCATCATCTCAATGTGTAGTCCATCTTTATTATTGAAATAACTCATGATTGGTAGCTATCTAAGTTACTTAGATAGAACCCAAAGGAATTTGGCTAATAATTGCTAGCAGGTCGAGAACACTATTCATTCTAGTAAACATGTGTATGATCTTGGATCAACTTCCTACTTATGTGTTTTGATCCATTGATTAGTGGATCATGTTCCAAAGAACATAAGTGATTATTTGAGATCATTAGGAATCTAAAGGGGCCTACTACACTCTCCACCACTTGTTCTTTGCCGGTGTGAAGTAGGGTTTTGCAGCACCAATTCATCTCTGAAGACTATCCACCATCTCCTCCAACAGTGGTATCAGAGCAACATCAAAGAAAGATAGGAGATGTTTATCCATCATTCATTGAAAAATTGGATAAGAAAAACTATTAAGCATTGTCACTAAGGATGCAAGCCTACCTCCAAGGAAGAAGCCTATATGGATACATCTTAGGAGATGAAGAAAAGCCAACATTCAGGAGCAAACATCAACCCACAAGGGAAGAACGAGAAAGGCTGACTACATGGTGTGCAAAGGATGCCCTTGCGAGGTCCTATCTACTTAACCCAATATCTTATTTCTTGTTACCTCACATTAGGAGTTGCAAGACTTCCCAAGAGACTTGGGAAGTACTTTCTTCATACTTCTCATCAAATACAAGAGCTAGGAATAATGAGCTATGGATGGAGTTTACGACCCTGAAAAAACAACCAAAGCAAAGTGTAGCTAACTATGTGACCAAGATGAAGGATGTAGCTGACCAGCTTGCAGACATTGGAGATGAGATAGAAAAACATATACTAAGGCATATCATAAATGGCATCAAAGTTGATGATAAGTGGGAGTCCTTTACCACAACAATGGATCTTTATATGGATATGTAGATACCTGACATCAACACCTTGATGGGGCAACGTTTCACCCATGAGACAAAGCTCAAAAGGAATGGAGACAACTCTAGAGGTAATCAATATTCTACCCTTTATACAAAAAGGAATAAAAGTAAGGATAAAGGTAAAACAAAAAAGAATGAAGAAGAGGCTAGTAGCTCTCAAGTAAACTTCACAAGTAGAGGAAGTGGTACTAGAGGAAGGGGCACAGGAGGAAAACAAGGCAGGAGGAGTTCTTACAACACTTCATCTTGCAATATTTGTGGTCTAAGCAATCACACAACAGAAGAATGCTTCAAGATCACAAGGAATTAGAGGGGAAGAGGCTTCCATAGAGGAGGCTATGGACAATCCAGAGGTAGGTTTAACAATGGAGGAAGTAATTGTAAGACAATGGTTACACAATATAACACAAGAGCAATAGCAGAGAAGATAACAGATATAGGAGAATCTCAACAATTTTCTACTAACAGTAAGTACAAAGATGATGGCATTGTCCACCCGTGCACTCTCAAGGTAGAGCTTAAATGATGATCTAGACAACTCTAGGTAGGGAGATACAAGGTAGAGGTATGCTTGCTCAATTTGATGTCTCAGGTAGTGTAGAAGTCATGTATATATAGGATCATGGGTGGCCTTCCGTGGACGACTATACATGGGCGGTAGAGCATGGGCGGCCACTGCACGCTGCCATACACGGCTTAGGTGGGTTGAACCGAACTAACAAATATAAATGATTTATGACTCCAATAGGGAATATTCCATGGAATATTCCCTTTACCATCACGCCGCTGGTGCTGCCCCCGGACCCCCACTAGGGGGCTTGCTAGCCCCTTGGGATCCCCCAGTGAGGGGGCCCGCTAGACCCCTTGGACCCCCAGCCGGGGCTGCTCACCACTGCCCCGAACCCCAGAATTGGGGACCCTAGTAACTCCGTTTCCTTACAATATCTTACATGGTCCAATATGACCTTCATCCAACATGCAAGTTGGGATTCCCATCAATTGGGTAATGCGCGCTTGGCTTCTCCTCATAATGGGGGCCTTACAAAATGTGCATACAATCATGAGGGGTAGACATTTATCATATACTAACCGTAACTACCATCACAACTACAATCAAGGCTACAACAACAACTACGAAGGAGGCTTCAAAGGTAGAAGAGATTATAACAACTACACAGAAGACCTAGATGATTCATTATTGATTATGAACAATAATCCATGCAAGGTAAAGATGGTGAACACATTTTCTATATTGATTCTAGTTGCTCCAATCATGTGGGTGGAAATGTAGCATTGCTATCAAATCTTGAAGAACCTAAAGGAAAGCATGAAGTGCAGACAGGTGATGACACTAGACACTCTATTAAGAAGATTGGAAATGTCAAGGCCTCTGATGGTAACATGAACCTCTTAAGTAAGGTTTTATATGTGCCAACCATAACAAAAAAACCTAATCAATGATGGACAAATTTTTGAGAAAGGCTTACAAGTCAGATTCACAAGGCATGGAGCATATGTGGAAGACCCTCAACAAGGCTTCAAGAGGATTGCGAAAGGTGAGAAATTTGGTAGACTTTTTACATTTGAAGTTGAAGATACCACAAATATTGCAGTATTCAATTACAAGGATCAAACCCTATTTGAACTAGAAATATGGCATAAAATTCTAGGTCATATAGGTGAAAGAACACTAAAGAAATTATGTAGGGATCAGAGTGTGCTTGGCACTCCAAATGTGTCCAAGCAACACATGATTTACAAATGTGGAGCATGCCAATTTAGCAAAGCTCACACACAACCATTAAATTGGAAAGGGTACATGTATGAAGACTACTTGGAGCTTGTGCACACTGATGTGTGGGGTCCTAGCAGAGAGCCATCAATCTTAGGTTCAAGCTAATATGTTTCATTTGTAGATGATTGCAGTACATGGACAATTATTTACTTCATGAAGCATAAAGATGAGGTATATAATTGTTTCAAAAAGTATTTGGCATTCGTTGAGAACCAAACAGGTAGATGCTTTAAGAGGGTCATATCTGATGGAGGTTGTGAGTACTTCTCACATGAATTTGATTCATTCTTATAGGACAAAGGTATAAAGAGAGAAGTCACAACAAGATACACTCCTGAACTAAATGGAGTGGTAGAGAGCAGGAATAAATTGATAGTAGAGGCTGCAAGATCAATGTTGAATGAAAAGAAACTCCCAAATTACCTTTGGGTAGAGGCTCTTTCCATAGCCACATACTTGATTAACAGGCTCCCATCCAAATCCTTGGATGGAATGACATCCTATGAGGCATGGAATGGCAGGAGACCCTCATTGGACCATTGTAAAATCTTTGGGTGCATTGCTTATGCACATGTTCCCTCACAAGTTAGAGGGAAGCTTGATCCAAAAGTTGAAAAGTGTATATTTATTGGCTATGACCAAAAGAAGAAGGGATATAGGCTATACAATCCCACATGACTTATTGGAGCTAGTTCATACTTTATGTTTGGGAACCTAGCAAGGAACCATCAATTTTAGGATCCAGGTACTATGTATCTTTTATTGATGATTGTAGAAGATGGACCATCCTATACTTTATGAAGCATAAGGACGAAATATTCAATCTTTTCAAGAAGTATCTTGCACATAATGAGAATGAAACAGGCAAAACATTAAAAAGGCTAAGGTCAGATGGAGGAGGAGAATACTTCTCCCATGAATTTGATGCCTATCTCCAAGATAAAGGCATCAAAAGAGAGATCACAAATAGGTACACTCTAGAGCAAAATGGAGTGGTAGGGAGAAGCAATAGGACCATAGTTGAAGCTGCAAGGTCCACACTCAATGAGAAAAAAATACCCAATTATCTATGGGCAAAGGTTGTATCCACAGCCACCTATCTCATTAATAGAATCCCATCAAAGGCATTAGATGGGATGACACCCTATGAAGCATGGAATGGAAGAAGGCCTAGCCTTGATCATTGGAGGATATTTGCATGCATAGCCTATGCACATGTTCCATCTCAAATTGGAGGTAAACAAGAACCTAAGGCAGAGAAATGTGTCTTTATTGGATATGACTTAAATAAAAAAGGGTACAAGTTGTATAATCCAAGTACTAAAGGTTTTATTGTTTGTAGAGATGTTGTTTTTTTTATGAGAACAACTCTTGGTTTGAAGATGATTGTAGGAAAGTCAAGCTACCTTATGAACTAGAGGAGGACTTTCCAACATTGCAGAAGGTAAATGATCACCTACATGAAGATACAAGTGATTTTGATGATGATCAAAAGACACCAAAGAGAAACATCAAGGAATGGATCAATAAAGGCAAAGAGAAGATATAGTATTTGAGAGATATTGCAAAATCTTCTCAGCTAACAATAAGAAGATCAAGTAGGGAAAAGAAGAAGTCAGAAAGGTATGGATTTGACACCTCTCTAGTCACTAAGCAATCACTCTATATTGCTCAAGATATAACCTCAGAGGAGCCATCAACATTTGTAGAAGCTAATAAGAAATCGGACTAGAGAGAAGTAATGGAAGAAGAAATTGAATCTCTTCAACAGAATCAGACATGGGACCTAGTTCCCAAGAAGTCATCCATGAAGATCATTGGATCTAGATGGATCTATAAGGTAAAACAGATTTCAAATGGTTCAATAAATAGGTGTAAAGCAAGGCTTGTGGCAAAAGGGTTCACTCAAACCCAAGGCATATATTATGAAGAGAATTTCTCTCCTATGGCAAAGATGCCAACAACCAGAGTTCTCATGAGTATAACTGCTTCAAGGAATTGGAGCATCTATTAGATGGATGTAGAAAATGCATTCTTGAATGGTTGGATTTCAGAGGAAGTGTACATGGCACAACCTCCTGGATTTGTAGATGAATCACATGTTGAGTATGTATGCAAACTCAGGAAAGCTCTCTATGGACTAAAGCAATCTCCCAGAACTTGGAACCATAGACTAGTCATATTCATGCAGGACAAAGGATTCAAACTAAGCAAGGTCGATTCTTCACTTTTCATTAAGAAGTGTAAATTTGAAGTTATATACTTCTGTGTATATGTAGATGATATCATTCTTATAGGTGATGATGCTCATGGAATCAGAAAGGTTAAAGCCCAAACGAAAGAAGAATTCAAGATAAGTGATCTTGGATTGCTCACTTATTTTCTTGGATTGGAAGTAGCATACATAGATCAAGGAATGTTCCTTACAGAAAGGAAATACATTAAGGATATGATTGTAAAGTTCAAAATGCAAGACACTAACGTTGCAGGTACTCCCATGGAGGTCAATCACAAATTAAGTGCTCGTGAAGGAGAACTTATTGAAGACATTACAAGCTACCAAAGTCTAGTTGGAAGCTTGAACTATGCTACCCTAACTAGGGTAGATATATGCTATGGAGTAAGTGTGTTTAGCTAATTCATGGACACTCCTAGGAAACCTCACATGGATGCAGCCAAGAGGATATTGAAGTATTTGAAGGGAACACTTAATGAAGGCCTATATTATCCTTACACATCTGATTTAAATGTGAAGCCATTCAGTCATGAAAATTGGGTAGGTTCAAAACATGATAGAAGAAGCACATCGGGATACCTATCATTTGTAGCTACAAAGCTTATTTCTTGGTCCTCAAAGAAGCAACCTACTGTTGCTCTTTCCTCAACTAAATCTGAATATAGAGGGTTAGTAAATGCAACACAAGAGGCTATGTGGTCAAGACCCTATAAACAGATTTAGGTTTGGAGTTTGGCACTCCATTTATATTTGGAGATAACACGAGCTCACTTCAATTAGCTGCTAATCCTATCTTTCATGCCAAGACTAAGCATATAGAAGTCCATTATCACTTTTTTAGGGAAAAAATTGCAAGAAAGGAGATACAATTATCCTATGTATCAACTCATATGCAGTATGTAGACATGGTGACCAAATCATTGGATGGAAGCAAGCTTAACATGTTTAAATCCATGATTGGATTGTAGGAAATACCCAAGGATTGAACAATCAGGCATCTTAGGCTTCCAGGGGAGCTATTGGTACATTCGGCAAGCCTTGATGCTTGACCAAATATCAAGGGTTTATCACATAGCATTTTTTTATCACTCATGGAGTACATATGAACACCTCTTGTAAAAGCATAGAGTTTTACTCTTGAGATATAAGTGAAAGAAAGTGATTGAGGGAATCTCGTGGCATTATGAGTCACATATCACAACCACCTAGTGGTTGGAATCAAATCAATCCCCACCCAAAAATAAGGAACACATCTAGGTGGTAGAATTCAAAATTCAAACTCTATTCATGAGTATAAAAACACATGACTTTTAGTTGTGAAAACTAGAGCAGAGAAGGAGGAGTCATTGAGCTTCACATTTGTGGCTACACTAAGCCCACATATGTATGAGTAAGATTACATTATATCCCTTTTATTATACTTTCATAATCATTTACATTTGATTCACTAAGTGCAAGTCATTCTCTGTTTAGTGTTGTCTATTTCAAAGTCATCATCTCAACGATATTGATGAATTGAATTCTATATGTATACTCAACACTTTGATATGGTTCAACTATGAATGAATTGCATGCCTAGTTTACATTTTAGATATCAATTTTCACATCATTTGATTCATTAGATTATGAGATAAGTTCTCTGCAAGCAACCTATGTCTACATACTATCATCTTCCTAAAAAGTTGGCATTACATCCTCAACTTCTTAATATCATTTCTCATCATATAATCACTCTAAATTAGTGACATAACTTCTAATAGTTAGCTAAGGTCTTCACTTAGCTATGTCTAAATGCTCTTAGGTTAATTGTTATCAGCAAGTGAGCACTGAGTATTTTTATGAGAGGAATCAAGTCCATAAATGGCAAGTTTTTGGAGTCATTCAATATAAAAGTTATCTGTTTTGCTATAACTATTTGAGGATGATGCTCCAAGGTACATAGTGCATCCAAATGCATATTTGGGAAGCTAACAGTGTCCACTAACCTACTTTTAATTTACATTAGAAGGTGTAGAGTAGGATTTTTGCAACACCACCTCATCTTTGGAGTGTATCCAACCATCTCATCACAATGGACTTCCCATAGAATTGGTGAGTGATAGAGGAACCCACTTTTTGAATGAGGTAATAGAATATCTTTTACAAAATTTCATGGTGATCTATAAGAAATTGGCACCATATCACCTACAATTGAATGGACCAGCAAAGAGTACTAATAAAGTATTATGTAAGATATTGATGAAGCTTGTAGATAACAAACATTTTGACTAAGAAAGGTAGCTACATCATGCTATTTAGGAAATTTAGGTGACTTATAAAACAATACTCAATTCAACCTCCTTCGAAATGATGTTTTTGCCAAAATTTAGTGCTACCACTAGAGTTCTTGATACCCATGCTAAGAGTAGCACAAGAGCATCAACGAAAGGGCCACAACTATCATTGAGGTTCATGAACCCAAAGCATCTAGAAGAGAATAGATTAAGGGCAACAATAGGAATATACACAATGAAGAGAAAACAAAAGGCTTATTTTGATGCACATGTGAAGGAATAATGCTTAAAGGTTAGCAATTTACTCTATGTGTACACTTTGAAACAACATGCTCAAAAATTAGAAAATGATGCATATGGACTCATGAATCTTAATAGAATTTCAACTAGTGATGTAGTGAAATTAGCCACCTTAGAAGGAGGTGTGATGAAAAACTACATCAACTGGATGTAGAGCTAAGATTTTCAAGAACCACTAATGGAGGAGATATTTAAATGACTTAACGTGGCTAAAAGCATAAAGAAGATGAAAAATGCATAAGAAGAAGCATGGGGTGAGTCCCTAGAATTCCTTTAACATATGAAGTTGAGATGATAGGGCATATGTCATCATAGGAATACCAATGCTGAACCACTTTACCTTCTCATTATCAATCGTGCTCTAGACGTCCCTTAATATCACATGGCAATGTGTGAGACTAGAACGAATACCTCCATTCGAATAGTGGATAGAAGACCATTCATTTATATAGAGCTAGGGCAAGGTACTACAATCAAGCTGATTAGAGCCTACATTGATTCAAGAGCAACCACTAGTGCCATTAGGTATTCATGCTATCATGACATGAAAATACAAGTGAATCTGATTGAGCCCTTGATCGTAGGACTAGGAGGAGTGGAGAGCCCTTGCATTGGTAAGGTGAAAGTTCTTATCCTCATACAAGACATCCCATTGATATTAAAAGCTATTAGTTTGCCCTCATAAAGATATCACAAAAGCTTTAATAATTGGCCAAGATTGGATCTATGACCATGCAATCGACTTGAACCTTTGAAGACCTCTTCTTTATGTTCGGTTTAATAAATAGCATCTTATGGTAGAGTGGAAGACTTTTTGAGACTTTTAGCTCTAAATTAGTGGGAGAGCTAAAGACTCTCGAATTTTTTGGCTCTCTATCCATCGTAGAGCTAAATACTCTCAAGCCTTCAAGCTCTTAATCTATTGAGCAATTGGAGACTCGTGGGCTCTCTAGTGATAAGTCCACTCATTGCTCATGCACTCCTAAGTGTGTTATGAACAATGCCTCCCTTCCTGATTGATAGTTCATGCAAGTGATGGATCCCCCTTCTTTTTGAGAGAAAATTTTATTAATGATGGCTTAACTATAGGAGAGTAAGAAAGAACGAAGAAGGACCATAAGAAGCAATGCTTGCCTACACCCTTGTAGAGCAACCAATGCAAAAAGCAACTTATTCTAGTAAGGCATGAAGGAGGTGTGGTTGAAGAAAGGTGAACAATCGGTTGTTTTACCAAAACAATTTCCATCATAAAAAAATCAAAGATGAAATTAAGGGCAAAAATGGACCATGAAGGAAGAACATCAACCTCCAATAATCTGAGAAATTCAGATGCTCGAGTAGTAGAGGACAACATGCCCCAATAGCTCATGTATTGGGGTGCATAAGACTTGCTTACATGCCTAGATTCCTCCTTCCAGATCATCTACCTTGGAATAAGCCTTCTCATCTTTATTCTCCATTTGGAAGAAAATCCACTATAAATGTGAAGCATTGTAAACATTCTCCTATGATTGTTTGGAAATGGGTGCCTAAATAGTGCTAGGACCAAAAATCTTCATTATCATCTCACAAATTGTATAAATCATTCACCTCACCTTGTAACCCCATAAGGAAACCTCTAACTCATAAGCAACTTTGTAAAAAATCCATATCTCACGAGCCTTGTAACATACACATAAAGCATCAAAAGCATAGTGAGCTTTTGCAGTACCCAAATTATGCATATAGGGAGTCTATGATGTGCATTAGGCACAAGTTCAAGAAGTGCACCACCACCACAATGGGATAGCTAAGAACCATGTCAGTATTGGAAATGGACCGAGCTCTTTCCATACTCGGATAAAAGTCTATTTCCATATTAATATATTTTTTATTATGTAGTAGATAATTATCATGATAAACACTCTGAAATGTAAACTTCAGGCCTGTTAATAGTAGGTTCTAGTCTAAGGACATTTGATTACTAGTCCTTACCTATAGAGGTGTACCCTCTACTACATCTACCAATGTTGGCGAGATTACAAGGTCCCATACGGATTGCAAATCCACCAGCCATCCCAAGTGAAAGAGTACACACTAAGTCGCACTACTTTAAAGGATTTCTAGGAACCCTAGGCAACACCTCACATATCTAGGAATCCAAGATAGAGTTTGCTCACCCATGGGGCACATTTCAATTTTTCTTGCAGGATTTTGAGGCCTTAAAGAAATTTGATGAATTTAAACCTATGTGGGAGAAGGCATCACAGGATGTGTATTTTGGCACCTTTGTCCCGAAACTAGACTTTCTTAGGTGTTATTAGCTACTACATACTCTATAGTTCGATGTGAACAAAGACATTCCAGGGACCTTTTTGCATCCCTCATTGTTTCCCAATCAACACCTAAAAGATTCAAGTTATCGCATAAGTTGGTTTGAGAAGTTTTCTAGACACACATTTCAATAGAGAAAGAAGTGCTTATACCCAAAGAAATGAAGAAGAGTGATGTTTTGAAACTTTTGCAAATGCCAGCTATCACACCACACATCTCCACTCGGCTCCATATGTGTATGCAACATTTTTCATTTTCAGGGTAGGATAGATTCACTCAACCTCATAACAAGAGTTGATTTAGTCTACATCTGGTACACCATGCACAATTAAAGATTGTGGCTCTATGTGGATAATCGCAAATGACCAAGAAGACAAGTGTTAAATGGACATTGCACCATTACTAGAATTGTTTACATGTGCTTGTCTTACAACATTCCAACTAAGAGAGCCCTCACTAGGGTTCAATTACAAGCATTGAAGGGGAGCAAGTCATCCTCAAGACAACCAATGAAATGACTGCAGACCAATATTTCCTATATATAACCCTTTGACACAATATTCATATTAGAATAGTTATCCTAGGACCTCAAACTTTAGTTCCTCTATTTACATTCAGACGCACCGAGCAACTCTAGTTGTTATAGCTAATGTACAAAAATCACAACCTAGAATAGAAGAGGAAGCAACGGCAACTGAAATCGATATAAAAGAAGGGCTCGTACCCCCCATTGGTTCAGATTTTTTCTTTCTTGTTACAAATACAACAAAACAAGCATTTCAAACTCTAAGATCTGATTTCAAACCACATTCGACTAATTTTTTGAGAGTTTTAGTGCTTGGATGTTTGTTACTTCTCCCTGACTAATCGGTATGAGGACACATCAAGAGGATGAGGAAAGACTATTGATGGAAGACAAAGAAGAAAGAACAACTGAGTGACATGATGAAAATGAGGAGCAACAACTCACAAAAGAAGAACAAATAACATACAGATTATCGCAACATTTTAGAGGTTACATGCAAATATGGCAATTGTAAGGGCTAGAAATGAGCTTAACAAAGAGGAGAGCCACTCGATGCTACAATAAGAATTAGGGAACAACAAGTTCAAAGAACCCTTCACTGAAACAATGCATACATTGAGTTAAGAAATTGGGGTTCTTGATGTAGTTTATTTCCTAAGCAACCATCTTCTAGCTAGGTATGATGCTCGCCCAATCCAACTTCAACCATTCCAAGGTAAAATTATTAATGTGTGAATCCTGCCCAACTTCTATCGGCAATCCACACTTAGAGGACACACCCCACCATCGATTCTTCCCATTTATTTGTCTCCATTTTCCATTGATTATTCTCCATGCCTCACTACTAGCCTCATGTACGAAAGCACTACATCCCACTTTGAAAGACCAGCACATCATGAAAGAAGTTGGAGAAGCTTGGAGAGGCTTGGAAAGTTGAGTTGTCAAGTGGTGAAGTTGGTCCACCAAACCAACACAAGACCAGCCCTAGCTCTTTGGATATGTAAAGTAGACCTTTTATGATTGTGGTAGGTGCAATAAAACCCAATAGGTACTTTGGAACATCAACAAGAACAAGTTGATGCAAAACAAATAACTTGCACCTTGACTAGCTCACAAAAACCTTCTAAAAAAGGATGGAAGTTGTGAGTTCAAACACTGAGAGCATCCATCACAATAACAATTGGAAAAAGTCCTCTTATGGGAGTGTCATACATAAGGTTTTCTTGCTAAAATTCATAAATTCTCTCTAATTTATAACAACTATAGAAGGAGCACTTACCTTAACATTGAATTGGTGTCTTCCTGATTTTTTAGGGATGTGCAAAGAATGACCTCAAGATTGAAAAGCTTAAATTTATCTTAAAGTAATGCACCAAATGACGTGAACATTTTTTTCCACATAAAATATAAGTTATAGCATTTCAATGAGTTCATAAATACTTGATTTAGAGCTATGTAGAGAGAGCAACAATCTCTCCAAGTTGACTGAGTCTAAGGAAGGAGCAGAGAACAAAAATGGCACCAATAGTGATCAAAGAGTATATGTATTACTTCAAATCCACACTCTTATTAATGTACAAATGTTTTGGAGTCTTATATAGGCTCTTGAGGATATGAACATGCCTTTTCTTCATGGATTTGAATTCGAATTTAGGCATGTTTGGTAGTTTAGATTGATTGGAATTTTTTCCTACAATCTAGGAAAAGAGAAAGTTGAAGTCATATCTACCTCTTGATTGATTTATTGAGAATCAATCTCAACCACTTCTAACTCGTGGATTTTAGTCCTTTTAATCTTTCTTTTTACAAAGATTAATACTTTGGAAATTACATAAGAAGGTGATCCTATGATATCAAACTCTCAATTCAATAAATGAATTCAAATAAAACTCTACACGGAGTATATATGGCATCATTCAAATGATGGATTTCATGAAGATCATGTCCACCTCAAGCATAATGAAATCTTGATGTTCCAACATCTCCCCCTGAAAATAAAGTATGCTTGAGTCTTCATTCTCTGATAGGTTGAATACCTACCATAGCTTTGAATCTACAAAGCTTTATCACATCAACAGCCTTTGTCATCATGTCTGCTATTTGCTTCTCAGTAGGAACAAATGAAATGTCAATTTCCTTTGCCATAAGCTTCTCTCTGACAAAGTGGCTATAAGGAATTGAACTCACAACCTCTCGGTTAGGAATGTGATGGGCTAACCACTTACCCCAAAAGCCATGGTTTAGGATTACTTCCTAATCCTCTTTCTTAGGGTTTAGTTCAACCATCTCCTATCTGTCCAGGGTGTGGTTCAATCCTCTCCTACTTATCACTTTATTACAGTGGCAATGGACTTCTATGTGATTTGTCCTTGCATGAAAAATTGGATTTGCAGCTGGATGCATGGAACTTACATTATCTCCACGTAAGTGAGGTTTGGAACTTACAAGTTGTTGGAACAAAAAAATCACAAATTGGTGATTAAAAAAAGTTTGAAGCACGTTAATGATTAGATTGAAGTGAAAGAAGTCATTTGAGAAAGAGAAGAGATCTCAGAAGTAAAGCTTGTATACATATGTACATTACAGTTGAAATTCTTGTACTATGAGTATAGATAATCCTTAGGATGATAAGGAGTAATGTAATAGACGCGGGATAAGTTTAGAAACATATGTATATAAGTCAATGATGTAAAGAAATAAGTGAGAGAGTCATTAGAAGCCAAATGTCATTGTGATAGATGTGTAGAGAGTCATCTTCACATGTTAGCGTCGAGTCTTTCTCTGATTACTATCAGGCTGATCATGTGGATCAGGAAATATTTTGCACACATCTAATCTAGAAGGTAAGGAAGCTATGTTCAAAGTTTCACTATCTAATTCCTTTCATGTTGTGAATATGATCAATAGGAACATGTGTATGTAAAGTCTGTAGGTAGATCTCTCATAGTCACACACTTTTTAATGTCAATGTTTTGCTTAGATCTCAGTACACCGTGTAAAGTTTTTGATGAGTGAGCATTCAAAATCTAAGTTAGAAGATAAGGAAGCTATGGCTAAAAGCATTTAGCAAAACGGGATGTGTGCTGTGAGAAATCAACCTTAGAAGTTACCTATGTCAAAGTCGTCTGTTCAGGAAGACAGTTTCTAACATACTTTTGATCTTAAGGATCAAATTAAAGTTTTAATGATTCTTTTAAAGGAATAATGGTTGATATGATTGCACAAAAGTAGCAAGGAGATATGTGCATCATTAGTTTGAAGAAATATGAAGATATGTGCAGGTAATGAAGTCAATCTTTGAAGCAGACTTCATGAAGAAGAAAGATTCTCACTCAGAGAAGTGATAATTGAAGATTTGGTAAATGAAGGTAATATTTGTGTAAAGTTTGGTTCATAACTGATATAGAGGTGCTCTTACATCAGTATAGATCAAACCTTTGGAGATTTAGAGGTCTCCAACACAAGTCCCAAATCTGAGTACAACTCCTTGAGGCATATTGTTTTTTGAGTTGCAATAGTTAGACCTCTATATTCGACTTGAGTTGAAGATAAAGCAACTGGTGGTTGCTTCTTGAAACTCCATGACACCAACTTTGAACTTGCAAATGCTAAATATCCAGATGTACTTCTTCTCTCATCCTTTGTGCTTGCCAAATCTGCATCTAGATAGATTTTGATATCCAAATCTGAAGCATAAGGATAATAGATACCTTCATTAAGTGTCCCTTTGAGGTACTTGCATACTTTCTTTGCAGCGTTCATGTGTGGCCTTCTAGGTGAGTGCATGAACTAACTAAGCACTCCCACACTATATGATATGTTTGGTCTTGTGTGAGTAGCATATATCAAGCTATCAACTAAGCTTTGATGCTCTTTAGGATCATCAGTCTGCACACCTTCATAAACACTTAGTTTATGGTTCAATTCCAAAGTTGTACCTGCAAGCTTTGTCTTCTCCATTCTGAACTTGAGAAGAAGGTCTTGAATGTATCTTCTCTGAGTTAGATACATCCCTTGATTTGTATAAATCACTTGCATACCTAGGAAATATGTGAGCTTACCTAAGTCACTGATTTTTAACTCCTCTTGCATGTGTCTCTTTATCCTTTGAATGTCATTAATATCATCACTTGTCACAATAATATCATCTACATATACACATAGATAGATAACCTCATTTTGATCCCTTTTCATGAGTAGAGAAGGATCTAAGTTGCTAGGTTCGAGCCCTTGATCTTGAAGGTATGTAACCAACCTATAATTCTAAGCTCTATGAGCTTGTTTCAATCCATACAATGCTCTCTTAAGTCTGCAAACACAAGATTTATGATTAGGGTTTTCAAAACCTAGTGGTTGTGACATGTATATCTCTTCACTTATCCAACCATTTAGGAATGTATTTTTCACATGAAGTTGCAGGAGTCTCCAATTCCTTGCAACACCTACACTTATAAATGTTCTAATTGTATTCATCTTTGCAACTAGTGAGAATGTTTCCTCATAGTCTATACCATGAGTTTGTGAGTATCCTTTGGCAACTAATCTTTCCTTGTACCTGCAAATTGATCTATCTGAGTTTCTTTTAACTTTATATACCCATATGCGACCAATTACCTTTTGATTGGGTGACATTGGAACCGAATCCCAAGTGTCCATCTCCTTCAATGCATCTATTTCTTCTTTCATGGCCTTTTCCCAATTAGGGTTTCCCTTTGCCTCTTTATAGGTTGAAGATTCCTCTAAAATTGAGTCCTTTGCCAAGAAGATTGAATGCTTTGTCACAAATGTGGAATCATATCCATACCTTTTTGGTTGTCTTTCTCCCGTGTTGATCTTCTAGGTGCTTGCTTGGAGCATTCTCCACACTTTTGCATTTTTTCTTTGCCTCTTGTCTTCCATAGCTTGTAATCCTTTCCCTTTTCATCTTGGTCATCATCTGTATCACTTCTTGGATCTGGGACCTTTGTATCGTGCTTGCTTTCTAATTGATGAGAATCATAATCATGATCATATGGTAAATTTACCTTTTATTTGTCTTCATCATACCTATGATATTCAAACACAACATCCGTACTTCTAGTGAGTTGCTTGGTTGAAGGATTATGGAACCTGTAACCCATCTGAGTTCAGTCATACTCAATAAAAACTACCTTTGTTGCCCTTTCATCTAGCGTACCTCTTATTTGTAATGTTACATGAGCATAAGATAAACAACCAAACACCTTGCAATGTCCAAGACTAGGTTTTGTGCCCTACCATGCTTCATAAGGAGTCATACCTTGAAGTGATTTGGATGGAAGTCTACTGATAAGGTACACAACAATCGAAATAGTCTCTACCCATAGATAATGTGGCAACCTACATTTTTCAAAGATTTTCTTGAGTTTTGGGATATGAGTTTGTCTAATGTGGGAAGAGCAACAAATCATCCATATAGACCTCTAAGTTCTTACACAAGAACTCTTTGAGCACATGAAACATGAGCCTTCAAAAAAATATTAGGTACATTTGTGAGCCCAAAATGCATCACACAAAATCTAAAGATACCCCATTGAGTGGCAAAGCCATCTCATGTTGATCTTCATAGGAAATGGCTACTTGGTTGTAGATTGGAAATCCATCAAGGAAGCTATACTCATCTTTTCCTCCTACACGATCCAGAAAAATGTTCTCTAATATGAATGCAATAAATATCTCATATTGTGGTGTCAATTACTTTTTGCAATTTAATACACACACATACACACACACACACTTTCCCGTTTTTCTTAGGAACTACCATCATGGGGGACACCAATTTCGTATGCTAAATCTCATAGATAAATAAACCTTTTATCAACATATGAGTTTCTTCTTCAATTTTAGATATGTACCTATCATTGTAAATGTATGGCTTTTGTTTTTTTGGCTTGGATTCTAAAGTCATGGGGATCATATGTGAACAAATGTCTTGATCCACCCCTTTCAAATCCTTGTAAGTCCAAGCAAACATGATTCGATATTCTCGTAAGATATTGGTGAACTCTTGTTCTCCCTTAAAAATTTAATCATTTCCTATGTATCTTAAGCTCGGTTTGTTTCTTGTTATGGTAAGCTTCTCCATGAGAGAATCCCTTTTTTCCATTCTCACCACAATCCTTGTATCTTCTCTTTCATATTTGGAACTTCAAACAAGGGTTCCTGTTCCTCATGTGTAGATGAGTCCCTTTTTCTGTTTCTTTTTCTTGTTTTCAATTTCAACTTGCATGGTTAGAAATACATCGTTCTTGCACTCATTTCATTCATGGATCTTAGCAACTACTAAGTGAAAATATTCTTCCTTCGAGTGACAAAAAGGATGTATTCTAGGTCTTCATTGATTTCTTTTTCACATATGACCATAATAGAATCACATTTTTTTATTATCAATTTGCATATGAATACTAAAATGTGATAGCTGTCCTCATCACAATGGGTAGTCCATTGTTCTTCATTTAGAACTATGTCCATTGTATCTAGGATTGCAACTCAGCCATGGGGTTCAAATTCTTCATTTGGAAATATCATAGGTGCATAGGTTGGGTCTTGAATTGATCTACTATTTTCATATGCTTCTATGTCTCTAGACTTTAATAATCTCTCCTCTTCTTCCACAATTTTACACATCCATAAGTGGGTGTCATCATGCATCTATGAAGGATCTCAACTTATGGAGTGTACAAACTCGATACCTTCCCAATCTTTATTAGGATTCCACTATAATGGTGGTATGTCTATATGAATATAATCCTTAAAATTCACCTTGGTAGTTACCCCTTAGTGTTCTAAGTAAGAAAAAAAATTGCTTCTCCGATCTTTCACTATTTGCAATTGTTTCATAAAGCTTCTATCCAAGATCATCTCATAAACATGGTTCTTTCTAAACTTGCATATCATAAAGGCATTTTCAAACTCTACACTACAAATGGTGAGAGTGATTCCTTCTAAAAATCCTAATGGTTTTTCTATGTGTCCACCTACATTGCAATTTCATTTGTGTGGGTCTCAAAGCTACCTTGCCCCATCATTTTCATAAGGAATTTGTGGCAATGGCAACTCTTACTCCTGAATGTAGGATTTCCTTAGTCGTATATCCTTGGTAGGTGATTGGGAGATAAATGTTTCCTTTGTCTCCTTCGATCATATCTCCTATCTTGTCTATGGGAATCTTTGGGGTCATTAGCTAAAAAAAATAAACCTCCATGGGCCTTGTAAGGATTCCTATTGTTTAGGGATTAAGCTTAATCTTGTACTTTGTTAAGGGAACAAAGTGCATTTAATAGAGCAATTTTTATTAGGCTCAAGAAGGTTTTTTTTTTAGGCTAAGCTAGTATCATCTCTATCTTTTGCATAAAGAGAGAGAGAAAATCCAATTTCCACCTCATCAAATCCATCCATCTATATGAATAAAAAAATGAATTTTATGAAAAAGTCTTTTTTTCAACTATTCTTTATTCAAAATGGCCCATACTTTTATGCATATGTGAGAGGTTACGTTTTTAGTACATTTTTTATAAAAAACACTTTAAGAAAACATGCTTTTGAAAATCCCTCCAAAAGTTAAGTGCCACATCATCAAACTCGTAACTTTGGTTGCTCGAAAACATGAATTTTTGAAAAAAAAACTTATTATTACTCTTAAACACTAGAAAATTCATTTTGACCAATCCACATACCAAAACACTATTTTCGGCTCGAGTTTTCAAACAACATGGTGCTCACATGTACTACAAACATGAAACTAGCATGAACACATGCTGCTCATTCAACAAGTGTACATGTTTGTGTTCCAACAGAATTTGCACCAACAATTAGGGATAGCAATGATGAAGATTTTGAAAATGAATGACGTGCAACTAGAGAGAAGAATATTGATCTTTGGGTTAATGGTTTATTGTATCCCTTAGATTTAATGTCTAATTTTCATGCTAGATTCATAGTCTCTCCACGTTTCTACAATACCTTGGTAGTGGTGAAGCTAGACTGCTAGGCTATTGCAAATGATTGTCTAGCCATTCAACATCTATTGAAAATTATTGGATGCAACAATGTCATCACAACCATTTGAAGATACACACTTTAGAAAGTGCTGTTAAATCTCTCGAAGAGCACAATAATATACTCCAACAAGATGTGGAAGAAAAGGAGAGCACAATAATATACTCCAACAAGATGTGGAAGGAAAGGAGAGCACAATTACAAAGTTAAAACCCAATCTAATACAACCAAAAGAGACTCCACTTGGTATGAGATACAGGAAATGACCATTATCATCCTTTCAAGATCTTTCAACTCGTGGTCGAGCATGAAAGTGAGATGTTTATGCACTTAGCTTTGTGTTTCATTTGTTTATTTATGTTTCAAGACTTTTAGATTGAGTCTCTTATTAGGCAAGTCATTTGTTGAAGATGCTAGCACTTCATCAACAATAGAGCATCAATTTAAGTGCCTGAAATGTTGTTTGAGCAACAAGCATGTGCTTATGATTTTGGAGTCACCAATAGGAAATCACATCAAGACCCAAGTGATTAAAGATTTTTTAGGCAACTTAGAAGATATTATTACTCCTAGGGAGGTATAGATGGTCTGTGTTGAAGCAGGTGTTAGTATAGAGCATACATTGCATTTTGTAATATTTTGAAGTAAGCACTACAAAACAAAGGTATATTGCAAAGTACTTTCCCATGCCCTTACAAGTTATCTCTAAAGAAGAAGATGACCAATGAGGATGTAGCTAATACTCTTGGCAATTACTTGCATATAGAAGATGTTATGCCTGCATCCATTTATCATTCTGCTATGTCGAAGAAAGAGTTGACTAATTAATCTAGAAATGGATTCATCTAGACAAATTACAACAATATATTTGTTAATTTGGAGAGGCTTTAAAGGGAAATGGTTAAATTTTACAAATATACAATTCAAGGTATATCCATTGCTATGATAATGAAATTCATGGTATTTTTATTAATATAACATTTGTTGTTTGATGTAGAATGATGTTCCAAACCTAAGTTTATATTGAAGCTAGAGGAATGTCAAATCATAAAGGGATGATGTATGTAGAGACTTAGTGTGACACACATGAATGAAGCTATGGCCCATGCCACTATTCATAAAAGTGAAAACTCTACCCATCACTTTACATATAGTTTTCAATATGAGAAAGAATATGGTGGTTAGGTGCTATTGAAGTACCTAAAGAATCCAATCATGTTATTTCATGGGTTTTGAATAGGACCCCATGGATCACAGAAGTGCTAACTTCTCAAATTCGTGGTTCAAAATCAATGTAGAAGGCCTAGGTGATTTTGAGATAGAATGGCACTTGGGTGGAGACTTAATGATGACGATGACAAAGATGCATTTCCATCTACTAAATGGGATATACCTTTAATGATGTGTCCCACATTAGGTACACCCAATCGTGAAATGTACGATAAAGATTGGAATCTCATTATTCCACTTCCTTTATGTAATGTTCACTTTTGTACCTTGTGTGCCTTCATGAGAATTTTTGATAGACTATTGAATCTCCATACAGAATATGCATGTGCCATGAAGCCAATTGATAAATCTGTACAAGCTATACAAGAATTTGAGGAACTCCTTAATTCAATTGGTCATCATGGTGGAAATGTAACCCTAGTTGCTAAGAAATTTGAGGAATCTCAAGATAGTTTACAACGTGTCAATGACAGTGAGTAAAGCAAGAGGTACTAGCACTCAAAATAATGAACATTATGAGCTATGGAAAGACCTATGCATGATCACAATAAACAATGATTCTCAAGTTGATCTTTGTAATAGTAGAAGAAGGTTTGTTCATGCTTAGATAAGTTGGTAGGCTTAATGGGTCTTACTAGCTCTAGAGATATTCAACATCAATTGTTTTAGGAGACATTAGTGGAGTTCACCAAGTGTTTCATTCAATCTTGGGGAGAGAGGAATATAACGCACTACATTGTAAGTCTATTCCATCTTTCAAATTGTTAATTTCATTTACTTTTTTTTAATGTACTTAATGATTTTTAGCATATTTCATTTGTACATGGAGAATTTTTCATGCATTGAGATGGGTCATTGGAGTTTTTTAGTACCCAAGGAATGGAGACGTCACACTACAAAAACACACAACATGGTGGTGGTCTAATGCAATCAAACTATATGGAGGAGATGTTTAATTGGTTTTAACGACTACATTCTCAAGAAAGTTTTTTGTGGAACAATCTAGGGAGTCACATTTGGCATAAGCTGCAAGAATGATGCAACACAACATTTCTAGTGAGAAATGGAAGTCATCATTAGGACCTCTACATCATGCTCAATGGAGTGCTAAAAGGCTACAAGAGCATTCATCTTGGAAGTAAAGTGACTTCATTATATTCCATTATGAGGTAAATCATAGGATTAATATAATCTTGGTTTCAATGTTTTATTCTTTGTATCACTATATTCTTTATGTTGCTAAACTAATTTTGTCCATTCTAGTGTGAACAAACAGTTTTAAAAATCACTCTCTAAATAGAGAGAACTCACTTCATTTCACACTTTTAGAACTAGAGAGAATGGCATGCACTAAGAAAACTACAAGAAAAGATGGTATGATCTATCCTAGCCATATTGAAGGAACACAAGGCCCACCATGTTTGCAACCCCACCGAAGACCTTGAAGTGGTTCTCACACCACTTCTAGGCATCTCTCACATGATGGCACACTGTCTAGGAGCAATCCATCACGAGAACATGAAGTGAAAAATCAACAAAAGGACTGATCTCAAGGATTGTCAAATTTAGAGTTTGATGATGAGCCACTAGAGAAGGCACCCATAAAGGCAAGACCAAAATAGCTGGTGAGGGGAAGGGCTATACGAGAAAGTGATTTCAATCTAGAACCATCGACTAATGAAGAAAGGAGAACTCAACCACCATGGATTCAGATGCACATTGCTATGAGCCATAAGGTAACACATAGAGGCAAGACACTTCCACACAGATAAGGCCAAATACCAACTGAGGAGGAAACAGAGAAAAGTCCACACACACACATCAACAACAGAATGTGGAAGATGAAATTGGACCTTCACATCATGTATATCGGAGAAAATAGAATTATCAACCATGACATATACCTCAAAGACAACCTAACATTCCTCCCAATGCAAGAGCTCCACAAAGACGATGAAGACACCGTAGAGCACTTGCAAAGATACGACACAATCAGAAATCAGTTGAGCTTCTCATACCATGAAGAGCATTTGCAAGAGAGGTAAAGGAAGAACTACAAAGCTATTGTGCAAGTCTATGAATATAGGGGATATCACTTGAGGCACTTCAAGAGGTAGTAGAGGACTACCTCATCTCCATGCTTGAAGACTCTAACCTATATGCTATCAATGCCAAGAGAGTAACCATACAATCCATTCAACTAACAAGAATAAGAGGAAATAATCCATGACCTTTGTAATTTGTAGTTTTTGCAAAGCATCTTTTGCAATGTACTTCAATTATGAATGGAATGTTTTGTCTTAATCCATATTCTATTTGTTTTTTTTTTCTCTCTCTCTCTCTATGACTCTCATCTCTTATTTATCTTGTACCTAAATTTTGAAAAGAGAAGTTAATTTTATCTTTTTCTTTGCACATTATCTTCCATAAGTGCTTAGGGTCTACATATAGAGTAGTTAGGGTTTATGCATGTAGTTTTGACTTTATTCCAATTGAGTATGGTCAATTTGTGACTATTCAATCCTTCCCTAGGTTCATAAAAGCATAAAACCCCGAGCCACAAAAACATAGGACTCAGGCCTTCAAAAGGTTTTGCACGCCTAAATCTCGTGTTTTTGTGGCTAGGGTTTTTTGGCATTTATAAACCTAAGGAATGCTAATAATGTATTTTAATGAACCTAAAATAGGATTTCAACAAGTCTAAGCTAACAATAGTTATCAAACTTTACATTTAGACTGCCTAGGGTTTATTTTTGTACTTGGTGGCCTCATTCCCTTTATATTTTGACTCCTTATGAATGTACTAAGCTTGAATAGTCTTCAAAACTCCAAAGATAGTCTTGAAAATGTTAAAAATGACCGAGCCATAGAAACACATGATTTAGGCCTGCAAAATATTTGTAGGCTTGAACCTCATGTTTCTATGACAGGAGCTATTTTGGCAGAATTAGGCCTTTAAGATGCATATAGATGGAGATAAGAAAGCTTTTGACTACATACAAAGTGTGGTTGCTTGCATAAGCTGAAAAGATTCTATAGATATGTTAGTAGTAGGCCTCATAATAATAGGAAACAGATTTTCCATTGCTTAAACATTTCATAACTTAAAATGGATTAGACAACATATGAAAAAGACATTTATTTATCCAAAATATTGTTGATATATTTAGGTAGTGATGTGTGTGAACACTCTAGGACCACCGGGGCACTTTTTTCCCTCTTTAGGAGGTTTTTTTCCCCCGAATTGTATATACGCCTATTGCCCTATTGGGCTACTTATCTTTGTACATTCTCTAGTAATACATTCAGCCTTGTGTGTTGTGCTCCAAGCTTCTTCTTCTTCCTTGTGTTGTTCGCGTGCTTCCGCAGACCTCTAACTCCAACAATTGGTATCAGAGCAGGTCGTCGCTTCTTCTAGGGCGCCGTCGACACTCCTCCGTTTGCAGTCTCAGATCCGCACGAAATTTGGTGAGCATACTCGTTTCGGCCTCCGAATGCACTATCGCAGTGCTTGTGCAGGCTATTTTGTCCTTTTGTGCCAAAGGTATATACTAGTTTCTGTTCGCCAGTTTAAGCATCTCGAAGTCTGCTACAGGTCTAGCAGAACTCGTTTGGGCAGTTCCGTTCAACTTTTTGAGATACAGTCAATTTTTTGCATCAAGGTATTTTAGTCACCGGCCATGGATGAAAGCAGTGATGTATTCCGTATGTTGGCTGTTGAGGATAAGTTGGATGGTACCAACTACCCATTATGGGCTTATATGATGCGACATGTACTGGTTGCAAAAGGATTGTGGAACATTGTGCAAGGTGTTGAAAGATATCCTGTTACACCTGTAACGACAGGTACTGCAAATACAGGTGTTGGAGCTGATGAAGATGGTGTCGAAGATGATATTCCGCAGATTCCTGTTCGTGCTTCTGTTTCTGTTGCACCTACTGCAGAGCAGATTTGTTGGGATGGCAGAGATGCCCAGGCACATGCATTGATAGCTTTGTCTGTCAAACGTGCTATTATTCCTCACATTCACTCTTGCAGAACAGCAAAGGATGCTTGGGATACACTTACCACTTTGTACCAGGCTAGGAATGAGGCTCATGTTGCTTACCTTCGAAAACAGTTGGAGAGTGAGCACATGAATGAAGGTGATTCTATGGACAGTTTTCTTACAAAGATCAAAGACCTGAAGGAACAATTGATTTTTGCTGATGAGGTTATACCAGATAGCTCACTTGTGCAGACCGTTCTGAATGGTCTTCCTGATTCATATCAGAGTTTTGCCTCTACTCTTTGGTTGATGATGAAAGGCAATCCGAATGCCTTGTCATTTGAGGAATTAGTCTCTGTTCTGTTGCAGGAAGATCAGTCTATGCAGAACAGGTCCATTATGCGTGTTGCAGATCAAACTTTCCTGGCTAGTCAGAAGGGCAAAGGAAAATGGAGCTCTTCTACTAGTAAGCAGAAATCTGCAAATGCTGCACAATCGAAGAACCAGGATAAAGACGAGAAGAAATTAGAAAAGCAGAAATTGTTCTGCAAGTACTGTAAAGGAAATGATCATATTATAAAGAACTGCCCAAAACTGGCTGCTAAAGAGGCAAAGACGAAAGAGGCTGGAATGGTTGTTGCAGAGGCCTCTACACCAAAAACAGAGTCTGCAAATCTTGTGCAGGAAGAAGAATGGGTGTTTACTACTATCTGCAGTTTTGACCCATCTTCTCATGATCAGTGCATGTCTGCAGTAGACTCAGATGTTTGGTACTTTAACAGTGGGGCGACCAAACATATTACCTCGCAGCGTAGTTTCTTCTCTTCACTCGAGCCTGCCCCTACAGAGAATACTGTCACATGCGCCAATAACTCCTCTTATCGTGTTATGGGAGTTGGTAACATCATTCTGACTACTGCTGATGGTAGTTCTTTCACTTTGTCAGATGCTTTATTTGTGCCAGGGATAAAAAAGAACATGTTATCAGTTTCTGCATTAGCCAAGATTGGCTTGGTTGTGAAATTCGTTGATGACAGGTGTACAGTCCATGATCTCTCAAATGGCGATGTGATTATTGCTTCTGGCATTTTATGTTGTGGGCTGTATAAGCTCATAGACTATGAAAGATCTGTGAATGATTCGGCATGTGCAGTTCATGATTCTCAGGCTATGTCAGATGCAAAGCTTTGGCATGCACGCTTTGGTCATCTGAATTTTGCTAGTTTGTTACGCCTGTAGAAATCTGAAAATGGTGTCCTCTTTGCCCAAACTTGAGGCACCTGGAAAACATGTTTGTGAAGGCTGTATTTTGGGCAAAATGCAGCATTCTTCCTTTCCAAAAGATGGTTCAGTTTGGGCTACGCAGAAATTACAGCTTGTACATAGTGATGTCTGTGGTCCTATGCAGACACCCTCTTTTGGAAATTACCTTTACTTCGTGACTTTCATTGATGATTTTTCCAGGCATGCATGGGTACATCCACTCAAAACAAAGTCCGAAGTGTTCATGTGCTTCAAACAGTTTTTGCTTTTGGCTGAAAATCTGTCAGCATGTAAAATGGGCAACCTCTGTTCTGATCGAGGGGGGGGATATATGTCTTCAAATTTTAATGCATTTGTGGCTGAACGTGGGATAAAACACCAGTGTACAGTGCCGTATACACCTCAACAGAATGGAGTTGCTGAACGAAAGAACAGGTCACTCATGGAGATGGCGAGGTGCATGGTCAAAAGTCAGGCTTTACCACATAGTTTCTGGCTTGAGGCTGTCATGTGTGCAGCATATGTACTGAACAGGTGTCCCACTAAAGCGTTGCAGTCTATCACTCCATATGAGGCTTGGCATGACCGCAAGCCATCTGTTGCTCATCTGCGTGTTTTTGGTTGTTTGGCATATGCATTAGTGCCTGAACAACATCGCAGAAAATTGTATGATAAGGCAGTAAAATGTATTTTTGTTGGATACAGTTCTGAAACTAAAGGCTGTCGTCTGTATCATCCACAGACTAAACGCATTCTGGTTAGCCGTGATGTTGTCTTTGTGGAAGATGCTATTCAGCCATTGCTTTCATGTACTAAGGAGACATTTGTTAGCTCCAAAGACATGTATGATACTTTGATGCCTCTTTTTACAGGTGGACAGGCTAGTGCTGGTCCTAATGAGGCAACTTCTCAGCCTTTGCAGGTTTCATATGATGATGCAGATCATTCCATTTCTGATGCAGATTTACATGATGCACTTGTTGATGAGAGAGCTGATATTGAGCAGGCAAAAACTATGCCAAAATGGCTGGTGTAGACTTTGCGTGACAGCAAATTAGATGCACCTTTGTCATATCGTACTCGTTCAGGCTCTCATAGTGCCTCCTTTGCATCAGATTGCTATGCTATGGCTGCATCTAGTCTCTGTGATGAGAATGAGCCTGTTTCTTTTGATGAAGCACAAAATTCAGAAAATTGGATGGCTGCTATGCAATCTGAATATGATGCTATAATGAAGAATGGTACATGGTCTTTATGTGACTTGCCTCCTGGCAAGAAGGCCATTGGCACTAAGTGGGTATACAAGCTGAAGCGTAAACCTGATGGTACAGTTGACAGGTATAAGGCTAGGCTTTTTGCAAAGGGTTATGCACAGGAAAGAGGCATTGATTTTGATGAGACCTTTGCACCTACATGCCGTATGAGTACTGTTCGGAGCATTTGTGCACTTGCAGCCCATCATGGTTGGAATGTACATCAGTTGGACATTAAAACAACATTTCTAAATGGTGACTTGCATGAAGAAGTGTATGTTTTTCAGCCTCATGGCTTTGTGCAGAAAGGGCATGAAAACCAGGTTTGCAGGTTAAAGAAGGCATTATATGGTTTAAAGCAAGCACCACGTGCTTGGTATGAGAAGATACATGCCTATCTGATTGCACATGGTTTTGAGAACAATCCAATTGAAAGCTCCTTATATGTTAAACGTGCTAATGATGTGCTTCTGATCATTGTTGTCTATGTTGATGACATGCTGCTCACTGGTCCTATTGAGACACATATTGCTGATTTTAAGGCTGATTTGCATGCCTCATTTGAGATGTCTGATTTGGGGCATTTGCATCACTATTTGGGCATTCAGTTTATGCACGTTGATGGTGGAATGGCTTTGTGTCAAATGAAATATATTGACACATTATTGCAGCGTTTTGGCCTTGAAGACTGTAAGCCTATTGCCACTCCTATGGAGACATGTTTACGATTGAGTCTTCATGATGCTGGAGATGCATTTGATGCTATTCTCTATCAGCAGGCTGTTGGATGCTTGATTTACTTATGCATTACTCGGCCAGATATTCAGTTTGTTGTCTCACAACTGAGCAGGTTTATGCATTGCCCAGGAGTCACGCATTGGAAAGTGGTTAAGCGCATCTTTCGCTACGTGAGTGGTACTCGCCTACTTGGGTTGTTTTATCCCAAGGGGGGATCACTACCGCCAGATTTGCATGCTTTTTCTGACTCAGATTGGGCTGGTTGCTATGACACTCGTGTGTCCACTAGTGGTTTTTGCTTCATGCTTGGTAGCTCATGTATATCTTGGTTGAGCAAGAAGCAGCCTACTGTGGCCACTTCCAGTTGTGAGGCTGAGTATAGGGCAGCTTTCACAGCGACTGTCGAGTGTGTGTGGCTCAGACGCCTTATGGCTGATTTGGGTGTTGGCCAGTCTTTTGCCACCACCATCTTCACTGACAGTCAGAGCGCATTGGTAGTTGCAAGGAACCCTGTGTTCCATGCTCGCACTAAGCACATTGAGGTGTATTATCACTATGTCCGGCTTGTATATATGCCTATTGCCCTAATGGGCTACTTATCTTTGTACATTCTCTAGTAATACATTCAGTCTTGTGTGTTGTGCTCCAAGCTTCTTCTTCTTCCTTGTGTTGTTCGCGTGCTTCCGTAGACGTCTAACTCCAACAAATATTACATAAATTCTCCGTTCCCTTCAATTTATCAACAATCTTCTTTCTCCTTTGGAGAGATTTTGGAAACTCATAGGTTAATACATATTTAGAAATTATATTGGGGTCTTGCATTCAGACATGCCAATACCTATTTGTCCTAGTACCTTTGCTTTAAAAATAACTCCGAGAGTAGTTACAACTAAAGATTTTCTAACCAAAATGACACAATTAGTGCCTTGGGTGATTGTAGATAAACACAAAACTTTTCTCAAGGCCTTCAAGTACTAGGTCATGAACTACCCATCAAGATTGTAATCTGAACTATTATAGAATCATCCTTTGGCAACTTTCTAATGTAGTTTGCCAAGGATGAACGTTTCCCATGAGAAGATGGATTGCCACCCAATCTTGCAGCGAACTTGTCCACTTCAATGGCTTCTTGCTAGAAAAGAAAATGATAACTCAAGCTTCAATATTATTAAATTAAATTATTCAATTCTGTAATTACCACTTACATCATAAATCTTGTGTTCTTCTTCCCCTCTTCTAGAGGCATCAAGATCTATGCTAGAGTGGTCCATCCCACTTTGCTCTACTACTGGGGATGTAGGTACTTTATTCTTCATTATTCTCTCTTGCACTACACTGTACTCTTCTTCTATAGTGTAATTGTTATCATCTTTCAAAGTATCTTCACACACCATCACTATGGTGTCTGCCATAGAATCACCCAGTGGGATCGATTTCTTTTCAAGAAGATCAAATTTATTATCAAGTGGAACATCTGATATTGTAGAGAAAAGACTTAGGCATTCATCAAGATAGAGTCCGAACACCTTCTCACTATCATAAAAGAAAATAAACTCCTCTCCATCCACAACATTGATGGAGAGATATTCGATTTCCACCTCTCCTAAAGTGCGCTCAAAGGGGTTGAGATTTGATGGTGGGGGCTCTTCCATGCTTGATTTCTCGCGCAATTGATCGTCCATAGTGCTAGGGAACTCTCGGTGCACTATGCCACTCTCTTTGGCTACGTTTATAACCTCTTCTTGAGGCTCATTTTATTCATGAAAAAATCCCCCTCTGATAAGGTTGGGGAGATCCATGGGTGCAAGCTCTGGCTCCTCATTGATAATACATATTGTTGTGGAAATATAAGAGAGGTACCTAATACCCATTCTCTTTTTTTGGTTAAGTTGTTTTATCAAAGGAACCATTTCATCTAACAAACGCCCTACATTGTTAGCGATTGTCATGAAGCACTTGAGGTGCTTCATAAAAGCTTCATCACCTTTATGAATGCAGAGAAAAAGGTCACAAGGGACCCACTTACCCTCATAAGTTGGGATATCTATAGAGTAGCACAAGATGTAGTACTCAAGGAACTCAATGATTTCCTTGAGCACATCAACATTGAGTTGGATTGTCTTGTCCAGATCTCCGACTCTAGAAAGAAGGTCAAACAAGTGTATTTGTCCTTTGTACTGATTTGAATCCAGGAACTCATTGAAGAATTCTCGCGAACATTTGGACAGGGGGTAGTAGAGGTGGAAGCAACCATTGCACATAAAGATAGCATGATTGCTATGGGGTGCTTGCTCTAGGAGTGCTTCTAGCTCTTCTTGGTTACAAAAGTGAGAATTGAGAGAACACGAGTTGCATTTATAGTAGTTTCAATATTTTGGAGTGAGTGGGACCCATTTAAAGGTTAAAATAGTAGCTATAAATATAGAATCATGCACAAAACTCCATAAAAGAAAATTTGGCTCATAAAAATGATTGAACAAATAATCATTTAACATAATATACGAAATACCACATCTACATAGTAAAAAAAAATAGAGATCTTGGAATTTTAAAATTTTCACATATATTGGCATGGAAAAAAATCAAAGATTTGATGAATTTGTACATCATATTGACATCAAACGTTTTTACAACATGTGCATTATCTTGTAGTAGAGGAGAGACTATGAATGGAAAATGGGTTATGTGTACACTCCAATACTTAAATAGTTCTTGAGTTATGACAATGAAAGTTGAGACCCATGTACACTCCGTTTAGGAAGGACTTTAATTTTTCTCTTGCAACCTCTTAGCAAATTTGTAGAAAAATAAAAAACTTTAAATATCATATTTGAATATAATAATTCGTACAAATAAAAGAAAAAGTACCATAAATTGTTTACCGTATGCCCTTTTATTCTGAGCATGGATTGATCCAAATCCTCAAATCGGAATATCACTGGATGTTCTCTCACTTTGGCAAGAGTTCAATGATGATTCACTAAAATGACATCCATTTCATTGTTGGGCAAACTTATCTTCTTAAAGCGCTCCAACCCTGCAATAGAAACACAGGGCATTGTGTAAAATTAGGTGAAGGGTAGCGAAGGAGGGGGATCTAGAGGTCGTGAAGGTGAGCAACCCAACATGTTTCCCCAAGGAGCCCCCAAGGTAGTCCAAGATGCGCTAGAGGAGCCTAGGAGGTAAACCAACATGTACCCAAGGAAGCTTCTTGAGTGCTTGCTTGGAGGTGCAAAAATCTTCAACTCCACCATTTTTTAGATCCTTAATTTTTCCTCCCCTTTTTAGCCCCTTCACTTCAAGAGATGATTTCTAACTAAGGTGGGATATGTGCATATTACAAGTGCACTAAAGAAAAAATTACAACCGAACAATGAAAAACGAAAAGGAAATTTTGAATTCTATGCATGCCTTGGATGTCTAGAAGGTCCCAATAGTAGAGGACTAACTCTCAATAAAGAGATAAAAGAGGATCCTCCAAAACCCAGGTGCAATCCAAGAGTGATATTCCATGCTACTTGACATAGAACTCTGGTTTCTTAAGAACCCAACGGTTCAAAATAGCTTCGGGATTAAGTAGTTGACCTCAATGTTCTAGGAGAGGTACATGATGCCTGAAATGCATAGGTGGATGGAATCATTTGAGTGGATTTGGGTTATGGATTTTCACTTTCAAGCTCACTTCTAGTTTAAAAGTGAGTCCATTGTAATCATCCAAAAATTGTTTTAGGGTCATACCATCGACGATCAGACTTTGGTGTAAGATTAGTAAGTAGAGAGATATTTTGGTGCTAAGAAGCACCAAATCACCTTTAGTGAAGAGTTTTGGTTGGTCTTGATAATTATTCCTCTTAATATCAGCATCCTTATAGCTTTAGAGTTATTGCTTGGGGACTTGTATTCTGGTGCACCATTGCTGCAAGGATACATCAGTATTTGGATCCATCACTTCTAGTTTGCCTCCTGCAAGGGCCATCAAGGTTATGACTTCTATATCGTTTGCTAATTCAAATGGGGTGAACTTAGTTGCTGAGTGTGGTGTCATCGTACTTGAATTCTAGGACTTCTAAATGGTATGCACAATCATTCTGATCCGCCTATACATAGTCCCTCATAGAGTCTTTTATGCCTTGATTGAGGTGCTATGTTTGCACATATGTGTGTAGGTGATATGCTTACGACAAGTAAATGTGAGTGCCCAAAATCTTGAACACCTCTTCCCACATTGTTCTAATAAAACTGCCATCTCTATCTGATATGATAGCCAACGGAAGACCTGCATGGTACTTGAACATGTGTTTGAAGAAAGGATTCTCCAACTGAAGTGAAAGTGAGGGGTACTTGGCAGGAATACAATGAGCCTACTTAGAGAATAAATTGATCACCACAAAGATAATGATGAGTCATAGATACTCTTGAATATCCATTATGAAATACATGCTAGCTGCATCCCATGGTGACACCCGTAAGGGCATATTCCCAGGAAGCAAGATGGATTAATATGCCTCGATTTCACCCATTAGCATGTAGGGCATGTTTTGACATATTCCACTATATCCTCATGCCTACATAGTATGCGGAACATAATGTTTTTCCAAATGTTCATAGGAGAGCTTTTGCCCTCTGTGTTTTGCGAGTTACAATCATGTGTTTCAAAAAGTAATCGTCTTCGGATGTCCTCATGGTTAGGAATGAAGATGCAGCCTCATAAATAACGTAAATACCATAAGCCACCTTTAAATTCATATAATGTTTTAGTTGTTTATCCCTTATGTCAATCCGTTACCATCTAGGATAATCTTGGACATTTCTTGGTGACTTCTCTAACCTCATCTAAAAAGTCTCATTTGACCCTACTTGCTGTCAACATTTGTGGCATGCAACCAAGTACATGTGCAATGCTATTATGCTTGTCACGCTTATATATGATCTCTATGTCATATTCTAAAGGATTTTCCTACCATCATGACTGCTTTGTCGATAGTTGTGGCTGCATTTGGAAGAATCATAAGTCACATTGTCTGTATGCACCTTGGTATGCTTACCTAAGACATGCCGCCGTTGGATAACACAATATACCACTGTGAGCATCTCATCACTAGTACGAATGTATCAAAGACCTCTAATAATGGTCATTTGAGTTCTTGTAGGTGGGTCACACCTATACGGTAGGGGGCTTTGGCAAGTGGAGTCTGGTTGGGTACCAGTTCAATCCTATAGTCTATTTCACGTGAAGGTGGCAAGCCATTTGGTAGCCTGATTAGTAGTAGAATAGCTTTCAACCCTTCTAGTATGGGTAAGTTACTCTCATCACCGGCTTCCACTTTCGAGGTCTACTCTTCCAAATCCACAAGAGCCACACATAAAAATTCTTGTTCCCTGTTGATATCTTTCGCTATTTGATTAATTTTGATCGATTGACCTGAGTCCCCTAAAATATCACAACTTTCCTAAGGAGCATTTCTTACTTTGAAATGACTTATTTTGCCCTAGGGTGTGCTACATGCAGTGGTATTGGGTGTTCTCAAGACAATCCCACAATACACCTGGGCCACACACTCTTTTCCATTGTCATGAAGAAGTACTTGAATGTTTCCTTGGACGAAGAGGAAAATATCACTCTCATCAAATCATCTCAAGCCCAAAATCACTTCATGGGAGTGCATGGGCGCCATCATGAATTCAAGGTTTCCACTCCAATGTCTACAAAACATGCTTAGCCAAAGAAGCGGGCTAAATTTTTCCTTGTACAAACTCCACTGAAACGCGTTTATCCTTTGTTTTCTCCACCACAATGCCGAGAGGTTGGGCACAAGAAGGAGCCATGAACTTGTGGCTTGCTTGCGAGTCTATCATCACCACTTTTGGTTGTCCAAGTATCAAACTCTTCAAGTACATGTTGTACGTTATTCACGCTCGATGAGATGCATCCAAGGTAGCCGTGCATTACTCCATCTTGTGGGTTTTCTATCTCATTTGTATATAGTACTGGCTAACATCATCCTCACACAGTTCTTCGATTGTCACTTTGGACCTCCCTTCATCACCATTTTTTGTCGTAGGTGCGCGGAGCCTAGTATTTATATTATTCTTGGGACACACGGTCATAGTGTGTGCCATTGCAAACCAGCAATTGCAGAACATAGCACCCCTATTTTTAAATGTTGCAGTGCTCCCATACAAAGCGATACTACTTGCACAGTTTTTGGTTCCAATATTTTCAAAAAAAAAAAAAAAAGGGAGTTCGGCAATGCCTACTCTCCCTAACTTTAACTAAATAAAAGAAGAATACAAGTGAATAGGACTAGTGCCCTCGGGATCCCCCAAGTCCCACAACACGGGGGCAACACAAACACGTCAAGAAGTCATATCTTCAAGGTAGACCTAACAAAGCTTACATGGAGTTACAAAGGAGGTTGATAAACCTCACATCCTCATCATGCGGAGCCCACTTCGTTTTAAGCTTATTGTTGACATACTGTAGCTCTTTGTGATGTCTGAAGGGGGGGGGGGTTTCTTACAGTTAGCAATCCTTTTGTCGAGAAGGAATAGGGACTTCTCAATCGACCACTCCTTGGGGGTACTGCCAAAGTTGTGCACACATCTTTCTCGCCAAATCTTCTAAAGGATCTCTCCCTTGATTGCATTCCACAACGCTGCACAACAACCGATCGCTTCACCAATGAGGGCTTGCTTCCAATTGATTTGTTCTTGGAGCCCCAAAAAATGACCAAGGACCCTCCATAGTTGAAGTGATTTAGGGCAAGCAAAGAACAGATGATCAATATCCTCTTTGCTATGGCAACATCGCTTGCAACAGGGCGAAACACCACAGATCTTGTTAGCTTTTGCATTGGTCCATATTCCACGGTGTAAAATTTGCCATAGGAGGACCGACTTTTTGTTTTCAATGAGAGGGTGCCAGATAGACATAAATTTCAAATCCCATCAAAGTCGCGTCCAGTTGATACACCATTTCTTGTTGATACTGATGTGAGTGTCATTGTGAACTTCGACATATGGAAGCTTGGAGAGGCGATTACCATTATACCATTTAAGGCCCAGTAGGTCCGGAGCGTTTTTTGGTTCCAATATTGATACTGTTGGATTGAGAACTGTTTATGTTAGTGTAGTTATTCCCTAATCTCTCGCTCCTTCTGCCTTGAGAGCCATTCTTGTTTGCATAGCTATTGTTTTAACTCCCACCATTATGAGGGTGGCGGGCTCTTTCTTTGCGGAGGAGGAGCTGACGCTTTTGGGAGGAGGAACTGAAGCAAAGGGGAAATCAGGACATCAATGGGGCGCAACCCTTTTTGGAGAGAAAGATATGCATACATGTTGAGAGGCTTCGGTGGCTGAGTAGAGAAGAAAGGGACGCAGAAAAGAAGCTAAACATGTGTTGCTTACTTGGCATGGTTAGATGAGGAGGGAATTCGTATTCGAAAACACGAGAGAGAGAGAGAGAGAGAGAGAGAGAGAGAGAGAGAGAGAGAGAGAGAGAGAGAGAGAGAGAGAGAGAGAGAGAGAGAGAGAGAGAGAGAGAGAGTTGAGGAAATGGAAAAGAGAACTGGGAATTCGGTAATTGCCTCTGAAAGCAGCAAAAATTATGGAATTCGCTCAATGCAATCGGGACTTGAAGAGCTTCGGAAAGCAACTTAAAAGGAGACTCGTGAACGAGAAAGATGAAAAGTTAACAAAGCTTTTGTCTTAGGTTTTCTCTTGGATTTTATTTGCCTCTAGAGCTTTCTTTATTAGGTCCAATTATGAAGATGAAACTCCATAAAATTGCACACTTTATGTTCTTAAATTTCAATCACGATCCATATTCATTCGTCCGAAAAACAAATCAGGACCTGCTGAATAAAATCGAGGGCATTGTTGTAAATATTGTGCGCATGTGAGAGAGAGAGAGAGAGAGAGAGAGAGAGAGAGAGAGAGAGAGAGAGAGAGAGAGAGAGAGAGAGAGAGAGAGAGAGAGACCTCGGAAAGCAAAACCCTTGGATAACAAAACTCCAATACTCGAAAAGAATCCTTTCCACCCATACGCAACTTGGAATTGGCACAATGGATGACAAGATTATAGTGCTAATGTGCTTAGGACATGAAATGCTTAACGTTTACTACATGAAATACTTGACGTTGTGCTTGAATTGATTGATGATAAGATTATAGTGCTAATGTGTTTCACTATTTAACAAGATTGGCATCTATCTTGTTAAATAACTTTTAGGAGCTATCTAAAGTACATGCATAGTGATGTGCACTTGGTTGTGTGTGTGCATGCATCTACGTTTGTTTATGTGTCCGTGTGCATGTGCTTATGTGTGTGTTTGTATACATGTTTCCTATGTGTGTGTTTTGAATGATGTTCAATTGTGTATCTCCTAAAGAGTTTCTTGGAGAAGACTAGAGTAGAACAGTCAAGTTCTCATAGGTCCAAGCAAAGATATGTCTATACACTTGTAGGAGATAAACGAGATCCATTTTCTCTAAAACAGAAAAATCATTCGCAATATATTTCTCTAAAATTGAGAATTCATTTGCAATATATGAGAATGTTTCTTCATTGTCATTATTTGTTTTAAACACTTTCTTATTTTTTTCTTTGTTTTTTTCATAACTCTCTCCCTTTGTTTAGGCATTGAAAAAAACGTTTTCATTCCTCTACTTGGTATTTTTTGAATGATTTGGAATTTCAAACTCTATTTCATGCGTAGGCTTATTGCTAGAGACACTAGTGCATTCAATCGCCACCTCTTCTTTTGACAAACTGGAAAGACTACTCTTGTGTATTGTTCCATGTTCTGGCAAGTAGACATAATCCCCATACCATGTATAATCTTCCAAAGAAGTGTAAGGATTTTTTTTTAATAGAAAGGAAGCTCAACCCTGGCCTACTCTCCCGGGCTTTAAGTAAATAAGAAGAAAGAACGACTTACAAGTGACTACGACTTGTGCCCTTGGGACCCCCCATAAAGCAAGGGTAGAACTTGTGGATCTAGAGAGTGTTACAAAGGAGGTTAACAACCCACCCGTCCCCTTCATGCAGGGCCCACTTGGGTTTCAGCTTGTTGTTCTTGATGAGAAACACTTTATGATGTCTAAAAGGTGGGGACTTCTTACAGTTGGATATTCTTTTGCCAAGGAGGAACAAAGACTTCTCAATCAAACACTCTTCAGGATGGTGTCCAAAATTGTTGGCAAACCTCTCCCTCTAGATCTTCGAGAAGGTTTCCCCTGTTATGGCATTCCACACTATCACTGAGGAGCCGATCGCTTTGCCAAGTAGCGCTTGCTTCCAAGTTATTTGAGCCTGCATCCTCGAGATATTTCCAAGGGTCCACCAAAGCAGGAGAGACTTGGGGGAAGCGAAGAAGATGTGACCTAGATCCTCGACAGTGTGGTGGCAAGTGTAAAGAATTTCCATGTGATGACTTTTATAGTCATCAATGTTTGTTTTGGCATGAGTGAGTGGATATGGTATAGTTTCCATCGGCCTTAGTGATTCAATTACTGGATCCTCTATGACACTCACCATGAAAAGATTGAAGTCATAGCCATCTTCATCACAATGATGTGTGATCATTTATTCATTGACTGCCACTTTGATGGTGTTTAGTATATGCATTCAACAAAAAGGATCAAACTCAACTTCCCTTAAAATCATCTATCATTGATCCACAATATGATATGTACATATTGTGGATCAGAGATAGATCTTTTGACGGTTAACTCGATTCATTTTGTCATTCTTGATAGAAACAAAAAGTACTGTCTTCATGCATCCATAAGGGCTATCTGGATCTTCTTCTCTTTATGAATTTTTGATACTCATCATAATGTATGGCTCACCCTTGAAGAGCTGGAACATATTTTTATGCATTGATTTGCAAGTTTATCTTTTGTAAGTAAATAGCATTACCTCCCCAGCATTAAGCCACTTTCGTTTTTGCTTAGGAATGATCGTCTTAAGAGCAAATCATAATTGCTCACCTTGCCAAACTCACCTATGGCTAAGATGTTCTTGAATTCTACATTGCATTTGGTCAAGACAACATTTTCAAGGAGAGCTATTCTTCTCTCCATATATGTATCACTTTATTGTAGACACATTGTTGAGGGGCATAAGGATAGCTTATTCCACTTTCCACATACCATGTTGGTAATAATGGCTACTCTCGCACTTCACTCTACAGTAGCTAGTATTCACACCATTTCTAGCATTTGATAATAGAGTAGTTTCCTCATCTCCATCATTGTAATCTAAAATTGAGTCATGAGAAATCTCATGTATGTGTGAGTGTGTGTCAATGGTGGAGCTTCAAAGTAGTCCTCTCACTCAGAAGCGACTTTGTAATCTCCTAGGTATTGTGGTAAATATTGAAAGTGGGTTTCCACATTGTTCTAAGATGGTGGATTTACAAAATCTTCAAGAGGTAAGTCACTTCTTGTTGATCCATAATGTGCTTTGAGCTATATGAATGGAGGTTTTTCATGGGATCGGGTCTCCTTCTTCCACTATGGGCCTAAAATTATTTCCACATGTCCACCTTGCCAAGAACCTCCATGTCTGGCACTACAACATCATCTTTTGGTAGAGGATCATCAAGTTGGATGTTTTCTAATTATGTCTCCTAAATTTTAGGGATTGTTGTTTACTATGGCTTAACAAGCTTTTGAAATTGTTCTTCAAGTATGACCATGGGAAGAACAATGCAAGGGGGCCATTTTTAGCAATTGCTATGCAACATCAAGAATATAATGACACATAACTAAACATTCCTTCTCTAATTCCTCTTGTTCTATCTCAAGTTTTAGTGGATGAGCTAGGATCAATTTAGGTTGTGGCCATAGATTTTCTGAGAAAGTGCTTGTGCACTAAATCTTTATTTTACTATAGTTTTCTCCTTTTTGAGGCCAACTTGATTTTTCTTGAGGGAATGGTCAGGTAAAAAAATATCTTTTTCCACTTCTTCTCTCTTCTTGAACATAGATTCTTAAAAATACCCTTTGTATATGAGAATTCCTTGGTAGGATCCTCTTAATTTTTAGAACTAGATGGATCAAGCACGTCCTTCTCTTTGCCTTTTTGTTTGAGCTTGGCTTGTGTAGGGGTAATTGCCTATACAAGTAATGATGAACCATGAACATACTTTTCGTTAGGTTTGGCTATATAGATAGTAAGTTATGTCATGTTTAGTTTGTGCACCCATGAAAGGAGGTTTAAGAGAATACTTTTACATGAGCTAGGAAAGTATATTTTTTTAGACACATGAGCATACATTTTTCACAAACATTTCACTACGGCCATGCCTCCATGTAGTATTCTGGTGATAATCTGAGTTGATAATCTAATCTTTGTGTCACTTCATCAGCATACTACCATCTATGATTTTGTGATTGAAGAATCGGATAATCACGCGAGTTAAATTGCACGCAACACCTCTTGAATCTTCAGAATTGCTTAGCACAAAAGAATGAGAGGATACATTGAGAATTACAGTAACCTCCTTAGTTATACACAAAGTATTTCTGAAAATAAACATAGGCTAAGTTGATAATAACACCAGGATGTAGATAAATAATTCAAAAAAGTCCTTGAAAAGTAATTCATTAGAGCTAGTTACTCACCACGTGCATTTACAATTCCATTAGTTAAGAGAAAATGTTTCCTTGTGAAATTGCGCTTAGAGTAATTAAAACATTGAGGGTTAGGAATCAATTTCCAATGCAAAGATTGTAATATTAATGGTATGAGTTACATAGGTTGTATTACTTTACTAAATTATATCTTACATCAAAATACAATCAAGCTTGAATCAAGGGATATTGTATTCTTAATACAACCTCTAAGTTTTGATATGGGAACTATAAGTTTTTAGTGTTACCATTAAGTCTTATTAATGGTCCCACCATGTTATGAAGCTCTGAAACTATGTTTTAGAATCCTTGAGGAGGAGGAGGAGAATGAACACCATAAACACTAATGAAAACCGTCCATGTGCTCAAAGAGAAGTTTATATTTTCTAAGGTGTTAAAGTGATCATTCTTAAGGAGATAAGTTACTTCATGAATATCATCTACAAAGACGGAATCCTTATAGTTCGTGGCGTATTATAGAATTTCCGCATCCTATGGACCTAATAGAGTTATAGAGTTTCATAACATCCATGCTGGATACTTATTATATAAAGCTGAGTTCTATGTCCTAGAGGATCTATGTGTGAGATGAAAAGTCTTATTTCCACATCCGATCATTTCCTGTCAAGAAGGTATGAGATATTTGTGTATATGTGATGTGTGTATATCTACAAAAAAATTACCTGCATTAAGAAACAAAACAGATGAATAGTAGGCAGAACATCAAGATTGTGTAATGTATCTGTATATGCAAAGTGTGTGCAAATCACCATGTGTGCGCTCATCCTGTCATCTTGAAATTGTTCAACAAATATATACGTTTGAACATTAAAGAACTGAGTTTGTATGAAAAACAGTGTGCGACAATGAATCTAGTTCATATGAAAGAATGATTGTGTGAATGAAAAATGTGTCCTCAAGTATGAGATGCATGTGCAAATGCTTGTGCACAGTAAACAAGCTTCTTTGGGATGAGTGCTCGTGTTTCTAAGTGTTTGTGAGAATTTGGGCTTCCCTCTTTTTGTTTATATTTGTGATAATGTAAGTTTTTATGTGAAACTCCACCTTGACTTGTGTAAGTGCGTACATGTCTATGTGTACGAACCAATCAACTGTCTATTGTGTGTGTGGGAGAGTTTATAACTCTGTTGATGAATCTGAATGTATGCATTGGAATGGATGAGATTATTTATATTTTATAATGTGAACATGTATGTTTATTATTGCATTGTTAGCGTATTTCATTATGTACTGTAGATAGAAGTATATGTGCAGTAAAATAATAGTAGATGTAGTTATAAGCAATATATAATTAATAGAGAGAAACTGTCATTTTCATATAAAAAACAAGTCAGCCAAAACAAAACACGAAAAATAAAAGAAGAAAGCGTACAGAATGAAAGTACAGAAGCAAAATATGTATGTTATTGATTGATAAGTATGATTGTCTTTAATCAAATATGGGAAACTCGCAGAAAGGCTTTTGGAATTGAGAGATGAATATGAAAAAGGGCAAATGCGCATACACGAAAAGAGGATTATCATGCACGTTTGGCCACAAAAATCAAAGGAGATGTCTTGGCTGCGGAAATAGAGGTCGAAAAGCAACAGAACAAAACTAGCGTAATGAGTTTTGATTTGATTGGAGATTGTATATTGAATGATTACATGATCGACCGCCGCTGAAAGACGAGAGATATGACTTCAACAAAAGCTTATCGAATGAAAAGTCATATCTCGTCATTTTTTCTACGTAAACGAATAAAATTTTCATGTTAGATCACACCCACAACTCAAAGCAAGAAAATGTAGACACTTGCAAGTTCAAATGTTAATAATGTACAAAATCAATCAGCTAGCGACATACGAATTTTATGCCAATTATTATTTTAAATAATCAAACTCGTCTTGAAATCTCTTATTTTTCTTTAAAAATCAATTATCTACGGACATACCAATTTTATGCCAATTATTATTTTAAATAATCAAACTAATCTTGAAATCTCTTATTTTTCTTTTTTGCACAAAATGTAAATATATTGATAAACGAGTGAATACACACACATACACACATTAGGCCAGGGTGGTCGCCCTTGTTAGTTAAAGACAACATCAAGAGAGTGGTAGGGCTCAAAAAGCGAGGTCCTAAGGAACAAGTAAGAAGGATATAAGGCTTTACACAATGTTAAATACAATGAGCACTGTAGTAATGTCCAAGTAACAAGAGCAGGGAGATATCCAATCGAGATATACAAGGGCTGATAGATTACTTCTTCCTTGTGTAGCACATAGGGAAGCACGGTAAAAAGTCAATATCCTTAGCCTTATTGGTGTATTTATTGTAGTGAACTTGGCACTCTTCAATATTATCTTTTAGATCTTCTCTCTTTTTTTTTTAAGCCAACTACAATTATACTAACAAAGGAGTGAATACAAAAGAAAAGAAGGAGAAACAAAGAAGGTCAGAGACCAAGTCACCTTGCTTAATGAAAGAACTACAATGAAAGAGTAAGGTGCCTTATGATGACTTGATCTCTTTCATGTGGGATCCATTTGCTTTTAAGCTTGTGATCCTAATTAGAAAGACTCTATGGTGTTTAAAAGCGGGAAACTCTTCCAAATTCTGATATGGACGATCCGCCATAGGCGAGTCACTTTCTTGCATTCCACCAAAGGGTGCCAAAGACCACTTAATTTGAGATGCATCGGATCCAAGACTAATTCAAGCACCACTTCTCTTGAAAAACGTCCAATAAAAGTGTAACTCTCAAGACATCTTGAATCCCATTAGCGATTTTCCATTCAATACCTTTAGGATTAGGAATTTCTTGACCCATTTGGAGGTATGTACTGTTCTTTTTATATTGCACTAGTTGTATTGTTGTATTAGTTCATTTGTGTGTATTCCTTTTATGTAATAGAAGAAGAAGAAGAAGAAGAAGAAGAAGAAGAAGAAGAAGAAGAAGAAGAACAAGAACAAGAAGAAGAAGAAGATCATTCTTTCTTGCCTCAATATGTGGGTGTGCTCCTCTTTGTGTGTAACAGTGTGTGAGTGAGCTTTCTTCCTTATCTCCTTCCTCATTACACTAGGTAGGTAGTGGAGATCCAACAGATAAAAGAAGAGATCATCTTAAGTCTTTTCATAAGTTCATTGCCTCCAATCTTAGTCTTTTGAAGGCAAATGAAATCAAGGTTGAGGTTACTGTTCTTTATTCACTAACCTATAGTTGCTGCTTTGGCAATCTAAAAGTCCTCAAATATTGAAAGAGAGTATTAACATTAAAGACTATAGAGGTAATAAAGTGATAGGTTGGGATGGTTCAACCACACCCTTGACAGATAGGAGATGGTTGAACTACACCCTAAGAGGGAGGATTATGAAGTAATCCCCAACCATGGCTTTTGGGGCAAGTGGTTAGCCCATCTTATTCCTAACCAAGAGGTTGTGAGTTCAATTCCTTACACTGGTATCAGAGCTTAGGAAGTAGGCTTGGGAAAGGTGCATTATGCTAATGGCCTCTAAAAAAGCCGCTTGGGCATCTTCTATATGAAAGGATACAAAGTAGCGCACGTCGCGTTCACAAGTTAGCCCAACAAGAATCAAGTGTATCTCTCAATCCGTAGGTCGGATTGAGGCATATAATATACCGTTGGAAAGCTCTCGGAACAAACTTTCAAATGCTGTAGCTTAGAAGTGTGAAGTCCTTGGGAATCCTTGGGTAGATGTTGATTGAGGGTTCAAGATACCAAACATGGGTGAGAACAAGGTTCAAAACTAAGGTTGAGAACAATGGCCCAAGACACCAAGGTTGCGAACAAGAAGTTTCAAGACACCAAGGTTGAGAGCAAGGGTTCAAGAGACCAAGGTTGCGAACAAGGTTCAAGAAACGGTGCGAGGTTGAGGACATCAATTCAAGGGAACCTAGGGAGTTCAAGGAGCTCGTCAGAAAGGCTAGAAGGATAGAAGAGGAGATCATTGAGGACAATGATTGACCAAGGGGGGAAGAATGTAATAAAGTGATAGGTTGGAGATGGTTGAACCACACCCTTGAGAGATAGGAGATGGTTGAACTACACCCTAAGAGGGAGGATTAGGAAGTAATCCTCAACCATGGCTTTTGGGGCAAGTAGTTAGCCCATCACATTCCTAACCAAAAGTTTGTGAGTTTGATTCCTTACATTATTCTTTGTTGGGTCCAATTAGCAAAGCGCCGCCTCTTCACATCATAGAGTGCCCAAGCACCTTTTTTAGAGGCCATTAGGTCAATCCACCTTTCCCAAGCCTACTTCCTAGGCTCTGATACCAATGCAAGGAATTTTTACATAGGATTTTTAAAACTCATTAGGACAAAGTAGTCCTCTAGTCGGGTTAAAAAATCAAGTAACTATTGGATAAGAGTTAACCATTGTATAAACATCCATGTTAGATGTTTGGGACAACCAAACTTCAGGTTTTCCAAATCAAATTCAAGTGAATCAAGAGTTCTCAAAGTTTTGCAAGGGATAAGAATCCCACCTTCATTATTAAGTCCATGCACCAGTCATGCCCAGAAATGGACTAGTAATTTGAATCCATCTAGTTCACATGTTTGTGCCTAGATCGCACCTAGAAAAAACTGTGAATTGGCCAGGGATGATTTAGATTCATCCTTATTGTTCATTCACTATTTTGTACTTTTTCCAATTCATCAAAGTGTAAAAAAAGACAATGTTTTGAATCATTTGGGCAGGGGATGCCACTACAGAGATGAAACATGTTCCCAGTTGTACAACATGACCATGTTCTCCAGTTTTAGAACATGAGGCTTGAGGGTTGCCAACAATAGATATATAGCTCTATTTTCAAGGACAAAAATGTTTTCCAAGGGGGGAAGAATGTAATAAAGTAAGTGTATGATCCAAGGGTCTGGTCGATTCAGACAAATCTGAAATCGAACACCGTTTGCTCATCCTTGTGTATGATCAAAGATCTCGAGTTTAAACTTACTAGGAGGTCTTGTGGTCTTGTGAACAAGTGATCCACTTAGCCTAGTGGTTAAGACTCAAGGATGTGAAAGAGGAGGTCTTGGGTTCAAACCCCATGGGGTACATGAGGAGAGTGTTTCACCCAAAGAGCCCTAGAACCTTCTAGAAGCATCCACTTGAGTTAACATCTAGTTAACTGGGACACTTGGTGCAAGAAGGCAGACCCATGGAGATAGCTATACATAGAGGCATATGGTTGGGAGGAGATTCATCTCTCTAGCACGTGGTGGTTGTTATAGTCATTTTGTTGCAATAGAGGGGTTTCCTTGAAGGAGTTTTGAAAGAACTTGGAGAAGCTTGTAGAAGGTAGAAAAGTGCGTTTCGAAGCGACAAACTTTGGTCAAGCCAATCAGCACAAAACCAACCCTTGAGCTTATGGAGACTCAAATAGACCTTATAGGCATGAAATAAGTGCAAAGAAAAACACTGTGTACTTTGGAGCATCAAGGAGAATGAGTCGATACAAAACAGATAGGTTCGCGGGTCGACTAGCTCAAAAAACTTACTATCTATGGAAGAGACAATGAACTTCAAATGCCCATAGCGACCAGCCTGATTACAATTGGAAAAAATCCTTTTATGGGAGTGATACACATAGGGTTGAGTGTATGGAATGCACAAAAGTATAAGGAATAAGCAAAATATGCTATAGGATTGAATGTGACATTCACCGGTGGTACTTCCTATTTTTCAGGAATACGCAGAGATTGACCCCGAGATAGAAAAACTCAGATTTCTCCCAATCTGCTGAACCAAATGCTTTGAAAAATTTATAGGCATAACCTAGACACTAACTAGACACTTATACCTTTCCAATGAGCCATCTTGCACTCAATTTGGAGCTCTGAAGAGAGAGCAGCAACCTCTGCAAGATTACTGTTGGTAAAGAAGATGATGTAGAGAATTGAAGGAGCAAGACAATGATGGTCACAAGTGTGTATATATTGCTTCCATGTAATGTACAAGTGATTTCAACTCTTTATATAGACTCTAGGTGTTCCACGACTTCTACAAGTGAAATTTGAATTCAAATGAAGGTGGGAATGGTTGTTGGAGGGAATCAATTCACTTTCCTACAATCTAGGAAAAGTGAAGATCTAGTTTGATCTACTTTTAGGTGACTCGATTGCTTGATTGAATGCAACTACAACCAACACAAATTTGTGGGATTTTTGCTCTATCTTTCTACCTTTACATGTGTAAAGCTCAAGGCTTTTACAACGGTAAATGAACCATAAAAAATTTCTCAAAAAATACAATAAATGAGCATAAGAAAAAGAACTCTCCAACAGATATTCTTTCAACGTGATAGCCTTTGATGTAGATCAAATCCACCTCAAGCATAGTGTAAGCTTGATGTTCCAACAGCTCCCCCTCAAGCTAAAGTATGCTTGAGTCTTCATTCTCTGATAGGATGAATACCTGCCATAGCTTTGAATCTACAAAGTTTTATCCCATCAAGTGCCTTCGTCATCATATCTGCTACTTGCTTTTCAGTAGGAACAAAAGAAATGTCAATCTCCTTTGCCATGAGCTTCTCCCTGATGAAGTGGTAGTGGACTTCTATGTGCTTGGTTCTCGCATGGAAAATAGTATTTGCCGCTAGATGCATGGAACTTACATTATCTCCAAATATGTAAGGTTTGGAACTCACAAGTCCCAAATCTGCATACAATGCTTTTAACCATATTGGCTCTTGAGTTGCTATGGTCAAGCCTCTGTACTCTGCTTTAGTTGAGGATAAAGCAACTATTGGTTGCTTCTTGGAACTCCATGATATTAGCTTCGAACCTACAAATTCCAAGTAACGAGATATACTCTTTCTATCATCCTTAGCTCCTGCCCAATCTGCATCTGAGTAGATTTTGATATCCAAATCTGAAGATTAAGGATAGAATATACCTTCGTTGACTGTACTTTTGAGATACTTAAGTACTCTCTTAGCCGCATCCATGTGTGGTCTTCTCGGTGAGTGCATGAACTGACTAAGCACTCCCACACTATATGAGATGTCTGCCCTTGTATGAGTAGCATATATCAAGCTACCTACCAAGCTTTGATACTCATTAATATCTTCAATTTTCTCACCTTCATAAACACTAAGTTTATGATTCATCTCCAAAGGTGTACCTGCATGTTTAGTGTTCTCCATTTTGAACTTGAGAAGAAGATCTTGAATGTATCTTCTTTGAGTCAAATACATTCCTTCATCTATGTATATCACCTGCATACCTAGGAAATATGTGAGCTCACCTAGGTCACTGATTTTGAACTCCTCTTGCATGTGTCTCTTGATCCTATGAATGCCATTTAGATCATCACCTGTCACAATAATATCATCTACATATACACATAGATAGGTAACCTCATTGTGATCCCTTTTGATGAATAGATAGGGATTTGAAATGCTAGATTTGAACCCTTGATCTTGAAGATATGTAACCAACCTATAATTCCAAGCTCTAGGAGCTTGTTTCAATCCATACAATGCTTTCTTAAGTCTACAAGCATAAGATGGATGATTAGGGTTTTCAAAACCTAGTGGTTGTGACATGTATACCTCTTCACTTATCCAACCATTTAAGAATGCATTTTTTACATCAAGTTGGAGGAGTCTCCAATTCCTTGCAATAGCTACACTTATCAATGTCCTGATTGTACTCATCTTTGCAACTCGTGAGAATGTTTCCTCATAGTCTATACCATGAGTTTGTGAGCATCCTTTGGCAACTAATCTTGCCTTGTACCTGCAAACTGATCCATCTAAGTTTCTTTGAACTTTATATACCCATCTGCAACCAATTACCTTTTGATTCGACGACATTGGAACCAAATCCCAAGTGTCTATCTCCTTCGATGCATCTATCTCTTTGTTCATGGCCTTTTCCCAATTAGGGTTTCCCTTTGCCTCTTCATAGGTTGAGGGCTCCTCTGAAATTGAGTCTTTTGCCAAGTATATTGAATGCTTCGTAACAAATGTGGAATCATATCCATACCTTTCTGGTTGTTTCTTCTCTCTTACTGATCTTCTAGGTACTTGTTTGGAGCATTCTCCAACCTCTTGCATCTTTGCTTTGCCTCTTGACTTCCATAGCTTGTAATCCTTTTCTCTTTCATCTCGGTCATCGTCTCTATCACTTTTTGGATCCTCGACCTGTGTATCATGCTTGCTTCCTAATTGATGAGAGTTAGAATCAAGATCATATGGTAGTGTTACCTTTTGTTTGTCTTCATCATACCAAGCCATGTGTTCTTCAAACACAACATCTCTACTTGTTGTGAATTGCTTGTTTGAAGGATTGAAGAACCTGTAACATATCTGAGTTGAATCATATCCAATAAACACTCCCTTTGTTGCCCTTTCATCTAGCTTACCTCTTATTTGTGATGGTACATGAACATAAGCTAAACAACCAAAAACCTTGCAATGTCCAAGACTAGGTTTTCTTCCATGCCATGCTTCATAAGGAGTCATACCTTGAAGTGATTTGGATGGTAGTCTATTGACAAGGTACACAACAATTGAAACAGCTTCTGCCCGTAGATAATGTGGCAACTTCTTTTCTTCAAGCATTGTTCGGGCCGATCCAACCAATGTCTTGATTCTCCTCTCTGCAATTCCATTTAGTTGAGGAGAGTACCTAGTAGTCACTTCCCTTTTGATACCTTTGTCTTGCAAGAACTCATCAAAATCTTTGGAGAAGTATTCTCCCCCTCCATCAAATCTGAGCTTCTTTCTCATCAATCAATTGTAATTTTTCTCAGAAATGAAGAAAATGTTGCGCCGGATATTTCTGAGTTTTCTCCTTTTGTGCTAGATCTTTTGTGAAATGCTTTTGTACAAGTCTAAGTCTATAGGTAATTGACCTCTGTACAAATTTTTAGCTTCCAATTGTGATCAGGCTGGGAGAATTAAGTATAGGAACATTTGCATGTATGAATGAGAAGAAGTGAAGTTACAGGAGGCGCAAAATTTGATACGAATGTTTTGATCAATTCTCCTTCCACAGTTTAAAGTTTTGAGCAAGCAAGCACTCAATCTTTAAGTTGGAAGGTAAGCTACTTGTGGCTAAAAGCATTTGTAGAAACAGTTCTAGATTGAGAGAACCAAAGGTTTAAAGTCATAGGTGTCTAAATCGACTTCTCAGAAGAACAATTTTAGACATAGGTGACTTGTTGAAGTTATTTCTCAAGATCTACTAAATCTTTTGGAGTAATTCAACTTGGAGAAGGTGCGCAATCTATAGGCGACACCTCGTACAAAGTTTTATAAAAAACTTTAAACATTTGATAAGGCAATGAGTGAATTATGTGCAACAGACTTTTTGTGTAATTTCCTTCTTCACAGTTTGTTCAGAAAATTTGACAATTGAGTATTGATCTTCTAAAATTGGTGAAGGTCTGAGTTATTCTTGTTATAGAGCTGCTCTGAATACAAGAGTAACTTTTTCTTTTGGAGATTAACACTCTCCATCAAGGCTCTTTACTTTTGAAGTAGGCAAAACCAAGAACATAGCTCTATTCAACTTTGGGTCTGAAACCCTAAGTGAGCTTGAAGTGTGGCATAAGAGACTTGCTCATGTGAATGAAATAACCTTGAAGGATATATGTAGGGATCAAAGTGTTCTAGGACTGCCGAACATATCAAAGCAACACATGATCAATAGGTGTGATGCATGTCAGATTGGGAAGGCACAAAGAAAACCATTCAACCACAAAGGCTACATCCACAACAACTTATTGGACTTAGTACATATAGATGTATGGGGACCAAGTCAAGAGCCTTCATTGACAGGATCAACTTGACTCACTTTCAAGATGTCTAATGACTCTTACAACTCCTGATTACTCTATTCTCATGCTCTCTCATACTTGCCCCAACATTTTCCAAAGTATATATAGACAAAAATTTACAAACTTATGACTACTCAAAGATATAAGTGAACTATCTCTGAAATAATGTACATATGTGTACACATCTTCCAAATTCTGAATGTGTCCTTCCTTCATGCTTCACAACTTGTTCTCTTCTTAAATCCTTGACTTCATTTCCATGTCAAAACATCAATTGGTGATTGTCCTGCACCAACAGCTCCCCCTCAATCATCAATTGAGGTTTTCTCTATCTTCTTTATGCCTGCCATGTCTTTGAATCTCTGTAGCTTTGGTCCATCCAAGCTTTTGGTAAGCATATCAGCTATCTGATCTTTTGTTGAAGTATGTATGACTTCAATCTCTTTATCCATCACCTTCTCTCTCAGAAAGTGATACTGAATCTCAATATGTTTAGTCCTTGCATGAAACACAGGATTAGCAGCTAAATATAATGAACTCATGTTATCTCCATAAATGATAGGTGTACTCTGTATGGTGTCAAAACTCTTCATGAGAGTCTTAAGCCATATCAATTCCTTTGCAGCTTCAACCATACCTTTGTACTCTGCTTCTGTAGATGACAAAGCAACTGTGTGTTGCTTCTTTGAACACCAAGAAATTAACTTATCTCCCACATAACACAAGTATCCATATGTTGATCTCCTATCATCAGGATTACCTTCCCAATCTGCATCACTATATATTTTGATGTTTGTATCTGATGTAAAACCTGTATATTGAATTCTTCAAACTCTATGATTAATAGATGTACCTTTACTTCAAATAACACTCCTTTTGTCTTCCTTGTGTCGTATGCCCTCCTTCTCAAGCTTCACCCTCAAGCTTTCACCTTTTGAATCTTTAGATGTTGAATTCTTTGCACCTGCAGCAGTCGAGGTCCTCCTTCCTTCAATTCTGATGCTTCCTGCTCTGATACCATTGATGGAGAGTGTTAATCTCCAAAAGAACAAGTTACTCTTGTATTTAGAGCACCTCTATAACAAGAATAACTCAAACCTTCACCAATTTTAGAAGATCAATACTCAATTGTCAAATTTTCTGAACAAACTGTGAAGAAGGAGATTAGACAAAAAGTCTGCTACACATAATTCACTCATTGACTTATCAAATGTGTAAATTTTTTTATAAAACTTTGTATGAGGTGTCGCCTATAGATTGCGCACCTTCTCCGAGTTGAATTACTCGAAAAGATTCAGTAGATCTTGAGACATAACTTCAACAAGTCACCTATGTGTAAAACTGTTCTTCTGAGAAGTCGATTTAGACACCTATGACTTTAAACCTTTGGTTCTATCAATCTAGAACCTGTTTCTACAAATTCTTTTAGCCACAATACCTTCCAACTTAAAGATTGAGTGCTTTTCAAAACTTTAAACTGTGGAAGGAGAATTGATCAAAACATTCGTATCGAATTTTGTGCCTCCTGTAACTTCACTTCTTCTCATTCATACATGCAAATGTTCCTATACTTAATTCTCTCAGCCTGATCACAATTGGAAGCTAAAAATTTGTACAGAGGTCGATTACCTATAGACTTAGACATGTACAAAAGCATTTCACAAAAGATCTAACACAGAAGGAGAAAACCCAGAAATATCGGGCGCAACATTTTCTTTATTTCTGATAAAAATTACAACTGATTGATGAGAGAGTCTTGACTCACTTTCAAGATGTCTAATGACTCTTACATCTTCTGATTACTCTATTCTCATGCTCTCTCATACTTGCCCCGACATTTTTTCCAAAGTATATATAGACAAAAATTTACAAACTTATGACTACTCAAAGATATAAGTGAACTATCTCGAAAATAATGTACATATGTGTATACATCTTCCAAATTCTGAATGTGTCCTTCCTTCATGCTTCACAACTTGTTCTCTTCTCAAATCCTTGACTTCATTTCCATGTCAAAACATCAATTGGTGATTTTCCTGCACCAACAAGCCTGCCATGCTTCTCACCTCGGGCTATCTTTTTGAAGCCTTGACATGGATCTTCCACAAAAGCTCCATGTTGGGTGAACCTAACTTGCAAGCCTTTTTCAACTATTTTGCCTACACTTATTAGGTTTTTAGTGATAGTGGGTACATAGAGAACCTTACTTAGAATGTTTGTCCTGCCATTGGAAGCTTTGACATTACCAATCTTCTCCACATTGTGCTTTGTGTCATCCCCTATTTGAACTTCATGTCTATGCTTTGGACTTTCCAAATTAGATAGAAGAGCAATGTTGCCTGCAACATGATTCAAACATCTTGAATCTATGTAGAACAAATGATCATCTTCTTTACCTTCTTTTTGGCTTAGATTCATAAGAAGCAATGAGTCTTCATGTGGTTGATCTTCTGAATAATTGTTGTAGTCCCTTCTATTATAGCTTCTATTGTTATTATTGAAGTTGTGTCCACCTCTGCCTCTATTGCTGCCATATCCACCTCTTCCACTTCCTTTATGGGTCTTCCCATTGAGCCAGCAATTCTGAGTGGTGTGGTTGGTCTTATCGCATATGGCACAAGGTTGAACATTTTGACCTTTGGCTTTGTCTTGCTTTGGTCCTTTTTTCTTCCCATTCCACTTGCTCTTGCTTGCAAAGTTGGCTTGGGAAGTCTCTTCTTCATCTTCTTCCTTCTTCTTGCCTTTCAATTTCTTATCCTTCTTATCTGCATATAGAGCACTAGATGAATTACCATGATAAGCTTTACCTTCCTTTATGCTATTGTTGGCTTCTTGATTGAAGAGTTGTCCAACAAAGATGTTGAAGTCTGCAGTTTGCACATCCATGATGAGATCATAAGCCGTAGTGAAGGATTTCCATTGCTTATCACTTCGAATGCTGTTGAGAAATTTCCTCATGATGACCTCTTCTTCAATCAGCTCTCCAATGGATGCTAACTAATCTGCAACCTCCTTGACCTTGGTAATAAACTCTGTGATGGTTTGTTTAGGCGTCTTCTTCATTTGGTTGAACTCGTTCCAAAGATGATTCTTTCTTGCTTTGGTACTAGCAGAAAAGAAAGTCTCGAGGGCATCCCAAGTCTCTTGAGATGTCTTGGTAATAGAAAGTCAAAGATAGAGTTTAGTACGTACGACCTTGCTTGAGCATCCCTTGCACACCAAAGTGTGATCTTATCTGTCTCCTCTTGTGTAGGTGCTCCTTTGGATCTCGAAATAGGCATAGCTTCATCACCTGCTACAATTCCATAAAGATTTCTACCTTGCAAATAGGCCTCCATCCTGATTTGCCAAGCCGCGTAGTTGTGTTGATCAAGCTTCTCGATAATTGAGGGAAAGCCGTCACCCATCTTGATCTAGCTCTGATACCACTGAAAGAACTTGGAGAAGCTTGTAGAAGGTAGAAAAGTGCGTTTCGAAGCGACAAAGTTTGGTCAAGCCAACCGGTACAAGACCAGCCCTTGAGCTTATGGAGACTCAAATAGACCTTATAGGCATGAGATAAGTGCAAAGAAACACACTGTGTACTTTGGATCATCAAGGAGAATGAGTCGATACAAAACAAATAGGTTCGCGGGTCGACTAGCTCAAAAAACTTACTATCTATGGAAGAGACAATGAACTTCAAATGCCCATAGCGACCAGCGTGATTACAATTAGAAAAAATCCTTTTATGAGAGTGATACACATAGGGATGAGTGTATGTAATGCACAAAAGTATAAGGAATAAGCAAAATATGCTATAGAAACGAATGCGACATTCAACGGTGGTACTTCCTATTTTTCAGGAATACGTAGAGATTGACCCTAAGACAAAAAACTCTGATTTCTCCTAATCTGCTGAACCAAATGCTTTGCAAATGTATAGACAAATACTAGACACATATACCTTTCCAATGAGCCATCTTGAACGCAATTTCGAGCTCTGGAGAGAGAGCAGCAGCCTGTGCAAGATTACTGTTGGCAAAGAAGATGATGCAGAGAATTGAAGGAGCAAGACAATGATGGTCACAAGTGTATGTATATTGCTTCCATGTAATGTACAAGTGATTTCAACTCTTTATATAGACTCTAGGAGTGTTCCACGACTTCTACAAGTGAAATTTGAATTCAAATGAAGGTGGGAATGGTTGTTGGAGGGAATCAATTCACTTTCCTACAACCTAGGAAAAGTGAAGATCTAGTTTGACCTACGTTTAGGCGACTTGATTGCTTGATTGAATGCAACTACAACCACCACAAATTCGTGGGAGTTTTTCTCTATCTTTCTACCTTTACATGTGTAAAGCTCAAGGCTTTTACAACGGTAAATGAACCATAAAAAATTTCTCAAAAAATGCAATAAATGAGCATAAGAAAAAGAACTCTCCAACGGATATTCTTTCGACGTGATAGCCTTTGATGTAGATCAAATCCACCTCAAGCATAGTGTAAGCTTGATGTTCCAACAAGTTTTACCTCTACTTTCCTTTGGTGGTTTTTCTTTGTTACAGACCTCTAGAATGTGAAAGCCCAGTTGTAATGGTGCCCTTCAATGGACAGGGAAGTGTGATCTTGACCTTCACATTCTAGCTACAAACATTGTTGGTGTATGTACCCTAGTGGTGGAACCTGTAATGGTGCCTTGTTAGGGTTTTCTTCTTTACTGGTGGAATATTCTTCTATTGACTTAATACCTTTGGAAGGATCAATTTCATCTATGTGAATAAATCCTTCTAAGTAGTCATACAGGTTTTGTTCTCTCTTTGGCTTTAGAGTTCAAAGGCACATACAAATCCTTGAGAATAAAGATACCATGACCAACACTAGTGATAGTTGAGGGAGCAATCATATAGTGATTACCCCAAAAGTTCAAAACCTCTCCATCTAAAGGAAGTGGTCCTTTATGCTATCCTCCATATCTCTTTGTGTCATATGTTTGTACTAGAGAACGATCATGAAATGGAAATGGATAAGCTCTAGCCATTTCAGTATGTAAACAGAAAGGTAGAAGATTTTGAGAAACCTCAACTTGTAATTGGCAAGCTTCATGTCCATGATATGTACAAGGAATATTGACATTATAAGTAGGAGAATCATCATCATCATCATCATCATCATTGAGTAAACATTCTTGTATATTTAGTATAATATTTGGGCAGAGAGGACACCATTTTAGATTTCTGTAAGCATAGCAAACTCGCATAATCCAGATGGCCAAAGCATGCATGTTGAAGCTTTGCATTTAACAAAGCTTGAGAATCTTGAACTGCACATGTTGAAACATTCACACATTTTGTGTAATCTTTCAGCTTATACAGTCCACGACATAAAATGCCACAAGCAATAATAACATCACCATTTGACTGATCATGAATTGTACATCTATCATCAACAAATTTCACAACGAACACCATCTTGGCTAATGCTGAATCTGATAACATATTTTTCTTGATCCCTGGCACACACAAAACATCTAACAATGTGAAAGAACTACCATCAGTAGTAGTCATAATAATCTTGTCAATACCCATTACAAGATAAAAGGCATTGTTAGTGCATGTGACAGTATTCCTTGTAGGGGTAGGCTCAGAAGAAATTGCACTGTGAGGTGATATGTTTGGTTGCCCCACTATCAAATTACCAAACATTTGAGTCTACCACAGACATACACTATTCATGAGAAGATCAGCCATAACTCTAAACAGTAATAAATGCCCACTCTTCATTCTGCACAAGATTATCAGAATCTCTTTTAGTTGTAGAGGCCTTTGCAACAACCATTCCAGCATCCTTTTTCTTTGCCTCTTTTGTAGCCAGTCTTGGAGGAGTCTTTATGACATAATCATATCCTTTACAATATTTGCAAAATAATTTCTACATTTCTGATTTCTTCTCGTCTTTGTTTTGCTTTTTTTGACTTTGCAGAATTCACAAATTTTTGCTTAATGGTAGAGGAGCTCCATTTACCCTTGCCCTTCTCACTATCTAAGAAAGCTTGATCTTCTACACACATGATGGACCTATTCTACCTTGAATGATCTTCCTCCAAAAAAACAGAGACTAGATCCTCAAATGTTAAGGCATTTGGATTGCCTTTCATAATCATCTAAAGAGTAGAAGCAAAACTCTGATATAAATCCGGAAGACCATTCAGAATAGTTTTCACAAGTGAGTTGTCTGGCAAGACTTCATCAGCAGAAATCAAGTGCTCCTTTAAATCTTTGATCTTTGTGAAAAAATTATCCATGGAATCTCCTTCATTCATGTGCTCACTCTTCAACTATTTTCAGAGGTAAGCAATACGAGCCTCATTTCTTATAGGTTGTTTGTCAACACCGTGCATAATATTCCATATTCCTTTTTCAACCCATACATGGGGCATCATATATGCCCATAATGCGTAATTAGTACCATCTAATCTATCTTCAACAACCAAAATACGGAATACATCATTGCTTGCAACCGTGGCCACTAACTCAAATACCTTGATGTAGAAAAATGATTGTATCTTGAAAAATTGAACAAAACTACCCTTGTTGACTTCTGCTAGATCTATAGTAGACTTTGAGGTGCTTGTACTAATGAACTCAACCCTATATATATGTTTGGAACAAAAGGAAAAATTGCCTACAAAAGCACTGTAAAAGTTCATTCGGAGGCCAAAATGAGCTCAAATTGCGATTTCAACACCACACAATGAAGCTATTTGAAACTCCTAATTGCCTTGAGTATGGTCACCAATTCTCATGGGATTTTGAGATTGTGACTAGACAGGTGTTGGCAACACCCTAGATGAAGCGATGACCTACTCTGATACCAACTATTGGAGTTTGAGGCCTGCAAAAGCACTTGAACAACATAAGGAAGAAGAAGAAGCTTGGAGCAACACACAATACTGAATGTATTACTAAGTGAATGTGCAAAGGTAAGTAACCCATTAGGGTTATAGGTGTATATATAAGCTAGGGAGAAAAAACTCCTAAAGAGTGAAAAACATACTCCTAAATAGTGACCAATGAATGGATCAATTCTGGCTTTCTATGGGTCTCTCTATGTGGCTACATGCGACTTGTTTGTTGCATTGCTTTAGGAGGTGAGAAGTGAAATCAAAGCTGATTGAGGTGATTACCTATATGCCTACGGTCTATGGAGTTCATATGGTAAAAGTAACCTAATTAAGTGGAGGTAATGAATGGGCCTATAGTTACACCATAGGAAGTAAATATCCACAAATAAGAGAGTCAATTATTTCTTCGTTTACTATAATGTTCACAGGCATAGGCAACAAATAAGTAGAAATAAAGATATGAATCAAAGAGCAATCTATAGGTATATTTCCACTAGTAGAAAAGTAAATCCTATATAAGTTTATGATCATAAGAAATTTATTAAGACAATTTCAAGTTCTAACGTTGTCATAGAGAATTTGATCTCTACTTCTTTTTGAAGAACATCAGTCACAAAACATCAGCAAAAGTGCATCAATTCTTCTTCAGATATTGTCACGGAAACCAAGGGCTAATTGGGTTCGCTATGGAAAGACGGCATGGTTACTGTAGAGACAATCCTCGAAGGATGGTCAAAACACACATATGTAACTATCTTAACTTTTCTCATTAATGTTAACAGTCCATAAATCCATTGAAATTTACCAAGATTTCACAAACAGGAAAGCGTACATGAAGAACGAAATTCAATACTTTGTTACCTACAGAGGACGTTCCATTTCGTGTTTGTTTAGACCTTGAAATTTGAAGCAATAACAGTACACAAGGATTCACATGAAGTGATCTGATCATTAGAAGGACCTGAGGGATACTTTCCATTGATTTTTTTAATGCTTTGGATACTATTGGCTTCTGAGATCACGAGTACTGTCTTAGTTACTTTTTCTTGCTTATGCTTCAATCATATTCATGGAACACACATAAGACTTTAGATAAATCACATTCATGCATACAGGAGCACAAACATGCATACAGGAGAACACATAAGCACCTATATTGAGATACATGCATACCCGTATACATAAACTCATAGAGTTAGGGGCACTCAGGGGTATCCACACATTCCTATATATATGGCACAAATACATACTCATTCACATCAATGCACATGCATACACATGGACACATGCATATTCTTACTCAGGTACACACATACATAAGCACATATTAAATACACTTATTTATAGGGTCTTGTATCCACACAATCACATAGGATACCCTTCTCACAAAAACTTAGGCACATGTAGGTTTTCACAACACATAGAACTAAAGGAATGAAATAAAGATGCCAATGGACATTAAGTGGTAGGTGCAAAGAACAAAACCAAAATTCAATTGGAGGTTCTTGCTCAATGCACATCTCCATCTTCTTCAGCCTACAAGTACTCAAGAGTACCAACAATCACTTCTCAGAAAGTCCTCCAACACCTCTATATATCATACTTCACTAAGCAATACATTTACATCAAGTTTCATTATTTGTGTTGCTCATTGTTGACTATTAAAATACGTTCTCCCAGTCTATCAACTTCTCTAAGTCCTTGAAGCATGTATATGATCTCATTTTCTAGCTTATCAATTGGAGTATGAAGGTAGGACTCTTATGAGTATGCCTAAAACTTTTTATGATGACTAGAGCTGTGGGTAATACATACTGAGAGTTTTTATTAAGTTGTAAGCTCTAAGTAGATCTCTGAGTGCCTCCTTCGACCATAAATAAAAAGGTTTTCTCCACATGAGAAATACTCAGAGTTTATTTGTTTTGACATAGGCTTTTGAGATTCATGTTCCAAGGTACCATAGTGGTAATATTGCATATATTGGAAGCTTACTATGTGCATATTAACATCATAGATATTTTTGTTGATTGTATACACAAATGTGTTCTTCGAGGGACCTCGTATATCTTCATAAGCCAGCCGCAAAAGTCATGAATAATGCGCAAAGTTATACATGACTTGAAAAGTCATCAATAATGGACATAAGTTTACATGACTTGAAATATGAGGTTGTATGCATGCACATACCTTTTTCATGAACCATGAATGATATATAGATGTGCATCATAAGATAGCCTTCTTACTTTTACTTATCTTGAGCTATTATGTGAACATAAGTTGTACGAAAAAAAAGCTCATAATTCTTCGCCATTATAGCTTCTTCAAGAAGTACACAAAGCATTAACTTTTGATAATATGTATCATTCATTTGTTTGCATAAATAGTCAAACAACGTTGAGAATGTGATCTTCAAACAAACATATATTCGAGTCCACAAAGTATATATTTGATCATCGCTAAATTTTATGACATTCCAAAGTATAGCACATACTTCTCAACATATACAGTAATGCAACTTAATTCCCCTCTGTCTATGTACACACTTTCATATGGTGTGCAAAGAATGAAACTTGAATTGCTTTTAAGACATAGGCATCCATTCTTAGAAGCAGTGAGATGAGAGGAGTGGAGTATTGGGTTTATAATTTCCAGCATAAGCACACTCATTAATAGGAATTTCTGATAATAGAGGGAAAACATCCAATAAGTGCTTCACATTGAAGATTCCGGAACATTTACAGATAAGCAGACTCGCATGTCATTCTTTTCTTTTTCTTGAATGCAGCAATTCATAGATATGAAAATCTTTCTTTTTCTCCCCGAATCCTCTCTTTTGTTCATATGCCTGCCCTATCATGATGCGCCGCCATCTTCTCGTAGCCCTGCATGCCGAAAAGACCCAGCCCCCCAACACGTAGCAATATTCTCTTTAAAAAGACTTCCCATGTTTTGTTTACACACACATATATATATATATATATATATATATATATATATATATATATATATATATATATATAGAGAGAGAGAGAGAGAGAGAGAGAGAGAGAGAGAGAGAGAGAGAGGGGGAAACAGAACATTTATGTTCCAAAATGCACGTAAAAAGTATCAAGTACTCATGGGCAGATACAAATCAGTTTTAAAAAGAAAGCAGTCACATGATCATTCCATGCAAACATTTCAAATTTTGTACAAACCTAAAACATTTAGTAGATAAAAGCATCATACTCAACCTTTCATGTCACAATCCATATAGTCAAACCAAGGACTCATACAAACGATCTATGAGCTTCATAGCTCTATTGTTTGCTTAAGCCTTTGAGATCTAGTAGCCTATCCTAAACACTAGTATATACGAATCTTTACTAATTTGGTTCATTGGACTTTTATTCCTTTCCTTTATTGATGTCTCACTGCCCAATAACCTCACCTGTTTTTTTTCTTTATGTATTTCATTTATTTTTCTATTTGCACCTCATTCTAGATCAACCTTTTTTTATTTATTTATTCTTTTTATTTATACAAGTCAGCCTATGCCAAAATTGAGTGCGATTCGTAGACTTGTCCACTTGGCTAGGTTAACTCCACCCCTTTGCCAACCCAACATAATGCATGACACATATCACCAGCCCCATACAAAATCAACATTGGCTCGTGGCTCTAACCACCCGGCCATAATGATCCCAGCTATCTATCGATTCACATAGGCCCATGAAAACATATAGATTGCACCATAGGATAAAATTTGTGTTAGCACGTGGCCCTAATCACGCGAACAGGGTAGATTTACCCACCTACTAACCCATTGTAGCATAGCAATGTCATATACATATACATATATATATATAAGTAGTTGGTATATGAAAGTCAATATTGTTGGTGGAGACCAATCACAAATTTGTGCTTATGAAGGTTAACGAAGTCAAGAAAGAGCATGGACAAAGATAAATCGAATTTTGGTGTAGATAAAGATCAAGAAGAATGAAGGAAACAATGGATAGAAAGCATGAGACATGACTAAACATATGTTCACTTCAAGAGGATCCTAATTAGTATATTATAGTTAGATTACTAATAAAGCAAGTGAACAACAATGTATTGTTCATAATCCAATTATGAATTTGTGGCTATATAAGTCAATTATGATTGTAGAAATTATGGGAGTTCATATCATAGAAGAAGTAGAAGTATCAAGGGAAATCTATACAATTAGAACTCAGTCTAATCGACATTTCTCTCAAGATGATCACCTTGATCAGAAACCCTTGTACATATATCTTATTCAATAGTAAACCAAGTTGTGGTTAAAATTTCATGTACTAATCCCTTTCATAGTGTGTGTATGGCTCATAGGAACATTCATATGTCAACTTTCTGAAGTGCAGACTCCAAAATGGCACATCTCATTAGTTAATGTTTTGTTCATATCTCAATGATGTGTGTAAAGTTTTCCATGTTCAAGTGCTAGAAATCTAAGTTGAGAGTTAAGGAAGATATGTTCAAAAGCATTTTGCAAAACAGGTTTTAATTCATGAGAGGTTGAAGTCACCTATGTCAACATCGCCATTTTTGAACATGTGTTTCAGACATACTTTTGATCTTAGTGATTAATCAAAGTTTTAATCAATCTAATCAAAGGTTTATTGTACCTCAAGGTTCCACAATGATCAAACAAAGATTCTTATGTAATTTGGAGCATTAAAATCTATGACATTAGCAGGTAATGAAGTTGAATCTTAAGGCAGACTATTGAAAAAGGAGAGAAGTTCAAAAATTGAAGAAGGAAGTATACTTTAGTCTTGAACTTGGAACTATTTAACAAAGTAGATTGCCATTCAAGAAGGGAGCACATGTGAGCAATGGTGTTGAATCTCATGCACACAGATGTATGGGAGCCTGCAAGGGAGCCATCCATTGGAGGTAATAGATATTTTGTCACACTTATAGATGATCATTCAAGGTTTATTTGGATGTATTTCATGAATTCAAAGTGAGAGGTGTTTTACCACTTCAAGAGGTTCAAAAACCTAGTGGAGAAGGAAACAGGGAAGTATATAATGACTCTCAGATCGGATGGAGGGGGAGAGTATTCTTCAAATGAATTTTTAGATTTTTTACCTGACCATGGCATCAAAAGGCAATTCACTTGCAGGTATGCACCTCAACAAAATGGGGTGGGAGAGAGGAAGAATAGATACATAGCATAAGTGTCTAGAGCTTTGTTAAATGAAATGAATGTTCCTAACTCTTATTAGGTTGATGCAACAAATATAGCCATACACATTATGAATAGGTTTCCAACCTAAGGAGTACATGGAGTTACACCTTATGAAGCTTGGTGTGGTAAGAAACCCAACCTTTAACATCTCAAAAGTATTTGGTTGTGTGTGTTATGTTCACATACCTCAAGAATTCAGACACAAGTTAGACCCAAAGGGATAGGTGTATATTTCTTGGATATTCTTCAGAACAAAAAGGATTTAGATGTTATAACCCTTGCACAAAAGAGCTTAAGGTATCTAGGGATGTAATATTTGATGAGTTGCTGCCTTGGTATGGTAGCAAAGATGTCTTATAGGTTGATGATGCATATGAAGCTGAAAAGAAGTTCAAAGAGCAACAACAAATCATGGAGATAAGTGGTCCAACTACTTCAAGCATACCAACAAAGGAGAGAAATACATTAGCTTGGCATGGAAGGACAAGACATGAATTTCATTCAAGTGAAGGAAGTAGCAAAGGAAAGGAAAAGGCAAATGACGAAGACCATTGATGGGTAGACATGGAATCTACAAGTGATAAAGATATGGAAAAATTAGAAACTCTAAGATTTAAAGCATCTAAAACAAGGAGGAGATTCCTACCACCTAATGATGAGGTAAAGTCATCCAATAGGGTTAAATACCCTATTCAAAGGTTAACTTATGATTCATTCATTGCAAGACACTATGCCTACATGAGTCAAATTATAGCTTGTGAAGAACCTAGCTTTTTTGAAGAAGCAAATAAGCATAGGGAATGGAATAAAGCCATGGAGGAGGAATTCAAGGCACTTGAAGAAAATGATACACGATCATTGGTGCCAAGAACAAAGGACATGAAAGTCATTGGCAACAAATGGGTGTACAAGGTAATGAGGCATTGAGATGGGAGCATCTCTAGGTATAAAGCAAGTTTGGTTGCCAAAGGTTTTGCTCAAACCTATGGCATAGAATTTGAGCAAACATTCAGTCCAATAGCTAAGATGTCCACCATAAGACGTTTGATTGCAATTTCAGCCTCAAAAGGTTGGAAGATGTACTATTTGGATTGAAGAAGGATTTCCTAAATGGAGAGCTTGAAGAGGTAGTCTTCATGGAGCATCTCCAAGGCTTTGAAGATGAGATGTTTCCACATCATGTATGCAGGCTTAAGAAGCCTCTTCGTGGACTCAAGCAAGCCAGAAGGACTTAGAACCAAAGACTTGTGGACTACTTGGTAAAATGTGGATACAATCAGAGTCATTCGGACCCATCACCATTTGTGAAGAAAGAAGGTAGCAAAATTGTTTTTCTTTGTATATATGTTGATGATTTGATCAGTACAGGGGATGATGAATCCAACATCAAGGATATAAAGAGGAATCTTGGATGTGAGTTTAAAATCTTTGATTTAGGGATTTAACGGTACTTCCTTGGGATTGAAGTACTATATAAAGAGGAAGGTATGTACTTGATGCAAAGGAAATACATTCTAGATCTTTTGAAGAAGTTTAGCTTGTGTGATTGCAAGCCCATTTCAAATCCATTAGAAGTAAATGTTAAACTAAGTGCTCATGAGGGTGAAAAAGTAAAGGATGTCACCATGTATAGGTCAATAATTGGCTCTCTCTTGTATGCTACTATGACAAGTGATGAGGGAAGATTCTAACACCCCAATGCAACAATGGGAGATGGTTGCCCTCCACTAGGCCCCCAAGCAATGATATATGCTCACTGTTCTCAACTTTTCTCTACACCACTATAGAAAGTTATAATGAAAATTTCTAGACTTACAGTAGACTGTAAGAGCTACACAACAAGATTTACCTTCTGCAAAACAGCCTAGCTATTTGCAACACTCTCTGCCTATGTGCAGAGATATACCTTCACAAAGTTCACAATTTCTCATAACTCACTTAGTCAGATAGCTTACAAATTTGGCAAAGTTCAGGGCACTATCTAAGAGACCAAATGAAGCTTGAAATCAATGAAAATGAGTACAATGAGAGAGAAAACAATGCTCTGCAATTTGCTACAATCAGATTTGGAAAAGCCTAACTACACGAGAGGAGCAAAATCATGAGAAAATGAGGTAAGCAAGCAAGGGGGCTGCTTGTTGGAGTTTATGACTTCACTAAACTAAGTGGAAAACTCATAGAATGCATACAACTCAAGAAAAAAAGGTGGGATGATGCTTATATAGAGTTTTACTTTTCTTACAATCTAACTAACCACCCACCAATCAATGTAGGTGCACTTTTTGGTGGCTGATTTGATGATATTTGAATTTGATTGATTTTGGAGGAGCTTCTAACTTTAATCCGTGACTTTGCATTGTCCTTTATTATTGGTCCACTTGCAAAACTCATGGTTGAGCCCTTTTGCATGATTGAGACTTGATTTTCAACAACAAGACCCGATATTGCACATGTAGTCGGAGTGTTATCTCAATTTCTTAAGGCACCTAGAGTACCTCATCTTGTTGCAACAAAATGGTACTTAGGTACCTCAAGGGCTCAGTGAATGAAGGTCTATATTATCCATTTTATGATGGATTAAATGTACAAGCTTATTGTGATGCTGATTGGGCAGGTTCCAAAGATGAAAGGAGAAGCACTATTGGATATGTTATCATGCTAGGGAAGAAGACCATCTCATGGATGTCAAAGAAACAACCAACAGTGGCTCTCTGATTGACTGAGGATGAGTATAAAGGCTTAGCACAAGTCTCATGTGAGCTTATGTGGCTCAAGAAGTTGTTTGTTGATCTTGATTTGCAGGTTAAGCAAGTACCTATATTTTGTGACAACATAAGTAAGATATGCTTGGCTCAAAATCCGGTGTTCCATGCAAGGTTGACGCATATAGAAGTGCATTACCACTTTATTGGAGAGAAGATCATGTCAAAGGATATCAAGGTGGAGCATCTCAATACAAAGGACCAATATGTAGATATGTTTACCAAAGCTTTGGATGAAGTAAAGCTACAACACTTCAAGGCATGCATTGGAATGAAGGAGCTAGGCATTTAGACTTGAGGAGGAGTGTTGAAAATCAAGTCTCAATCATGAAAAAGGACTCAACCATAAGTTTTGCAAGCAAAAAAAATCAAAAGAGAGGATCAAGAGTCATGGAATCAAGTTAAAAGCTCCACCAAAATCAATCAAATTTAAATCTCATCAATCAGCCACCAAAAAGTGCATCTATAGTGATTGGTGGGTGGTTAGTTAGATTGAAGAAAAAGTAAAAATCTATATAAGCATCATCCTGCCTTTTTTTCTTGATTTTTATGCATTCCATGAGTTTCCTACTTATTTTAGTGAATTCATAAACTCCAAAAAGCCGCCCCCTTGCTTGCTTACCTCATTTTCTCTTGATTTCACTCCTCTCTATCTAGAGGTGTAGTCAGGCTTTTCCAAGTTTGATTGTACTAGATTGCAGAGCCTTGTTTGCGCTCTCATTACTCATTTTCATTGATTTCAAGCTTCATTTGGTCTCTCATATAGTGCCCTGAACTTTGCCGAAGTTTCAAGTTCTTTGACTGAGTGAGTTGTGAGAAATTGCCAACTTTGTGAAGGTATATCTCTGCACATAGGCAAAGAGTGTTGCAAACAAGTAGCCTCTTTTGTAGGGGATGATTCTCACAACTGGAATATCCATTTGGGATGCTTTAAAGCTTATTGGGTAGCTCTTATAGTCTACTATGAGTTTTCAAAATTTCATTTTGAGTCTCTATACAGGTGTAGAGAAAAGGTGAGAACAGTGAGCATATATCACTACTTGTGGACCTAGTGGAGGGCAACCATCTTCCTTTATTGCATTGGGGTGTTAGAATCATCCCCCATCAATACACACATATACTCACACACACATATACATACACATGCATACACACACATTTAAATACATACACATATGCATAAAAAAACATACACATATATACATACACACACATGTACCTACACACACATGGACACACACACACATGTATACTTAGAAGCATACATACACATACACTCACATGCAGACATACGCATACAAGCTTACACATACATATGCATACATATATACCACATGCATACACACACACAAATACACATATATACAAATGCATACACACATGCACATAGACACACACATACACTCACATGAAAGTATATATATACATACACATGTGTACACACACATATACATATACATGTAGAGAGTACATGCGCGGAAGAAAAATGAAAAGAAGAGTATACTCACAAAAGAAAGAGTGTGAGAGATTCAACGTGAGTAGACCAAGAAATGGGTAACCTCACATGGATTGGAAATGAGCTTGGCAAGAGCATGTAGTAGGCTCCTCAAGCTTTTAACCAAGTACAAATGGGGGCAGAGGCCCTCCTTATATAGATTTGGGAGGGGCTCTACAAGATATATCTCATGTGGGATAATTCCCTTCAAAGGAGGAGGAATACAATGGTAGAAGCAAAGGATATAATATAAAATACAAAGGATATACTATAAAATGGAAATGGAATGGAAATACAATGACCCCAAGATACAAAAGGGAGATGCACTCTCATATTCTCAACACCCCCTCTGTACCTCTATTTTGTAGAGTATGGAAGCTGCTAGGGTATGAGAGAAAGGTCTAGCAAGAATGTAGCGATAGTAGTAGGAGTACCAAATAGGAAGTCTCCATCTAGAAATCCATAGCCTCCAAGTGGTATCGACCATGTGGGATGGTTGGGTACTCCATAAGATATCCACCAGATGGATCAAGCAGATGCTCCATAGGTACGCCACCAACGAGGTACATGAATGGAAAAAGATCTCACTGGATGAGATCACCTCCATGGGAGATAGGTAGGATGACTCCATGTGGTACGAGGGAGCCTCCAAAACTTTGACACTATCCACCATGAGATGTGTACTGCTAAGAAGTAGGTCCTAAAAGATATATATATATATATATATATACATATATATATATATATATAGATATATATATATATATATGTATATATATATATATATATATATATATATATATATATATATATATATATATATATATATATATATATATATATATATATATATATATATATATAAAGCATGAAGCATAAAATCATAGTCACATTGAAGTACATATGTATGTTGTAGTGCTCCATGGAGTGTACAAAGTCCTAATGTGTGTCGGTAGGACCATGGAAGCCCCCTCTAAATTGAGAAGCTGGCTCCAAAAATGATTCAACTGAGTGATGAATCCAAGTAGAAGCATGAATATCCTCTAGAGAATGAAAAGATGTTGGACTCCATGAATGGAAGAGTACATGCTCAAGAATGTTGTTGTAGATGAGGTAAGTGGACTCTCAAAAATAGGAATGGAAAATGACGAATCATTGATCCCATAGTAATGCCCAACTGAAGCTCAGGTGAAATATAAACCTTCGATGGTATGATAGGAGGTGTAGTCATCTGAGGTATAAGTTGAGATGGTATCTCTGATTCCTCATGCTCCAAAACTATACAATGATCCGAAGAGTCATGTACAACATCCAACACACACACACACCTATACATCTACCCATACACTCACCCTCTTCCACTCACCATGCCTCTCTCCTTTTCATTTACTCTCCCTCCCCCCCTCTCTCTCTCTCCTTTTATTTTGTCTTTCACACTCCCGCACACACCTACCTATTCTCTCTCTCTTTCTCTCTATCACTCTTGATCAATATCTTGTTCTCTTCCCCTCATGCTCACACTTTAGGTTTCTCGATACCCTGTGCTATTTGTACAACGGATGGTCCAGGTAGAGATCATATCTTAATGTGAAGATATATAGAGGAACGTCCAAAGTGATAGAAACAATTTTTTTTTTAATAAAATGTGAAATTGAATTTTTGCATATGACTATCACTCAGGGTGTTGTACAGTGATGAAACACTATTGATGCTAATATAATAAAATTTTCTCGACATCTAGAGACACACATCTGCTCAAAAGAACTCATGCATAGTCATCTGCTCGAAAGAACTCACAGATTGGTTTATGCACATCTAAACATGATTTCTCATATAACCTACACTCCTTGGAATAATCAAAAGAGCTAAAACATCATTGAAATTGGGAAAGGAACAACTTAGAATAGCACTTTATGCGGCATCGATACCATCACTTGATTAGTTGATTGGAGAGTGCACACACTAACATGCAAACAGATAACTTTGATTCTTTTCATTAAATAATCGTATCTGGTGACTTACAGCTCATGACCTTTTTCAGACCCATTCAAATTGATGCATGAACAAAACAGTTAGCACGAATGAAGTACTTTGAAACAATCAAAACATCCAACATACGTTAAATCCAAATCACATGTACTAAAAGTCACTCATATCATCATCTTCTTATAGGCACAGACTGCTCGAATTTTCTTTCAGCTCCCTTTTAGCAGCCATGAAAAAGGGCTCGTCGACAATCACCAGTTTTACCCTTCTTAGGGAAGTCCATGGCGTCTTCTGGCACAGTGTTTCCTTAGACTCATAAAACTGAATAAACTCCTATCGACTAGAGAAGAGCATGATACTTTGATCTCACTTTGGATGGTAACACACGAGAATTCTCGAAATAATATTTTAGTGTGTTTCTAATATCTGCAGATGCCTTCAATATCTTCCTTTGGTAAGCATTACATCAAGCAAAATCTTCAAGCCGCCAAATACCTTTGATGATTCTCTCCCTCAGACACAACAATCTATTAGCACCCTCCTCTCTTCTTCAGATAGCAAAAAAAAACTAAAAAGTATCCAGAAGAAAGTGCACATTCCCTGGTTTTCCCTGTCTGAGATTTGCCTTCTCCTATAGCTCTTTCCCAGCAAGTTTCTGCTTCTTATCATTCCACACATGATTTTTGTTCTCTGTTCATCTCCAAAGAACCTTCTAGATAGTGCAATCAGCCTTGGACACTCTAATTTTGGAGAGAGTGCAGGGAATGTTCTTGCACAGGTTTTGCCTACCTCTTTCAATCCTCCTTGATCCCCTCCAAAATACACCAGCGTTCTGAGTATTGAAAAGTTCTATACGCTAAGCCTCAGTAACCGACTCGACCTACCCTTCTCTAGAAGAAACTCTCCCTGTTGTTATGTTGGGCTGTGAGGCGTCGGTCAACAGCTCCCCTCACATATTTGAACAACCGATCTTTTCATGTTAAGCGGGTATCTTTCTAGTACTCCCATCCAGAGGATACAGACCACGAAAACTCCCCCTTCTTTAGTTTGCTCACAAATGCGGTCACAACTGAATAAGCGAGAGGACCCTCAGATGTCCTGTGCACACCCTCTGCTTCCATTGTGTTCAAGACCTCCCCTTTCTAGAGACTTCTTCCTAGTTCTTTGATCAGCACCCCCAGAAAAAAACTCCCTCCTCTACACCTTTCAACAGCTTTGTCCCATCAAACCCTAAGCAAAATCGGTGTGAGTTCAAGGCAAGGGGGTCATTCACAAAATCCCCAAAAAAAATGGAGTGCAGGTTTTTCGATTCACATATGACTTAGGGAACACGAGAGATGATGACTCCAAAGCAACCTCTGTGATGCAAATTAACTACTTCCTTATAATAAGGGGAACACACAATAAGCATATATCTTTCACAATTTAAGGGTGGTTGCCAGTGATTAGCAAGGATTGTTCCTCACGGAAACGTGCAAGGGTGATAACCTTATGGAGATATGGAGGCTAAGGTAGTCACAACATGATAGGAGCCAAGAAAAAACATGATGTGCACCATCTAGCCTTCCAAATTTACCCCTCTTTCTCCTACTTCCTCAACACCTATTAAAGAACAACCCTGATGCAACAACTCTTGGCCACCCACTTCCCTCATTCACATTCAACCCCACACGGGTTCTTTGCCACCATATAAAATCTGTGTAGAAAAAGCATTAAAACCATTGCAAAATTATCATCAAAGGAAAAAATTTGGCCTACCAAGATAAAGGGGAATAGGAAGAAGCAAAAAACTTGGATCTCTTCTCGTGGACGTGCGCCCAAAAGAACTCCAATGAGTGTTACCTTATTTGGCCTAAGCTTACTTTTGGTGCATCAATTAAAAACTTCATAGCAAATCCCTCCCCCCCCCATGTTGATCATACATTGAAATCATTGCACTCCAAGATACCACATCATGCTAGCATCACATCAATCTCAAGTCCAAGGTCCAAGGTCGAATAGTGTATTGTCTACCTACTTGTAAGAGCCACAGGCATGCAACATACATCAACACTATGGGGTCCCTATTGACATACATGTGATTAGCATGTGTGCACTTCTTCATGAGCATAACCACACCCAAAAATTCTTTGATTAAGAGAAAAATGCATTTTTAACAACCATACTCTCATAATCAATGTGTTAGAAAACCAACAACCCACACCACCCTTGCTCTGTAACATACTCCCCCCTTCTCCTTACGAAGTCATCCTTGTCGAGCCTTTACATGACTCGGATCACCTTGCTTTTTCCTATCACTTCATTAAAATCGTTAGCTCACATAACATGTCATAATCCAATCATCCAAATCATGCCATCATGTCAAATTGCACACACATGTTCCAAGCTCTGTATCAATAATTGGTTCTCGTGCACAAAAGTTCTTTTCTGTTTTCAACTCATCTTGCTATCCACATCATTATTTGTATCCATATGCACATACTCAAGCTCTCAACTCATGCATACTCATCATGGTTTAGTTGATTCCTACAATCTGTATGCAACACAGTTAGCAGCATCATTCAACTAAGCTTTGTTCATACCTCACATGCCCCATTGATCTTCTCCCTCTATCACCATGCTCTCTGCATCTGTGACTCATCCAATTGGTTAGCTCATCTTCATGAAAACACATCAAGCATCATAATCAGCCAATCAAACCATCTAAGCATGATACCTCACACAGAAATATATTATATGGTCTCTGCTTGTACACAACGCTCATGCATGAAAAGTTCTTACCAACATTCACCTCATCTTATCGTCACCACCATCATTCATGTCCATGCATGTACATACTCCCTTCCTTGTCACCATAGCTCACCTGCTCTCATATTTGCTCGTGCCCAGCTCTTTCCCTATTCCATTTTATCCTGCAACCAAAACTCAACAAAAACATATGATCCACATGTTTCCATTAATCCAAACCATAAATGCAAACCAGATCAATCAGACTGCCAAAATCTCATCATAAATCTTTGCCTCTCCGAGACCGTCTTACAACCTGTAGACAACCAAGACACATGATATAACTCAACAAAAACATGTACATATCGGGAAATACCTTGGCAAGGCCCTCTTCTTCCGTCGTGTCCTTCTTTACCTACAACTCGACAAAAAGATCAGTCCAAAAGTATAACAATAGAGAAGCGACAAAACATATATATCCGTGCATCTATATCCAAGAGCTCGTATACTCGTGACATATACATATAAGCAAAAACAAGGCTATCTAAAACATAACCTCACTCACATCCCTAAAAATTGATCACACACAATGAGACGAGACACAAGTAGGGAATTCTCAAGGTGCACCCACACCATTACGAACTTTCAGAATGGACCTATCAATAACATAGGAAAAGCCAAATCCAACAAGTTGCTTCCAACTAATCGGTCCGGCACATATAATAGCTATGTCATCATTAGTGTCGGATTCGGGCTAATCGATCTATCAGCAACCAATCTCGCAATCTTGCAAATACACACATGCGAAAACACACCCGTCCGGGTCATCATCACCCTCTTCCTCTATGTCTCTCCCCCCCAGGAATGGGAACTTTTCCTTTTCTTTTTCTTTTTATTTATTTTGATTACATGAGTTTGCCTATGTTGCAATTGGAATCGGATGCAACTCGTGGCCCTGACCACCCGGCTAGGTTTGTTCCACCCATCTACCCAAACAACATAGCATGCAATGATATACACATGACATATACATGCACATATATATGTGCTAGCCCATAGCAAAGCTAGGTGCAGCTCGTGGTCTTGACCACCTCGCCAAGATGGCTCCACTCACCTATCAGCTTGCTATGCCACAACACACCAAATAGATATACACATGAAACTTTCCAGGCCTATGACAAAGCTAGCATCGGTGCATGGTCCTGATCACCCGGCGAGGATGACTCCACCCGCCTACTAACCCATCATAGCCTGCTGGCACACATATATATATATATACACTTTTTCTTGTATTCTTATTTTTCTATTTTTCTTTTTTTCTTTTTTTCAGTTTTCCCATCTCCCATGTCCTCTGAGTTAGCAAGAGGCAGAAAGGAGCATCTGCCCGACCCATCATGCACATCATGCAAAAAAAAATGCACAAAGAATACAAAGAACATATATGTGGAGCTAATAGATCAATCATCTGTTACCTTGCTTACTCGGGCATAATGATTATATCTGACACAACTGACTAGTCGTAAACAAACCTGTCAAACTAGATTCCCCTCTCCTACCTCTAAGTCCCTTCTTCAAGCGTAATGTTGCATGACGACCTCAAAAATCCCTACCTCGTCTCGCTCACCACGGGTGATCAATGCTCTTTGAGCGATGAGTCACGCTTCGCCTCAGGAGCCTCATTGTTGCTACCTATGACTAACTGATTGGCCCAAGCCCAACAAAGTCCATTTACCTCATCAGGTATCCATCGAGAGATTTCATAGTAAAAGTAGTGATCCTTTGCATATCCAGCCCAACAAAGAAAATATGCTTCGAACTGGAAAAATGGAAAATCAATGTCAAGGTCTTCGTTTAGGAAGCATACCAAACAATGAGCTTCCTCCACATCGTATTTTGTCTATAGACTCTTGGCAAGTATCTCCATGCTCGTCAATGCTTGACCTGCAAAATATATCACAAGTTCGAAGAGAGCATTCTGATATAATTGGTCAGGCATCGGTTGCCTAACTCCAAATGATCCTACGTAGCAACATAATCGGTCTATCAGCGTCTGCAATCTCTACAAATACAAGGTAAGTTGTCTAATAAAATAGAGAGAGCCCCTCTTGCTCTGTTCTCATATTGAATCACACACCTCTTATAGGATTGTCCAAATCAAACAAAAGAATCCAATCATCCGATGGCTCAATCAAATTCCCTTCCATGCATATTCACCTATCATCGTCTGTATGCTCTGCTCGCTATCTCGACACCTATTTGAATAAAACCTTTATCTGATAACCTTGGCATGCTCGACACAAGCCAATCCTGACTCCTTCAAGCTGTCACCTTTCTTATCAGTACTCTCTGCATGAGGCACTTTACTCATCATGCCGTTTTTTGGCTTCTCATCCAATGCATGTCTTCTCCTTAATACCTCGGTCCTAGGATTCCTATTTTCACACCCCTCTTGGCAATCCTTATCTTCACCCCTCAAGAGGTCTTTCTTTTGGTCCTCTGATTCCTTACTAAAGCTCTCGTCATCCACACACCACTTTTCTCTCGTGGATCTACCTCTGCTTGCATGGTCTCCCTTGCATCTATCCTTGCTCAAGAGGTTATGCACTTTCTTTGTGCCCAAAGATAAATGATTGTCTTAGTTCCCCATCAAATGTTGATGATATTTTTTATCACGAATTTTAGAAGAATGACCCTCGCCCTTCGAAGAGTTTCCCCGCCTTGCATAAGGATCAGCCACCTTGCTCACTTCCTTCTCTTTCTTTGTGACACCCATTTCTATTGTCTCTTCTCCATCTATCATGGCTTCCTCTTAACCTGATAATAAGCATGCACCATTAGTCAACCATTTTCTAGATTTTCCTTTCCACTTCAAAGTAACTTCCTCCAACTCAACTCTTGCATCCATTCCTTGTACAGTCGGTAACTTTTCTATCATTGGATGAGACTTGGATTTGTATTCTGTTAGACTTTGGCCCAATCATTATGAAACCCATGTGCCAGTCATGCACATAGTTCGATTGCACTAGCCAAGGCCATCCCAATAAGATCGAGAAGGTGGCCTCTGAAGTCCTCCGTCTAACTATCAGGTAATCGACACTAAACTCCAATCCTCCTATGACTATGCTTACGTTCTTCAGAAGACCAACCGGTTTCACTTGAGTTTGATCCGTCATTCTGAGGGACATTGGAGTCTCTTTCAGGTGGTTTAGGCCAAGAGCCTTCATCATGTACTCAGTCATTAGATTGACAGCTGCTCCACTATCCAACTGAGCACCTGGGACTGCATATCTCTTAATCTCAATTGTCATAGTAGGATCATTTGAATCCATCTAAGTTGTGATGCTTTGAATGATACCCTAAATGTCCTTCTCTCCTTTTTTCTTCTCTTTCGATTTTTGGGGCTTCTTGATATACTCATTGTAAAACCGCTTCTTATATGCAAGGGAACATCTTAGCAATGTATCGATGCCCAATGTGACTTCTATTTCAGCCAGTAATTTCATAGTGTCAATTTCCCTTGTGCTTTGCCTTTCCTTATGACATTTCGAAGCCTTCAGCCTCTCAGGGAATGGAGCTATTCCTTGCATAAACTTCTTACTTACTGGTGGAACGATTTCAAATTTGTCTCCATCCTCAAATTCTTGTTGTTCACTAAGTCCTTTCACTTGATTTTCCACCTCCCCATGCTCGGGTACCTTTTCCTTGTCGGCATCTTCACTTTTGCCTTCTATATTTTTCTTTAAATATTCCTGCATCCTTCTGACCACTGCCAGAATAGTGTCCTTTTTTGCACACTTGCCTTGCTCAATGCCCACAAAGTGCATGGATGAACTAGATCCTTCGAGAGGGTTGAGTGTCCTAAACACCACTCTAATTGTAGGAACTTTCTCTTCAACTTTAGGAATGGGATGCACTTGGGTCTCAACATAGTTCGAGGACTCCACCCGCCCCTTTCCCTTGCCGGTATGGGCTCTTCTTTTTGAACAATCTTCGTCGAAATGGCCCTCTCCATTGTAGTACCTACACAATGGAGTGTAGTCAATCAGTTTCTTTTCATTTGGGCAAACTCGTGATATGTGCCCATAACCTCTGCATTTGCAGCACTGAATTGGGGTATGGATGTCACAAAAGCAATATGCCTTGAGTATGTTGCAAAAGTATGGTATGACTAATTGTAACACCAATTTCTATGCCATAAAATCTGACTTTGAAGTTGGTCACAACATCTGGCGAAGCATTGGAAAATGCTACTATGTATAGAAAAAGTGTGGGAACTTTGATATATCTCACAATTACAATGCCCAATCTAAGCTACACTACTGTACTTGAAGGTCAATTTATGCAGGCTCCCAAGAAGCCGCATTTAGATGCTTTGAGGTGCACTCTACGTTCTATGACTCCTAGTTTGGATTATGCATTGTTTTATGAAGCTGGTATAGATTTGCAAGTTCATGGATACACCGATGCACATTGGGCTTGTGGTATTCCAAATAGAACATCTACTAGTGGCCTTCTATTCTCACTTGGGAGTGTAGCCATTACATGGAGCAGCAAGAAGCAACCCACTATTGCTTTGTCAATTATAGAGGCTGAGTATAGAGGTGCTGCAATGGGAGCATGTGAAGCTTCATGGTTAGAGACTCCACGTTTTGGTTTAGGTGTGGAAATGCAAAAGTTGATCATCATCTATTGTGATAATCTTAGTAGCATTGAGTTATCACAAAATCATGTTTTTCATGCTAGAACAAAGCATATCGAGGTACATTATCACTTCGTCAAAGAGAAGGCATTAGCAACTGATAATGATGTTGAGCTTGAGGGGGAGTGTTGAGATATCAAACTCAACATGTGATGATTCAGGATGACACGTATCACTTTTTCATTTCTCTGATATGTATAGTGGTCATGCTAGTATATGTTAGGGATACTTCATTGAGCTTTACTAGATTTATCTACTAAGAGTGATGGCACATTTGGTTCTTGCCAGCTCACTCATTCGCGGACATTACGATTTTCCTTATGTATTGTACTTTATATATTGCACTAGTTGGATTGTTGTTTTAGGTCATTCTTGTATATTCATTTTATGTAATAGAAGAAGAAGAAGGCAAAAATCATTCTTCCTTGCCTCAATGTGTTTGTATGCTCCTCTTTGATTGTGAAGTGTGTGTGAGAGCTCTCTTCCTTATCTCGTTCTTCGTGATACAAACATATATATTAGAACTTGGAACCTTTTAAGTAAAAATGAGACTTTTTTAATAACTCATTTTTTTCCCATACATGCTCGAATTGATTCTCTTCCTCTTTCTCTAGAAGAAGAGAGAGAGGAGTCTAGTAAGGCCTAAACAAAAAGCATAATCTAGACTACTAAAAAGTGCCTTATTAAATGCATTTTTTGGCCTTAAATAAGAATAGAATTAGGCTTAATCCCTAAAATTTAAGAATCCTTACAAGTCCCATGCAAGGTTCATTTTTTTCCCTACTACATTCAAGTTTATGCAACCAACCTCTAAAATTTTTGACAAGGGGTTTGGGGGCGAAACAATTGACCTATCAGTTAGGTTTCTTTTACGTATGCTTAGATATTCTCAACCAAGGCATGGAGGATAGAAACAAGTAAAGGGCAAGGGATACCCCCAAAGCAGCCATAAGAACAATTGGAGCCATGTTACTCGTAACAAGGGAAGTGGCTATAACATGTTACTCATAACATGTTACCATGTTACTCATAACATGTTACCATGTTGATCGGACAACTAAATTGAGCACATGAAGGCCTTCTTCGAAAACTATTGTGTAGCTATTGAGCACTCCTTAGACTCTCGAGAGAAGCTTACGCTTATCCTTGTAAAATGAGAAAGACTAGACGTCCCATCATAAAGGCTTATGATCATCCTCTCGAATTCTCTGGGAACAACCATGCCTCTTAATGAGATGCACCCACTACAAGAAATAGGGGGGCATAGCGACCCCGCCAAACCGGAAAAAAACGGGGACCGTCGCTTATGCGATGCTAGCGTCGCGTAAGCGACGGTCGTGTTTTTGAAATTTTGATTTTTAGGCGGGGTACGTCGCAGACTCAAGCTTGCGTCGCTTATGCGATGCTAATCTTTGCATCTCAAATAGAGTCGCTTGCTAGCGACGGTATGTGCGACGTGGGCAAACTGGAGAGCGTTGCATATGCGTCGTCCTTTCGAGAGCGTCGCGTAAGCGATGCTCTAGAATGTTCAAAAAAAATTTTTATTTCTCCTGGCACATTTGTGCCGAGATCTGGACGAGAGCAAGAGAACGAGAGAGAGAGAGAGAGAGAGAGAGAGAGAGAGAGAGAGAGAGAGAGAGAGAGAGAGAGAGAGAGAGAGAGAGAGAGAGAGAGAGAGAGAGAGAGAGAGAGAGAGAGAGCACGCGAGAGAGAGAGACCAGGTATGCGCACACACACACACATACATATGCATACACACACACATATACACACATAGACACACACACACATACACATACACACACACACACATACACTCACAAATACACACACATATACACACATACACACGTAATGTTGCATACACACACATATACATACATACACTCACACATATACATGCACACACACATATATACATACACACACACATATGCATACATAATGCACATGCAAACATACACATACATAATGCATACACATGCACACGCATATACACATACACATACACATACACACACATACACACATACACACATATACACATGCGTACACACACACATACACACACACATACACACACACATACACACACATACACACATACACACATACACACACATATATGCATACACACACACATACAGAGACATGCACACACATACACATACATGCATACATATGCACATGCATATGCATACATACATACATACTTACATGCATACACACACATGCATACACAATGCACATGCATACATACACATACATAATGCATATGCATACATACACATACATAATGCATATGCATACATAATGCACATGCATACATACACATACATAATGCATACACACACATATGCATACATAAAGCATACACACACATACACACACATATGCATACATACATGCATACACATACACACATAGACACATACACACACACACACATACATATGCATACACACACATATACACACATAGACACACACACATACATACACATATACACACACACACATACACACACAAATACACACTCGTATACACACATACACACATAATGTTGCATACACACACATATACATACATACACACACACACATACATGCAGACACACATATATACATACACACACATATGCATACATAATGCACATGTAGACATACACATACATCATGCATACACATGCACACACATATACACATACACATACACACACATACACACATACACACACATACACACATACACACATACACACATACACACACACATACACACACACATACACACACACATACACACACATACACACACACATACACACATACACACACATATACACACACATACACACACACATACACACACAAATATGCATACACACACACATAGAGAGACATGCACACACATACACATACATGCATACATATGCACATGCATATGCATACATACATACATACTTACATGCATACACACACATATGCATACATAATGCACATGCATACATACACATACATAATGCATATGCATACATAATGCACATGCATACATACACATACATAATGCATATGCATACATAATGCACATGCATACATACACATACATAATGCATATGCATACATAATGCACATGCATACATACACATACATAATGCATATGCATACATAATGCACATGCATACATAATGCACATGCATACATACACATACATAATGCATACACACACATATGCATACATAAAGCATACACACATATACACACACATATGCATACATACATGCATACACACACACACACACATAGACACATACACACCCATAGACACATACACACACATAAACAGATCCACACTCATAGACACACACACATACACATAGACGTGCACACACATACACACACATATACACACACACATACACACATAGACACATACACACATAATGATGCATTCACACACATACAGATGCATACACACATACAAATGCATACACACATACACACATAATGATGCATTCACACACATACTCATGCATTCACACAGGGATACAGGTCTTAAATATGACCTTTCTCCTTGCTATAGAGTACACATATTTAGGCAGTGTAGTTGTGCATGACAACGAGATAATGCAGTGTCGTGTTTGCAATAAATGGTTAACAGATTGCCATACGTGTGTGTCTATGTGTCTATGTGTAAACCCACAACCTATCTACTAACACTCAACGAGTTTCTCATGAAAATAGATATAAGCTTATCTATGTGTACATGTGTGTATGTGTGTGTCTATGTGTAAACCCACAACCTATCTACTAACACTCAATGAGTTTCTCATGAAAAGAGATATAAGCTTATCTATCTGCACACGATTTAACTCAAATAGAATTTTCTCCTGTGAATAATTCACATAATTCACTGCTAATGCTCCCTTGTATATGCTTCTCCTTTGTTGATGGACCCACGTTGTAAACCCACAAACTGTCTACTGACACTCAATGAGTTTCTCATGAAAAGAGATATAAGCTTATCTGTCTGCACATGATTTAACTCAAATAGGTTTTTCTCATGTGAATAATTCACATAATTTGCTGCTAATGCTCCCTTGTATATGCTTCTCCTTTGTTGATGGGCCCACGTTGTAAACCCACAACCTTTCTACTGACACTCAATGATTTTCTAATGAAAAGAGATATAAGCTTATCTGTCTGCACATGAATGAACTCAAATAGGTTTCTCTCCTGTGAATAATTCACACAATTCGCTACTAATGCTCCCTTGTATATGCTTCTCCTTTGTTGATGGGTCCACGTTGTAAACCCACAACCTGTCTACTGACACTCAATGAGTTTCTCATGAAAAGAGATATAAGCTTATCTGTCCGCACATGAATTAACTGATCAAATAGGTTTTTCTCCTGTGAATAATTGACATAATTAGCTGCTAATGCTCCCTTGTATATTCTTCTCCTTTCTTGATGGACCCACGTTGTAAGCCCACAACCTGTCTACTGACACTCAATGAGTTTCTCATGAAAAGAGATATAAGCTTATCTATTTGCACATCATTTAACTCAAATAGGTTTTTCTCCTGTGAATAATTCACATAATTCGCTGCTAATGCTCCCTTGTATATGCTTCTCCTTTGTTGATGGACCCACGTTGTAAACCCACAACCTTTCTACTGACACTCAACGATTTTCTAATGAAAAGAGATATAAGCTTATCTGTCCGCACATGAATTAACTCAAATAGGTTTTTCTCCTATGAATAATTCACATAATTCGCTACTAATGCTCCCTTGTATATGCTTCTCCTTTGTTGATGGGCCCACGTTGTAAACCCACAACCTCTCTACTGACACTCAACGAGTTTCTCATGAAAAGAGATATTAGCTTATCTGTCCGCACATGAATTAACTGATCAAATAGGTTTTTCTCCTATGAATAGTTGACATAATTCGCTGCTAATGCTCCCTTGTATATTCTTCTCCTTTGTTGATGGACCCACGTTGTAAACCCACAACCTGTCTACTGACACTCAACGAGCCTACATGAAAAGAGATATAAGCTTATCTGTCACACATGAATTAACTCAAATAGGATTTTCTCCTGTGAATAATCACATAATTCGCTGCTAATGCTCCCTTGTATATGCTTTCTATCAATGGTGCACACTGACATCTCACCCGTATGCGTGCCTACATGTAAACAAAACCTCATTACACCTCAGACAGTGATCTAATCTAATATCAGAGATTATTAAATCTAAGCAAAGAACCTGAGCTGAAAAACGTGTCTTCTGCTTCCCATCAGTCCAGGCATATGGATTGATGTTCATCTCTCCATAGCTATCTGCCTCAGAAATACCATGCAACTTTTTATCAATGTAATCAAACAAAAATAGTGGCATCCCTGGTCGGACATTCTTTACATAGATGATATGAGAAGCTCAAAGGCCTAGACATGCAGAAAAGCTAATGATCAAGCTATTGTTCAGGCATATGGTTTAAAGGGAGAGACGTATATCTGTGATAGAAAGTAAGAGGTGGTATAAAGTATACCAAACAGAAGCTGTGTGATGCATTCATTGTAAGTCGCATGGTCACAGCCAAAAATCACAGCAGCAAGCTCCTCCGTCGGAAGGTTCAAGAACGAGAGCGGTGATGAAGGAGAATGGCTAGCCCAAGAGGAAGGAGAATGAAGGCCTTTGTATGTTTCGGTCTTACGTCCAGCTCCCATTACAGAAGCACTTTGCTGGCGAAGAGACTTGTAAGAGTAATTTTAGAGTTTGTTGGAAAACGTTAATTACAAATTTATGTAATGAGATCATATGCTACGTGTGTATTAATTACAATAATACTTTCATAATAATATTTTTTATCAATGAAGGCATTCTGTGGATAGAATATTGACACCAATGGATGAAGATATGAAAGATATTGACACCAGCATTCACGAGTTCACTGTCAAGGATGTAGTTGACAATGATGTGGATAGCAATCTGTAGAGCATGCACAAGAGCAAGGCTAAGTGGTTTAGGATCTTGGGTGTTTTGTCGGGTATGATCGGCGTTGGGAGGTGGTTTTCTAATATTTGCATATGGAAGAACCCTATCACCACAGTTCTCGTCCATTTCCTCTTCATTGCTAATGCTCCCTTGTATATGCTTTCTGTCAATGGTGCACACTGACATCTCACCCTTATGCGTGCCTACATGTAAACAAAACCTCATTACACCTCAGACAGTGATCTAATGTAATATCAGAGGTTATTAAATCTAAGCAAAGAACCTGAGCTGAAAAACGTGTCTTCTGCTTCCCATCAGTCCAGGCATATGGATTGATGTTCATCTCAATACCTTGCAACTTTTTATCAATGTAATTAAACAAAAATAGTGGCATCCCTGGTCGGACATTCTTTACATAGATAATATGAGAAGCTCGAAGGCTTGGACATGCAGGAAAGCTAATGATCAAGCTATTGTTCATGCATATGGTTTAAAGGGAGAGACATATATCTGTAATAGAAAGTAAGAGGTGGTATAAAGTATACCAAACAGAAGCTGTGTGACGCATTCATTGTAAGTCGCATGGTCACAGCCAAAAATCACAGCAGCAAGCTCCTCTGCCGGAAGGTTCGAGAACAGGAGCAGTGATGAAGGAGAATGGCTAGCCCAAGAGGAAGGAGAATGAAGGCCTTTGTATATTTCAATCTTACGTCCAGCTCCCATTATAGAAGCACTTTGCTGGCGATGAGACTTGTAAGAGTAATTTTAGAGTTTGTTGGAAAACGTTAATTACAAATTTATGTAATGAGATCATATGATACGTGTGTATTAATTACAATAATACTTTCATAATAATATTTTTTATGAATGAAGGCATTTTGTGGATAGAATATTGACACCAATGGATGAAGATATGAAAGATATTGACACCAGCATTCACGAGTTCACTGTCAAGGATGTAGTTGACAATGATCTGGATAGCAATCTGTGGAGCATGCACAAGAGCAAGGCTAAGTGGTTCAGGATCTTGGGTGTTTTGTCGGGTATGATCGCCGTTGGGAGGTGGTTTTCTGATATTTGCAGATGGAAGAACCCTATCACCACAATTCTCGTCCATTTCCTCTTCGCTGCTAATGCTCCCTTGTATATGCTTTCTGTCAATGGTGCACACTGACATCTCACCCGTATGCGTGCCTACATGTAAACAAAACCTTATTACACCTCAAACAGTGATCTAATGTAATATGAGAGATTATTAAATCTAAGCAAAGAACCTAAGCTGAAAAACATGTCTTTTGCTTCCCATCAATCTAGGCATATGGATTGGTGTTCATCTCTCCATAGCTATCTGCCTTAGAAATACCATGCAACTTTTTATCAATGTAATTAAACAAAAATAGTGGCATCCCTGGTCGGACATTCTTTACATAGATGATATGAGAAGCTCGAAGGCCTGGACATGCACAAAAGCTAATGATCAAGCTATTGTTCATGCATATGGTTTAAAGGGAGACACGTATATCTGTGATAGAAAGTAAGAGGGTAGATAAAGTATACCAAACAAAAGTTGTGTGACGCATTCATTGTAAGTCGCATGGTCACAGCCAAAAATCACAGCAGCAAGCTCCTCCGCCGGAAGGTTCAAGAACAGGAGCGGTGATGAAGGAGAATGGCTAGCCCAAGAGGAAGGAGAATGAAGGCCTTTGTATGTTTCGGTCTTACGTCCAGCTCCCATGACAGAAGCACTTTGCTAGCGATGAGACTTGTAAGAGTAATTTTAGAGTTTGTTGGAAAACGTTAATTACAAATTTATGTAATGAGATCATATGCTACGTGTGTATTAATTACAATAACACTTTCATAATAATATTTTTTATGAATGAAGGCATTCTGTGGATAGAATATTGACACCAATGGATGAAAATATGAAAGATATTGACACCAGCATTCACGAGTTCACTGTCAAGGATGTAGTTGACAATGATGTGGATAGCAATCTGTGGAGCATGCGCAAGAGGAAGGCTAAGTGGTTCAAGATCTTAGTTGTTTTGTCGGGTATGATCACCATTGGGAGGTGGTTTTCTGATATTTGCAGATGGAAGAACCCTATCACCACAGTTCTTGAATATCAATCATCATATTCATACTAGCTAATGACACCCAATATGTTGTTTTTTTTTTATTACAATATTTTAAAAAATTCTCTTTGGAGTTCTCCAAATATCATGTCACCTATATCCATGTAAGCAACTACTCATGAATTATGAACCACTCTAGTAAATTGTGGATGATTGAAATCTTAACCAATAATATCGCAATAAATATACCGATGCAAAGTTGCATGTACGTAGTGTTATTTTCTCCTTTCTTTCGTTCATGTTGTATTCTTAAGATGTAGATATATAGATGTTGGCAAACTTCAACTTCTATAACATTTCAAGAACAAGAGTCAACACTTAGGTGAACAAGAGAGAGAGTCAACAAAGCGAGAGAGAGAGAGAGAATTCAAAGCGAAAAAGATGTAGAAAGAGAGAAACAGAGACCTACATATACTTGCTTTAGCTCGTAAGCGCAGCGCAACTGTGAACGTTGGAGAGCTCTTCGATCAGATGCGTGAAAATGCCGATCGAGGAGCCTCCAACGTTTTAATTTTTTTCCGTCAACAGATCGTCGTACAAGCGATGCTAGATGTGTCGCATAAATGACGTCGAAACAGCGTCGCTTATGCGACGTAAAAAGCGTCACTTATGCGACGTAAAAAGCGTCACTTATGCGACGTAAAAAGCGTCGCTTAAGCGATGCTTTTTGGAACCGTCATGTTAGTGATGCTACAGGCGAGCGTCACAGGTCCCGTTGCAGTACAAGTCGCAAAACGCGTCGTTCACTTCGTCATTTAATCGACGGTCCGCGCGCGACTCTCATTACGACGCATGTTGCAATTTTATAGCGACAAATTTGTGTCGCCTTAACCGTCGCTATATGCCCGTATTCCTTGTAGTGACCAATTCCTGCCCTTTTCTTTAATTGAGGTTCGGCGAGCATGTACTCCCTTGAGCTTTAACTTTGAAAGAACAATTGTATAGGTGAATGGGCATAGTACTCGTGGGTCCTTCATTCCACAAAGCAAGGGACAGACAAGGCTACAACTGGTTTAGACGAGCCAAAACTATTACATGTCCAACCCATGGGTTGAACATGTCCTCCACCTCAAGAGGCTAGTGCCAAACCAACCTGACTATGGGACATGGACTCTAGTTCCTTCCTTGACTAGAGAGAGCTAATATCCTTCATTTTGTACTCGTAACCATTTTGAACATCTTATAAACATATCCCACCATACCATTGGGAGATGTGTTGGACAAGCTTCTACTTTTTCTTCCATGGGATACCCCTCACAGTCCAAACTAGAGGTCTAATATCAATAACATGAATGTCTTCATTGGTCTAAGATCTACAAAAATAGTGCCATCAATAATGTTCTTAAGTTGGGAGTCTCCCCTCCTCCATTTGATTCAATTTTATTAAAAATGAGATCATTTCTTCCTTTCTAGATTAAAAAAGGGTAGTTAAGGTCTAATAAATAAAACCACAACAAAGAGTCAAGAAGACAATTTTCCGAAGTATAATTTTTAGAGCGGATAATGGTTGAGGATGGAGGTCCTTCTAGGTGTCCTAAAAAAAGATCATTTATCGGAGCACCAAAATGGAAAAAAAAAACCAAGATAACTTATTTCTTCATGTAAGGTAAGTTACAGAAGAAACATTTCCTATCACCTATGCCAAAGGATATAACTTTGTCATTGGTCCAAATAGCTTTGTGCAAAATTTTCCAAAGAAGAAAATTTTATTTTTGGTTATTCTCGAGATGCCAAATGTTGTTAAAATGATAAGACCATTATTTGGAGGACCAATTCGGGTTCCAATAGGCATTCAAGCTGTGGGTGAGTGACTTGGCATAGAATTTCATTTTATGCATACCTTTCCAGTTGCAAGACAAGGGGATTGGGTTAGGATGGATGGTGATGGAATCCAAAATAGTGGAATAAGAGCATAGGTCAAGGGAGAGATTTGGTAATTTCGAAGAAGGATCTCATAGTCAATAAGTTGGTTATTCTCATCTAGGATAGAGTATGAGGTCTCAATGCCTCTCTTAAAAAGAGAAAGGTTGGTTCTATGCTTATTAGGAAGGAGGGACATGAGAAAGGACCAAACCAAATGGAGGAATTCTGCAAGCTAGACTAGGAAGAGGGGGAAGGGGGTAGGGATTGGACTCTAGCTCTAAAAATGAAGCAAGATGTCTAGAGTTCTTTTAGGAGGGGCAACCATTTGATAAGGATCTTACATTTAGTAAAGGAAACTATGAGGAAGTTAAGGCCTATCCACATCAGGTAGTCTTTAAGTGAGAAAGAGAGTGATGAGGCCTAGATTAGGCTAGCTCTAAAATCATTGAATGTAGTGGCCCTCTCAATCAATTTGGTAGCCAATTTAATAGAGATGTGGTTGAAGTCAAGCCCACCTTTGTGGGTACTGAGGATGGAGGTTTTTCAACTCGCTTTATGGATCTTTTGAGAACAAGCAATAGAAGCCTAAATAAAGTTGATGATAGTTGTACAAAGAAGGCTAAGTTGGTAGGCGGAAGGTATCCATCAAGACCAGTAGTAGATAATAGTGGGAGCCAAGAAGTGATTCTAAATGAAGACTTGGTGTGAAAGGCTTGAATCACTCTTGTTGTAGGGGTTAATTTTGGAGTGGATCCTCTAGAGGATCTAGGTCATCTTTCAATAGATCGTATGTGAAAACCCATGGGGATCCTAAGGAGGCAAATAATAGCACCATTTTCAATCTCATGATAGCCAAGGTCAATGAGGAGGGCAGGCTAAGGGGAACTAAAAGACTTGAATCCAATTTCGAGGTGTTAATAATTGGGCCATTCAAAGATGTATAGATTTCAAGCTTTTGATCTATTTGTTTAGGTTGTTCTATGTGTGAAGAATAGTCAAGTTGGTGTCATTAGCGTAGTTGTGCATGTGCATAGTCCGGGGTTGGTAAGCTTTTCTAATCCATTAATTGTTGGGGTTTGAGAGGAAGGGCCAATGGAGGTTGTTAGCACCAATGGCAAAAAGAATCCTTGTCTGATATAGTGGGAAAAGAAAAAATTGAGAATTGTTAAGAGCAAAAGAAACAAAAGTGATAAATCTAGGGCAAAATCTAGTGTCTCTAAGACTAGGGAGAATGAAATTCTAGTTAGTTTTGATGACATGCTTTATCAAAATAAATCTTAAGAAACGAAAATATGTCTCCTATAGGGGTTGCGTGCTCCATTCCTTTGTAGAGAGCAAGAATGACATTAAGAATGAATATGCTCTTGATGAATCCTTTTTGCCTATTATGAAGGAATGGTTGCTAACATGGTCTAGAAGGACTTTAAAAAAGAATTTGTAAATGCACATGAGACAAGTGATGCGTCTCTAGTTGAAAGAATCATATTTTTTATTCCTTTTATGTGTGAGCTTCATAACCTACTATTGAAGGGTCCTTAGAGAGAGACTCTTTGAAGGGAGAGATTCCAAATCTTGAAGAACAAGGGATAGAGGATGGACTGGAAGGTTTGGAGGATATTAGCTGGGATCCCTTCAATGCTTGTGAGGTTTGTTTTCTTTATGATTGCAAACAACCCTAGATATTTCTTGAAGGGTAATGTTTTTATCAAAAGGGCTAGCTATGCAAGGGGAGATTGTGGGGAATCGCATAGTCGCGATGAGCAAATCCATTGCTCTAATTGTCATGGACGCACATGAAGAAACGTTAACCAAGCTTAGATTATATATGGACTTACTATAGCTCATTATTGGTCCACAATTTGAAGAATCTAATAACACCATCACATTTGGATAATGCCAAACCCACGAGATTGACTATGCAGTTGTTTGCCTTTCATATATGAGGGTCCTATTTTGATTTGATGACATCATCATTTGTAACTACCTTTGATTATTTAAGAAAAACATTGATTAATAAGGATGAACTAGTGGTGCAACTCTAATACCATGAAGGAGTTACCACAACATATATAGGATTAAGGTAATACCATGAAGGAGTTACCACAACATATATAGGATTAAGGTTAGAGAGAAAGAGAGATATTTCCGCTCATGGGAATAACACAAGAGATATGGTTGTAAAGGAAAGTGGACTCAAGATGAGTAAAATATGAACTCAAATGAATTAGCTCAAACTCATAACTCTAATACAATGGAAATCAAACACTACACAAGACACTCCCTATATGGATCTTAGATGGTGATCTAGATATAATCTAGGTGAAGGGCTACAGACCAACACAATGGGTATCAAGATGGACACCCTAATGGTTCCAAACACCACAAAATATGACCCTAGATGGGGAGGGGACCATCGTTATAAGGTCCTTCAAGCCTAGGTCAGCCCACCCATGCTCTAAGGTAGTGGTATCTTATCCATGCCAAACCCACCCTGAGTCATTGATTTATGGTATAAATCCAATGGTATAAACGTAGGATCAACAATCATTTGGTTGTAGCCATTGGTCTTGCTTAATCCACACTTAGAAATCATGTCCTCATCCAATGTCCTGCATCAAGTAGACCCATCCCCAAGTTAGGAAAACTACTTTTATTTCTAACACTTGATTTTGGTTGATCCTCACAAATGATCATTCCCAAATCCAATGGCTTAGATGGAAGCTCCATAACTATCCATCTACAGTCTACTCTAGAATTCATCCGTCACACGCTCATCCTCCAAGCTCTCTCCCTAGCAATGGTGCCAAATTTGGTTTCACTCTAGCACAATGGTAAGTACCAACATGAGGAGTTGCACCTCATAAAATTCAATCCGTAGAGTTGTGAGGATTGGTATGAAGACTATGAGAAAGTGATCGCATAAAGTGTGTGAGTGAAAGCACACAAGCATGCACACAGATACACACACACGTGCACAAGGTGAGAGCAAAGAGTGGAACAATGGAAGGACTTCGATTACAATAGAACTCTCTTACAAACTTCAAATCTACAACAAGCTAACCCCAAAAATGAGCTCTCCAGCCCTTTTTATAGTTTTTTGAGTGGTTTTGGCTGTGTCCAGACATAGTGTCCGGCCTACTTAAAAATTATGTTCCAAGGCTTATTTGGGGGCTCAAACGGAGTCTAAAAATTATGAAAATTGGCAGGGAGACACTTCTAATACTCCTCAAGCTTGAGGACTCCTTGGCTTGAACAAAGTGGACTCCTCGGCTTGAACAAAAATGGAAAATGGTATTTACAATGGGTTTTAGTGATAAAAATCACTATTTTTATAGGGATTTCTTCTGAAAATTTGACATGTGCTTCTTGGAGCTCCCTACTACTCCTTCTTGTGTGTCCACTTCCTTGATGTGCTTCTATGATTGTGCTTGACCTTGAATTTCAACACCCTACATAAACGCATAATCTAATCCATTAGCTTTTAAACCTATGATTTGTATTCTTATTTGTTTTCTAAATTTTGGGGATATACCTTCTAAGTCCACGGTTATTATTTCTATTGTACAAGTTTCAATCCAAATAATAATGCTTGGTTTTCTATCATTTTGTATTTGTAAGCAATTTTTTTAATTCTTCGATCATTTAAATGAGTTGAAGCCTACCAGTGTCCAAAAATCTCAAATGGCATCCTTACATAATGGCAACCTTACAAAGTAGAGTGATGGAACAATGGTGGTGTTGAATGAGGGTAAGACATTGAGAATATCTAACACCCCCCAATGTCCACCTCAAGGTAGAATACCTTCTTGGAATGATGCCAATTCGTGCCTGAGGGTAGAGCATTGACCATGTCTAGCATCCCCCCTCAATGTCTTCCAAAGCTACTCAAATATTTGACTCCAAAGTTGGTATCATGTATGGTACTTTGTAAGTACAAAAGATTGCCGAAGCCCCTAATGTAGCTCCGAATGTCTATCCTCTTTGTGGCTTGTTTCACTCATAAAATGCCATCTTTAGTTTACATAATGTGTTCTTTGGATGTGGAATCTTAGGCTTAGGTGGCTCAAACACATGTACCTCCTACTTGAGGAAAACATTCAAGAATTTTTTCTCTTCAATTGTTGTTGGCATAAGATTACTCTGATATAGAGTTTGTCCACCCCTTGGATCAAAAATCAATGTGACTGGGTGATTCTAGGTTGGTAGATTCTCTTTTCACCATCTAATGGTTATGCTTCCTCCTATTAATAGGAAGGGATTACTCTGGGGCTAGGTACATAGTGAGTTACACCTTCAATTGATGATAAAGTGGAATCTCCTTTCTTTTCCTCTTGCATGTGGTTGCTCCACAAACACCACATCATAAATCCCTTTGATCTTCTTTGCCCCATGGTCATACAATATCATATTCCTTTTCTTTTCACTATGACCTAAGAAGATGCATGTATTGCTTTTTGGTTCCACTTTGTTCTTCCTTTGACCTTGGAAAGCACCACCATTGTTAACAACATAAGCTTCATGACGACTCTTTCTGATTTTCATAGGAAAGAACATGCCTTCCCTCATACACATTGCTATCTCAAAAACAATCTGACTCTTGCATTCCATAATGCCATCTTAATGTTATATGTGAGGCGCCATTGGTTGAAACTTTATCTCTTTGCCCTTATAAAAACCTTCCAACACCTTTGAGTGGAACTCACTACCACCTCCTATTCCAATATTCTTCACACATTTCCTTGGATCACTTTCAAAAATTTTGGAGTTTTCTTTAATCTTACCAAAAGCTTTAGCCTTATAACAAAGAAAGTACATCCACATCTTCCTGCTATAGATGTTGACAATCACAAGGTAGGAAGATCCTCCCAAGGCCTGTATAGACATCTTACCATAGAAGTTACCATATACAAACACTAGAGGAACCTTTGACATACTCTTGATTTCTTGTTGGAATGTTTCTCTCTATTTCTTGCCCATCATACAAGCTCTACAAGGTTCCTTCATTCCATTTATTGTAGGAATGTAATGAAGAAAAATACCTTTTTTTTTCATCTCCTTTAATATTTGCCTATCATTGTGATGAGCTCTTTTTGAGGCTCCATAGACCTAGATTGACCTCTCTAATTGCCCATGTGATGAGATGCATTGTTTTTTAGTACCCAGGAATCAAGAATTGATTCTTCTTATGTTTAGGAGCATACCAATTTTGCTTCATCTACATCTATTGGCTCCTCCTTACACTCTTCATCTATCTTCTTGACATGATATTCTCCAATTGTGTGTACCTTCTTTTTGCAATGGAAGCACCGTCCTTGAAACTTATTCATACTTCTCTTCCTCTTCTTTTCACTTTCACCTCTAGTTGAGGAACAAACTTTTCCTGCTGCATTGATGAATACTCTAGAATCTCCATTCCTAATTTGTGTTTGGGATTTAAAGCCAAAATCCTCTTCCATCCATAGAGAATAAAACTACTCGAAGATCAAAGCTTGAGGTCTCACCTAAGTGTCAAGATTAGTTACCCTTGAATCATACTTTGTTGAAGAATGTTGGAGACACCTTCAAGGTAGCACCTTCCCAATCGTATTGATCCCTTCACAAGCCATTCCATCATATGGATTCTTGATCTGAGTGATAAATTCCTTAACCTTCTCTCCTTCTGCAAACTTCTATGCTTCCAATTGATTTTCAGAATTTTGAATGCATGTTTGGTTTTTCACCTCATAGTGACTCCTCAATATACTTCATGCCCAGCTTGCCTTGGATATATGTTGAATGAGAGATAGAATAGAATCCACAAAATTGGTCAATATATCATACAGTGCATTTCCATTCCTTATCTTCCAAGGCTCTAAAAGCTTTGTGTCTACGGGAATCACCATACTTGGATCTCATGGGTCGAAGGTAGATAATGGCTCTTGCCCACTATCCATGACCATCAAAAAATGATAAAAATCAAGGATAATTGTAATCTTGAACTTCCAAAGAAAAGAATTTCTACCATCTAGCTTTCCATCACTAGATATTGGTGGATGAATCCATAGTGTTTGCATTGACAACTCCATTGCACCAAATCCACTTTACCTTCCACTTCTAAATCTTGACATCTCCATAGTGTTAAATCCTTTCTATGCCATGAACTTGGAGCCTTTGTGATTCTTAACAAGGAAAGAATAAGCAATCTGGCAAGAGCAAGAACAAGGAAAAGAATGGTCAAGGAAGAGGGATATTGAATGCCATTATTGTCATAAGAACGAACACATGAAGAAAGTCTGTTATGCATTAAAGAATGCTAAGGGTAAATGACAAAATGTTGATGGGCATGTTAAAAAACTACCTACACCATCTACTTCGACTGTGAAGATTGAAGAAATTAATGCCATTTCTGATGATGCTCATTTGTTGACACTTGATAGCTGTTCTTTCCATGTGACACCACACACAGAATGGTTCTCGAACTATGTAGCAAAGTCTCTTGGTACCATGAGACTTGATCAATCCTACCAGTGTGACGTTGTGGGGATTGGATATGTGGTTGTGAAGTTCATTGATGGTTCAAAATTTACTATGCATAATGTATGCCATGTACCTCGATTATCAGGTAGTTTGATGTCAATTTGTCAACTTGATGACCTTGGTTACAAGTTCATCATTTACACTCAATCATTTTGGATATCAAAGGGAAATATGGTTAATGCAAAAGGAAGAAAAGTTGGCTCACTTTATCCTTTATTTGTATCGTAGAAAGAACACTTGTTAGCTATGATTGAATAGCCTATGGCTTGTATTTGGCATGGCCGTTTGGGCCATATATCACGTAGTGGAATGAAAAATCTTTCTCATTCTCGATACTTACATGTGTTATCTTTCTTTGATTTTTCATTTTGTGAGCATTGTCAATATGGAAATCAAACTAGGAATGTGCACAAGATGCACGTTGACTCTTCAATTCACCCTTTCGATCTCGTTCATAGAGATGTGTGTGGTCCTATGCCCACAAGTTCATTAGATGGTTCTCTTTACTTTGTCGCTTTCATAGATGATGATACTAGAAATGTTTGTGTATATCCTATCAAAGCAATAGCTAAGGTATTCCCTACTTTCATAAAATGGCTCCCTTTAGTTGAGAGCAAAAAAGAAACTAATCTTAAGGCTTTACATTCAGATAATAGGGGTGAGTATATCTCACATGTATTTAGCCTTTTCTGTTCGTCTAGAGAAATTTGTAGAGAGTTTACAACACCCTATACCCCACTATTGAATGGTGTAGCTAAAAGGATGAATAGAACTATTCAGGATATAGTAGTTTCTATGTTGCATCATGCAAACCGTTCACAAGGATTTTGGGCACAAGTAGTATTCATCGCAGTTCACGTGATTAATCTTTCACCTAGTACTACCGAAGGATTGAAAGTGGCACAAGAATTATGGACAGGGAAGCCATCATATTATGATCATCTTTGAGTTTTTGGGCATGAAGCATATGTTCACTTGTTCTTGGTTAAGAAACACTTGCTCTTATTTTATAAAAGGTGTGTTCTCTAGGTGTTTGCAAAGTTTTCTTTAAATGTAAAACATGCTTACCATCATCTTTAATACTAAGATGAATTCATCAAGATAATCATGAAAAATATTCTTCATCAAGACATGAATTAGCAGGACAAATTCTAATCCAAAAGGTAAAAATGTAAACTTGTAGTGTCCATAACATGTTTGAAAAGTTGTTTTGGATATGTCATCTGGTTTGATCCTGATTTGGTGGTCTAGATCTTAAGTTGACTTTGGTGAATACAATCGATCCACTCAATTGACTCAACAAATTCATTTATATGAGGGAGTGGATACTTATTTTTAATCGTTCTTTTATCCAACCCCCTATAGTCAATACATAATCTATAAGATTCATCTTTCTTCTTTTGAAATGAAACATGTCCTTCGCAAGGTCAAAAACTTGGTCTTATTAAGCCTTTCTTCAAAAGATCATGTACTTGAATCTTGAGCTCCTTTAATACATCTCTATTAAATATGTAGGATGCTCTAAAATATGGTTCACTCCCCAAATATAGGTCGATGACATGCTCAAGCTCACTAGGTGGAGGTGTACTAGGTAGGTCTTCTAGAAATACAACTATATATTGTTTCAAAAGGTTTTCTACATAATTTGGAAGCTTTTCTTCATTATCTTCCCCATCCAAATTATTCACATACACTACAAATGTTTTGCAACCATCACATATACCTCTACGTATCTCACGTCCGAGATGAGAATAGGCTTAGTATTATACACATCACATATGATGTGGATAGATGAATCAGCTAGCCTTAAAGTGATTTTTCTTTTTCCACAATCAATTGTTGCATAATTTTGAACTAACCAATCCATTCCTATAATTGCATCACACTATTTCATTTCAGTCACATGAAAACTCCCACAAAAACACCTATCAAAAATGTAAATCAAAGGTTTTCAATGTATCCTTTTGTATATAGTCATCCATTGGCCATCTCCCTAGGTCTATATCTACATATTTAAGGGTATCACTAAAGCATGTACCAATTTGAAAGATAGAAAACAATGTGTACTACTTGAATCGATACAAAATCCTAGCCTCATGCGTAATAAGCATACCCAAAATCACAATTACAAAAGCCAGCGGAAAAGAACTAATTACCATAAAATGTAACGTAGAACTAGGGCACTTACCTCCATCATCTGCTTTGTCAATCATTGTACCTTCCTTCACTATGTTTATCTCCTTCTCTTGTGTAAGCTGAAAGTCTCCCTTGCTCGAGCATCCATATGTCCAATGTTCTTTTTTATCAGAATGAAGACACAAACAAAGTCTTTTTTCCCACTCAATAAAATTAGGGTCTTGTTTCCAATGAATGCATTGAGAAGCCCCTTTCCTGAGCAGGATACTTACCTTGGTTATTAAAAGATGAGGTCCTCCTTGCATTTCTTATGTCTTTTGTAGAAGGTTTGTGTGGCTTATGTTTCATCCGAATGAGTCTCATTCTATTCACCTTTTGCATATTAAACTTCTCCATTTTCCCCAAGTTCTCAGCCATCCCTACAACACATAAAAAATGATTGCATCTAGATTCCTTCAGTTGATAGAGGGCTTCCTCATGAAGCCCTTCCATAAACTTGTTGTTTAGAGCATCCATGCTAACCTCCAATGCATATTTGTAAATACATAGAAACTTCTCTTTATACTAATTTACAAACATGCTATGTTTGTCATCATCATGTTGCCAAAAAATATAAAACTCCATCTTCTTCTCATTGAATTGTGGAAGATCAAAGGAATTTTCTAGCTCTTTGATCCATGCTTCCTATCTTTGTCACTCTTCTTCTCACCATCAAAAGCGTTCAATTTTGCCATCTTGAAGACTTGTTTGAGTTCAAAATCACCAACCTCCATATCATCATGATTGCATTCACTTCTTGCTATAGGCATGTTAGATGTTCTTCCACTTAATCCACTTCATCCTTCAGCTCCATGGAAAACTTTATGGTGCATTCTTGTTGCTTTCTTCCTTTTTCTTTACATCATTTTGCAGGAAGGTTTTGAATAATCTCCTCTTGCTCGTGAGTCTTTTCTATCAAACCTTCTATTGTTGTTGAGGATTGATTGTGGTTTGATACTGGTTGTAGCACTTCCACAATCACAAGCTTCCAACCACTCAAGAATAGTAGAAGAGAGAAAAAAACTTGCACAAGATAAGAGAAAATCCGACATAGCATAATGGACAAGATGTGACGCAGAGAAAGAAAAGATATGGTATTATAGATTTGAATTCGGTACAATATCATTTGCAAAATAGATTCATGACAAAGCCTTGATCTCATGAACACCCATGAGCTATCTCAATTGAATTCATACTCACACTCTCAATCTCACTCTCACTCACAATCTCACTCTTAATCACAATCATAAGTTAATTCTTTGACTTTTCACCTCCTCTTACATGACACAACAATCTCCCTAGAAATAGAGTTCATCCTCCCTCATCAAGGAAGTGTATGATCCAAAAAAATTAGTAAGATTGATGTGTCCCCATGGTGCATGCCAAACTTTCACAAAAGCATGTCTTTTAGTGGTTAATTGCTTTCTTTCGCAACACCTGTCAAAAGTAGAAGAATAAGCAACAAAAAGGCATATCCATGGACATTAACAATATGTATGACAACACGTCTTAGTTCATAAGTGTATGCATAGTATGCTTGCAGGCATGTTTTTTTGGCATGAATGTATGCAGGCATGCATGGATGTATCCACGCATGTATGTATGCATCTATCATGGATGTATTCATGCATGTATGTATGCATCCTCTCTCTCTCTCTATCTTTCTTTCTTTTTGTCTCTCTCTCCCTCTATGTCTCTCTCAGGGCATGATTGTACAGCGTGAATGGATATTTGAGGTGTGATAAGGTTAATAGAGTGATGGAGTGAGGCACAAGTGTGCAATAATAGGTCCAATATTCCACATATAAAGACATGAAGATGGTGCAATAATTCTCTAATAGGCTTCATTGTTTCTGAATCTTGGTGAAGAATACGAGAGGCAACTCTCTCACTCATTTCGCGTTAGGGCTTGGCTCCCTCGAGCACTCATCCTTGACCCAATAGGATCCTTAAATCAAAGGGCAATGAAATTGAAAAGGAAGACTAGATTTGGTTCATATGATTTTTCTATCTCTTGAAAAATTTCATGCCTATGTGACTGCAGTTTGTTATGTTGCCACATGGATGCCTATTTCAATGCAAGAGATGACACTCACTGTTGGAGAACCCATCTCTATTAGTTGATTTATTCCATAGAGAGACAAAGGAGTCCTAAAGTCGAGTACGTCACACGAATGTAAAGAAAGAAGCCCATTCTAGGTTTTCAGTGAAATAATACTTTTTCATGTAATTTAAGTGTAAATAAACCTTCTAAATGCACGAAAGGAGTCTTCAAAAAGATAGAGTAGGGAAGTCATATGTATGTCAGCATACGTTTTATGTAAAGGTATTTTGGATTTATCTATTGATGAACGTGAGTACTATACTCTCTTTAGAACTTGAGAACGTGCTACTATTATGAAAGAACGTGAGTACTTGCTACCATCTTTTTCTTTGTATTTTTGTGCGCTTTTTAAAGTGAACATGCCTCTCATACTCCTATGTGCCATTTTATCCCCTTACTTTGGTATTTTGCGCACATGTTAAGCACAAACGTTTACGTAAAGGTATGCCATTTCTTTACTCCTATTTTTGTAACACTTTTATTTATGAGACAAGTAGATTTTGGTCAATGCAGAACACATTGAGAAGGTTTAGATAAAGAACCTATAGTTTATTAGGTTTTTGCTTATGATTATTAGGAGGTGATGTCAAGTTTACTAAGCTTTCAGCCATATAAAAAACTTAGTAAAAAAGTTGCACTTGAGTTGGGAAAGGAGGCATTGATTAAATAATAGTCAAGCACAGTTCATAAACATCACAACAATGAATATCTCCATCTAACTTCCAACACCCTTGGATCACTACTTGAATCGGACGGTGCTCTTTTGATTTCGATGGGGAAAGGCGCTTGCATCCATGAACTTTGGATCTAATCTTGATTCCATGGTTGATATGGCTCCAATTGAAGACAAATGCTTCTTTTAATCTATGTAGTCAGATCGAAGATTTAATCCAATGGCTCACACCAAATTTCGGATTAGGATCAGCCCCATTTGCACTATATCATAAGACCCATCTAAATATAATGGCCACAATGCTTTCCATGTGACTTAACATGAGCCATTGATTTAAACAATCAAAAGGCTATAGATGCCCACATATGTGGATTCAAGATAGAGATATTATTCAAAGAATATTTTACTCCAAAATACCAGTAGTGTTTTTTTCATCTAAATCTCATCTATTAAGCTCTTTAATCTCTAAAAATTAGGAATCCTTACCAAGCCATGCAAGGTAGGTTTTTCACATAATTTCAACAGTAAGGTCTTTATCCTTCTCAACATAGCCCTCAATAGGAATATCATCTATAAATGGAATTGTAATGTGTGAGCTAATATTGTGCAACGTAGAACTCATTGCGTACATCATGTGCAAAATCCAATTCGTCGTACCTTGAGTTAATGTGCATATATGAAGCAACCCAAGAGGCATTTTAATCGTAAAAATGTATCTACTCTTAACGGCCAATTGGAATCGATCATATCCAAAATAAAGATCTCTTAGGCAATGTGCATATGAACCAACCCAAGAGGCATCTTCAACATAGTAATGTATCTACTTTTAATTGCCAATCTGATACGTTCATAACTAGAAAATAGATTTCCCACAGACTAATAGTATGTCCTACAAACGCCTCGACAAACTCATCTATAATGAGTCCTCTACCCTCATTTTGTACGGTCACTTTAATGACTAGTTGAGGATTCTAGAAAAAGCTAAGACTATCATTCCTCTTTGGCACAATGAACTAATGATTAGACTAAATATTATGTTTGCTTTTTGGTAGTCGATTCTAGCTCTTTAAGCTCATTCTTGAGTTGGATCTTCCTTAATTTTCTAGGGTTAGAGTATCATCTCTCTAAAAGCTCACATGCCTTCTTTGATTTCTCTACGTCTTGAATATATCCTATCATAGGATTCCTAAAGTCTTGGAATAGTATAAAGATGTCTCTCTATCCCTTTCCTCCCCTTCTCTAACAACTCCCCTCTGATTCACAATGGGTATATGTGGATCTAAGTATGAATTCACCTGATTCACAATGGGTATATGTGGATCTAAGTATGAATTCACCTCTGTGCCGCTAACCAATCCCAAAAGACATTTCCCCATAAAAATATTGAGATTCTAAAAACCCATAGTTGGTATTTTCTCCTATCAAGCTTCTAAACATACTTGTTAAGTCCCCCATAGTAGTGGGATCACCTAATGGCTTGTCATGCCTCCTTGCATATGATGGAACTAAAACGTGTTGATTCTTTACCTCTTCTCCAGAACCTTATGTTAGCATTGATCCTTTGATGATGCTTGAAGCTCTCCCTCTCTCTCTCTCTCTCTCTCTCCCTTTCTTCAATGCTTCTTCCAAGCTTGTCTAGTTCTTGCTTCAAAGTTGGCATTCCTCCAACTTCAAGGCGTTCTCCTTATGTCATCAATGCTCCAAGATGAGCACTAATATGAATATTGGAGAATATGTACTCCATGTTGCACAAAAAAAGTATTGGACATCTTAGGACCTCAGAGATGGTTATAATAGTTAGCCAAAAACTCGATTTCTCTCTTATCCAACAGATGGAACCTCTAATGCTTACTTGATTTCTCTCTTATCCAATAGTCGGAACGTCTAATGCTTTCTACACATAAAATAGGCACTCATGGATTTCCAACAAGTTCTGCGTCACTCCAAATGCGTTTTGGGAGGTATATTAACCTTCCCATTCCACAAGCCCTACACATTGCCTATGCTTTGAAGTTTTGGTGTGTTTTGGAGAGTCTCTAACTCTTTGGAAAAGAATTGGAATTGTACCCAGGCCCTATCATACTCACACTTGGACTCCCATATGTACTTAGCCTCTCCTAAGTGCCCTGACATGCCATTGAACTACTCAGAGTTTGCATGAACTCTCGCCATTATTCTTGTGGGAGGGTCTATTATGGGTATTTGTTGTAGAAGTCACTGCTCTACAAGTCGTCCAGTTGTTGGCACTTTGATAGGTAGATTCTCCATATTAACTCCTGCTTGACTTGTTCCTCCCTACAAGCTGGGGCCTGCTGTAGTTCTTGATGCTTATTTGCTGGAAGAAGAGAAGCATATAAGCATTGCATAGGAAACATGATAGTACAATGTTCCCTCTACAATACCAACATGATACCCAAAGTTCTTAGGGGTTAGTGGATGAAGTGTTTGTGATGTGTGTGAATGTAGGTTAGTAAGTTAGTGATTCGTTTGGATGCATACTTTGGATGTGCACTGTACTCAACATGTATCTACTTTGATGCAGATTGATTTACAAAATTGGGTTAGGAGGATTGATACAAGGTTTAATTCTCAAAACTATGATCGCGGGGTCATAGCTTTTGGTGGTGATGACATATAAAGGTTTTTGGCCTGGATTGTGTTGGATTTGTGACTTTTTGGGTACCCATTTCTCGACATTCTTAGGTGTGACCGGAGATGTGATGGTGTCGAGTGTAGATTTTTGCCCTAGGATTTATGCCAAGAGTGCTTGTGAGTGTTGATTCAATCTTGTGAGATGAGGTGAAGCTATTTGAGCTTGTAAGCAGGTCTTAGGCATCCAAATCTGTTTAGCATTGGGGACAACCTTCATTGATCGCTTTGGGACCCAAATAGAAATGATCCATCTAGATTGATGCCTATGATACTCCTTCATTGTAGTCCTTGACTGAGTAGTTCATTTGGTACATCTTTGGGCTCATGTCTCTAGAGCAGAGGTTTGTGCACCTTACATATCCAGATCTTCTTCATTCCATGATGTACTTAATGTTGCACCAATTGCTGATCATTGTCACATAATCCTCGTAGTAGGTGGTTGAACCATGCCTTAAGAGAGAGGATTAGGAATTAATCCTCAACCATGGCTTTTGGGGCAAGTGGTTAGCCCATCACACTCCTAATCGGGAGGTTGTGAGTTCAATTCCCGACATTGGTATCAAAGACTAGTTGCAAAATTGGGCAAGATGGAGGGTGGTGCCTCATTCCATGGGCACTTGGGAAGCGCTTGACCGTGAGTGAGTTGTTGGATAGGTCCAAAATAGATCAAGGCACTGGAATTTGAGGATAGTGGAGGCACTCAAATGTGGAAAAGGGCCCAAGTTAGATAGGAGGGTCCACAAGTGAGCATTGAGGGCAATGCTCAATCTAAGGGGAGGAATGTCACATAATCCTAGTAGGATATGGTTGAACCATGCCTTAAGAGAGAGGATTAGGAATTAATCCTCAACCATGGCTTTTGGGGCAAGTGGTTAGCCCATCGCACTCCTAACCGGGAGGTTGTAAGATCAATTCCCAACAATCATGCTTCCTGATTATCGTCTTCCTCTGTGTCGTGTGTTGCCCTGGTTGTTTTCCTAGGATCCTCTTTGGAAAAGAAGGGAGTTCCTCATTGACTTCTGCACCTCCTTCAAGAGTGACAATCTTCTGCACCATAGAACCTTGGACAAGAATAACATCGTTATCATCATGTGTGTTCTTGGAAGGACCAGGAGTGGGTATCGTTCCTAGTTCCTTGAGTGCTAGGTTTTCTAATTCAATTTAGATGCGATTTTGATTCACCCATGCCTGAAGAAATCCACTTCTTAGGTTTAAGTTGACTGCATGATCATAGATCCAATTTTGACCCAATACTAGAGGTTCAGTGAGATCCTCATCTTCACACACTAGCACTTTGACTGTCATTAGAACATCTTGAATGTAGAGGGGAAGTTCCACCTCACCCATGCAAGGGGTTTCCACACCTCCCAATCCTATGAGATATGCTTCTATAGGATTGACTTTTAGTTGTAATTCTTGATACTAGGAAAGTCGAACTACACTAGTGGTTGCTCCTCAATCAATCAAAGCTCTTACATTCCTTGCACTCTCTCCTTGTCCTAATTCTAAGGTCACAAAAGGTCTTCGGTCAACTATTCTATGGGAACGTACACCTGATGCTTTGCACATGGCCATGTGATATCTAGGAAGTTCCTGAGTGGCTGACTGAGGTTGATCTCTACCTTGTCTTCTCAATTTCATTGGTTGGATGCATTCCAAAGCTTCTGATTGTGCTTCTTCTTGAATTCATTTTTCTTATTCTTCACACTTCTTCGTAGTGTTAAGTCGAATTAGCATCTCCTCTATTAGGGGTTCTTGGTATTATTTGACTCTACACCCATAAATGTAAGTAGGTAGGATGTCGCCTTCTAGAGTGGCTAATTAGACCGCTCCACTTGTTGATATTCTATTAATAGTCATGGGTCCATAGCCCCACTTCTCTAGCTTTCTTGCATGTTGCTTCAAGGTGTGCACCAAGACTAAATCTCCTGCTTTTCGGCCTTTATCCTTCACATGGGCATCAAAGTATCCTCTTGCCTTTTCTTGGATGCATATATTCCTGCAACTGCTCTTAGTCTTGTTTCACCTAACCATTCAAGATCAAAGATCCGTGAAGAGAGTTCGTGACCTGTCCACTCATACGCGTGTGCTATTTTCAATGTGGGTATCAAGAAGTCTAATGGTAGCACTGTATTTTGGCCAAATACCATAGGATATGGTGTAGCTCAGAGTACCATTTTATAGGCAACTCGATATGCCCGAACAGCGTGGTGTAGCTATTTGTCCCAGTTAGAGCGTTTATTATTCACCAATTATGTTAACACATTACAAAGTATTTTATTTGTGCTTTCAGCTTGCTCGTTAGCTTGTGGATGATAGGGGGCAGACTTCTTATGTATCACCAAGAGTTCTTTGAGAAAGTTTTCATTGACCTCATTCAAGAAGTGTGTGCCTCTATTACTTACTAACTTGATTGGTAACCCGTACTAGGTAAACATGTTCTCAACTAAAAACTTAGCCATAATCTGAGCATGATTATTTGTTGTAACCTTCACTTCCACCCACTTGGTTAGATAGTCCATGGCAACAATAATGTACTCAACATGTGAAATCTTAGCTAGGGGATTAATAGGATCTACAAAGTCAATTCCCCACTTAGAGAATGCCCGTCCTCCCATCATGGTTTTCAATGGCATCTCATCTTTTCATATCAGATATTGAGTTCACTGACAAATGTCACACCTCTTCACATAGGTATGTGCATCCATGTGAAGTGTTGGCCACCAAAGACCTGTGAATAGAATTTCCTTAATCACACGGTCTGGTCCAAAGTGTCCTCCTGCCACACCTTGGTGAGCAGTCTCCAAGATCTTCAGATACTCGCTCTCACGGACACACAATCTAAGATATCCGTCTTTTCCTCGTCTGTACAGATTATCTCCAATAAGAGCATAGTCTAGTGCTTCTTGTTCTAAGCTCCTTTGTCTAGCGAGGGTCATTTCTTGTGGGAATGTTTTCATCCTCACAAAGGGTACTAATGGTTCACTCCAATCTCATATAAGAAACACTTGGTATAGCTTAGCATGCTCCACAGGTGGACTAATACAATAGATTGGGCATTCCTTGCGTAACTTATAGACATCTACTTCCATAGTTGGCCAATACACACCTAATCTTTGTAGGATCTGTAGGAATCTATGTATCGAATGGTGTTGCTATAGTGCACCTACGTGTGCTAGTTGCAACCATTTTGCATGCTCATCTTTGTCTACAGAGCAAGCTAGTATGCCTTGGTTGGTGTGCTTATACATGCTACATACTATTATGTGGTATTTTTGAGATTTGAATACTTCCTTGTCTTTAGTTCTTACTATAGGATGTTTAGGTCCAAAGGTGAGAATAGGAACTATAGCTTTTGCCCAGTCAGGCACTACTTCTATATTGAACAAGTAAGCATCATGAAGTTCATCTGATAATCCCTGTGGGGTCTCCCCTGTAGTTATTTGAGAAAGGTGATTGTTGAGGGAGAATCAAGCAAAAAGAAGAAAAGAAGAAGACAATGAAAGAAGCTTCACTGAAAAGATCATATCCCAAGATACATCTTTGCAAGAAGCCCCGCAGGGGCGCAACACCCATCTCTACACAAAGCCCCGCAGGGGCACATATCAAGGAAAAAGCACGTGGGTGGAAGGAGGAGCTAGGGTCAGGAAAGTATCCATGAAGATTTGCAAGAAGATATCCAGCAGTTTCGAAACCACAAGAGGGTGCTTCAACCTCTTGATCTTTGGAAGGTCCAGATCGAAGGCTGAAGGATCACATCCTCATACCTTCCACTGGTGGCGTGCGTGGCAACCCAACTTATTAGGAAAGACGAATGCATCAGGCCCAGAGGATGTAAAACAAGAATTAAGAAGAGGCCATCAAAACGGAACACTTGTTTAACAAACTGGCAGAACTGACCAAGGGTTGCGGGCGATGAAAAGAAAAGAACAGGCAGCACAAATGCATCAGGCCGAGAGGATGTAAAAGAAAAAAATCAAGAACAGGGCCATTAAAACGTAACGCCAGTCCAACCAGTAGGCAGAACTGACCAAAGGATGCATGCGGACAACAATGGAAAGACAAGAAGTAAAGCCTGTCAAGGGACAACAGAGACAAAGAGGGGGAGAGTGTTGCAGAGCAAAGAGAGCACAAGGCATAGAAAAAGAAGGGCCCCAAAATTTTTTCGATTTGGACACCATATTTTTGTATCATAACCATTTTGTAATATAATTTTCGATGTAAAAGCACTAGAGGAGTCCTCTAGATGCATCCCCACAAAAGATTAGTAGCTTATCCATGTAAATTAGTAGGAAATTAGCCTTTTAGTGAATAAAGTGCCGGTCTCTTGTGTGAAAGGACCATTTTTAGGGCACATGTATATAAGTCAATTTGTGACTCTTTGTAGAGACTTTTGGCCATTGTGAGAATCAAGAGCACAGAAATTCGAATTTGTATCTTCCCCTCTCTGTATCTTCTTCTTTGTGAGCTTGTGTGCATGTGTGTTGCTTGGAAAGAGTGTTAGGAAGTGTTGTCTATCCATGAAAGCATTTGTTTGCTGTGGTTAAGGTGTGTATGAAGTGTAGGAAGTGCTGAGTGTAGGAAGGTCATTCCCGCAACTCAGCATTTTGCTCATAACTTGAAGTAGAAGCATCAGAATTGAGTGAAAATACTGCCATTGGATGCGTCTTCTTGAGAGCTTCGAAAGGCATATGCTATTTTTATATTTGGAGTTTGGATCTGAGAGAAAAGCTCAATTTATTGTTGGCTGTTGCACCAAGTATCGTGACACCATGACTGATAGTTGAACCTTGTTTGGTTTAGTCTTTGCCTTGTTTGCACTCTTTGAGTAATTCATTTGCATTGATCGTCATTTGAATGCATGTCTTCATACACTCGGCTAGGTTTTGATACTCATCGGATTGATAATTAAAGCGTGAATCCCCACTATATGCACTTGAGAGGGATTGAGGTATAGTTTCTTTCTCCACAAGTCCCTAAGTTGGTTCTTAGGTACACACATTTTTTGGCGCCGTTGCCGGGGAGTGTCGAATCAAACCGAGGCATTCATGTGATGGTAAGTAGATTTTTGCATTGAAGCGAGAGGAGGAGTAGTGATTTTCTCTTCTTTGGTAAGTCACATTCATCCGCACTTACTACTTCTCACTCTTGAAGTGTGTGTAGTGAGTTATTAGTCTAGGGAAGTGAGTGGAGTGAGTAGAGTAGGAGGAGTAAGGGAGTAGGTTAAGTAATTAGAGTAGCTTTCAGTCTTTGTCTTGTTTTTTTCAGTGAGTAGTAAAATTCAAAAGTATAAAAGCCAAAAAATGTCATTTTGTAAGTCACTTGTCTCTTGAGCAAGTGTCGTGAGGGGCTGCTGTCGAGTATCGTGAGCTAAATTCCGGGTTGTTTGAGCTGCGCAGAGCAAGTCAGCATGGTTAAAGGGTTGAGGGAGAGTACTTAAGGTAAGCACATATATCATTCTCTCATCCTTATCACATAAATTAGGCATTTCAAGAAAAACGATCTACGTGAAGTATCGTGAAGGACATACTGGGGTAGAGAAGAAGTAATTTTCTGATTCAGGCTAAGAGGGGAGGGTAGATGCACTCTAGGCACGTGTATGAAATTAAAATCCAAAAAAACACTTGCAAAAAGTTGAAAAGTGTCAAGTATCATGTTCTCCCGCGATCCAGTATCGCGATACCTATCAAGTATCGTGACCTCCTGTGGTTGAGTATCGCGATACTTCACAAGTATCGAGTATCGTGTGATCCCTGATCGCGATACTTACCAAGTATGGAGTATCGTGTGATCCCTGATCGCGATACTTCACAAGTATCAAGTATCGTGTGATCCCTGATCGCGATACTTCACAAGTATCGAGTATCATGCGATCAAGTATCGTATATCGAGTATCACGTTTTTTGGAGTATTGAGTATCATGTTTCCTGTGTATCGAGTATCGTGTTGCTCAAATATCGTGTATCGAGTTATTCAACTATCGTGTATCGTCTCATCCAAGTATCGTGTATCGTCTCATCCAAGTATCGTGTATCGTCTCATCCAAGTATCGTCTATCGTCTCATCCAAGTATCGTCTATCGTCTTGTCCAAGTATCGTGTATCGTCTCATCCAAGTATCGTGTATCGTCTCATCCAAGTATCGTGTATCGTGTTCATCCAAGTATCATCTATCGTCTTGTCGAAAGGTAAAGTATCGTGAACTTTTTGGGCCAAGTATCGTGACTTGAGATTTCATAGTCAGTCCTTTTTTAGCCAAATTTTTCTAGAATTCTAACCTTTAGTGAAGAACTCTAGAAGTTGGAGGTTGGCAAGGTTAAATAGAACTTTAAAGTGAATGAACCTAAGATGTGGGAGAACCCTAGGAAGCCGAAGAAGTGTGATCTCTTCTATAGGAAGTGTAGCCGAACCAAGTAGCCGTTCACATTATTCTGAAACCTCTAGTGAGTCAGAGGAAGAAATTCCTATGGCTTCAGAGGATATGCAAAATACTGTACCAATGATTGGCATGATGTCAATTATTGAGGGAGAATATCGGACATCTTTAGAATATGTGACCACCAATCAACATGAGATACCTGTCTACCTAGATGGTCTAAACAGATCGGTGGCCAGACTGAAGAAAGCTTCAGATGCTTACATAGTGCCTAGGCAAGCAGTTAAGTATGCAGGAGGAATGTATATGGATAAAAGGGATATCCAATATGCTGTTACAGAACATCCTGAAAATATCAATGAACTTGGGGAAGAAAATACTGCTCCAAACCTTAATGAAGACGAAAATGAAGAGCAAGTGACCACACCTAGAGGGAGATCTACTGTTGTTAGGGTTTGGAGAGGAGACCTAGTTCCTCAAGATGACTCCTTGATGGAGGTGTACTTGATCAATGGAATGGAGAACCTCCTTAGAGCCCACTCTTCATTATGGGAAGCAGCCCCTAACCCATTGACTGTCTACGAGTTACAAGATCCTGATTTCCCCACCATCATCACGTATTTGGACAAAAACCAGAGAAGGTATTGGCCCCTAACAGATTCAGAGAGAGCCGGGTTGAAATATCAGAACATTCCTGTGTTTCCCTAGAGGGATCAAGCCACTACTTCACGAAACCCACATGGAACCTCTCAGAATAATTCCTTTCAATAGTCAGGACAAACACAACAAACTCAAATCCCGGTTAGACCACATGTGCAGTTTGCTATGCCTGCAAATAACCCTAATTATCGGCCTCAGCCACCTATGGATCCAAGAAATGGAATTCCTACCCCAGTTAGACCACCTGTAGCAAGAGGACCTGGTATACCGATAGGGAGACCTATTTTCCCTATGATGCCTAGATCGCCTGAAGCAGGAAGAAGATTAAGGCCAATTCAAGTGGCCAAATGCATAAGAAATCACTATGATGGCTCTAGCGAACCGTACAATCATATAGCTGAATTTAAGCAAGTAATCAGAGCCGAACAAGTAGAAGACTTTTTGATCCAATATGAATCTTTTGGTCTAACTTTGACAGACACAGCTTTAGCTTGGTTCCAACCATTAGATCCGAACAATTTTCAAAATATGGAACAAGTCTATCAAGAAATGATTGAGGAATTCACTAAGTCTGGAATTAAAAACAACTCGTCATCGTTGATTCATAGCTTTAAGCAAGCTCCTATAGAATCAGTGAGATCGGCAGCAAGAAGATTCAAACAGTATGTGGATAGGTGCCCAATGGAAGAGAGAGACCCACCAAAACAAAATGGTGTCATTATTTTTGGAAGGATTATTGAATGGATCATTAAGATCTCTGGTGTACGTGAAGAGAGTTCAAACTTTGCAAGAATGCATGAAAGAATGTATTGACCTAGAGGACAATCTAGCGGAGGATCTGAAAATACCTCAAGGTAGTATGAAGAGTGAAGATTTAGCAAGCAGCACATCAAACCCTAAGAACAATGTAGAGGAAATAGCTAACTTAGTAGCAAAGAAGTTGAATGTTCAAGGATAGAGGAACTACCCCAACAACCCAATGAGAGTGCCCATGCTTAGAAGATGTATGCATTGTGGAGGAGATCATCCATCTCATTTGTGCACTAGGGGAATAGTCCCACCACCTACCTATGCTTACAATAGACCACCCGTTCCAGGCCCTTTACAATATTGCAGCATAGAACAAAAATACACAAATCACAGCACAAAAAACTGTCCTTACAATAGGCAATCAAGACATGTACAACCTGTCATGAGACCTTATGGATACCCTCAGAGAGAACTAGGAGGAGAAGCCTTCAGATATCCCACATATCAGCAGTAGGTACCTGTACCACGACCACATGCTTATCAAGGGTACAATCAACTACAACCGGTGTTAGGACAACAGCCACCCCATCCTCAGAATGTTGTCCAGTTGAAAATAGCTCAACCTGAAGAAAACTTAGAGAGAGCAATAGTCCCAGCCACACCATTGACTAGTAATGAACCATGTGACTCATCTTGTGACCATAGTCAAGGAAACTATCCCAGTTATGAGAGCTCTATGATATAATATGGACAAATGTACGAACCATATGCATATGGCATGGAAGCACCTAATAGTTCCTACGAATATGAGCAGGACTATGTGTCATTGATGTACACAGCCCCTAGAGCATCCATACCCCCCCGACCTATGAACAGACCGCATGTACTTAGAGGACCATGTTATAGATGCGGAGGTGATCATTATATCAGAGAATGTACACTACCAAACACACCACCAACACAGCGAGTCTGGGAAGGATATTGTAGTGATTGTGGTAAAGAACACCTTTTCAGAGATTGCCCCAAGAACCCCAACAAAGTTAACTCTAACGTGCAGATTAAAGTGATAGAAGTGATAGAGTCGTCAGGGAGTGATAAGGAGTACATTGCACCATTGAAAGCAATAACTAGAGCCAAAGCAAAAGAGACCCCAGACAAAACTAAAGGAAAGGATCAACGTGACGGAGAAAGGAACATACCTACACCTCAAATAGTTGAAGACTCGGAGGAGCCTGAAAAAAGTGTTACAAGTAAACGAACACAAAGATGGAAGAACTGTAGAGATAGGATGAAGGAAAAGAAACTACGACAAAAGAAGGAAAATGAAAAGATTGAACAAAATCCAAAAGAGAAAGAAGAAGAGGAAGAAGAAATTCCGAAAGGAAAGTCAAAAAAAGAAGAGGTAGGATCAGTTTTAGTAGATCCCATGCCGGAAGAATTAGCCATGTGGATTCAGGCGTACAAAGCACGAATAAGAGCAGGACCTACCATTGAACAACATGAAAGAGAATATCCAAGAGGTGACCTAGAGAAAGAAAGGTTGGAGATATGCAAAAAATTAATTGAAGTGGCTCAACAGACCTTAGAAAAACCTGTCCTTCGACTACCTAGTTCACGAATTCCTGAAAAAGAATTCCAAGAGTGTGTCATCCCTAAGGAACCCGAGAAACCCGAAGCAGGTAAGACACATAATGGAAATTACTGTGAGGATAAAAGTGAAGGATCCATTGTTCCCGAAGTAGAAGGGGAATGGCATAAAGATTTGTGGGCAAGAGTCCAAGAAGACCGATGGAAGAAAGTGGAAGGAATAGAACCACCCTTTGAGGAGCTAGAAGCAGAAGGTGAAATTGAAGACTCCATACCTGAACTGAATTCAGAAGAAATAATACCAATTGATCCAAGTAACGAAGAAAATGATAGTGTAAAGGTTTCGCCAAATTACACAGGAGAGTACGAACATAATTCAGAATTATATCGCATTACCTCAATGAGAAAGAAAGAGCTGAACCCATCAGTCAAAACATCGGATATCATACAACATCTTAAAAAGGTAAAAATCCCTTGCACTCTGACATTGGAAGAACTGTTGAAGGTCAAACCACATTTGAAGGAGAAATTAACCAGTCAATGGGAGATCAAGGCGGAAGAGAAGGAGATGCCTGATGAAGTGAACACAATAAAAATCCCAGTCGATAAGGTTGGAGATTTTAGTGAGGGAGATGAAAGAAACACTTGCCTTCCAATTACCTATAGGGGTTACACCACTAAAGCCATCTTAGATTCTGGAGCTCGAGTAGGAATTGCTACAAAAGAAATCTGGGAAAAATGGGGAAAACCAGCTTTAAGACCAACGTGCATGAAGATACAAATGGCAGATGGACACACTGAAAGACCCTTGGGATTATTGGAAGGGGTAGTTTTTACCACTTGTGGAGTTGAGTTCGAGCACACCTTAGCGATATGTCAATTTGAAAGGCCTAGCAATTATGAAATGATACTTGGAAGACCTTTCATGGTCTTTTGCCACCACCATCTTCATAGACAGTCACAACGCATTGGTAGTTGCAAGGGGCCCTATGTTCCATGCTAGCACTAACCGCATAGAGGTACACTATCATTATGTCAGTTTGGCATATGTGCCCACACAAGATAATGTTGTACACCTTTTCACAAAGGCTTTGCCTAGGGAGGATTTTGAAGCTTTTGAAAAAGGTTTGGGATCACTTCATTTTGTAGATTAATCTCTTTCCACATAGCTTAGCACTTCCTTATACATGCGTTCTAGGTCCTTGTCCACCACATCACTCCTAGGTGGGATTTGTTGATATATTATGGTAGTAATGCATGTGAACAAATTTTGGATTGTTGGGGCACTTTTTTCCCTCTTTAGTAGTTTTTATACCCGACCTTGTATATATATGCCTATAGCCATAATGGGTTATTTATATTTTTAATGTCACTTGGTAATTCATTCTAATTTGTGTTATGCTCCAAACATCTTCTTCTTCTTCTTCTTCCTTGTGCTATTCATGTGCTTCTGTGGACCTCAAACTCCAACATTATTGATGCTAGTTCAAGTTTTAGAGAACCTTGGGTGGTCTACATCTCAACACATTGGCTCTATTGTTGGGGATCCACCTCATTGGTGATCATTTTTATACTTTTTACACCCCAAGAGGTATATGTTCTATGGTTTAGCTTCACTTTTTTATGCAACTTTTGAAGATTTTCAACACTTTATCTTCCTCTTCTTATGTAATCTATGCTAGTCTTTTTAAACCAAAGAAAAATAGAAAATGTGCTCTAATTTTCAAGGTGGAGGGATTGAGAAGTGGAATGAGGATATATACCAAAACCTTTGATATATTCCTTATTCATCACCATCTACAATTTTGAGATAACAAAAAAGAAGCACTAAATTCACTTTAAGCTTCTGCATGTGAAAATTGAATTCATGTGCCTCTACAAGCCATGTATTATTGTTGCGAGAGACATTTTCCACACAAGGCCGATAGATAAGATAGTGGTGGCATAAACAGGACCCAAGCATTATTGAAGATTATGCAAGTTTGGGTAATAATTCTCAAGGGAAGAAGTACAATTGAACAAGTATAAAATAATAGGATTTTAAAACAATGTGGAATTATTTTATGAAAGAGGACACCTTGACTAAGGATTTTTTCAAGTCTTATGTCTTAAGTTCTATGAAATACAAGCCTTAGTGTGTGTGGAATTAGTTAGCATATACATTGATTCATGAATGTCAAGGAGAGTGAATTTGGATGTACAACTTCCCTACTTAGATGACTATTTCCAAAGAATTCAAAGTGTTAGGTTGGAAAATTATGGGGATAGTTGTTTTCTCCCATCAGATGCACCCTTTTCCCTATTAAGCATAGGGTTGGAGGTTGGGCCAAAAATCAAGTAATTGATGAGATTCCAAAAAAGAATAATAACCAGCTTAGTGGTTTTAGGATAAGAGCACAGTGTGTTTTCATAAGAGGGAGTACTAAATGCAATAGGAATCCTAATACACTAAACCCCAAAGGATTGGAGATAAGCAAGATATAAAGAAGCACCTTAAGGCTCAAATTAAGTCAAGATGGAAAACATTTACTAAAGCAAGCTCCCCAAGTGTGTGATTTTTTTGCACTTATGTTAAAGGATATCATAAAGACCTAATAGATCATAGAATTCATTAGTTGATGAGTTTGCCCTTCGAATGTGCTTTCCATTGAATCATATTGTTGGAAATATAAGGCACAAAATCCTAGATGCCAAAAAAACACTTCATGCTAAAGTTGAAACTTCTATGTCAAATCCAGGTGAGGAAATTGTTTTGCAGTAGGAGTATTGTTTTGGGATGGAGGAACGGTGGTGGTATAGTGAAGAGGTGTAGAAAGAAGTTTTAGTTTGATTTCTATGGTCAATGAGTGACATAAGGAAGAATGAAAAGGTTTAATAATGAGAAAGAGGATTGAGTATGCCAACAACGTCCGTGGCATATTTTGGACATGGCTATAGGCACTTAGTGCAACTTTGGGTGGTGTGGTGCTGGTTGAGTTAAGAGATAGTATTCTACACAACACATAGTCCACAAGAATAATGAAAGGCATGTGAGCACAAGTAGAGTAGAGGTGGAGTTGCACAAAGGTGGAAACCCAAGTTTTATATATCAAGCACACTAGTGGTGAAAAGCAACAAAAGATACTTCAATTTCTCATCAAAGCACAAAGCCACCATGGGATTTCCCCTAGGTGGCCTTCAACTTGTGTGTATGGGCTTCTATAAGAGGAAACAAGGTGTGTACTAACTACTCCACCACACACATGCAAAAAAGAAGAACATGAATGGCGTAATTCCACGATGATAGCGAAGGAGGGAGTTGCATTTGAGTTCATTTCTCTGAGCAAATCAACAACTGCATAAACATTGCACACTACTAGATGGGGAGAATTATGGAGGCCTTATAGTGGATATGGGTTTCATGAGGGACGTGTCTCTAGATTGATGTTTCTAGAGCTCTAGATTTAAACTTTTAATTCAAGGTATGTCATGTGGTATTTCTAGAATATAAATGAGGATATTCAAAGAAATATAAACTCAAGGATCAATCACTGAAGTTTCAAAGAAAACAGTGAGAAAAAGTTTACAAAAATCCAGGTGATCATCCCAATCTAGACATTGGTGAAGAATATCTTGTACAAAATCTTTTTGAATGAACTATAGTGCTATTTGATTATTATTTGGTTACGATCTTTGAACTTGAACAAAGTGTCAAAGTAAAGTTTCTTCTAATCTTTAAGTTGTAAGTCAGAAAGCTTTAATGGCATTGTTTCTTTTGCCCCTCTGGTAACTCAAAAAAGAACATCACAAACAAAATGATTTCGATATAGCTTTTTGACTTCTTTTATTGATAATGGTTCTCCTTCTAATCCCTCTGGTTCCAAATCTTGGTGAAAAAAAATTCTAACTATGATTACATGAATTGAATATCCTGTTTAGATAAAATCCTTTGAAATTCAATATTATCAAGGTCATTATTCACATCTGGCATTCTTTCCATGTTTAACTTTCAAATATGCAAAACAAAAACATTACTTCTAAATCATTTTGATCCTTATCATTGAGATCATTTAATCCACATCATTGAAATGTATCCACATCATTGACGTCATTCAATCCACATCATTCTTTTTCACTTAACTCAAGTTAATCCACATCATTTAATCCACATAATTCAAATGAATCCACATCATTGAGTCTATATAATTCAAATAAATCCACATCATTGATTCCACATAATTCAAATTAATCCACATAATTTAACCCACATCATTAAAAAATAATAGATAGAAAGTAAGAATATAAATAGGTAGATAAATAGATAGATAGATATGGTGATAAACAAATAAATTTATTGATAGATAGGTAGATATGGTGATAAATAAACAAATAAATAGAATGATGGATATATGAATAGAAATATGGATAGATACATAGATAGATAGATAGATTGATTGATAGATACATAGATAAATATATCCAAATCATAATATTTTAATCTTCCTCCATCATAATCACTTCAAGTAAAAGTCCTTCATTATTACTTCATATCCAAATCCATCATAATCATTATCACTTCATGTATCATAAAACATGTCAAGTTCAAGAATCTAACACAATGATAAAAAGGAGGTTTGATGAATAAACATGTTCTTTGACAAACATCCATTTAAATATGGTCTTAATCCATCAATATTGGATATCTTCAAACCATAACAAACAAGATTTGTGTATTCTAATGTATACTTGAACTTATAAACCCCATTTTCATTAATGGGGTAACTATCTAAATCTACATATTTCAAAAGTTGATAAACAAGTATTTCAATTCTATAGGTCTCTTCACTTTTATTGAATGACATAAGGTAGGTGGATATGCATTCTAGTGCAATCCACCAATACTTTCGACTCCACTCATTTTTAGTTGATATGATGAGATCTAGTAACTTTAGAAAACTTTTTTGTGGGAAAATGTGTTGCTCTTCCAAAGTCAAATAATGCGATGTACACACACTCGCCTTCAAAATGCTATTATATGTTGCCTGCATGGACATCATTGTGCAAAATATTACAAGTGTGTAGGAATGACATTGTTCCTAGCAATCCAATGATTAACTTCCAAATATTTGTCTTCATTTTAGCTACATCCCCTTGTGTGTCTTTGATACTTCTTCTTCGTGCTATGTTTAAATACTCTTTTTTCATTCTCTCAAGCCACATTGTTTGGTAGTGTAAATCGACAAATTTGTTTTTTTTTTTTATAAATCTTGGCATTGTTATAGTATCCAATGCCAAAGATTCATGTTACTTTTAATATTTGTCCAAAGATGTGCGTGAGCCCTTTGGACATTTGTTCATCTAATACTTGTGCTCCTCGTGATATGCTTCCAAATTTATCTTTGATGTTAATGTATGCTATTCTACATAACTGCTCAATGAAGTCCTTGTATTTTGATATATCCATTGCTACTCTCATCTGGTCTTCTTGCATTCCGTACATGTATGAGTAGAAAAATTCTTCAAAAACTTTTCACTCATGCTTATTTATTTTACTTGAAATCTAAGAAAATATAGGAAATAGACTATCATATAAAATTAAAATTTTGAGTAATATCAATTCCTTAAATATTAATATGATTCATAAAAGCAATAATAAAAAATAAGACATAAATAAAATGACAGATGCTTAAGAACATCTTTAAGTACACATATAAATAGATAAATCTATCGGAGATGATGTCCAAAATAGTCCAACTTGAAGCTATCTTATTATTGTTTTTAGAGTATCCCTCAATAAAAGGGCATGGGAATAGTGGTCTAGGCAAAGAACCTCCAAAAGAATCCATGCAAGTTCCATTCCCACATAACTTATCTTAGGATATTTTTTTGAAAAATAATTTGCAATAGAATTTTTTGCTAAAGTTAGCAAACTGTTTAGAAATCGTGTAGAGTTTTTTTGCTTTTTTGGCACGAATTCATTTTTGTATCATGATTATTCAAAGTTTCTTTTCAAGAGATTGAATTGGGATATAAGAGACCTTGGGCTCATTGTTAAATCATCACTCCAACTTCTAGAAGCTCTAGCTCTTAGAGATTATTGGTGATTAAGATCTTGGAGAAGATCTTTAGAGGTGCTCTATCTGGAGGAGGAGTTCATACACTCTAGGAGAGAGTGTGCTCTACATCTAGAGACATCTAGAGGAGTCCATGCTAGCAACATACTATGAGTAACAAGTCTACATATATCCCCACTTATTCATTCACTAGCTTTTGATTTAGGGATAATCCAAATTTGGGTTTGTTGTAAAACAGTTCTTAATTGTTCATATTGTCCATATTCTTTGACACACACTCTTCATACCTCTTAGGCACACAATTTCTTGTATCTAGTTCCTATTTTTGCCTAGATTCAGATATTGTCAGTTTGTATCATATTCACACATTGTAATTTGACATTGGAATATAAGTTAGTGTAGGTGAGCATACTAGCTTACCATACACTTTGTAAATCTTGCCTATCTCTCACTCATCATCTTTTGGAGAATTAAGGTGTGTATGCTAAGGTTCATGTGTTTGGAAGATCCTCTAAACCTGTGATTTATTATTATTAAGGCCCACCCCACTTCCAACATTGGAAGGGGGTGGGCCACAATAACAATAATCACAAGTTTACATGATCTTCCAACAAAATCAATAAGTGTATGGATACGTAGACTAATATATAGATAAATAAGTTATAGATGGATGAATAATTGAATGGATAGATAATTGAATAGATAGATAACTATAGATAGATAGATCTATATAAATATAAATAAATGATAGATAGATGAAAAATTGCATGGATAGATAGATACATACATAGATAGATATTAAAGTGCATGAATAAATAGATGAATGTATAGATAGATAGGTAGATCCATAGATGAACAATTTCATGGATAGATAAATGGATAGATAAATGGATAGATAAATGGATAGATAAATGGATAGATAGTTAGATAAATGGATTTATGTATGAATGGAAAGTTTAAATATGATCTTGAAGTGAACCTATGCAACTATTAAGATGTAAGAGTTAAAGAATCAAACATTCATAATATTTCATATAGACTTCCTACATTATTTATGATTCTTATCACATGAATGTATATAGCTATTATGATAGTAAGAGTCAAAGAATTAGACAATCACAATAGTTTCTATATACGCTATGACCCTACATCATGTAAGTATGCTCACATGAATCTAATTGAATATTGTGAGAGTAAGAGTCAAAGAATCAACCAATGACAATGGTCGCTATACACTCCCTATACTATTGAAAAAATAGGAATAGATGCGGCAATTCAAATAATCTCAATAGATCTATTACTCAGTCCTATACTACAATGAGAGTAAGAATCAAGGTAACGAGTCAAAGAATTACAATAGTGGTTTATCTTAAATTTGATTCATTAGAGTACACAAGTAAGAAAAAGTTTTGTGAGTCCAACATGCACCTAGAGGCAAATCACATAAAGACCAAGTACCACTCTTATTAATAACATCATATCCTAATTGCATAGAAGCCATAAAATTTTTTGAATTTTGTGTTTCATCAAAAGAAATAGGCTCCTTCTCATAAAAAGGACTAGAGGTAGTCATTCCATACCAATCTGATGCAAAAGAAGCACTATGAGAACTTGAACGAGTACGATTCGACAAAGGTGCATCTAATTTTTATATCGTAAAGTCTGCACCAAGCATTTGGGCATAGTTTTTGCCTCCTCTATATCAACCCTCTCATGAACAAGTGCATCATGTAAATCTGCATCAGAAATCGAATGATCTACATCATCATGTGAAACTTGCAAAGTCTAAGAAATTCCCTCATTTGGACCAGCACTTGATTTCCCACCTGTAAAAAGAGGCAACAAAGTGTCATACACATCTTTGGAGCTATTGATGTCTCCTTAGAACATGAAAGTAATGGTTGAATTGCATCTTCCATAAAAACAACATCAAGACTAACCAAAATGTTTTTAGTCTATGGATGATATAGATGATAGCCTTTGCTTTCAAAGCTATACCCAACAAAAATACATTTCACTGCTTTGTCATCCAATTTCATGTGTTGTTTTTCATGCACTAATGCATATGCTAGAAAAGCGAATTAAGAAAAATGAGCAATAGATGGCTTGTGATCATGCCAAGCTTCATATAGAGTGATAGACTATAATGCTTTGGTGGGATCCCTGATAAGTACATATGTTGTACACATAATAGCTTCAAGCTAGAAGTTATGTGGTAAAGCCTCACTTTTGACCATACACCTCCCCATCTCCATGAGAGACATGTTCTTTCTTTCAACAAATCCATTCCGTCGAGGTGTATATGACACTGTACACTGATGTTTTATCCCATGTTTAGCCAAAAATGCTTTACAATCAGAAGACATGCATTCCTCCCTTGATGAGAACAGGGGTGCCCATTTTACATGCTAATAGATTTTCAACCAAAAGTAGAAACTGCTTGAAGCACATGAACACTTCAGACTCAGCTTTCAATGGATACACGCATGCATGCCTAGACAAATAATCAATAAAAGGCACAAAGTAAAGGTAGTTCACACAAGAAGGTGTCTACATAGGACCATAGACATCATTGTCAATAAGCTACAATTTTTAAGTAGCTTCAATTGAAACATCTTTTGGGAAGGAGGAATGCTGAATTTTGCCCAAAATATAGCCTTCACAAACATGTCTACTAGGTCCTCAATCTTGGGTAGAAGAGATGCCATTTTAGATTTCTACAAGCATAACAAACTAGCAAAATTCAAATGACCAAAGCGTGCATGCCAAAGCTTTGCATATGAGATAGCCTAAGAATCTTGAAATGCACATGTTGAGTCATTGATAGATTTTTCATATTCTATGAGCTTATACATCCCATGACATAAAATGCTAGAAGCAATAATAACATCATCATTTGATGTATAATGAAATGTACATCTATCATCAACAAATTGAACAACCCGCTGAACTTGGCTAATGCTAAAATTGACAATAGATTTTTCTTGATCATTGGCACAAATAAAGCATCTCACAATGTGAAAGAATTACCATCAGTAGTAATCACAATGATCTTATCAAATCCCATTACATGATAAGAGGAGTTGTTAGTGCATGTGAAACTATTCCTTGTAGGGGTAGGCTCAAGTGCACCAAAGAAACTACACAGCAAGGTAATATGTTTGTTGCCCCATTGTCAAAGTACCAAACATCTAAGTCTATTGTAAACATACACTGTTCATGAGAAGATGGGTCATAGCTCCAAATAGTAGTAAATGGCCATTCTTCATTCTGCACAAGATTACCAGACTCTATTTTGGGTGGAGGCCTCTGCAACAACCATTCCACCCTCTTTCTTCTTTGCATCTTTTGTAGCCAATTTTGGGCAACTACTTATGACATGATTATTTTGTTTATAATATTTGCAAAACTATTTTTGCTTTTTTGTTTTATTCTCTTATTTGCCTTCCCTTTTTAATTGTGCAAAATTAGTAGATTTTTTCTTACTAATAGATTAGCTCCATTTACCTTTCCCTTCTTCCTAGCTAAGAAAGCTTGATCTAGAACACACATAATGGACATATTCTACCTAGACTAGTGTTCCTTCAATAAAACAGAGACTAACTCCTTAAACATTAAGGCATTAGTGACATATTTGGTAAGACTTCATCTACAAAAATCATCTACTCTTTCAAATCTTTGATCTTTGTCAAAACAATGTCCATAGCATCTCCTTCATTTGTATGCTTACTCTCGCATTGTTTTCAAAAAAAAAATCAAGCACTTTGGATACGTTTTAGTTGGAAAAACTTAACCGGCCAAAATAGATTACCTGTCTACACAAGTATGCTAAAAAATTGGACTTCACTCTTTGACTGATATCTCATAGAATATATAGGCTTTCAAGGAGATATTTGAAACAAAGAAATTGCAGAAGATATGATTTCCAATAAGTGTTTAAACTCAAGAAAGGGTTACATATACACTGAGATATGAGCTTCACAACAAAGCTATGTACAAAATGATGTGCGGCTGAAAGGAGTCTATGGGAGACAAAATGACAAAATGACTAGATCCGACTATTGGGAGCTCTTGCCTCTTTCCCTTCTTGTGTAGAACATGCTCCCACCCCACTTTTATAACCAATGAGCATGTGAAGAAGTTTGTGCCTTCTTCTTAACTCATCCCACTACATGTCACTAACTACAAGGCAGATATTGTATCTTTTACTCATCATGAATTTTGACTACACTTTTTTTCTTTTCTCTTCTTTTCCTTTATCTTTATATTTGGTAAATTTATCCAAGCATAGATCATGTGAAAATGAGCTTGTACATTTATCTTCAACATACCTAAGGGTGCCGACATGCATAAAAAGAGTGAGCAGCACCCTCATATATGGTTCGTTCAATATCATATTCAATCACCATCAACCTACCCAATGGAGAAGATGCCTTTAACAAAATGATAAAGATAAAATGGGAGGTTTGGAAGTTCAACTAGAATAGATAATTAGGAAGTCTTGGTTTTTTGGGGATGAAGTCCAAGAACCATTTGAAAAGGCATGTCATGGTTCATTGAATTAGCCAAGTACCTATGTTTAGCACTTGGAGTGCCATTTTCATGCTTTGAAAGACCAACAAAACATGGTTTGCTAGAAGGAACTGGCATTTGATCACAGACTCATTAGAAAAAAGAAATGGGCACTCCATGGGCCTTTTAGATTGAGTGATTAGTGATGGACCAATTAGAAGAGGGTGGTGCCCACAATGTATACCCTATTAATTACTAGGTTGAAGGAGGAATAGGGGACATGATTCCCCTAGGTTCAAGGTTTTCTTTTAGAGAGAGATGAAATCTTGTAATCACATTGGGCCAAAAAATCTAAATTTTTAAGAAGTTGTAAAGCTCATCATAATACCGTTAAATGACCCTTGCCACATTTCAAGATCAACATTGTAATTTTTTATTGTCAATTAAAAATATGTTACTTTGTCAAAATAACTCAAAGAACTCTCTTTTCCCTCCTTAGCCTCCCATTTTCATACCAAAAACCCAAAAGGTCATCTTTTTCCCCTCTAGCTTAAGAGACATGGTGGGATGGTTTCTATTGTACAACATGCCTACAACCATGAAGTTGGAAAACTGTGATATAACTAGATATACTATCCATTGTGGGTATTTGCATAATTATTTTAATGTTTCATGGTGTAAATTTTTTTAGCCAATGATCTCACTATATCTTTCTTTGTTACAACCATATCTCCTTCTACTTTAGTGAAAGAGCAGTCCATAATCTTATAGGTATTTTCAAAGCCCTACATGCAGACATTGGGACATTAGTATTTCCATATGTACCTTTTGCAAACCTTATTCTTGAAAGGATCTTCTTTTACACTCACAAATATATTGTTCCTTCTAGAGATGATGATTATTGAAGGCTAGAGACTATGAAAGTTGATTCTCTTATAAGTCTAGAGTGGTTGCAACCTGCTGTTTGTTCCATATCATCTTTCAAAGGCAAGATGGTAATGGAAATACATAATAAAACTCACATGAGTCTCTCGATATTTACATCTAGATTGGACTCTATTGATCCATTGTTTTGTGTTTATATTTCAAGGTCGTCCTTTTATAAAAAATCATACAATGTTCTTATGTAAAGTTATTGCATATGTAATGATATATTTTGGGAGCAATGTGTGTGAAAACACTTAGGACTGGCCATCCACTTTTTCCCCTCTTTAGGAGGCTTTTTCCCCCGAGCTTGTATATATGCCTATAAACCTAATGGGTGACTCATTTTTGTACATTCAATTGATAATACATTCAGTATATTGTGTTGTGCTCCAAGCTTCTTCTTCTTCCATGTGTTGTTTGTGCCAACCTTCTTCTTCTTCCTTATATTGTTTGTGTGCTTTTATAGACCTTAAACTCCAAAAATTGGTATTAGAGCAGGTTATAGCTTCATCTAGGGCATCATCGGCACCCCTCTGATCACAAACTCAAAATCGCATGGAAAGGGGAGCATTATCAGAGAAGCTAGGAGTTCAAGACCGCTTCACTTTGTGGTGTCAAATATTTGATCTGAGCTCTCGATTTGGCCTTTGAACACACTATCCTAGTGCCTATGAAGGAAACGATATCCTTTTGTGCAAAACATATATATAGGTTTTGCTTTGCAAGTACAAGCACCTCAAAGTTTGCTACAAGTATAATAAAGCTTGATTAGGTAGTTTTGTTCAACATTTTGAGATATACTCATCTTTCTACATCTGGGTATTTTAATTAGTAGCCATGGATAAAAGCAATGATGTATTCCATATGTTGGCTATTGAGTACAAGTTGGATGGTACCAATTACCCATTATGGGCATATATGATGTGCCATGTATTGGTAGCAAAAAGAACTGTGGAATATTGTGCAAGGTGTTGAAAAATTGCCTACTAGACCTACAAATACAGTTATTGAAGGTCATGTAGATGGTGTTGAAGATGATGATATTCAAATTCCTATTCTTATTGCGGTTCCTATTGCACCTACTTTAGAGAAACTTTGTTGGGATAGCAAAGATGCTTAGTCACATGCATTGATAGCTTTGAGTTTCAAAAGTGCCATTATCCCTCATGTTCACTCTTGCAAAATGACAAAGGATGCTTGGGATACACTTAGCACTTTTTACTAGGCAAGTCCAAGTTTTTAGTATACTTGTATGCTCTAGTGGTCTATTGGTCAGTTGAGTTTCCTAACCAAAAATCATCCAAGTTACTTGATTTTTAGCTTGGTGGAAATCTATTTGTGTGTAAGTTCTCTCTCCCAAATATCTTCCTCAAAAGATATATATTGAGGAGTTATCAGTCTGAGAGTGAAGTTCAATTCCTCATCATACTTGTGTGGATAGGTAGTTGATCTTTGTTAGTTGCATTTTCTAGTCAAAATTATCCAAATTAAGTTATTTATAGCTTGTTAGAAAGCTCTCTTTGTCTAATTTGATTGACTAAAGGCACAACTCCATTTGAGTTTTGTCTTGAGAGCACCAAGCTATCTAAGGTGCAGTTGTTAGTCCAAGTGTTGGACATACAAGGGTTCGCTAAACATTTTCATTGTGCATATGAGAACTCATTCTCCACAAGTTATGTGTGGAACAATATCTTAACTTTGATTTTCCTTCTATCATAAATAGCCACATGGCGAAAGAAACAATAGTAGAAGACGATACCTTTTATAACAACCCATGTAGTGCTTTTTTCCATTGCGGAGTCCAAGGCAGCAAAATCAAAGAATGTCTACTTCATTTAGATGGAAACATCTCCAAGCCCACCATTGGGAAAGCATTGAAGCGGAAGGGCAAAACCCCTGAATCTACCCAAACCTATTTAATAACATGAGTTGATGAGAATGAAAAGCGTATGTAGGAAACTTTATATGGATGGGTGATCCCAACCAGAGAGGTATGCCAAAAATCAAATGGGAGATTTTCACTTCCCTTGAGGAGGTTGGTGTCATTAGTATTCTGGGTGTGCTAAAAATTTGTAGCCAAATGGATCATCAAAGCTTGGATGGACAAAAGGGAAGTCATGGTAGGAGGTGCTCTTTAGAAACATATCTTACTTCATGTTGTTGGGTGCCCAAAGGTGGCATGATCATTAACCAAACCCAAAACCCATCACTCCAAAGGGATCTTTTTTTTTACCTATTTTGATTCCAATTGCTCTCCCATCTCTAGCATTTAAGAACTTGAAAAGGTGAACCTCTAGAGAGCCAAAAAACTTTGGACCAATGGCTTTCAACAATGGAAGGACATGTGGAAGCAACTTAAAAGGAACTAGATAAGATTTTAGGACATTGATCAGAGTCATAGATTCAACTATGAGGAGTGATGCCTACTAAAAAAAAAGGATGAAAGCTTTGCATACATTAGAGAGTCACCTCTGAATGGGTCAAGAAGTTCTTAATCTTAAAGGTATTAAATGAAAAAATGGTAATAGGATTGAAGATGTCCCAAGAATTATGCTTCCATTGGATTTCTTTCAAGATCTCAATATGAAGTGGTGTTTAAATTGGTCTTGCATCCAATGTATCTCAAATTAGATGATCTTTGGAACCCTTTGGTGGATTGCAAGAAAACGACTCTCCTATGGTGAATACTCTATAGGGGAATTCGGACCAATGTGAAGTTTGAAAAAATTTAAGGTGTCGTGCCTTGAGGTAAAAGGTGTCACTGAGAATTTGAAGACCTCGAACACTTGTTCTTTTTGTGGCCAAGAGCGAACATCATCTAGACGACACTTAGAGAGAAACTTAAGCTTGTTTGGTATATTGTCTCGCAACAAGCTTTGCTTGGGGAGGTTATTAGATGCTCATCTTCCCCACGGAACACAATCAAAATCGATGTCCTCGAGAAGATTTGGAGAGCACCTTCAATTAACTTTGACAAACCATGTCAAGAATGTTCTCTTGATTCCTTCTTCAACTTTCTATCTAGAAGGATCAGAAACTCCATGAGCTTCCCCCCTTTAGAATCCATAGAATCTTTCTCATTGAGAATCACAAGCTTAAAATCAAATGGATTCCAAATGAAGGAGATCAAGCTGTCATAAAGCTCTTTACTGTCTCACTATAGTTCTTGCCTTAAGCAAGGTGACTTGGTCTCTAACCTTCTTTGTTTCCCTTGTTTTCTCTTGTATTCTCTCATTTGTTAATATAATTGTAGTTGGATTTTAACAAAAAACAAAGGATCACTTGAAAGATAATAATTAAGAGTTCCATGTTCACTACAATAGCTACACCAATAAGGCTAAGGATATTGAGTTTTTACCCCACTTCGCAATGTCCTACACAAGGAAGAAGTAATTATTCGGCCCTTATAAATCTCCTTGCTGCTGTTACTTGGACATTACGACCCTGCCCATTGTATTTAACATTTTTTAAACACTTATATCCTTCTTACTTGCTCCTTAGGACTTGGTTTTTTGAACCCTACTATTCTCTTGATGTTGTCTTTCTTCAGCTAACAGAGACGACCATCCTACCCTAATCAAGGTGTGTATTCGCTCACTTATCAATATACTTACACTTTGTGCAAAAAAGAAAAATAAGAGATTTCAAGATGAGTTTGATTCTTTTAGATAATAATTGGTATAAAATTCGTATAACTAATTGAATTTTATATGTGCAATGAATTTCCTACATAATTAACATTTGAACTTGCAAGTGTCTGCATTTTCTTGCTCTGAGTTGTGGGTGTGATTTAACATGAAAATTCATTCATTTACATATAAAAAATGATGGACATATCTTATTATTGGGTAGAATTTGTACCTTTGATCACATGCGATTTAAAGCTTCCCCATAAATCAGATAAGAAGTCTCAATAACTTTTACCTTGAAACCATCTAACATGTGCTTGTGACTCTTCATTTTCATGTTGCCTTTGATCCTTTTGTTGGATTCTCGAGATTCCAAAAGCTGAGTATTGTATTTATGAATCATCCAGACGTTGTCAAGGCCCAAAGCTTAATCATGCTGAGCTCACCAGAAATATCAAGATAGTTCAATATTGAAGATACTTAAAACTTATACTGACTTTCCATACTCAATATATTCTTTTATTTGCACCAAACAATTCAAACTTTGGACTTTCATGATATTTTGGCAATCAAAACTTTTAGGTTGGAAAGTAAGTACAGCAAATAAGAGATGGTTTCTCAATTCAGAATCCATTATTCATGTTGTAACTCACAATTTGAACGATAATTGATTCAAGGCTTTGGACCAATGTCTGACACTCTCTCCCCCTTCTAAAGATCATTGTCCTCAATGATCAATGAGGGAAAGTACTTGCAAACCAGAGCTTCTAATTCCCAAGTAGAGTTAGTAAGCGGTAATCCTCTCCAAGCTACTAGATACTCCTAGACGACACGGTTCCTCAACCGTTTCTGTCTCCGATCTAATACCTTGCCTTGAGAATGATCTGTGCTATCACTTTCCTGCAAAGAAACAATACCCTCTATTAGATTATCCTGCCTAGAAATATACTTTCTAAGTTTACTAACATGAAACACTAGATTACTAACATGAAACACTAGATGGACTCTGCAATCTCGAGGAAGCGCAACATCACTCAGCTTCTTTACTATCTTCCAAGGTCCACATACTTCAGAAGTTGTTATATTTTCATGCCGCAAAGCAACAGGCTTACTTGTGCGCCATCGCTAAGCAACAGGCTATTGGCACTCTGTAACTCAAGCGTCTCCGTGAAGAAAATTATTTACTGTTCAGAAAAAAGACATCAACCCATTTTCGGTAATGCATAACACACAACGCTCTTGGTACTTACAGCTTTGATGGCCATTGGTACTTACAGCTTTGATGGCCATTGATACTACAGCTTTGACCTCTCACACCCTTTCTTTCTCGAGCATCGCCGTCAATCAATTTTCCTTATCTTCATCACCTCAATCTGTCTAAAATTAGCGCAACCCACAATCCATCAAAAGTCACAATCCATCAAAAGTCTTCTCCGCACGAATCTTCTCTGATGATTTCGTCATGAATTGATTTTTATATTCCCCGGAGTCTTCATTCGATAAGCTTTTGTTGAATTGATGTCTCTCGTCTTTTAGCGATCAAATCAAAATTGATTACGCTAGTTTTGTTCCATTGCCTGCCCTCTATTTCTTCAGCCAAGTCATCTCCTTTGATTTTTGTGGCCAAAAGTGCATGATGATCCTCTTTTCTCTCCATTCTCATATTTAATTAAAGACAATCATACCTATCAATCGATAACATACATATTTTGCTTCTCGATTTTCATTCTGTATGCTTTCTTGTTTTATTTTTCGTGTTTTGTTTTGTTTCGCTTGATTTTTTATTTGCAAACGACAGTGTGTCTCTATTAAACGTATATTGCTTTTAAACAGATCTACTATTATTTTATTGCACATAATATTCTATCTACAGCACATATTGAAGTACGTTAACAATGCAATCATGCACATATATGTTCACATTCTTAAATATAATAAATAATCTCATCCATTCAAATGCATACTTTCAGATTCATTCACACAGTTGTAAATTCTCATACAAACACGATCATTGGTTCATACACATAGACATGTGCGCACTTAAACAAGTGAAGATGGAATTTCACATAAAAACTTACATTATCACAAATATAAACACGCAGAGGTAAGCCCAAATTTTCACAAACACTTAGAAGCACGAGCACCCGTTTCAAACAATCTTGTTTACTTTGCACAAGAATTTGCACATGCATCTCATATTTGATCACACATTTTTTCATTCACACAATCATTCTTTCAGATGAAATACATTCATTGTCACACATTGTTTTTCATACACATTCATTTCTTTATTGTTCATACTTATATATTTGTTGAACACTTTCAAGATGACAGGATCACCGCACACTTGTTGATATGCAGACACTTTGCATATAAAGATACATTACACAATCATGTTCTGTTTACTATTCATCTGTTTTGTTTCTTAATGCAGGTAATTTTTGGTAGAAGTACAGACATCACATATACACAAGTATCTATTATCTTCTTGAAAGGAAATGATCGGATGTGGAAATAAGAATTTTCATCTCACACATAGATCCTCTAGAACATAGAAATTAGCTTTATATAATACGTATTCAGCATGGATGTTATGAAATTCTATAACTCTCTTAGGTCCATAGGATGTGGAAATTCTCTAGTAGCCCATGAACTATTATAAGGATTCCCTCTTTGTAGATGATATGCATGAAGTAACTTACCTTCTAAAGAATTTTCACTTTAAACCCTTAGAAAATATAAACTTTACTTTGGGCACGTGGAAGGTTTTCATTAGTGTTTATGGTGCTCATCCTCCTCCTCAAGGATTCTAGAACATATTTCTAGAGCTTCATGATATAGTGGGGCCATTAGTAAGACTTAATGGTAACACTAAAAACTTATTTTTTCCATATCTAAACTTAGAGGTTGTACTAAGAATACAATATCCTTTGATCCAAGCTTGATTGTATTTTGGTGTAAGATTTTATTTAGTAAAGTAGTACAACCAATGTAAATCATCAAATAAATATTCCAATCTTTGCATTGGAAACTGAGTATCAACCCTTAATGTTTGAATTACTCTATACTCTAAGCGCAATCTCACAAGGAAATAATTTCTCTTAACTAAAGGAATCGTTAATGCAAATCGTGAGTAACTAGGTCTAGTGACTCACTTTTCTAGGACTTTTCTAAATTATTCATCTACATCTTGGTGTTATTATCAACTTAGCATATGTGCAATCTTAGAAATAGTTTGTGTATAGCTAAGGAGGTTAGTGCCCATCTGAGATTATCATCTCCGATTATCACCTCAATACTACATGGAGGCATGGCTGTAGCGAAATGTTTGAAAGAAATGTATGCTCATGTGTCTAGCAAAAAACATTCTTTCCTAGCTCATGTAAAAGTATTCTCTTAACCCTTCTTTCATGGATGCACAAACTAAACATGAAATAACTTCCTATCTATATAGCCAAACATATCGAATAGTATGTTCATGGCTCATGATGTGATGCTTCTATATGGTGTTGAATCAAAATAAAAGTGCATGCACATTAAGAAAATGCAAAAACAAGGTTGGTGATATGCCACAGATTTATATAATCATGAATGGATCTCAAAGCAGAAATACCATAAACAAGAGAGGGAATAAGTAAATAATAGACCATTAAACAATTTTCAAGAAATATATACACCTAGAAGTTCACTTACGAGGAGAAAAATGGGAAGGAAGATGAACTTACTCCAACAATTGAAAATTCCTTTCTCATTGAAAATAATTTAAAAGGCTTGTACAATGAATTGCATTCACTTATATAGTTGTGTTCTAAACATATATGCGTTGAAAATTGAAGTTGGAAGGTTAAACACTTTAATGTAATGAGTTTTGGATAACTAACTACATGCATTACTATTCAAAATGCACATCAAGGGCTCATCTAGTGCTTTGGAAATGTTTAATATAGATCAAAGTGATTTTTGTGAATAAAAATTTAAGATTTAAAGAAAAAACTTGATTGGCTTCCAAGCTTCATTTACTAATTGTAACTCTTACTCTTCTTTTGTTTGATTCTCTTAATTGTTGCATGGAATACTCCCTCCTAGTATTTTTTATTGTCAACCAATCCATCTTGTTTCTTCCCTTGGTATGAACTATTGTTATAGCCTTGAAAGAGGTTCTCCAAGAGCATTTTTGAGTAGATCTTCATACACTACAACATATGATGGGCATACCGATGTTCTCCATACTGATGGTCACCCTGCGGCATTGGTATGATCATTGAAAATATCTCCAAAGATCTCATTAGGCATATCGAAGGTCATTTGATCGTCGGTATGACCGTTTAAAAACAGACCATCGGTATCAGTTGCGGTCGTCAGTATCGGTGCCGTTATGCACATCGGTATATGTGTCAGTATGTGCATTGGTAATCCCCTGGAATTACCAACACTCATACTGATGCTTATACGGTGATGGTACTCCCAGCATGGTCGCTAATATATGCGATGATATGCTTGTTGATATATTTAGGTAGTGATATGTGTGAACACTTTAGGACCACCGGGGCACTTTTTTCTCTCTTTAGGAGGTTCTTTTCCTCCGACTTGTATATATGCCTATTGCCCTAATGGGCTACTTATCTTTGTTTATTCTAGTGGTAATGCATTCAGTATTATGTGTTGTGCTCCAAGCTTCTTCTTCTTCCTTCTGTTGTTTGCGTGCTTCCGCAGACATCTAACTCCAACACATTAAGGGAAAAAAAGAACCCTCCTTGGGTCTTTTAGATTAAGGGGTGATTAGAAATGGACCAATGAGGAGAGGGTGGTGGCCACAATCTACTCCCTTAATCACCTAGACTAGGCATAGGCTTCCCTTGTTTTTGAGTGGTGAAAAAGACAAAACCACCTAGAACTAGTGGGTTTTCTTGTTAGAATGGTTTTGGGAAGCTCAACAATCAATTATAGCCATTGGATTTGTATGATCTTCAATGGCTCAGGTGTGTTTCTTCAAAAAAAATGTGCAACAAAATATGAGCCATTAGATTGGCTACTCAATCGGAGGATGTTGTCTGAAAGCGAGTTGAATTCAGTGCCTAAAATGCTCACCATTGGATCTCCATATGATCTAATGGTTGAGGATAATTGAGCACAAGAGGAAAGCGCCTTTTGACACGTGCCATTGGATGCGAAACTCATCGAATGGCTCAGATTGAACTTCAAAAGCAGCTCAGCATCAAATATGCTTGTCCATCGGATTCAAGATCAATCTAATGGCTCCAAATGCATGCGAAAATGAACCTAGCCCCATTCACATGGCGCCATTGGATTGAGGAGTGATCTTGTGGCTCATCATGACTGAAGAAGATGTGCTTAGCCCCATTTTTGGTAAGCCATTGGATACTCCAAGATCAAAGGGACTAGAATTCTGCAGAGACTATGCAAACAAATCATGTGCGATTCTCCTAGACCCATGCACGTGAGAGAATCTCTCTCTAGAGTTATATCGTTTTCAATTTTATCCATTGGATTGAAGCGTCCAACGATCAGAAAAAAAAATAGTTTTTGAATTAAAAAAGAAACTACTATCAAATATTATTTTATTACACAAAACCACTAGTTGTTTTCTCTAGCCACTTAATCCCCTAGATTAAGCTTTTTAATCCCTAAAAATTAGGAATCCTTACAAGGCCCATGCAGGGCAAATGTTTTCCTCTAATGAATTGGTATCAAAGCAGGTCACCGCTTCATCTAGGGCATCATCAACACTCTTCTGATCACAGTCTCAAAATCACAAAAAATTTGGTATGCATACTCAAGGTGATTAGGAGATAAAACTGCTTTGCTCTATGGTGCCAAAATCATGATCTAAGCTCGTTTTGGCCTCTGAACGCACTATCCTAGTGCTTGTGTAGGCTATTTTGCCTTTTTGTGCCAAAGATATATACCAGTTTCGGTTTGCCAGTATAAGCATCTCGAAGTCTGCTATAGGTCTAGCAGAACTCCTTTGGGTAGTTCAGTTCAACTTTTTTAGATACAATTATTTTTCTGCATCAAGGTATTTTGGTTAGTGGCCATGGCTGAAAGTAGTGATGTATTCCGTATGTTGGCTATTGAGGATAAGTTGGATGGTACCAATTATCCATTGTGGGATTATATGATGCATCATGTATTGGTCACAAAAGGACTATGGAATATTGTCCAGGGTGTTTAAAAACGTCCTATTACACTTGCGAACACAGGTACTACAAATACTGGTACTCAAGCTGATGCAGATGGTGTCAAAGATGGTGACATTCTGAAGATTCCTGTTTGTGCTATTATTTTTGTTGCACCTACTGTAGAGCAAATTCATTGGGATGGCAAAGATGCTAATTAGGCACATATATTGATAGCTTTGTCTCTCAAATGTACTATTGTTCCTCACATTCGCTCTTGCAGAACAACTAAGGATGCTTAGCATACACTTACCACATTGTAACAGGGTAGGAATGAGGCTCGTGTTGCTTACCTCCAAAAACAGTTGGAGAGTGAGCATATAAATGAAGGTGATTCTATGGACAGTTTTCTAACAAAGATCAAGGATTTGAAGGAGCAATTGATTTCTACTGATGAAGTCCTTCTTAACAGTTCACTTGTTTCAGACTATTCTGAATGGTCTTCACGACTCATAGCAGAGTTTTGCTTCTACTCTTTGTTTGATGATGAAAGGAAATCCAAATGCCTAAACATTTGAAGAGTTAGTTTTTTTTTTATTGCACGAAGATCAATCTAGGCAGAACAAGTCTATTACGCGTATTGTAGATCAAGCTTTCTTGGCTAGTTAGAAGGGCAAAGGAAAATGGAGCTTTTCTACTAGTAAGCAGAAATCTTCTAATTCTGCACAATCAAAGAAGGAAGACAAAGATGAGAAGAAATCAGAAAAGCGGAAACTGTTTTGCACATATTGTAAAGCAGATGATCATGTCATTAGGAGTGCTCCAAAACTAGCTGCTAAAGAGGCAAAGAAGAAAGAGGCGGGATTGGCTGTTGCAGAGGCCTCTACACAAAAAACAGAGTCTACATATCTCGTGCAGGTTGAAGAATGAGTGTTTACTATTGTTTGCAGTTTTGACCCTTCTTCTCATGAGCAATGCATGTATGCAGTAGAATCATATGTTTGGTACTTTGATAAGGGGCGACCAAACATATTACCTCGCAATGCACTTTCTTCTCTTCACTCGAGCCTGCCTCTACAGGGAATACTATCACATGCACCAACAACTCCTCGTATACTATCATGGAAGTTGGTAAGATCATTCTTACTACAGATGATGGTAGTTCTTTCACTTTGTCAAATGCTTTCTTTGTGCGAGGGATAAAGAAGAATTTGCTATCAGTTTCCACATTAGTGAAGATTGGCTTGGTTGTGAAATTTGTTGTGAGAGGTGTACAATTCATGATCTGTCAATGACGATGTGATTATTGCTTCTAGCATTTTATGTCGTGGGTTGTATAAGCTCATAGACTATGAAAGATAAGTGAATAATTCAGCATGTGCAGTACATGATTCTCAGGCTATGTCAAATGCAAAGCTTTGGCATGCATGCTTTGGTCATCTGAATTTTGCTAGTTTGATATGTCTACCAAAATCTAAAATGGTGTCCTCTTTGCCCAAACTTGAGGCAAAGAGTAAACATGTATGTGAAGGCTGTATTTTGGGCAAAATGCAGTGTTCCTCATTCCAAAAAGATGGTTCTGTTTGAGCTACACAGAAATTGCAGCTTGTTCATAGTGATGTACGTGGTCCTATGTTGACACCCTCTTTTGGAAACTATCTTTACTTAACAACATATCTGTGCAGCATATGTACTTAATAGGTGTCCTACTAAAGCACTGCAGTCTATCACTCCATATGTTATATGTGCAACATATGTACTTAACAGGTGTCCCACTAAAGCACTGCAGTCTATCACTCCATATGAGGCTTGGCATGGTTGCAAGCCATCCACTGCTCATCTGCGTGTTTTTGGTTGTTAGGAATATGCATTAGTGTCTGAACAACATCATAGGAAATTGGATGATAAAGTAGTAAAATGTATTTTTGTTGGGTACAGTTTTGAAAGCGAAGGCTATTATCTGTATCATCCACAAACTAAATGCATTTTGGTTAGCCCTGATGTTGTTTTTGTGGAAGATGCTATTCAATACTTACTTTCATGTACGAAGGAGACATCTGTTAGCTCCAAAGACATATATGATACTTTGCTGCCTCTTTTTACAGGTGGATAGTCTAGTTCTGGTCCTAATGAGGCAACTTCTCAGCTTTTGCATGTTTCATGTGATGATGCAGATCATTCTATTTCTGATGCAGATTTACATGATGCACTTGTTGATGAGAGAGCTGATATTGAGCAAATAAAAACTATGCCAAAATGGCTGGTGCAAACTTTAGGTAATAGCAGATTAGATGCACCTCTATCATCGTACTCGTTCATGCTCTCATAGTGCTTCTTTTGCATCAGATGGCTATGCTATGGCTACAACTAGTCTCTGTGATGAGATTGAGCCTTTTTCGTTTGATGAAGCACAAAATTTTGAACATTGTATGGCTGCAATGCAATTTGAATATGATATGATCATGAAGAATTGTACCTGGTCTTTATGTGACTTTCCTCCTGGCAAGAAGGCCATTGGCTCTAAGTGGGTATACAAGCTGAAGTGTAAACTTGATGTAACACTTGACAGTTATAAGGCTAGGCTTGTTGCAAAGGGTTATGCACAGGAAAGATGCATTGATTTTGATGAGACCTTTGCACCTACATGCCGAATGACTACTATTCATAGCATCTGTGCACTTGCAGCTCATCATGGTTGGAATGTACATTAGTTGGACATTAAAATAGCATTTTTGAATGGTGACTTGCATGAAGAAGTGTATATTTTTCAGCCCCGTGGTGCTTGGTATGAAAAGATACATGCCTATCTCATGGCACATGATTTTGAGAACAGTCCAACTGAAAGCACCTTATATGTTAAGCATGCTAATGATGCGCTTCTGATCATTGTTGTGTATGTTGATGACATGCTGCTCAGTGGTCCTCATGGCATGCATATTGATAATTTTAAGACTCAAGATGAGTAAAATATGAATTCAACTAAATTAGAAACTCATAACTCTAATACACTAGAACTCAAAAACTACACAAGACACTCCCTATATGGAGTTTAGATGGTGATCTAGATAGCATCTAGGTGAATGGCTATAGACCAACACAATGGGTATTAAGATGGACACCCTAATTGTTCCAAACACCACAAACTACGATCCTAGATGGGGAGGGGGGAATCCTTATAAGGTCCTCCAAGCCTAGGTTAGCACACCCATGTTCTAGGGTAGTGGTAGCTTAATCCATGCCAAAACCACTCTTAATGATTGATTTATGGTGTAAATGTAATGGTATAAAAGTAGGATGGACAATCATTTGTTTATCTTGCTTAATCCACACTTAGGATCATGTCTTGATCCAATGGCCCACATCAATAGACCCATCCCGAAGTTAGGAAAACTACTTTTGTTTTTTACACTTGCTTTTGGTTGATCCTCATAGATGATCAATCCAAAAATTAACGGCTTAGAAGGAAGCTCCATAATATCCATCTACGGTCTACTCTAGACCTCATCTGACCTCAAAATCAAATTAGCAAGCATTTTTGTCAAGACATCAAAGTTTTTGTTGTGCGGCTTAAGAAAGGTTTTATTCCACAAATCTAAACCCCTTCTCCTAAACTAGGAAGTTCATTATATATTTGGGAAGGTAAACAACCCAAAAAAATAATGGATTGATATTTTAATTCCAAATTCAATTGCAAAGCTACACTTGAGGGTAAAGATCCAAAAAGAACTAACTTGGATTTTGGCAATTCAATTCTTTTAAAAATGAAATTTTTTATTTGAACTATTATTGATTTTAAATTAACTTGAATCCTCAATTTCTTTTGTGGGATTGCCTTAGCTTAGATAATTTGTACTCTAGACATCATTGTGACATGGCAACTAAAATTGTATCTTCACCCTACGTAAAGGCATAATCTAATCCATTAGATTTTAACCTATGATTGGTATTCTTATTTGTTTTTCTAATTTTGGGAATATAGATTCTATGTCCATGTTTATTGTTTCCATTTGTAAGCATCATTTTTTATTCTTCATGATCGTTTAAATGAGTTGAAGCCTACTAGTGTCCAAAAATCTCAAATGGCTTCTCTACATAATGGCAGCCTTACAAAATAGAGTGTAATGTAACAATGATGGTGCTAAATGATGGTGAGACATTGAGAATATCTAACACCCCCCCTCAATGTCCTTTACCAACTCTTGAATATCTATCATGAGCCCTATTTCCAAAGCTACTCAAAATTCTAACTACAAAGATGATATCATGTATGATACTTTGTAAGCACAGAAGAATGCCAATGCCCCTCATGTAGCTCCGAATGTCTATCCTCTTTGTGTCTTGTTTCACTCATAAAATGCCAGCTTTAGTTTACATAATGTGTTCTTTGAATGTGGAGTCTCAAACTCAGGTGGCTCAAACACATGTACCTCCTCCTTGAGGAAAACATTCAAGAATTTCTTCTCTTCAATTGTTGTTGGCATAGGATTACTCTGACATAGAGTTGATCCACCCCTTGCATCAAAAACCAATCTGATTGGGTGATTTTAGGTTGGTAGACTCTCTTTTCACCATATGATGATGATGCTTCCTCCTATTCATAGGAAGGCATTACTCTGGTATAGGTCATAGTGAATTATGCCTTTACTTGATGATAAAGTGGAAGCTCCTTTCTTTTCCTTTTAGATGTGGTTGCTTCACAAACACCACATCATAACTCCTTTAGATCTTCTTTGCCCCGTGGTCATACAACATCAAAGTCGTTTTCTTTTCACTATGACCTAAGAAGATACATTTATTGCTTTTTGGTTCCATCTTGTTCTTCCTTTGACCTTGGAAAGCACCATCATTGTTGACAATGTAAGCTTCATGATGACTCTTTCTGATTTTCTTAGGAACACCTATGCCTTCCCTCATACACATTGTTATCTCAAAAATGATCTGCCGCTTGCATTCCATAATGCCATCTTGATGTTATATGTGAGGCATCCTTAATTGAAACTTTATCTCTTTGCCCTTATAAAAACCTTCCAACCCCTCTAAGTTGAACTCACTACCACCTCCTATTCCAATATTCTTCACATGTTTCCTTGGATCATTTTCAAAAGGTTTGTATTTTTCTTTAATCTTACCAAAAGTTTTAGCCTTATTACAAAGAAAGTACATCCACATCTTCCTGTTATAGATGTTTACAATCACAAGGTAGGAAGATCCTCCCAAGGCCTGTATAGACATCTTACCATAGAAGTTACCATATACCAACACTAGAGGAACCTTTGACATACTCTTAATCTCTTGTTGGAATGTCTCTCTCTATTTCTTGCCCAACATACAAGCTCTACAAGATTCATTTGTTTTAGGTAAGTGATGAAGAAAAATACCTTTCTTTTTCATCTTCTTTAATGTTCTTCCTATCATTGTGATGGGTTCTTGTTGAGGCTCCATAGACCTAGATTGACCTCTTTCATTGTCCATGTGATAAGATGCATTGTTTTTTAGTACCCATGAATCAAGAATCGATTCTTCTTGTGTTTAGGAGCATACCAATGTTGCTTCATCTACATCTATTGTCTCCTCCTTACACTCTTCATCTATCTTCTTGACATGATAATCTCCAATTCTACATCCCTTGTTTTTGCAATGGAAGCACCATCCTTGAAACTTATTCATACTACTCCTCCTCTTCTTTTCACTTTCACCTTTGGTTGAGTAACAAACTTTTCCTGATGCATTGGTGAATAATGTAGCATCTCCATTGCTAATTCGTGCTTGGGCTTTAAGGTGAAAATCACCTTCCGTCCATAGAGAATAAAACTACTCAAAGATCAAAGCTTGAGTTCTCACCTAAGTGTTGAGAGTAGTTACCCTTGAATCATACTTTGATGAAGAATGTTGGAGACACCTTCAAGCTACCCCATTCCCAATCTTAGCTATCCCTTCACAAGCCATTCCATCATATGTCTTCTTGATTTGAGTGATACATTCCTTAACCTTCGCTCCTTCTGCAAACTTCTATGCTTCCAATTGATTTTCAAAATTTTGAATGCATGTTTGGTTTTTCGCCTCATAGTGACTCCTCACTATAGTCCATGCCTAACTTGCCTTGGATATATGTTGAATGAGAGATATAATAGAATCCACATAATTGGTCACTATATCATGTAGTGCATTGCATTCCTTATCTGCCAAGCTTCTAGAAGCTTTGTGTTTAGGGGAATAACCATACTTGGATCTCATGGGTCGAAGGTAGGTAGTGGCTCTTGCTCACTATCCATCACCATCAAAAGATGATAAAAATCAAGGATAATTGTAATCTTGAACTTCTAAAGAAAATAATTTCTACCATCTAACTTTCCATCACTAGAGATTGATGGATGAACATGTTTGCAGTGCCAACTCCATTGCACTGAATCCACTTTACCTTCCACTTCTAAATTTTGACATATCCATGGTGTTAAAGCCTTTCTACACCATGAACTTGGAGCCGTCATGATTCTTACAAAGGAAAGAAACAGCAACATGGTAGGAGCAAGCACAAAGAAAAGAATGGTCAACGGAATAAGAGTAGAAGTAAATCAAGGAAGAGGGATATTGAATTCCATTATTGTCATAAGAAAGGACACATGAAGAGAGCGTGTTATGCATTAAAGAATGCTAAAGGTAAAGGATAGAATGTTGATGGGCATGTTAAATAGATACCTGCACCATCTACTTCAACTATGAAGATTGAGGAAACTAATGCTATTTCTGATGATGTTGATGTGTTGACACTTGATAGAATTGTGTCAACTGAGGCTCTTATGGCGGATTCCCTTTCCCACACATGGCTACTAGATTCTGGTGCTTCTTTCCATGTTAAACCACATAGAGAATGGCTCCCTAATTATGCAGCAAAGTCTTTTGGTACTGTGAGACTTGGTGACTCTTACCAGTGTGATGTTGTGGGATTGGAGATGTGGTTCTCCAATTCATTGATGGTTCAAAATTTACTATGCATAGTGTAAGTAATGCACCTTAGTTATCAGATGTCAGTTGCTCAACTTGATGACCTTGGTTAAAAGGTGGTCTTTTATGCTCATTCATTTCACATATCAAAGGGAAATATGGTTATTGCAAAAGGAAGAAAAGTTATCTCACTTTATCCTTTATTTGTATTGCAAAAAGAACACTTATAAACTATTACTAAACAGCCTAAGGCTTGTATTTGCCATGGCCATTTGGGCCATATATCACGTAGTGGAATGGAATATCTTTCTCATTTTGGCTACTTAGATATGTTATCTTTCTCTGAATTTTCATTTTGTGAGCATTGTCAATCTGGAAAGCAAACTAGGAATGTGCACAAGATGCACATTGACTCTTCAATTCATCCTTTAGATCTCGTTCATACACATGTGTGTAGTCCTATGCCCACAAGGTCATTAGGTGGTTTTCTTTACTTTGTAACTTTCATAGATGATTCTACTAGAAAAGTCTCAGTATATCCTATCAAAGCAAAGGATGAGGTATTCCCTACTTTCATAAAATGACTTGCTTTAGTTTAGATTGAAAAAGGAACTAAGCTTAAGTCTTTATGTTCAAATAATGGCCGTGAGTATACCTGACATGAATTCAGCCTATTCTATTAGTCTAGAGAAATTTGTAGAGAGTTTACAGCTCCTTATACCCCAGTACTGAATGGTGTAGCTGAAAGGATGAATAGAACTAATCAGGATAGAGTAGTTTCTATGCTACATCATGCAAACCTTTCATAAGGCTTTTGGGTACAAGGAGTATTGAGTGTAGTTCATCTGATTAACCTTTCACCTAGTATTACCAAAGCTCTGAAAGTGGCACAAGAGTTATGGACAGGGAAGCCATCATATTATGATCATCTTTGAGTTTTTGGGTGTGAAGAATATGTTCATATACCCAAGAATCTTAGACAAAGGTTGGACCATAAGTCCAAGAAATGCATTTTTCTTGGATATGGTCGAGAAGGACAATTTGGATCTTGCTTGTAGGATCTTGAAACATGATCATTGATCAGAAGTAGTGATGTCATTTTCAATGAGTCTAAGATGCATAAACAACCCATTAATGAGGTTGAAGTGAGAAGAATAGTGTTTGAGGATACTAGTCCTCTAGTTAGCATGCATTAAAATGTTGCACATAGGGATATTCAAGAGAATGTCCGATCAGATCGATCTGCAAATGTTCTTATTCAGCAACCATTGAGATGCTCTACACGTGTCTTGCATCCACCTGATAGATATGTTCCAAGTTTGGATTTTGTTATGCTAACAGATGCTGGTGAGCCTTATTGCTACAAAAAGGCTATGCAAGCAATGGATCATGCCATGAAGAGTGAGTTGGATACTATTCACAAGAATGGTACTTGGGGTTTAGTACCTTCGCCAAAGGCCAAGAAAGCTTTACCATGTAAATGGGTATATAAGTTGAAATTAACATCAGATAGTGCTTCTCCAAAGTATAAAGCACAACTTGTTGCAAAGGGTTTTAAGCAACAACATGGTGCTTCTTTTGAGGAAATCTTCTCTCTAGTGATCAAGATGACTACCCTTTGTGTGTTGCTTGGATTCGTTATAATGGAGGACTTAGAGCTAGTCCAAATGGATGTGAGAACTGCTTTCTTGCATGAAGATCTTACATATGAGATCTATATGGAACAACTAGAGGTTTATGTAGCTCTTGGCAAAGAAAGTCTAGTTTCTAACCTCAAGAAAAGGTTATATGGACTTAAACAGTCCCCTAGACAATGGTACCAAAAGTTTTATTCATTCATGAAGTCTCAAGGCTATTCTCAAAGCAATGAGGATCATTGTCTCTACACAAAGATATGCTTAGATGGTAGCTTGATATGCTTGATACTTTATGTCAATGATATGTTGATAACGCGGAAGTCCTCTTATGACTTGTCGATTCTCAAGAACAAGTGTATTGAAACATTTTATATGAAGGATTTGGGGGATGCCAAACATATTCTTGGCATGCACATTACTCATGATAGGAGTAAAAGATGCATATACTTGTCTCAAAGTGAGTACATATCCAAAGTACTTCACAAGTTCAATATGCATGGTGGAAAGGCATTGAGTACATCTTTATCCACATATGTGAAATTGAGCAAGGATGATTTCCCCAAATCAGATGACAAAAAGGAACTCAGGACCGAAATTCCTTATCAATCTGATGTTGCTAGTCTCATGTATGCTATGGTAGCTATGAGACCAGAAATTGGATTTGCAATGGGAGTTGTGATTAGATATATTTCTATTCCTGGCAAGAAACATTGGGAAGTGGTCAAGATGATTTTGAGATATCTGAGTGGTGCTAAGGACAAGTATCTATGCTTAGGTAGAGGGAAAGCATCCATTATTGGTTACACAGATTTTGACTATGCTAGTTGTGTAGACAATCATAAGTCTACATCAGGGTACATTTTTCATTTTTCTAGAGGTGTTATCTCTTGGAGATCTCGTCATCAAGAATGTACAATTGTTTCTACTATAGAAGCAAAGTATGTTGTAGCAAGTGAGGCATGTAAGGAAGCATTGTGGCCTTCTTGTTTGCTAGTGATATGGGTCTACCTCAACATGTACCTTGTTTGCTCAATGATAGTCATGGTGACATTGCTTTGGCTAAGAACCCTGTCCGTCATGTGAAGACCAAGCACATTGAGGTGAGTTATCACTTCATTAGAGATTGCTTAGCCATTGAGCACATTATTCTTGAGAAGGTTCATACTCAAGATAATGTTGCAGATGCTTTGACTAAAGCTCTACCATAGGATAGCTTTCAACATTGGTGTCACTTGATGGGCGTTACTTGATTCATGATTTTACACCATCACTTATATACTATGTAACATGTCCATCAGGTGGGAGGTATAGTTTGTATACTTACACTATTCTTCATCATTCTTCTTTTTTTCCCCCATAGTTATTTTGGCCATATTGATCTTGAGCGGGAGATTGTTACCATTAGTGTCCATGTGAAAGGCCAAATGGCTGCTAGACACTTTCGTCTATGTTCTTTAATAAAACATATAGTGGCCTCGTTAGCCGTAGACTGTAAGTTCGACCACATTTGTAACATCGAAGAAGCCTGTGTTCTATGTACTTTGTTTTTCCACATATTCTGCAGGCTTTGTGTGGAGTACTGTGTGTGGTGCTTGGAGCTTGGTTTTCTACTCCAAGGATATCATCATGGAGCTCTCAGGAAGGAGAGTGCACCGTGGTGCATCATCATCAAAATACTTCATTTGGGGCATCTTGTAATCAGAATTATGATTCTGAAATTTTTTCGAGTCTATTTAGGGGTCACAATCTAGTGCTCCTTAGCATTTTGGAAAGATTATCTTCATCAAGTCCTAGGGATATGGATTCCATATGCAAGTAGATTCAATCTACCATAGAATATTTGATAGGACATGTCTAAGAGGTAAAAAGATTCTTATGATAAGGTGATGGATGAGTCTCAAACTATGCTTCAAATTTCAAGATATTATTTTGTAGATCTACATATCAAGAGGACTACCAAGTAAATCGATTTCAAAGTGGCCTTGATGATGAAGTGAAATATCCCTTGCTATCCATGCCTCAAGAAGATACCTTTGATGATTTTATTCATAAAGAAGTTCAGTTTGAGAACCAATATTCAAAGAAAGCCAAGTCCAAGAGCTAGAGGTGTTGAATAATCGAGACATTGTTCCTCAAGAATCTGAATCGAGAATCTTTGAAGCCCAAGAAGTCATCACAAATGATATGGAACATACATATTATGAAGATAACAAGAAGGTAAGTGTCTGACATTGATCCACAGGGATCATGACATTGATCCATAGGGATCAGTCCATGTGTGTGAGGGACAATGGCCATCTAGCCAAGGTCCGAAGCTCTGGGGATACCCTAAGGTATTTGGTAGTAATGGGGATGAGTGTTGCATGATGTCCACACATGTCGGCACTCATCTCCATTGCTACCGAATACCTTAGGGTATCCCCCGAGCTTGGGATCTTGGCTAGTTGACCCTTGTCCCTCACACACATGGACTCATCCCTATGGATTAATGTCATGTTCCCTGTGGATCAATGTCTGACACTAAAGGACAAGGAGAAGTTCATGTTCAATGAAGGAGGTGTGCTTACTCAAGTCTCCCCACCAAAGATCCATAGATCTCAAGAACAATATAAATAGTATGCAAATCAATAGGGCATTTAGAATCCATCTTATCATGTTGGGGATAAAGTATAATTACTTTGAAATAATTTACTGACTTGAAGGCCTTGTGGAAAGCTAGATCATTAGAGATTTTTTCCTTTCCCCATCATGGCCAAGATTAAACCAATCACCTTCAAGCTCTAGTTATGAAGTACAATGAGAATACATATAGTTTTCCATGTATGCATGTTGGAACCATATGAGCTTGTTCCATCGATGGGGCAGAGACTAAGTCTTTCACCATCTATCAACGTCAAGGGTCATGGAGAACTCAAGCTCAAGCATGCCTTAAATTTGAGAACCTCCCGAGGAAGTTTAAAAAACCTTTCTCATCAAAAAGGGTATGACATCAGTGATCATACTTGGGAACCTATAAAAAATATTGAGAGGGCATTAATCAAGGTTTGTGAATTTTATAAGATGAATCCAATGAAGCAGTTCTTATCTTGCTCCTTCTTCTAATCTTGTCTAGTCTAGTATTTTAAATCTTGTTGTCTTGTAATTTCATAGTTATTTCTTGCATTTAGTTCATCTCCCTCAAGGGATTCCTTGTAATTCAGATATCTTGCTTCATACCTACCATGTGGGGCTCTGAGATCTTTTGGTGTCATGTCTAGTCGAGTTATCCATTCCTATTGGTCTCGAGTTGTTGGACTTCTTTTAGTAGTTGTATATTCTTGTATTATTTCTCTTGCATATCATGGGGAATGCGACTACGATGGGGAATGCAACTACGTGGATCAGGACCGGTATTACAAATGTGCCTATACACGATCATGCATGGTGTTTGTGCTCTGTTTTAGGTGAGTAGGGGTAGACTAACAAGAAACATTGACTAATCATTTACTTTTACACATGTTAATTTCTATTACAAACATTAAAAACCCAAAGTAACTTTTGGCTAAGTAGAGGAACTGTTTTTACATAATAATATGGTTTACAAGCTAGATTTATCTTTCTTAGCTACAAATTCAACATCATCAGTATGTAGGGTATCTACAACATGTGGTAACAAAATAGATAAGTTAGGTGGAGTTTGTAAGCAGTATCTCGGTCTTTCCATGTAGAAGGTGGGTATACTAAACGATGTTCACAAATTTCATCCGATTTCTGCTTATTGGGTACAAAATTTTGGCTCAGAACTGGCTAATACAACTCAATAGTATGATGAGTAGAATGTGTCAAGAGAAAAACTTGTCCATAGCCTCTAGTGTCAAGGGAAAAGCTCGTCCATAGCTTCACTTGAACTCCAATCACATCGATCGTCTAGAAAGGAACATAGAAATAAAGACACTTGGTCCTCCTAGTTCAATCGTATGGACAGAAAAAGAAAATACACGTGCTAATTTTAATTCATACAATCTCTTTGGATTTTACTTAATTTATATTTTCTTTTCCATTTAATTATTAACTATTTATTTAATTCCTTTTTATTTTTTTATTTTCTTTTCCTCTTCTACTTTATTTTTTTCTTTTTCTATTATTTAATATCTTTATTTTGTATACATTTCCTAACAAAATCCTAATTTAATCATGTTATATATATATATATATATATATATATATATATATATATATATATATATATATATATATATATATATATATATATATATATATATATATATATATATATAACTACTACATCACTATCTCTACATCTCTCTCTCTCTCTCTCTCTATCTATATATATATATATATATATATATATATATATATATATATATATATATATATATATATATATATATATGTGTGTGTGTGTGTATGTATGTATATATAACTACTACATCACTGTCTCTACATCTCTCTCTCTCTCTCTCTCTATATATATATATATATATATGTATATATATATATATATATATATATATATATATATATATATATATATAACTACTACATCACTGTCTCTACATCTCTCTCTCTATATATATGTGTGTGTGTTTCTCTCTCCATTGATCAAAGCTCGGAGAACTATGGATGCCATAACAAAACTAACTCTCTTATCTGCGTAATGCTCAAGCTCATCATTACGTTAAGAAAAAGAATATATTTTCCATAGAAAATGTTATTTAATGTGTGTCTTCTAGATAAACAAACGAGACAAAACGACTCCATCTGGTTCCCGATACATGGCATCCGGAGTGTGGAGTCATGGAACATTCAAATTGCCAAGAGATTATGGAACAAAGGATTCAAAAAGTGGAAACACCTCTGGAAACAAGACACCAATAGCTGGATCAACTTCGAGGATATTGATCCTGGCAAAAACGTCTCTTACGAAGAATGGAACATTTTGCAAAGCAGATGCCTCGCATGGGACCGCCACAAGACTCGCCTTCTCATGGGACACGACACACCGAACTCGCTTGGTCTCAAATGGCACAATGGAAATAACCTACTCAAAATCCCGAACATCAAAGAAAAGGCTGACCTACAGATAAGCCTCAACAAGAAGTGGTGCCTGTCGTGGACGCGGCTCCGATGGGACATGAAATTCATGGGCATCTGGCACTCCCTTATCGAGATTAAGAAGTCTGTCCTCTTATGGCAAATTCTGCATCGTGGAATTTGGACCAACCATAAAGCTAGCAAACTTTGTGGGATCCCTCCTTGGTGCAAACGCTGCCACCGGGCTATCGAAGATGTCCCTCACATCTTCCTTACCTGCCCCAACTCCTACAGAATCTGGCAGGCGGTTGGAAAGAAAATCAGACTTCAAAAACAGCTTAGTTGGAAACAAGTCCTTTTGGGAGAAGCGATCGACTGCTCTGCGACACTCTGGAACGCCATCAGAGGGGAAGTCTTGTGGAAAATATGGCGGGAGAGGTGTGCTCTCAACTTCGGCGATACCCCCAGGGAGTGGTCGATTGAGAAATCACTATTTCTCCTTGGCAAAAGGATTGTTAACAGTAAGAAATCCCCCCCCTTCAGACACCATCAAGTCCTCATTTTGATCAACAACAAGCTCAAACCCAAGTGGGCCCCACATGAGGGCGATGAGAGGGTGATTAACCTTCTATGTAATGCAACCTAGAACTCATTCAAGCTTCCCCTGCTTTGTGGGATTCGGGGGGTCCCGTGGGCACTAGTCCCCTTCTATTGTACCCTTTTTTCTTAATTTAATTCAAGTCCGGGAGAGTAGGCTATTGCCGAACTTCCTTTATATAAAAAAAAAAAAAAAACGAGAAAGTAAATTATCGTGACTCCATACCTATTGATTCATATCGATATTATGACATAAAATATTCATACTACTGCACGTAGCACAACAAGCATAGACATAAGCACTGAATATATATGTCTAGTTGATCGTAGTGCCCAATTTAAGAGGCTTGAAATTTCGAAGAAACAACCTCTTGCTCATTAACATCTTGGAAATATTTCGGATTTTCCATAGATCAATCTCCAAAAAATGAAGCATGTAAAAGACGAGTTGTGAGGCACATCCATCTCCAAATATTAATCCTTCTTGCTTCATTATCATTCCAAAAAATATGGCTTGAGAGTGCGAAAATGCTAAATGAACTCACCTTATGTACCGTACGACTCAATGAGAGTCTTCCATGTGCTGTTTTGATCTAAAGATGCTTGCATGGAGTCCACGTGAGAAATAGAACCCACCCCTATGTGTAGCAGAAAAAATAGCCGAGTCTCTCTCAATGTCCTCCTTTTGTGAGGTGCAAGACAATAGAGTTTGTAGATGAAGATGGAGCTACGGTGAGAAAGATTGGATTCTCCATGAGGCTTCTGAATAAGCTCCTCTTGCTCACGAATCTTTTCTATCAAACCCTCCATAGTTGTTGAGGATTGATTGTGCTGTGATACCATGCGTAGCGCTTCGAAAATCACAAGCTATCCTCATTCATAAGCTTCCAACCACTCAAGAATAGTAGAAGAGAAAAAAAACTTGCTTAAGATAAGAGAAAATATGATGCAGTGGAGTAGGCAAGATGTGACACTAAGAAAGAGATCTAGTATTATAGATTCAAGTTAGATACAATAGCTTTTGCAAAATATCTTCGTGATGAAGCCTCAACCTCCCGACCATCCCCGAGCTATCTCAATCGCATTCACAATCACACTCTCAATCACACTCTCACTCACAATTTCACTCTCAATCACAATCACAAGGTAGTTATGTGATTTTTGGACTCCTCTTGCATGACGTAGAAATCTCTCTAAAACATAGTTGATCATCCCTCCTCAATGAAGTGCATGATCCATCAAATTTAACAAAAATTGTGTCCCCGAGTGTTGCCTGCCAAACTTTCACAAAAGCATGTGCTTTAGCAATCAATTGCTTTCCCTAGCAACACCTCACAAAAATAGAACACAAAGCAATCAAAAGACATACCCATCAACATCCACAATATGCATGAGCACATGTATGCGTCAAAATCTTGGATTCGAATAATAATAGAGAAGCCCACTTTTTTTTGAATTGTTGGAAAAATCAACACTTGTCTAGGTCTTGTAACTTAAAAGTGGCGGGGCATTCCCAAATGTTTGTGAGAGGAAAATGTGTTCAAATCTTCAATCTGAACAATAATTTTAGAGATGATCAACATTATTGAAGAAATATAATGTAAACTTTACAATCATATATAAATTATAGAGCTATTTATTAGAAAATCATCAATGGCTTGTCTTTCTTGCCAAAAGGCTCCATTTATTGGGGAGATTAGTCAAGTGGGTAGAGCTCATCCAAGAATTTGACTACTGTATTTTACATAGATTTTAGTAACCTCCTGGATGAAGGGATGGAATAATTTCCACATGTACATTTATTTTCAACCATGGTGAGAGAATATAGAAGTAACTACTATGATGAAATGGTTTGTTTTCCCTGTAGGAGTATTCATATAGCTAATATGATACAAATGAAGAAGACTATTCATTAGGTTATTGATGACTATTTGCAACTTCCAAAATTCTAGAGAGAGAATACAATCAAGACATTATTTACAATAAACTAACTTTAAAGCCTGAAAAAATGTACCTAAGCCATGATTCACAAAACACTTTTATTCTCCTATGCGTACTCTACCCTTCTGTCATTTAGCATTGTTTATAATTCTTTCATCTTCATGCTCAATTTTCAACTAGAAAACATGTTGCAGATTAGATTTGGATAAAGAATATAAAGATTGTCATTCCTAGATTTTTTTTTGTATGCATAAAAGGACCCTAAGCATTCATTATAATCATCATCAAGACAATGTATATATAATAAAGTAAGTCTATGATCTAAGGGTCCGATTGATTCAAATTGATCTAAAATCGGACATCATTTGGTCGCCCGTGTGTATGACAAAAGATCTCAAGACTAGACTTACGTAGCAGGCCATCTGCTCTTGTAAAAATGTGATCCATTTAGTTTAGTGGTTAATTCTCAAGGATGTGAAGGAGGAGATCTTGGGTTCAATCCCCATGGGATACATGGGGAGTGTATTTTGTCCAAAGAGCTCTAGAACCTTCTAGAAACATCCAACTAAGTTAAGTCAAGTTAACTAGGACACTTGGCACACATCTAGTTACATGGATGACACATGGATAGTTAGAATACACCTACCTATGACGGCAATCCCTTGGAGAGAGCTCTATATATAGGCATACAATTGGGAGGAGAGTCATCTCTCTAGCACATGGTAAGTCGTAATCTTCATTCTCATAGCACAGATTGGAGATAAGTATTTTCCAATTGATGATTGTTGTCTATTCCTGTTTATTTATTACCTTGCACTTTATCTTAAGAAAAGTTGAAGTAGGGTAAATACTTTCATAGATTAAGAGAAAATCTAGTTCAGGGTAATGAAACTAGCTTAACCTATCAAGCATGAGAAGCATTAGAAGCACTTGGTGCATAACATGGAAACATTAGTGCATGCACAGAAATCAATGATTGTTTGTGCATATCTCTCCTTCCAAAAGAATATTTTTAGATACACATAAACTTTCTTCTTGAGTGAAAAGATATTCGGTGCACTCAAGTTTGTGCACTTGCCTATTTATATCTTTTTTAGAGGAAGATAAGTTATGTTTGTGCATGGATGCATGACATGCATGCATTGAAAGCTCAATAATTGCTTAATTTAATTAAGGGCATGAAAAGTAAAACATGCCAACACATACATGTCTACACATGCATTAGCATGCAAGTACATGCATTTTCATATGACAATGAATGATTGTTTGTTAAGTAGAATGAATGAGTACTTTCCTAATAGTAGCTTACTTTTAAACGCTCAAGATAGACATAAGGAAGAAGGAAAACTAGTTAATTGGAATGGAATACTAGTTGTCGTGCAACTCAAGTAACTAGTCCATTCTTTCACTAGGTGATACTTAGGTATCCAATACTTAACGAAGAGTTACATTAAGTATACTGAACGTTTTTCTTAGTAAAAGTAGGCATAAGAAAGTTAAGCATTCAATTTTCTTGCCACATTGATGAGCAATAAAAAAATGACTACTTGCAAACTTATAAGGTTTATGAGGACTCTAAATCTAGGAGAAATTAGAGAACTATAAAGTGAACTTTAGAAGAAAATTTACACTGCTTGTGTAATTTCTCATGCATCCAAGTAGGATGATAACTTAATTCCATGAGCACATTTAAGTGAATGCTTTCACTTAATTCTATCTTGAGGAACTTAACAAAAATTGAACTTTCAAAGTTCAATAGATAGGTGTTATGTTCCGTAAGTTGCATCCCTGGTAAAGATGCAAAGTGCCAAGACAAAACATGGAATGTTTGCAAGTTCTTACTTGATTCCATCCCAAGAAGTGATGGAAATAAAAGGTTGAACTTTAGAATCAATTGAGCATTGATGTTCAATAGATGGATGTTAGGTTCCATTGCATCTCTGGTAATGATGCAACTTGCTAAGCAAACATGGAAACTTTGAAAGAACTCATCCTTTTAGAAGAATTAGATAGTTACTTTTTTATTTCATTTAAGCTAGTTATAGCTTCAAGAGGAAATCCAAGCAAGCAATCTTTAGAGAATGAGAAAAGTTCCTAACGATACGAATGGCATTGTGAACTTTTCTTTTAGGAATACAAAGTTCCAAGAAATGGATCTCCAATCCATGAACTTTTCCTAAATAAGCTATAAAGTTCAAAAATTTATGTTAGGAAAAGTATATGAAGATTTGTTCATAGTAACATTATTATTCATTGATTCAATCACTATAAGGTGCTTGTACCTTAAACAATGCAATCACAGTGGATTATCAAATTACATTTAAAGTACTCTAGTAACATCTAAATAATGAACAATGATAATAAGTTCTTTTTCACACTCAAGAATAGGAATGCATATCACATAAATGGAAGTTCAAGTCAAACTTTTATAATGGAATGGGAAACCATATCCTAAAAGTGATATTTATCTTTTAGTTTGATACTCAAGAAATGAACACACTTGAAGTAATAAATCTTTTGAATATTGCGTAGAAGTTTAGAATTCCTTTAGAATATCCTTTTAGTATTGCAAAAGTTTCAAAGACGAATCATTGGATCATGTTGTTGACTTCTTAGAAGGAATCTCAAGTATTGGAAGAATAAATTGCTCCCTAGTAGTGAGAATGGAATTCTTCAAGTCAATTAGAAACCAAGTAGCTCCCACAAAGCCCCAAACTCCCGGTAGTGGTATTTAAGCCCAATGATTGATACAGCCTAAAGGTGTATCAATGAGATTCTTAGCTTTAGAATCTGAAAGGAATTAGCACATGCTTGGACTTGAGTAGTGGGAAAAATCTCTAGGATCCCATGAGCAAGCAAAGAAGCTTTAGACAGGTCAAGAGATCTTAATAATAAAGACTAAGTCTATATGCTTATTGTAAGGTCAGCCAGATTTGATCAAGCTTGGCAATGTTTATCCAAGAACTTGTGATTGGAACTACTTCGAAGTTTGCCAAGAATTGGCAATCAAATTCCTTTTGGGAATTTTTCACTCAAGCTCCATTTATCTAATGGAAAGTATGAAAAGACTAAGTTGTTCCAAGTCTAACTGGAGTGAAATATTCCAAGTATGTAGTCTAGAACCATGATGATGGTAATTAAGTGTGTGGAAGGTAGAACATAATGTTTGCCTATCCTTAAAGGGATTTTGGTAAAATCTTAAAAATCATGAGCAGATGCTTACACTTAAGCAATAGAGAGATTTTTGCAAAGTCCCGATTGGGATAGATACTTAAAGCTTTAGTAAGAAAGAAATCTAAAGACAAGAAGTGAAAAGCTCAAATTGGTTAAGTATAAACAATCGGACTTGAATTTGAGAAATTCAAGAACATGAAATTATAAATGGTTTTTATTCTGACAAAAAAAAAACCTAGAAAAGAAGTATAGATGTTTCATCCAAAGGTTTTCAAGTTTCCAAGGCAAAACACGAGATCGTGGAATGATCATGTGAAGGAATCAAAGCCTAGGGGTAATGCTTGAAACTTCAAAGTTCTTTTAGAGAATTGAAGTGAGAAGGTACTCTATCAAGAGATAATTAGACTTTAGGATAAGCATCACTCACATGTCAATGTGAATATAAAATAGGGTGGTATGGGACACCAGATTTTATACTCAGATTAATGCAAGAAAGATGGTATGGGACATCTAACCATGGGATGATAATTATCTTTTAGTTCAGACTGAACCTTGAAGTTAGATTTGATCAAGGGAATCAAAACTTCATTGGAAAGGTTTAAATTCAAGGAGGATATAAGAATGATCTCAAGATACTTCAAGATCACATAAGTAAGAAGATATGAAGTATGTAACTTCCAAGATTTTCTTTTTAAAATAGGGAAAAGACGTTCTTATTTGAAATTATGGACTACTTCAAGATAACGTGTTGTTGATTTAGAATTAAAATTTTGAAAAACTCAGACTTTGACTTTGAATTGATCCTTTTAACTAAGGAGTAGACTGACTAAGTCAAGCACCAAGTTCCTAGTGTAACTTTGTAAATTTAATCTTTTGACACAAAGTAATACACAAGACTTGCATTCCTAGTAAGCGGTTATAAAGATTGAATATGGACATGAACTTAGTCTCAAGTGAAGCATTGTTTCAGTAAAACTCATCAATAGAACCTCACTGGGTTGACACACTGATATTGGAAACCACACTAGTATTTTGTGGTTGGATGGTTTTTAGATGTATTTTCTAAATCTTTTTGAGAATCTAGTTTATTTCTCTTAAATATAGATAAAATGCTTTAATACCTTGTTAAAACATATCTTTTAGTAGTTAAAACCTTGTGTCATCTAGAGTTTGACTCACAACAAATATCTTAGAAGTTTGAACTAGTTGTATAGAGTTTTAACTCTTTCTTTCCACTTTTCAAATCTCTTGGATTTGACTCACACATCCTATCCGATTCTTTTCACAAAATCTCAGGGTTCGTTAGTTGGCGCCAGATAACTAAATTAAACATCCTAGATATATGTTTTGTACAAGAATCCATTCAATCTTCAAAAGATGATAAGTTTAAGTTAACTTATTCATTTGAGTTTTCTTCAAGTAACCTAACATAGTTGTATTGAGTTTCTAGAGTCTAGTGCATCCTAGAGTAGAGAAGTTAGGAATTGCTCATCAGATTGACAATTCCCAAGAACTTCTAGCTAAAGTCTTTGAGAAAAGTTTCCTACGCTGGACAATTTTCATTTTTGGATTTGACTTGGTCAAGTTATAGTACGGTTAATCAAAAGTAAATGCACACCCCTACAATTTACATAGAATTTTCAAACTCATTAGGACAAGTAGTCATCCAATTGGGTAAGAAAATCAAGTAACTACTAGTTGGGAGTAAACCATTGTCCAAACATCCAAGTTAGATGTTTAGACCAACCGAACTTCAAGTTCTTAAATCAAATTCATGGGAATCAAGATTTCTCAAAGGCTTGCAAGAGATCAGAATCCTACCTTTTTTACAAAGTTCATCCACTTGGCATGCCCATAGATGGACTAGTAATTGGAATCCGCCTAGTTCACATGTTCATGCCCAAATTGCACCTAGTAAGATAGTGAATTGGCCACAGCTATTTTTAGATCCAACCTTATTATTCATTTACTACTTTATACGTTGACTAGTTTATCAAAGTGCAAAGCTAGATGGTGTTTTGAATCATTTGGGCAAGGATCCCATGATATAGATGAGACATATGTTCTTCCAATTTTAGAACCTGAGGTTCGAAGGTTTCCTATAGTACTAATATAGCTCCATTTTCAAGGATGAAAATGTTTTCTCAAGGGGGAAGAATGTAATAAAGTAATTTTATGATCCAAGGGCCTAGCTAGTCAGACAAGTCTAAAATCAAACACCGTTTGGTCATCCATGTGTATGACCAGAGATCTCGAGACTAGACTTACATAGCAGGTCATATTCTTGTGTAAAAAAGTGATCCACCTAACTTAGTGGTTAAGTTTCAAGGGTTTGAAGGAGGAGATCTTGGGTTCAAGACTTCTAAGCAATCTTTTCCTCCTATCTAATATTATTTTTTTTATATTGAAGATCAAAAGAGCCATTATCTTTCAGCTTATAGTTATCCTACAAAACATGAGCTGCATTAGGTATATATCTTTGAAGAAGGCTAACTTGAAATACATGATGCACATTTAAATGTTTGATGAATTTGAACAAATAAGCAAGAGACCTAAATTTTCAAAACCTTAAATGGACCTGCGTATTGTGGAGAAAGTCGATGATGCTTGCTTAGCAAAAAGATGGATAAGTGAGTATTGACATTAAAAAATACCATGTCATGTGTTTAAAATTCAAGTGGCCTTCTCTCCAAATCATAGAATTTCTTTTATCTTTTCTAAGCTCCTTTTATGTGTTGCTTAATTTTTCCAAGTTCTTCATCCATCTTCTCAAGCATTTCTTTAGATACTTCTACTTTATTTGAGAAATTAGAAAAACAAGGTGGATTCAAACAATTATAAAAATATATATTCTCAAATGAAGTCATTTTTATAGATGCATGTCATGCACTATTATATGAAAAATCAAGTAAGGGAAAATATTCGCTCCAGTTACCTTGCTTTTCATTCATGTACATATGCAGCATATCTTCAAGCACTCGATTAACCCTCTCTATTTCCCCACTAGTCTATGGATGGAAAGTTGTACTCATACAAAGTTGAGTGCCAATTGATTCAAATTTTTTTTCTATAAGTTTGATGTAAACCTAGATTCTCTATCAAAAACTATGTTTTTAGGCATTCCATACAATAAAAAAAAAACTCCTTTACAAAAGTTTTTGCAACATTCAAGGCAGTATCAGTCTTTGTCATAGAAAATAAATGTGCCATCTTGGTGACTCGATCAACTACCACAAATATGGTGCCATGTTTACTTCTGGTTATAAGCAATTTAGTGATGAATTCCATAGAGATATACTCCCACTTTTGATTTGAAACATCCAAAGTTTGTACCATTCCAAGCATTCTTTTAAAACCAACTTTCACTTCTTGGCACTTTAGACATTCAATATTATATTTTCTAATATCTCGCTTCTTATATGGATTAAAATAAGAATAACTTTTCTTAATTGATGGAGAGTGTTAATCCCAAAAGAACACGTTATCCTTGATGTTAGAGCAACCTCTATATCAAGAACAACTCAAAACCTTAACCAATTTTGGAAAACCAATGCCAGATTATCAAACTTTGAACTAGTTGTGAAGAAACTAATTATTCATAAAAGTTTGTTGCACTTAATTGAGAAGTCTCCTCTCAAACCTTTGAGAATTTGTCTTACCAATTTTTCCTCTTCAATATCTTCATCAACTGCTCCTAATGCATCTGCAATATCCTTCATCCTTGCTACATAATCAGAAATAGATTGAGAAGCTTTCTTTTTAAATGTGGTGAAATCTGCCCATAAAGATGCCTTCCTTGACTTTGTCGTGTTTTGCAAATGCTCCTCCAAAGCATTCCATATGTCACTTGCACTTTCAAGTCCTCTAATGTGAGGTACCAAGTAATCATTGACTCCCATGTAAATAATGCTCCTTGCTTGAGCATCCTTCTTCATCCAAGTCTTCAAATCTGAGAGCTCTTCCCTAGTTGGAACACTAGGATCTCTAAATTTTGGTTTTGCTTCTTCAACTGTGATGTATCCTATCAGGTCTTTGCGCATAAGATGAGCTTCCATCCTCATTGACCAAGCAAGATAGTTTTCTCTATCCAATTTCTCTATATGAAGACAATCTCCCATCCTTTCTTCATTTGTGCAATAAATTCTTCAAGATTTTTGAATAATGAATGTACCTTTACTTTGAATTTAGTTCCTTTTGATCTTCTTGATAGCTTCACGCCTCCTTCTCTAGCTTTCACTTGAACCCTTCACCTTTTGAGTCTTCAAAGACTAATTTTTGTATATCTGCAACAGTCGAGTTCCTCCTTTCTTCAATTCGGATAACTCTTACTGTGATACCACTCATGGAGACTATTAATCTCCAAGAGAACAAGTTATCCTTGATGTTAGAGAACCTCTATATCAAGAAAAACTCAAAACCTTAACCAATTTAGGAAGACCAATGCCAAATTATCAAACTTTGAACTAGTTGTGAAGAAACTAATTATTCAAAAAAGTCTACTGAACTTAATGCACTCATTCACTAATCAAATGTGTAAAGTTTTCAATGAAACTTTATACAAGATGTCTACTAAGTTTTGCACATTTTCTCCAAGTTAAATCTCTTCAAAAGATTCAGGGGCGAAGGGGTGGGTCTCTAATCCCATTTAGACGTCAACTTTGACACCTGCAACTTCTAATGCATGGTTCTCCCAAGCTAAACCCCGTTTATACAAATGCTTTTAGCCACAAGTATCTTACCTCTCAACTTAAAGAATGAGTTCTTACTTGCTCAAAACTTTACACTATGGAGGGAGATCTAATCAGAACATTGATCACGAGGATTGCACCTGTTCTTGTCTTCAATTCTTCCATTTACACATGTAAATGTTCCTACTTACAATTCTCTCAGCCTGATTACAATTAAACTCTTAAAACTTGTACAAAGGTCACTCAACTATAGAATTAGACTTGTACAAAAGCATTAATCAAGAAGATAAACATAGAAGGAGCTTTGAGCAAAAGATCGAGGTGCAACGTTCTTCTATTCCAAAAAAATTACATCTAATTGATACATAAGTTTTCCTCACTTTCTAAAATCTCTAATGACTTAGACTTATCATTCATCATCCCTCATCCTCGTAGTACATCTATATCATGTATATATAGATGTTTACATCACGGCTCATCATAGATGCAAAGTTTTATGAACTAATTATAAGATTAGTATACATGTATATACAAGTCTTCATCTTCTAATCATGCACTAAATTTCAAGCCTCATATGTTGATCTTTGATTCATTCTTTGACTTAAAATATTTTTTCAAATCCTCAATTGATGATTGTCTTGCACCAACATTAATATAAATCCTCAAATAACCTAGATGTGTAGAAAAGGTACATCATGACAATCATGTAATATTTGAACTTTCAATCAAGATTTAGAAGATATGCATAATCAATTCTTACAATATGAAGATCCATTGTACAAAGAAAATTTGTCTTGATACATCGATCCCCTGTTTGCATGCAAAAAATTGAAATAGGTGCATCAAAAGATGCATGCTTCAATTCTTCTTGAATTTTACTGAGAAAATGAGAATTAATTACAAAGGAGAATATATAAATCTTTTTGAGGCAATGCATGAGCAACCTTATTTTCTTGAATAGCCAAACACTTAATTATCAAAATCATACTCATTAATAATTCAATCCAATGTTTTTACTTTTTTTTAAGCAATGGTTGCATGAAAATTCATTTTATACTATGATGATCTATTTTAAATTATAACTTAAGCCCTAAAAGTAGATGTCTCCAATGCTTAAGTGCATCTACAATACCAAACATTTCTAGATCATGAGTAGAATAATTAAGTTCATCTTTTCTTAATTTTTTGGATTCATATGCACCCACCCTACCATTCTATGAAAGAACACATCCTACTTGAGTGCCACTTGCATCGCATGCAACCACAAAAGGTTTTCCAATTTCTAGAATTTTCAAAACACAATTTCCACTGAATTCTTGTTTCAATGCTTCAAATGACTTTTCTCATGCATCACTCGAGAAAAACCTTGCATTATCTTTAGTCAACTCTTTGAGGGGATTATCTATCTTGAAATCCTTAATATGTGCTCTCTCATATTGCACCAATCCTAAAAAATGTCGAACATCCCTTATAGCTCTAAAAATTGACCAATCACTTATTGGTTCGTCTTTATCCTCATCTATATGAATTCCCTCTTTAGATATGAATTTTCTTATATATACAATTTTGTCATTGGCAAAGAAACACTTGCTCTTCTTTCCATACAATTTGTGTTCTCTAAGTGTTTGCAAATTTTTCTCAAGATGTAATGCATGCTCACTATAGGCCCACTAAGAGCATAAAAATATATCATTGAGAAGTATTAAGATGAATTCATCTAGATAATCATGAAAAATATTGTTCATGAAGCACATAAATCTGGCAAGAATGTTTGTTAATCCAAAAGTTAAACTGTAAACTTTTAGTGACCATAATATGTTCGATAATCTATCCACTCAATTGACTTGAAAAATCATCTATACATTGGAGTGGATACTTAGTTTTAATCGTTCTTTTGTTCTACTCCCTATAGTCAATACATAATTCATAAGAGCTATCAGTTTTCTTCTGAAGTAAAATAGATATTGCCGAAGGTGAAAAGCTTGGTCTTATTAAGCCTTTCTTCAAAACATCATCTAATTGAACCTTGAGCTCCTTCAAATCACCCATGTTAAATCTATAGGTTGCTCTAGAATATGGTTCACTCCCCATATATAGGTCAATGGGGTGCACAATGTACCTAGGTGGAGGTTTACCAAGTAGGTTTTTTGGAAATACATCTTCATATTCTTTCCAAATATTTTCTACATAATTCAAAAGCTTTTCCTCATTATCATCACCTAGGATGTGGATAGATATACCATCTCGCCTTAAACTTATTCTTCTTTGGTCGGAATCAATTGTTGCAAAATTTTGAACTAACCAATCCATGCCTATAGTTGCATCACAGTGTTTCATTTCAATCACATGAAAACTCCCAGAAAATGAACTATAAAAAAAACTAAATGTAAGGTTTTCACTTTATCCTTTTGTATACATTAGTCATCCATTGACCATTTTTAAAGGTCTTAATATCTACATATTTAAGGGTATCGCTAAAGTGTGTATGAATTTGAAAGATAGTAAACAATGCGTACTACCTGAATTGATTAGACTGTTGATATATTTAGGTAGTGATGTGTGTGAACACACTAGGACCACCGGGGAATTTTTTTCCCTCTTTAAGAGGTTTTTTCCCCTGGCTTGTAAATATGCCTATCGCCCTAATGGGTTACTTATCTTTGTACATTCTAGTGGTAATACATTCAGTATTGTGTGTTGTGCTCCAAGCTTCTTCTTCTTCCTTGTGTTGTTTGCGTGCTTTTGTAGACCTCAAACTCAACGATTGGTATCAGACCAAGTCGATGCTTCATCTAGGGCATCGTCAACACCTCTCCAGTCATAGTCTTAGAACCATAGGAAATTTGGTATGCATACTCAAGGTGATTAAGAGATAAAAAAAAGATTCATGTTGTGGTGCCGAAATCATGATCTGAGCTCGTTTCGGCCTCTGAATGCACTATCATAGTGCTTGTGCAATCTATTTTGAAACTTTTTGTGCCAAAGATCTATATAGGTTTATAATCATCTTGAAGTCTGCTACAAGTTTAGCACAACTCTACAGGGTAGTTCTGCTCATCTTTTTGAGATACAATCAATTTTCTACATCAAGGTATTTTAGTCAGTGGCCATGGTTGAAAGCAATGATGTATTCCATATGTGGGTCATTGAGGATAAGTTGGACAGTACTAATTACCCATTGTGGGCTTATATGATTCGTAGTGTATTGGTTGCAAAAGGACTATGGAATATTTTGCAAGGTGTTGAAAAATGTCCTATTACACCTGCAAACATAGTTGCTAAAGGTGATGGAGATGGCATTGAAGATGATGATATTCTTCATGTTCATGTTCATGGTGTAGTCCCTGCTACACCTACTGTACAGAAAATTTGTTGGGATGGCAGAGATGGACGGGCACATGCATTGATAGCCTGGTCTTTTAAACATCCTAAGTAAGCTTGGATATGGCACTAATATGTACTAGGCAAGGAATGGGGCTCCTGTTTCTTACCACCGAAAATAGTTGGAGAGTGAGCACATGAATGAAGGTAATTCCATGGACAGTTTTCTAACAAAGATCAAGGATTTGAAAGAATAGTTGGTTTTTTTTTATGAAGTCTGGCTTGACAATTCACTTGTGTAGACTATTCTGAATGGTCTTCTTGATTCATATGAGATTTTTGCTTCTTGTCTTCATTTGATGATGAAAGACAATCCAAATGCCTCGACATTTGAGGAGTTATTCTTTGTTCTATTGCAAGAAGATCATTCTAGCCAGAACATGTCCATTATGCATGTTGTAGATCAAGCTTTCTTGGCTAGTCAGAAGGGCAAATGTAAATGGAGCTCTTCTGCTAGTAAGCAAAAATCTCCTAATTCTACACAATCAAAGAAGGATGACACAAACGAAAAGAAAATAGAAAATCAAAAATTGCTTTGCAAGTATGTAAAGAAAATGATCATGTCATAAAGAATTGTTCAAAATTGGCTGCAAAAGAGGCACGAATGTTCTTGGAGAGGCCTCTACACTGAAAATAGAGTCTGCTAATCTAGTGTAGGATGAAGAATGGGCGTTTACTACTGTTTGCTATTTTGATCCATCTTCTCCAGAATAGTGTATGTTTGTAGTAGACTCAAATGTTTGGTGCTTTGATAGTGGGGCAACCAAACATATTACCTTGCAATGCAGTTTCTTCACTTCACTTGAGCCTACCCCTATAGGGAATACTATCACATGCACCAACACTCCTCTTCCTATCATGGCAGTTAGTAAGATCATTCTGACTAGTGCTGATGGTAGTTTTTTTACATTGTCACAAGATTTATTTGTGCCAAGGATCAAGAAGAATCTGTTATCAGTTTTAGCTTTAGTCAAGAATGGTTTGGTTGTGAAATTTGTTGATGAGGGATGTATAGTTCATGATCTGTCAAATGGCAATGTCATTATTGCTTTTGGCATTTTATGTCGTGGGTTGTATAAACTCATAGACTATGAAAGATCTATGAATGATTCAGCATGTGCATTACATGATCCTCAGGCTATGTTAGATGCAAAGCTATTTGGGTGTTGTTCAGTCTTCTACCACCACTATCTTCACTCATACTAAGAGCACATTGGTAGTTGCAAGGAACCCTGTGTTCCATGCTTGCACTAAGCACATTGAGGTGCATTATCATTATGTCAGGGAGAGGTTCTCTACTAGAGAGATCAGCTTTGCATATGTGCCCACGCAGGAGAACATTACATATTTTTTTGCAAAGGCTCTTCCTAGGGAGAAGTTTGAAGCTTTCCACAAAGCTTTGGGCCCTTTTATAGAGTGATTCCACATAGCTTGGCACTTCCTTATACATGAGTGCTAGCTCCTTGTTCATCGCATCGCTCCTAGGGGGGATTTGTTGATATATTTAGGTGTTGATGTGTGTCAACACACTAGGACCATTGGGGCACTTTTTCCCTCTTTGGGAGGTTTTTTCCCCCGGCTTGTATATACACCTATTGCCCTAATGGGTCACTTATCTTTGTACATTCTAGTGGTAATACATTTAGTATTGTGTGTTGTGCTTCAAGCTTCATCTTCTTCCTTGTGTTGTTCGCGTGCTTCCATAGACCTCAAACTCCAATAGACACAAAAATCTCCCTAAAAGCAGAGTAGAACCTCCCTCCTCAAGGAAGTGTGTGATACACAAAATTAGCAAAATTCATGTCTCCATGTGTTGCATGATGAACTTTCACAAAAGCATGTGTCTTAGTGGTTAATTGCTTTCTTTAGCAACACCTGTCAAAAGTAAAAGAAAAAGCAATAAAAAGGCATATCCATGGACATTCACAATATGTATGACAACACCTGTGCATCAAAATCATGGATTTGAATAAGAATTCATGTATATATGCATCAAAAATATGTTAATACATGTTAGTCTTAGTGCATGAGTGTATGCATAGATGCTTGTAGGCATGGATTTTTGGCATGAACGTATGTAGGCATGCATGGATGTATCCATGCATGTATGTATGCATCTACCATGAATGTATTCATGCATGTATATGTGGATCCTCTCTCTCTCCATCTTTCTTTCTTTCTATCTCTCTCCCTCTCTCTCACGGCATGATTGTATATCGTGAATGGATATTTGAGGTGTGATAAGGCTTATAGAGCGATGGAGGAAGGCACAAGTGTACACTAATAGGTCCAATATTCCACATATAAAGACATGAAGATGGTGCAATAAGTCTCGAATGGCTTCCTTGTTTCTGAACCTTGGAGAAGAATACGAGAGGCAACTCTCTCACTGATTTTGAGTTAGGGCTTGGCTCCCTCGAGCTCTCATCCTTGACCCAATAGGATCCTTAAATCAAAGGGAAATGAAATTAAAAAGGAAGAGTAGATTCGGTTCATGTGATTTTTCTATCTCTTGAAAAATTTCATGCCTACAGGTTTAGAGATGTCTACACTGGTGGGCATTTAGATGATAATTGTGACTGCAATTTTTTATGTTGCCACATTGATGCCTATTTCATTGCAAGAGATGACACTCATCGTTGGAGAACCCATCTCTATTAGTTGATTTATTCCATAGAGAGACAAAGGAGTCCTAAAAGTCAAGTACATCACATGAATGTAAAGAAACAAGCCCATTCTAGGTTTTCAATGAAATAATACTTTTTCATGTAATACCATTTTTTAAGTATAAATAAACCTTCTAAATGCACGAAAGGAGTCTTCAAAAAGTAAGAGTAGGAAAGTCATACGTAAGTCAGGATACGTTTTATGTAAAGGTATTTTGGATGTATCTATTGATGAACGTGAGTACTATACTCTCTTTAGAACTTGAGAACTTGCCACTATTATGAAAGAACGTGAGTACTTGCTACCATCGTTTTTTTTTTGTATTTTTGTGCGCTTTCTAAAGTGAACATGCCTCTCATACTCCTATGTGCCATTTTATCCCCTTATTTTGGTATTTTGCGCACATGTTGAGCGCAAAAGTTTACGTAAAGGTATGCCATTTCTTTGCTCCTATTTTTCCAACACTTTTATTCATGAGACAAGTAGATTTTGGTCAATGAAAGACACATTGAGAAGGTTTAGATAAAGAACCTATACTTTATTAGGTGTTTGCTTATGATTAGCAAGTGATGTCAAGTTTACTAAACTTTCTGCCATATAAAAAACTTAGTGAAAAGTTCCACTTGAGGTAGGAAAGAAGGCATTGATTAAATAATAGTTAGGCACAGTTCACAAACATCACAACCTAAACCTGTAGCAGACTTCAAGATGCTTGTACTGGCAAACCGAAACTAGTATATACCTTTGGCACAAAAAGATTAAGTAGCCTACACAAGCACTACGATAGTGCATTCAGAGGCTGAAACGAGCTCAAATCGCGATTTCGGCACCACAGAGAAAAGATGTTTTGATCTTGGAAACACGCTCAATATGCTCACCAAAATTCGTGTGCTTCTGAGACTGCAACCGGAGAGGTGTCGATGATGCCCTAGATGAAGCGGCGACTTGCTCTGATACCAATAGAGTTAGACGTCTATGGAAGCATGTGAACAACACAAGGAAGAAGAATAAGCTTGGAGCATAACACACAATACTAAATGTATTACCACTAGAATGTACAAAGATAAGTAGCCCATTAGGGCAATAGACATACATACAAGCCAGGGGAAAAAACCTCCTAAAGAGGGAAAACAGTGCCTTGGCGGTCCTAGAGTGGTCACACACATCACTACCTAAATATATCAACATCTTTCACAACTGCAATGGATCTTTATATGGATATGCAAATCCCTGATCTTACCACTCTCATGGGGACAACTCTTTACCCATGAAGCCAAGCTCAACAAAAATGGTGAACCATCAAGAGGTAACAATTCTTCTTCCCTATATACAGATAAAGGAAAGACTAAGGACAAAGGAAAGAGCAAGAAAGTTGAAGATGAAGGTACTACTTCTCAAGCTAACTATGCAAGGAGAGGTAGGAATTCAAGAGGAAAGGGAAGAGGAGGTAAGCAAGGTAGGGGGAGACCTTTCAACTCTTCCCCATGCAATATATGTGGACTATCTAATCATACAATAGATGAGTGCTATAGGAACTTCAAGAACCAGAGAGGAAGAGGATTTCAAAGAGGTGGCTATTCACAATTAAGAGGAAGATTCAACCATAATCAAGGTTACAACCATGGCTACAACAACAATTGTCAAGGAGGATACAAATCAAGAAAAAACTTCAACAACTATACAGAGGATCAAGAGGATTCTCTTCTCATTATGAAAATGACTTCAAAACAAGGTATGAATGATGAGCACCTCTTCTATAATGACTCAGGTTGTTCAAACCATGTAGAAGGCAATGTAGCTCTCCTTTCTGATCTTGAAGAGCCCAAGGGAAAAGACCAAGTGCAAACAGGTGATGATACCAAGCATTCAGTTGTCAAGGTAGGAAATGTCAAAACTTCTGATGGGAATAGAAATATGTTGAGTAGAGTTCTTTATGTACCTACTATCACAAAGAATTTGATGAGTGTTGGACAATTAGTGGAAAAAGGTTTGCAGGTTACGTTCAATAAATTTGGATCTTTTGTGGAGGACCCCCAACATGGATTCAAAGAATTGCAAAGGGAGAGGAAATAGGTAGATTGTTTACATTTGAGCTTGAGGACACTAGAAATATTGCACTTTATAATTATAAGGATCAATCCTTGTCTGAGTTAGAGATATAGCACAAAACATTAGGGCAGATTGGTGAGAGGACATTGAAGCAGATATGTAGAGATCAATGTGTACTTGGGATACCTAATGTATCCAAGCAACATATGATCTATAAATATGGTGCATGTCAATTTGTTAAATCGCAGAGGTTACCTTTTACAAAGCAAGGCTACATGCATGAGGATTATTTGGAATTTGTCCACACAAATGTGTGGGGACCAAGCAAGGACCCTTCAATTTCAGGCTCAAGGTATTATGTGTCATTTATTGATGATTTCAGTAGCTAGGCTATCTTGTATTTCATGAGACATAAGGATGAAGTGTTCAGTGGTTTCAAGAAGTATCTTGCACTTGTCAAAAATCAAATAGGAAAGAGCTTAAAGAGGATAAGATGAGATGGAGGAGGTGAGTACTTCTCCAATGATTTTGATGCATTTTTGCAGGGCAGAGGTATCAAAAGGGAGATCACTACTAGATATACTCTAGAGCAAAATGGATTAGCAGAGAGGATGAGCAGATTGATTGTGGAAGCAACTAGATCAATGCTACATGAAAAGAAGTTGCCTAATTACTGTGGGAAGAGAGTGTTTCTACTACCACTTATCTTATTAATAGGTTACCTTCTAAGTCCCTTGATTGGATGACCCCCTATGAGGCATGGCATGGTAGGAGACCATCACTTGAACATTGCAGAATATTTGGCTGTGTTGCTTATGTGCATGTTCCATCTCAAATCAGAGGTAAGTTAGACCCTAAGGCATAGAAATGCATCTTCATAGGGTATGATATAAATTAAAAAGGATATAGGTTTTATAATCCATCCAACAAAGGCTTTATGGTCAGTACAGATGTATTTGATGAGAATGATTCTTGCTTTGAAAGTGAATGCAGGAAGGTCGAATTGCTGTATGACTTGGAAAAAGAATTTCCAACCCTCACCAAGGAGGAGCCAAGCACAATTGAAGACATCAAATTATATGATGAGGACACCATCAACTTGGAAGAATTTAGAGCATGGAAATCAAAAGGAAAGGTCGAGATGAAGAGGTTGGAGGACATACCAGAGTCATCCAACCAAGCCTTAAGGAGATCACAAAGAGAGAGTAAGAAGCCAGTCAGATATGGGTATGATACTTCATTGGCCACTAAGAATTCTATTTATCTTGTTATGGGTTCATCACTTGCAGAACCTTCTTCATATGAAGAAGCAAGTACCAAAGCAAAATGGAAGGAGGCTATGGATGAAGAAATAGATGCACTCCAAGAGAATGATACTTGGGAATTTGTACCCAAGAAAGCATCAATGAAGGTAATATTTTCTAGGTGGATTTACAAAATCAAAAGGAACTCAGATGGATCCATAAACAGGTATAAAGCTAGGCTTGTGGCTAAGGGTTTTACACAAACCCAAGGAGTAGATTATGAAGAAATGTTTTCACCTCTCGCTAAGATGTCAACCATTAGAGTATTCGTAAGTGTAGCTGCATCTAGAAATTGGAATATGTATCAACTAGATATGAGAAATGCTTTTCTCAATGGGTGGATTTAAGAGGAGGTTTACATGGCTCAACCTCCTGGCTATGAAGATCCAAGCAAGGTAAATCGTGCATGCAAATTGAAGAAATCTCTTTATGGTTTGAAGCAGGCACCTAGGGCATGGAACCATAGGTTAACAACCTATCTTCAAGACCAAGGATTCATGATGAGCAAGGTAGATTCTTCTCTGTTTGTAAAGAGGAGTAATTCAAAAATGATATATTTATGGGTATATGTGGATGACATTATTATTATAGGTAGTGATGTCAATGGCATCAAACAAATCAAAAACCACGTGATGTAGGAGTTTAAGATCAGTGACCTAGGGTTCCTGAAATATTTTCTTGGACTTGAGTTAGTATACACTACCTCCGGAATTTACATCACTCAAAGGAGATATGTGCAGGACATGTTGAAGAAGTTCCACTTGGACGATGCAAAAGTAGCTAGAACCCCTATGGAGGTAAATCATAAATTGAGTGCTCATGAAAGTGATTTCCTTGAAAACATTGCAGGTTATCAAAGCATAGTTGGAAGTCTAAACTATGCAACATTAACAAGGATCGGCATATGTTATGGATTAAGTGTTCTAAGCCAATTCATGCATAAACCTAGAGCACCTCACTTGGAAGCTGCTAAAAGAATTTTGAAGTATCTCAAAGGTACTCAAAATCAAGGTCTTTACTTCCCATACACATCAGAGTTGGATAGAAATTTGTACTGAGATGTAGATTGGGCAGGATGTAAGGATGACAGAAGAAGTACTTTTGGATATTTATCTTTTGCAAGTGAAAAGCCCATCTCATGGTCTTCTAAGAAGCAACCAATTGTTGCTCTATCTTCAACAGAGGCTAAATACAGGGGATTAGCAAATGCTACACAAGAAGCTATTTGGGTTAGATTGCTCTACTTAGATTTGGGACTTCACACTCATTCATCAATGATCTTTGGTGATAACACTAGTTCTTTGCATCTTGCAGCCAATCCCATTTATCATGCAAGAACCAAGCATATAGAAGTGCACTATTACTATGTTAGAGAGAAACTCTTAAGCAAAGATATTCAACTAGCTTATGTATCTACAAATATGCAGTGTCCGGATTTGTTAACCAAAGCCTTGATGGTAGTAAGCTTTGTAGGTTTAAAACCATGATTGGATTGCAGGATATTCAAGAGGATTGATGAAGCTATGCAAGCCAAGATGTTTGGCTTGAGGGGAAGCTGTTGGTGCAAAATGATCAAGCCAACACATTTGGCTTAGAAAACAATATCTGCAACTATCACTTGATGGTGCATGTGCACCTTAGCTTGTAATCACTTGGTCATTTACTAGTGTAAAAGATTAAATCCATGAAGAATCTTGTAAAATCTTGAGTTAGAGAGAACATTAGTTACAAGTTTCAAATGAGAGAATAACTCCTAAATTATTGGAGTCAATTTTTAGATGGAGCCAAGTTTGAATTCAAATTCAAACTTAGAATACCTTCTTATAAAAAGACATTGTAAGAATCTCACGGCTGTGGTGCCTCATTCTGAGCTTAATTCTTGATTATTTTGTAGAAGCTGAGTGGCTCACACCATAGCCCACTCAGTCCATCATCATTGAGCATCATTGCTATGCCAATGCTCTTGTACAATCATGTTATATAATACATATAGCTCATTGATCATCTCTTTCTACTACTCTGCTATGACTACTCAGAACAATAAACTTTCTCTGGTCCTATCTCAGTGAATTCTCAACCATTTTGCATGATCTATAGATTGTTGGAACCAGCTTGAAGTTTACTTTGTGCTGTAAAAATTGCAAAGCATTTGGTTCATCGTCATCGAAGTGCTCATTGGTCATCTACTAGTTAGTCCCTAAAAAGTCGGGGATAAGCTTTGGATTGCTAAACTTATTTCTCAAAGCATAGTTTATCATTTTAGATGATTCCACTTGCAATCATTAGCTATCTAAGCTAAGTGAATTCCCTCAAAAGGAATTTCATCAACTGTTACTATACTGTGAGCTTTGAGCAAAAGAACCAGCAAGCATATAGACCAAAAATAGCAAGTTTTTCAACACTAGCTATTCATGAAGTATTCTGTTTTGATTCAATTGTTTCAAGCATCAACTCCAAAGTACATAGGTAGTTTCTTGGTGTCATTTGAAAGCTAAAAGGGTCTACTATATAATTCTGAAGTGTATAGGGTAGGTACAAAGTAGATTTTAGCAGTACCACCTCACTTCCTTGAGGTATACATCCATCTCCTCCAACACTAATTCATATTTTGTAAGGGCCCCATTATGAGGAGAAGTCAAGCATGCATTACCCAATTGATGGGAATCCCAACTTGCATGTTGGATGAAGGTCAAATTGTACCATGTAAGGTATTGTAAGGATAGGGAGTTACCAGGGTCCCCAATTGTGGAGTCCAAGGCAGTGGGGATCAGCCCTGATTGGGGTCCAAGGGGGCCAATGGGCCCCCTTGGTTGGGGGGTCCTAGTGGGCCAACGGTCCCCTTGGTGGGGGTCCGAGGGCAATGGCCCCGACATGATGATAAAGGGAATATTCCCTATCAAAGTCAAAAATCATTTATATTTGTTAGGTGGGTTGAACTGACCTAAGTCGTGTATGGCAACTATGCGCGCAGTGGCCGCATATGCTCTACCACCCATGTATACCCGTTCATAGCAAGCCAACCATTATCTGATATATAGATGAGCTCTGCACTACCTCAAATATCGAATCGAGCTAGCATACCTCTACCTTGTATCTCCCTATTTAGAGTTGTCTAGATCACCATTTAAGGTCTACCTTGAGAGCGCATAGGTGGACAACACCATCATCTTTGTACTTGCTATTAGAAGAAAATTGTTGTGATTCTACTATATCAGTTATCTTCTCTGCTAGTGCTCCTCTATTATATTGCATAACTATTGCCTCACATGGTATCAGAGCCATAAGATTCGAATAGCTTGAGAAGTATCACTATTTCAAACTACTAGCAAACTAGAATATCATTAGATTATTTGAGTGATTACATGATGGCTTCATGATCTAGCACTAATGCTACACCTATTTGAATTCCTCCACCTGCATTCATTGAAGAGAAGCTCGATGGAGCCAAATATGCACTATAGAAGTTCAAAATTTCTACAATTTTTAACTCCTATGAATTACTTGACACTATCATAGGATTGTTGGGATCAGATCCAAAGTTTATACCAGTTGACGATCCACCAAATTTAAGATTGATGATTCAGTCAGATCCAAATCTTGTACGAGCCTCGAAGAGGCCGAATGCTGATGCATTATGTGAAATTGTCACTAGTGTAAGTGATTTTTTGCTTACTTCAACATACTACTAAAGCACATGAGGCTTGGGGCATATTGGCTCGACAATATGAGACCAAGAACCACACTAGGATACAGTATCTAATATATACAAGTCAGAGGAAAGAAAAAACACCCTACAAAAGGAAAAAAGCAATATGGCCGTCCTACGTGTGTTCAAATAAACCAATTGGAAAATGAAAGCATTCTGTTTCTAAAAAGGCTGAAGATTTTATCAAACAGATAAAACATCTATAAGATCAATTGGCTATAGTTCGTGTTGTTATAACCAAAAGAGCTAGCTCGAAGATGTGTGCACTCTCTTCCAGCAAAGTATGATGGATGAGTAACAACCCTTGACACTCAGGTAAGACCAAATCCTCTTACATTTCAAGAGTTTTGTGTTATACTCTTAGAAGAGGAGATGCGGTTGAAGAATCAGCAAAGTACAAGCGATGCTGCATTCTTAACCAATGCAAAAGGAAAAGGCTCTTCTAATGGATCAAAGAAGAAGCCAAAGAAGAAAAAGTTCAGAGGAAGTTGCTTCTATTATGAAAATAAAGGCCATGTCATCAAGGATTGCAAAAAGAAGCAAGCTGATGAACGAAATGGGACTGTAAAATCATCTTGAAAAAACAAATAGTTTGTAAACAACAACATAGAGTTGGACCTATGGATAGATATTGAAGAGGTATGCTCATCCACTCAAGCTCGTGTTGATGAACCATGGATTTTAGATATGTTGATATATTTAGGTAGTGATGTGTGTGAACACTCTAGGACCGTCGGGGCACTTTTTTCCCTCTTTAGGAGGCTTCCCCACTTGTATGTATGCCTATTGCCGTAATAGGCTACTTATCTTTGTACATTCTCTAGTAATACATTCAGTGTTGTGTGTTGTGCTCCAAGCTTCTTCTTCTTCCTTGTGTTGTTCGTGTGCTTCCACAGACGTCTATCTCCAACAATTTGTATCAGAGTAGGTGGTCGCTTCATCTAGGGCGCCATTGACACTCCTCCGTTTGCACTCTCATAATCACACGAATTTTGGTGAGCATACTTATCGTGTTTTCGAGATCTAAACAACTTTGTTGTGTGGTGCCGAAATCCTGATCTAAGCTCGTTTCTGCCTCCGCATGCACTATCATAGCGCTTGTGTAGGCTATTTCATCTTTTTGTGCCAAAGGTATATACCAATTTCTGTTCGCCAATATAAGAGTCTCGAAGTCTACTACAAGTCTGGTGGAATTTGTCTAGGCAGTTTTGTTCAACTTTTTGAGATACAGTCAATTTTTTGCATCAAGGTATTTTAGTCACCGATCATGGCTGAAAGCAGTTATGTCTTTCATATGTTGGCTGTTGAGGATAAGTTGGATGGTACCAACTACCCATTATGGGCTTATATGATGCGACATGTGTTGGTTGCAAAAGGACTGTGGAACATTGTGCAGGGTGTCGAAAAACGTCCTATCACACTTGCAACTGTTACAACTGCAGGTACTGAAGCTGATGCAGAAGGTGTCGAAGATGATGATATTTTACATATTCTTGTTCGTGCTGTAGTTTCTGCTGCACCTACTGTAGAGCAGATTCGCTGGGATGGCAGAGATGCCCAGGCACATGCATTGATAGTTTTGTCTGTCAAACGTGCCATTATTCCTCACATTCCCTCTTGTAGAACAGCTAAGGATGCTTGGGATACACTTACCACATTGTACCAAGCTAGGAATGAGGCTCGTGTTGCTTACCTCCAAAAACAGTTGGGGTGTTTACTACGGTCTGCAGTTTTGACCCATCTTCTCATGAGCACTGTATGTCTGCAGTAGACTCAGATGTTTGATATTTTGACAATGGGGTGACCAAACATATTACCTCGCAGCGCAGTTTCTTCTCTTCACTCGAGCTTGCCCTATAGGGAATACTGTTACATGCGCCGACAACTCCTCTTATCCTGTTATGGGAGTTGGTAAGATAATTTTGACTACTACTGATGGTAGTTCTTTCACTTTGTTAAATGCTTTATTTGTGCCAGGGATCAAGAAGAACATGTTATCAGTTTCTACATTAGCCAAGATTGGCTTGGTTGTGAAATTTATTGATGACAGGTGTAGAGTTCATGATCTATCACATGGCGATGTGATTATTGCTTCTAGCATTTTATGTCATGGGATGCAGTGTTCCTCATTTCCAAAAGATGGTTGAGTTCAAGCTACTCAGAAATTGCAGCTTGTACATAGTGATGTATGTGGTCCTATGCAGACACCTTCTTTTGGAAATTATCTTTACTTTGTGACTTTCATTGATGATTTTTCCAAGCATGCATGGGTATATCCATTGAAGGCAAAGTCCAAAGTGTTCATGTGCTTCAAACAGTTTTTGGTTTTGGCTGAAAATCTGTGAGCATTTAAAATGGGCACCCTCCATTCAGATCGAGGGGGGGAATATATGTCTTTTGATTTTAATGCATTTCTGGTTGAACGTGGGATAAAACACCAGTGTACAGTGCCATATACACCTCAACAGAATGGAGTTGATGAACAAAAGAATAGGTCTCTCATGGAGATGGCGAGGTGTATGGTCAAGAGTTAGGCTTTACCACATAGTTTCTGGCTTGAGGATGTCATGTGTGTAGCATATGTATTGAACAGGTGTCCCACTAAACTGCTGCAGTCTATCACTCCATATGAGGCTTGGCATGATCGCAAGCCATCTGTTGCTCATGTGTGTGTTTTTGGTCGTGTGGCATATGCATTAGTGCCCGAACAACATCGCAAAAAATTGGATGATAAAGTAGTAAAATGTATTTTTGTTGGGTACAATTCTGAAAGTAAAGGCTATCGTCTGTATCATCCACCGACTAAACACATTCTGGTTAGCTGTGATGTTGTTTTTGTGGAAGATGTTATTCAGCCATTGCTTTCATCTACTAAGGAGACATTTGTTAGCTCTAAAGACATGTATGATACTTTGCTACCTCGTTTTACAGGTAGACAGTCTAGTGTTGGTCCTTCTACACCTTTGTAGGTTTCATGTGATGATGCAGATCATTCCATTTCTGATGCAGATTTACATGATGCACTTATTGATGAGAGAGCTGATATTGAGCAAGCAAGAACTATGCCAAAATGGCTACTGCAAACCTTGCATGACAGCAAATTAGATGCACCTCTGTCATATCGTACTCGATCAGGCTCTCATAGTGCCTTTTTGCATCAGATTGCTATGCTATGGCTGCATCTAGTCTCTATGATGAGACTGAGCCTATTTCGTTTGATGAAGCACAAAATTCAGAAAATTGGATGGCTACTATGCAATCTGAATATGATGCAATAATGAAGAATGGTACTTTGTCTTTATGTGACTTGCCTCCTGGCAAGAAGGCCATTGGCACTAAGTGGGTATACAAGCTGAAGTGTAAACTTGATGGTATCGTTGACAGGTATAAGGCTAGGCTTGTTGCAAAGGGTTATGCACAGGAAAGAGGCATTGTTTTTTATGAAACCTTTGCACCTATATGCCGTATGACTACTATTCGGAGCATCTGTGCACTTGCAACTTGTTAGCTGAAAAAAGTTTGTTAATGTGATGCACTAACATGTTCCATTTTGGAAGATTTTTTGTTTAAATGTAAGTGTGTTGCAAGAAAAGATGATGTTGGGTAGTGAATATCACAATGGGACGTGGTGGCTCAGAGTAGGAATTGCAAGAAGGGCCCAAGGAAGAGAGAACAAAGAACAAGCAATCCTTTTCAAACTAGTTGGGGATGCACTAGCAATGGAAATCTATCACAGAAAGCTCAATGAATTGGTAATGATGGCAAGCTTAGTAAAGAGAAAGAGGCACGCAATGTATTATAATTGAAGGGACAAGTTTTGTGAGGAGAATTATTTTAGAGAAATAATGTTTCCACTAATGTTCAAGATGACAAGAAGCATTGAAGGTGCTTACGACCTGAACAACTACCCACCTGGGTGATAAAACACCTCGGTCATCATTTTAAGAGTGCAGGGTACTGGATGACAAAAACAAAAGGAGGAGTCAGATACCGCTGCAAAAAGTAGAAACCGTTTCCTTGTCAGTTGGAAATATGTGGAGGAAGTAGCCCTTTATATCTTCACAAAGGGGAATTCTACATTGAGGATAGACTGAGAGGAAAACGTTAAACGCTGCCAAAAGAGACTCCATGGGACTCACAAAAAAATGGTAGCCACATATCCTGGAATTATCCGTTCCATTGAGGAGGACACACGCTTAAGAAGGGGGCTGCCTTTGGGTTTTTGCTCTCTCTGGGGGGACTAGTGAGGGTACGCAGAAAAGGGGGGAGGCTGCATCCTTCCTCTTCAATTTGTTCAAGGCATTTTTTTGGCAGTCGTGCTCATTACCTGCAAGAGGCATCGAGCAGAACGAGAGAGCTTCATATGATTTCTATCAGGAAAAGAGAGCGGAGGTACTGTCGTAGAGTGAGAACCTGAGGAGCGGGGGTCCATTGGAGGAGGAGGCCATGGGCTATCATCAAAAAGATGTTGCACATATGAGAAGCTGGCCATTTATGGACAGATATGGTGCACATGCATGATGGGGAAATAATGTTGTGCCGATTTCGTGCAGAAGGTTCGAGCTTGATCTCACGCATTTGTGTCATGTATACAATTTTTTTGCTGTTGAACTTGCTATTTCCATTTTCCATACAAGTATGCCCTTGTCAAACCTCTGCGCATGTTGTTACAGAGCTTACACAGAGTACACTTTTGTTATTTGTCCATGCACGTGCATTTGATATATCGATCGTCTCAGGGTTCTGTAGTTCATGCTGAAGATATAATCAGAATTTGTTTAACGGGCGACGGAATGGAACTTGGAAGTGTTAAGAAACAAGGCTACACCACTGATAGTGATCATCTCTGCTAAATGCTTTTAATATAATTCCTTTCAACAAAAGCGTGTGGACGTTAAACTCTATGTGTGTATATAATTTTGAGTTGTAGACTGTTATCTTTAGATGTGGTATAAGTATTATGGAAAGGCACATAGGTCCTAGCATCTTTGTCATATTCATGATACTTTATACCTGAATCAAAACAGTGGATGTATTGTCTGCCCATGGAAGCAAAGAGGTACACGACTGTATGAACCCTTCCAGATTTTGTTGTGTGGTCAAACAGAGAAAAATTTTGAAGTCTGAATTCTTCTAGAATTTTTCTGCAGAGACCATCTTCACCAATTATCTAGCCTTCATATTCCATCTCCCTATTGCTCTGGTTTGAATTCTTACGCCTTTTTCTTCGTTCTTGAGAGTTAATAGAAGAAGATGCTATATGATGCAATTACCTTAATCTGATATAAAATTTTTCGTTCCACAATTCGGTTAGCGGAGCATAGGGGAGTTCGGTAATGACGACTTAGGTTGCAAGAGTTGTATTTACATAACCAACTTTCTTGGAAAAGTATTTGCCCAGTTGAAAAAGTTTGATGTAAATGCTTTACATGCGCCACTCATTTCTTAATTCTTAGGTACCAATCTTCTGCTAGAGCCCATTTCATGTTGCCCACTAAAGATTTTTATGTATCTCTGCTGACATTTTACCCTCTCTATAGATTGGTGAAAACCAAATGCGTGCATAAACAAGAGACTCAACAACTGTCACTTCACTATGATGATGTTACTTTGATAAGCCTTGAGTGACTGAAACTTCTTGTAAGTGAGTTGGAATAGATTGCAAGATAGGTCAATTTCAAGAAATTTGGCAAACCAATAGCCTCCGTGTGCATCTTTTTCCTTGGGCTTTGACAACTAACATTTTGGTGCGTTTGTCGGGAATTGGCTTAGCACATCTCATAGAGATTGCTACGAGCTCACTTGGTGCCCCAATTGTGTGGCACAGCCAAGTCGGCCCCGGATTGGTTGCTTTGGTCTTGGTAAAGTGATGACACAAAGAATGTAAGTTAGGGACTTTCAAAAGGTCGGTGCGAGGTTGATGAATCCGAGATGGGCTAGAAGTCGAAGCGGGTTTGGACACCCAATGAGAAATCGTGCATATGAATGTCACCGGGTTGGTCCAATCTCAAATTATATTCAGTGTTGGTGTTGCCAGAGGAAGGGGCACATTGCAAAATTTTTCCCTCGTGTGTCTAATCCATCGGAATTTGTTCCCACATGCATAGATTGTGGAAAGAAAAGTTTATACGAACACGTGTGTCATGCAAGGGTCGAGGAGGTCTTGGCAAAAGAGGTTAGTACGTCACTTGCGACTTTCTTCGTGGACGCCGTAGATAAAGAGAGTTCACTGGCAAGCATACAACATCATTTGGAATGTCTTCATGAAGAGAGCGATAGTGAGAGGTTCAAGGTGGAAACATTGGAGAAAAATCAGGCAAAGATAGAAGAGGTTGTAAACAAATGGGAGGAGCAATTCTGAGTGGTGGCAGATATGAGTAGAGTGTTGAAAGTGGAAAATGAGAACCTGAGAGGACAAGTCCAGTTGCTTGAGAGTGAAAAAGTGGCTAGGAAGAGCAACGACACGAGAAAGGAGGCCTTGGACCTTAGAACCAGCTTGATGATAGCCAATTGCCATGGAGTTTCGATTGAAGAAGAGCACCCACGAGACAATGATGACCTTGCACAGAGAGTCGATCGAATGGAAAAGGAAATTGAGGAATTTCTAGAGATGACTGGTAGATATGATGACCAATTGGGTAAAATAGGGGAAGAGTTCCACCTGGAGTTAGAAATAATGAAAAGTGCCCAAGTAGAGAGCAACGAGAAAGTGAGACGGGTAGAGAAAGAGAATGCAAGGTTGAGTAGCAAGCTCGGTAGGTGGATGAATCGAAAAGATGACGAGATGCGAGAACAAGTGGAGGAACCGAGAGCGGGGAAAATGGAGGAAGAGCTGAAAGCAGTGTTGGATAGGTTGGATGCGTTCAGAACGGAGTTAGAAAGAACGAAGAATGAATTGTCGAAGAAAGTAGATGATCTGGATGAAGAAAATATGAGTAGGATTTGGGAGGAAAGCATCTCCCTAGTTGACCTGCATGTAAAGTGTGGTTCACTCATCAAGGCTCAGCAAGTGGTGGCGAAGCTTCATGTTCGCAATGTTGTTTGTTGGAATGCACTCATATTGCATTTGTCAAGCATGGACATAATGAGGAAGCACTCTGTCTTTTTTATCAAATGTGTATGGATTATGTTTCTCCAGATGCAATTACATTAATGCATAGCCTCAAGGCTTGTGCTAACACAGGGTTCATTGAAAAGGCTTTTGAGATTCATGAACATGTTGAAAGTAAAGGGCTTCGTAAGAGTGCCCTTATGGTTGGCAATGCTTTGGTTGATACCTTTGCAAATCTTGGTTTGTTTCACAAAGTAGAGCAAGTGTTTAGCAGTCTTTTAGTTCAAGAGGATGCGAATGTGGTTCCAAATCTGGTCGCTTTTATTTGTGCCTTGAAAGCCTTTGGTAGCATGGAGGCAGTTTTCATAAGACTAATGTACATGTACCCACGACTCATGCTCTGCTTAGTTAAACGGGGAAATAGGAACAAAAGGGGCAGGATCCAACTGATTATAAAAAGCAAGAAATACGGTGCATGGCACAAAACCCAAATTGTGGTTTGTTTATGGGTGAAAGTTTGCTTTGGGAGTTGTAGGCATCATGCCTTGTTATATTTGTTGCAATGAGCCACATATTTGACGTGAATGTCTATGTATACTGTGTGGAAAGACCATGCATTTTGGATCCAATTCATTCACCTCAGTCCGGTGTTTTGCAAGGCTTCTAGGGGCTGAGTTTTGTGGTCATGGATCTCATTTGACATGTGCATTAGAGTGTAAGATGGCAGGGGTCATATAGAAGCTAGGCCTGGACATGGAGTAGAGTTGTAGACATTGTGATCAAAGAACAGATTTAAGAGGGCATGTAGTTTGATTGTTGGAATCTCTAACATATGTGGATTGCAAGCTCTCAGCAGAAGCAAATCTTAATACGGCACTGCAAATCATGCCAAGTACACAAGCAGATGGAAAAAGAAAAAAGCTTCTTCAGTTACTAGAGATTGCTGCCCATATGCTTCATAAGGGCTCAGGCATCCATGAAGTCTATGATCTCGTTCATGGTACAGATCCAATCGTTCTTCTTGATTAGATGATGAAGCATGATTGCTGTAAACAAGTGGTGTCTATGAATCTGCGCTCACAAACATGAACTAGTAGATATGGTTCCCTCTAGGATGTGAGATGATGCCGTCATAATTCTGTCAACAGTTTTTGCTCTTTGGCGTCTACAACTCTTGTACATGCTCTCATTGCCATCAGAGTATCTGACCAGTCTGCGATATACTAGAGGACTGATTTTAAAGTATTATCAACTATTACAAGCCGTAAATTTATCCTGCTTGGGGCTTGCTTCCATCCATACAAAGCTCTCTTGATCTTACACACATAATTTGGATACACTTGATCTTTGAAACCATCTGGTTGTTCCATGTAGACTTCATCTGAAATAAAACCATTCAAAAATGCATTCTTCACATCTAATTGAGATAGTTTCCAAGCTTTGCAAGCAGCAATTGCTATGAGAGTCCTTATGGTTGTCATTTTTGCAACAGGACTATAAGTTTCATCATAGTCCACACCATATGTGTGTGCATATCCCTTTACAACAAGCCTGGCTTTGTACCTAGATATACTTCCATCTGCAAACCTTTTTGTTTTGTAGACCCATTTACATCCAATGATCTTTTGACTATTTGGTTTAGGAACCAAGTCCCAAGTCTCATTTTCCATCAATGCATCATACTCCTCTTGCATAGCTTTTTCGCAATTCTTCTTTCCTTTGGCTTCATCATATGTGGATGGATCTTCATCTTGTAGGTTGCCATTTGTGCCTAGATGACCTTCTGACTTCTCCACTTCTTGAAGTTTCTGGTTCATCACATTCTGGATCAAACCTTGGCACTTCTTCAACTTCAATCTATACTTTATTGTTCTCATCTTCATTAAATATCTGAACCTTTGATTTACCTTTCTTTTGATTGACAACTTCTTCAACATCTGCATGAACATTAAGTGTACATGCATACCAAGTACCTTGCTCATCAAATGTAACATCTTTAGACACAAGGAATTGCTTTGTGGATGGACTCCACAATCTATAACCCATCTGCTTGTCATCATAACCAATGAATACATACTTCTGTGCTTTAGGTTCCAATTTATGCCTCAATTGAGATGGCACATATGCATATGCCAAGCATCCAAATATTTTACAATGATCCAAGGTAGGTCTCTTACCCCACCAAGCTTCATATGGTGTCATACCCTGCAAGGCTTTACATGGTAACCTATTGAACAAATATGTGGCTGTGTTTACAACCTCAACCCACAAATAATTAGGGTAATTTTTCTCCTTCATCATTGACCTTGCAAACTCAACAAGAGTTCTGTTTCTTCTCTCTACTACCCCATTTTGTTGAGGAGAGTACCTGCAAGTAACCTCTCTCTTTATACCTGCGTTCCACAAATAATCACTGAACTCATTAGAGAAATACTCTCCCCCTCCATCTGATCTTAGTCTCTTCAACTTTTGACGTGTAATTCTTTCTGCATATACATGATAGTGTTTAAATGTATTAAACACTTCTGACTTGTCTTTGATCACATAGATTGTAATCCATCTGGTAGCATCATCAACATATATGACATAATATCTTGAACCATTTATACTGAAGTCATTTGAAGGACCCCACACATCTGTATGTACCAATTCAAGTCTTTCTGAATACATAAAATCATGCTTATTATATGATTGCTTATGAGCCTTACCTAATTGACATGCTTCACATTTGTATGTCATGTGTTGACCTGCAACATTAGGCAATCCAAGCACTGAACCATTGTTAACCATTTCTTTGATACCTCTTTCATTAAAATGTCCAAGTCTTTTATGCCAAAGATCCAATTCAGACACCTTTTGCTCTCCATATGTAAACATAGCATGTCCAACATTACCTTGTATCTTTAATGTGAAGAGCCTTCCTTCCTTCTTTTCTGTAACAATCTATTTATACCCTTGACTAGGGTCTTCAACATAAACTCCATCATTAGTGAACCTTACCTCATATCCTTTTTCCACAATTTGTCCTACACTAATCAAGTTCTTTGGAATTGTAGGAACATACAGAACCTTACTCAAGAGAGTACTTCCATCTTTGGCTTTAACTGAACCAATTGACTTTACTTTGTGCTTTGTATTGTCACCTGTTTGAACTGTGTTATTGATTGCCTTATGATCTAGATCAGTCATCAAAGCAATATTTCCACTCAGATGATTGCTACATCCTGAGTCAATATAAAATACTCTCATGTCTTCATCTTCACATGTTGCATTCATAATAAGAGTTGAATCTTCTTTCTGATCTGATGCATAATTGTAGTAGGTGTTATTATAGGATTGATTTTGGAAGTTTCTTCCTCCACCTCTTCCAAAAGAATTCATACCACCTCTGCTTCTGAAGTTTCCTCTCTGATATCTACCACCTCTTCCTCTTTGATTAAAGTTCTGATTAAAATTACCATTGCTTTGATTATTATGCCAACAATCATGAGATAGATGATTGGTCTTACCACATATCCAACAAGCTCTGACATTATCTTTGTTATTTCTGCCTCTTCCTCTACTTCTACCACTTCCTCTTCCTCTTAGGAAGTTTGCTTGACTTGGAATACCTTCATCTTCAACTGATTGTTGCTTTCCTTTGCTAGCTTTCTTCTTGTCTTTAGAATACATTGCATGACCTGCACTCTTATCAACATCTCCTTTGATATCATTCTCAAAAGTTAGCATATGTCCTAACAATTGATTCAAATCAGGAGTGAAATGATCTAATGAAAGTTCTGTAGACAAAATAAATGGCTTGCACTTCTCATCTCCTCTTAGTCCTGTGAGAATTTGTCTTAACAACTTATCTTCTTCAATATCTTCATCAACTGCACCTAAAGAATCAGCAATGTATGTCATCTTTGTCACATAATCAGATATTGATTGTGAAGCTTTCTTCTTGAAGGTAGTAAACTCTGCCCATAATGAAGCTTTCCTTGATTTAGTTGTATTCTGAAGATGCTCCTCCAAAGCATTCCGAATGTCACTTGCACTTTCAAGTCCTCTGATATGAGGAAGCAAATAGTCATTCACTGCCATGTAGATTATGCTCTTGCTTGAGCATCCTTCTTCATCCAAACCTTTATATCTGCAACTCCCTAGTTGGAACACTAGGATCTTTGAACTCTGGCTTTTCTTCCTCTCTTGTGATGTATCCCATCAAATTTTTGCTCATAAGATGAGCTTCCATTCTCATAGACCAAGCTGGATAGTTCTGTCTATCCAACTTCTCAATTTGGAGACTATCTCCCATCCTTCTTCACCTGTACTATCAAATCTTTAATCCTTATAAGGAATGAATGTACCTTAGCTTCAAATGTTGCTCCTTCTGATCCTTTTGATAACCTTTATGTGTCTTCATTCAGTCGTTCTTCCACACTTTATCCTTTTGAACCTTCAAGATGTGAAATTTGTATATCTGTAGTAGTCGGGGTCATCCTTTCCTCAATTTTGATACTTCCTGCTCTGATACCACTGATGGAGAGTGTTAATCTCCAAAAGAACAAGCTATCCTTGATGTTAGACCACCTCTATATCAAGAATAACTTAAAATTCCACGCAATTTTGGAAGACAATCACCAAACTATCAAGAATTTAGCTAACTGTGAAGAAAGTTATTTCACAGAAAAGTTTGTTGCTCATTAATCACTCATTGATTAATCATTTGTGTAAAGTTTCTAATGAAACTTTGTAAAATGTGTTGTCTAGAGTATGCGCACCTCTTCCAAGTTAAAACTCTTTAAAAGCTTCAGTAGATTATGAGAAATGCTTCAAACAATCCACCTATGTCAGAAACTACCTTCCTGTAGAATCGACTTTGACACCTGTAACTTCTAACACATAGTTCTCCCAATCTAGAACCCGTTTAAGAAAATGCTTTTAGCCATAGATGGCTTACCTTCCAGCTTAGATTTTGACTCCTCATTTGTGTAAAACTTTACACTGTGCACTAAGAATTGATCATTTCTTTGACCATCGAATCTGCGCCTGTTTCAGAAGACACTCAGCACTTTCTCACGTATAGATGTTCCTACACAAAATTCTTGCAACCTGTTTGCAATTGGACTCTAAAACTTTAACCATAGATATATTAACTATGGACTTAGATGTGTACAAAAGGATTTCTCATAAAATCAAACACAGAAAGAGAACTGGAGAAAAGATCGATGTGCAATTCTTTGAACATTCTTTCTATTCAACTCTTCATACATCTGATGGATGATACATCCAATACACATCATCTATTCATCTATGCTTCATCTCACTCATCTAATACGACCATCTACACGTATCTATATACATATGAGCATTGATTCGTCATTACTTCAAGTATATTGAAGTATTTACAAAGCTAATGTACATATGTTTTAAAGAACTTTACTATCTGAATCTTCTCTTTACTCCATGAAGTTGGACTTCAATCTTTTCTTCATTTCTTCACTTCTAGGCTTTATATAATCATCAATTGTTGATTGTCCTGCTCCAACAAATTCTTGTGAATAGAATTCAATAACTATTGTAAGGAGCATGGTCTTAAAAGGAAACGTACCATAGCTCATACACCTCAACAAAATGGCATTCTTGAGTATAGGAAGAGGATAGTAGTTGAAACGGATCTTTGTATGTTAAAGGCTCAAGAAATACTTGATTCATTCTAGCCAAAATTAGTCAATATAGTAGTCTACATCCTCAATCGAAGCTACATGAAAGCACTGGAGGGGATACTCCTCAAGAAGCATATTCTCGCAAAAAGCCTTCAGTTTTGCATTCAAAATTTTTGGTTGTTTCTATTATGCACATATTCCTTATTCAATAAGATCCAATTTGGATTCAAAAAGCAAAAAGTGTGTCTTCCTTGGATACAGTGAAGATTCTAAAGCATATAAGTTGTGGGATTTTGAGGCAAGGAAGATTTTTGTCATCGAGATGTGGTGTTTGATGAACAAACACACTTAGTAGAAGATAAAGGTAAATCCACTATCTCATCAAATGGAAGAATATCTCACCTTGTGCCTATCAAAAGATAGGTTAAAGTTGAGGAAGAGGAAACATCAGAAGGTGAAATTTCCTCAGTAAAAAGCCAACCAGTTGTAGTTGCATAGCATAAGCCACTAACAAAGTGGGCACAACAGCTCTTTGATATTCACAATCCACACTTAGATGTACCAGAATCATCCTTGAATGGATTATGTAGATAAAAGAGAATAGAGGAGCAAAGAAGAGCCTCAGAACACATTGTTAACATGGCTCTAATCGTAGATATCATGAGTTCAATAAAGGAACCTACCACCATTGAAGAAGCCCTTGATGATCCAGGTTGGAGACTCCCAATCTAGTCTGAGTATGATAGTTTACTAAAAAATGATACATGGGATCTAGTCGACTTGCCACCAAAGAAGAAGGTAATAGGTACTAAATGGATTTGGAAAGCTGAGTATAAAGTAGATGGCACATTAGAAAAGTATAAGGCAAGATTAATTGCACAAGGTTTTTGACAAATTGAAGGTTTTGATGTTCAAGAAACCTTTGCACCAACAACATGCATGAGAACTATTCGGACGATACTTGCAGTAGTTTATCAAAAGGCCTAGCCTATTTTTCAGATGGATGTGAAATCTACATTTTTGAATGGTCACCTCAAGGAGGAGGTATATGTATCTCAACCACCAAGTTTTGAGGTGCCCAATTCAGAAATTAAAGTTTACGAGTTGAAGAAAGCTTTGTATGGACTTAAGCAAGTGACAAGCTTGGTACCAACGGATAGATAATTTTTCAAAAAGATGGGTTTTGAAAGAAGTACTTCTGATGCTAACCTGTATGTAATGAAAAGGGATAGCAAGCTAATTGTTGTCATTGTATATGTAGATGATTTGATCATTACAAAAGATCATATTGTATATGTAGATGATTTGTTCATTATGGGAGATCATCAAGAACTCACCAATCAAACTTGGATCAACTTGGGAACTGAGTTTGAAATGATAGACTTAGGTCTACTAATTCTTAAGCCATTTGGAATGATGGATTGTAAACCAACTAGCACACCTATGGACTTAAGCAAGCGACAAGCTTGGTACCAACGGATATATATTTTTTTCAAAAAGATGGGTTTTGAAAGAAGTACTTGTGATGCTAACCTGTATGTAATGAAAAGGGATAGCAAGCTAATTGTTGTCATTGTATATGTAGATGATTTGATCATTACAAGAGATCATATTGTATATGTAGATGATTTGTTCATTACAGGAGATCATCAAGAACTCACCAATCAAACTTGGATCAACTTGGGAACTGAGTTTGAAATGATAGAATTAGGTCTACTAATTCTTAAGGCATTTGGAATTATGGACTGTAAACTAACTAGCACACCTATGGAGGTAAATCATAAGCTATCTATGGATGATAACATGCCTGATATAGATGCTAAGAAGTATAGCAAGCTTCTTGAAATTCTTATTTTTCTGTACAACACTAGACCAGACATCTGCTATGTTGTTGGAGTGTTAAGAGGTTTTCCAACAAACCTAAGGAGAGTGATTTGAATGTTGGAATGTGAATTCTAAGGTACATTGCAAGAACCTTGGATTTTGGTATTCTTTATAACATAGGTGATACAGTTCAAGGATATTGTGATTCAGATTGGGCTGGAGATTGTGATTCTAGCAAATCAGTTTTTGGATATTGTTTCTCACTTGGTTCAGGAATATTTTTTTCGGTAATTAAGAAGCAACCAACTCTCACACTCTCCTCCACTGAAGTAGAGTACAAAGCAGCTTGTTTTGCTTCTTGTGAGGTAGTCTGGCTAAGAAGAATTCTTGCACACATAGGCTTTCCATCAAATATGGTGACTGTAATCAAGTGTGATAATCAAAGTTGTATGGCCATTGCAAAGAACCCAATATTTCATGCTTGCACAAAGCATATAGAAGTATAGTACCATTATGTTCGTGAGCTAATTGAAGATGAAATTGTGGAGCTAGAATATTGCCCAACAGAGGCAAATTGTGCTGATATATTTAGTGAAGCACTTAGAAGAGAGAAACCCAACAAAGATCTTCAACAGATGGGCATACGACTGAGATCTACTTGATTTATCATTTGATAAACATTGAGAAGGGGTGTTAGTATATGATCAATGTCTATCCCCCATGATTGTATGTACTAATGCACATTTTGTAAGGCCCCCATTATGAGGAGAATCCAAGTGTGCATTACCCAATTGATGGGTGAGATGGTAAAGGGAATATTCCATAGAATATTCCCTATCAAACTAAAATATCATTTATATTTGTTAGGTTGATTGAACCGACCTAAGCCATGTATGGCAATTACATGAGCAGTGGCCACCCACACTCTACCACCCATGTATAGCCGTCCGTGGAAGGCCACCTATTATCCTATATATACATGACCTCTGCACTACCCCAGATATCGAATCGAGCCAATGTACCTCTACCTTGTATCTCCCTATCTAGATTTGTCTAGATCACCATTTAAACTCTACCTCGAGAGCGCACGGGTGGACAAATCCATCATCTTCGTAGTTGATATTAGAAATTGTTGTGATTTTACTATATCTATTATCTTCTTTGCTATTGTTACTCTCTTATATTGCATAACTATTATCTCACACCTGTCATCTTATCTTCAAAGTTATATAGTCTATTTCATTCTGAACATGTAGAGGAGATCTTTTTATTGTATAGTCATGATCTTGAGCATTGTATAGGCACTTCATCTGATGTATAGTTTCATGTTATTAGTGTAAATATGGACATGAATTTCTGTTATTAATGTTTGTAAAATATGTAGTTAAAGGTTTTAAGGATCATATCTTTGAGTTTAGAGATGTTTTTCCTATTGACTTACCTAGATGGCTACCACCTGAGAGAGGGGACATTGAACATGCCATTGAGGTAGTTACTAACATTAACCCTATTTTCAAGCCACCTTATAGGCTTAATGCATCTCAGCCTAAGGAGGTAGAGAAGCAGCTTCAAGACTATCTTGATAAGGCTTCATTAGACCTAGTAACTCAGCTTGGGCATTGCCAATGCTCCTAGTAAAATAGAAAGATGGCTCTATGAGGGTGTGTATAGATTATAGAGCATTAAAAAAGGCAACAATAAAAATAGGTTTCCAATGCCAAGGTTGGAAGACCTATTGGATCAGTTACTTCAAGCTAGGTACTTTACCAAGCTTGATCTTAGGTCAAGATATCATCAAGCTAGTATTAAGGTAGAGGATGTCCCTAAAATTGCTTTTAGGACTAGATATGGAAAATATGAGTTCTTGTTGATGCCTTATGCACTCACAATGCTCGCACCACTTTCATGAACCTCATGAATAGTATACTATAACCAAATCTATGGCAATTTGTAGCTGATTTTGGATGATATTTTGATCTATAGTAGATCAGAATAGGACCTCCTGGAATACTTGAGGAAAGTATTCCAAGTGTTAAGGGAAAATCACTCTTTGCTAAGGAATCAAAGTGTGAATTTTTCAAAATAGAGGTTAGATACCTTGGGCATATAGTCTCTCAAGATAGAATCTATATGGATCCTGGTAAAGTACATGCTATTATCGAATGGCCACATTCCAAGAACTTGGGAGAGCTTTAGATCTTCCTAGGTCTATCAAGATTCTATCAAAGATTCATTAAGAATTATGCCAAAATTTCCATCCTGATGGCAAAACAACTTAAAGGGAAAAGCAAAATCCTTTTATTGGGAGATGAATAGAAGCAAAGTATGGAAAACTTGAGAGTAGTGATTGCCACAACTCCACTTTTACATATAGTAGATCCCAATAAACCTTTTTGTGGTTGAGACTAACATGAGTGATTTTGCTATAGGAGCGGTTTTAGTTCATGATGGTCAACGAGTGGCTTTTGAGAGAAAAAAGCTAGAACCTTCTTAGAAGAATTATTCTATCTATGAGAAGGAGTTGTATGCAATTTTCCATGCTTGAAGTGGCCTCATTATTTATATGATCTCAAAGGTTCAATAGTGTTTGATCAAGAGAGAATTAAGTGGCTCTCTAATCACGGGGAAGTTTAATTTGGTGGCTGACTCGCTTAGTTGCATGCCTGTGTCCAATGGACTAAGTTTTACTCAGATCACTAGTGAGCTACTTGAATCAATGAAAGGAAAATGTAGGCTTGATCCTACATATTCCAAGATTTGGGAAGCCATAGAGAAAGAGGATCTCTATACATAGGTTTCTAGTGAGGATGGATTATTGATGGGTACTCAAGAAGGATTCAAGTGGAAGAATTACACTATCCATGATAGATATCTGTTATATAAAGGTAACGTGTGTGTCCATAGATACTTTGAGATGAGAAGGAACATTTTGTATGAGTGTCATGACACACCTAGTGTGGGACACCTAGGAGTTAACAAGACTTATGATCTTGTTAAGAGGTAGATTTATAGGATTTCACTTCTTGAGGATGTCTTAGAATATGTGATTAAGTGCACTAAAGGACAAGTCAATAAATTTGAAAGGTTGAGGATTGGAGGACTACTCCACCCATTGGATATTCCCAATGGGAAGTGGGAAACTATGTCCAGGGATTTTATAGTAGGATCACCTAAGACACAAAGAGGGCATGACTCTTACTCGGTAATTGAAGATAGGTTTACCAAAATGGCTCGGTTTATTCTGACATGTAGTACAATGAAGACATGTGAGTTGGCTTGTGGAGAACCTATATCGGTTATATCATCTTCTGTTAGACATTGTTTCTAATCGGGATAGGAAGTTCACTAGCCACTTTTGGAGAGTAGGCCTCAAGAGCTTTGATACTAAAATTATCATGATTACGAGTGAGCATCCATAATCGAAGGGGAAAATAGAGAGGGTTGACCAAATCTTAGAAGATATGCTTCAAGCATATGTAAATGAAAGGAAAACTGATTGGGAAGAGTACTTATCTATAGTAGAGTTTGCATATAATGGTGCCAAGCACTCTTCCACTAGGCATAATCCATTTATGCTTATGTACCAATTTGAGCCAACAACTCTTTATGAATAGGATTGTAGCATGAGAAAGTCCAAGCTCCAAAGGATCACTTGGAAGAGACGAACGATATGCTTAGGCTTGCTAAGGATGGTATTAGGAGAGCTCAAGATAGAGCTAGAGTCTATGCTAGCACTCAAAGGAAAGAAATAAACTTTTAGATAGGAGAGCAAGTCTATCTTAGAGTTCCATCTAGGTCTGAACCCACGAAGATGGGACCATGTCGAAAAATATATCCTAGTTATTGTGGACCATTCCCAATGCTTAAGAGAATAAGAAAGATGGCTTACCTACTCTAACTTTCAGGGAATAGCTAGATTCATCTAGCATTCTATCTTAGCCGACTTAAGAAAAGGTTGGGCAAATTTGAAAACCTCATTTGTAGATAGTGAGGTAGTAGAACCTAGTTTTGCTCAATCTATTCCACATGAGCCTCAGAGCATACTACAAACTCGAGAGAAATGGACAAGGAGTCACATATATAAAGAGTGCCTAGTAAAAAGGAAAGATAGTTCAGAAGAAAGTGCTTCATGGGAGCAGGTTAGTACCCTTTAGAGACATTTTACCAATTTTAGACTACCTTTCCAAGAGTCTTCTTAAGGGGAAGGACATGGGGAAACATCACAAAGATATGACCATGTACATCAGATACATGGGATTTAGTGGGAGTACTACTCCATTTATTCTATCTTTTATGAGTACCTCCCAGTACCATTTTTGAGGAAAAAATGGATTTAAGGGGAAGGAAATGTAATATGAGAGCATCCACTAAGAGGGTATAGGAATCACCCCTTAGTCTTGGCTACATGGGGTCACACATTTCATGTGGCACTCATATGTGAAGCTATTTAGGAGCTCCAAATAGAAGTCTGGAGAGGTTAAATGAGAGACGTACATGTTTGGGTGGATCTTCATGACATTATTCTCTATGTTAGTTCAACTCTGAATTTATAGTCGAGTGCACATCAATCTTTGTACTCGCATACTATAAAAACAAGGACGATCATCATGAGTATCACCACAACACCCCTCCTCAACATAAATTCCAAGAATCCTTCAAACAAAGGTTTTACCCTAACATTTTAAAGATTAAGGATCCACTCAAGATGGCAATATTCAAAGAGTCCTTGTCTATTTAAGAGAATGAGCGTGCACATCATCTTATCATTTGTTGATGCACATATCAACCAAATGACATTCTCATGTATTCAATATCAAGCAATAGAGCTACATATAGTAGAATGATGTGGCACTAATATCTTCATCGTGCTTTGGTGGAATTTACTTTCCACTTTTACCTCTTTTCTTGTTGTCATCCCTCTCCAAGTGATGCCTTCGTTCCTCTTAGTGCCTCTCGTGGTGGCCAAAAACCCTCACTTGAGTAATTGGATTACCTCATGTTACTTTCATTTTGACACATTCACCTCTATGTCACAACCTAGTGAGTGTCATCCTCAAGAACCCTCTACTTCTGTTGTCTCTGAGGAAATGGTTGAGGGCTTGATGCACTTACAATCTCACATCATAGTAAAATTTCCTAAGGTTCTCTCTCACAAAGAACTCTAATGATAATGGGCACAACAATTTCTGTCCCTATGCAAAAGTAGAGGATTGTGATACCATAAAGATGCTACATTGGATGGTGTAGAAGATGAGTGGCATTCATGGTACAATGAATTGCATTTCCATTCATTGGTGGATTATTTATAAAGATTTACAATGGATTTTCTTCCTGATGAGTCCAACAAAAGGGTATATTATCAATTGGAAAATACATGTCTTCAAGTAGGTGAGAGAGCATCTCTTTGATGTACTTTGATTAGTATAAGCTAGCCCCTAGATGATTTTCCCTCGTAAGCTAGCTTAACTCTCTATATAGGATGAGAAATTCACATAGGTGTTTCTTCTTGTATATGACTTGGATTTCAAGTCCAACTATTTGATCTTGTTGCTACTATTGTAAGTATTATTTTTGTCTTAGTCGTATCCTTGTTTACTTCTTGAAGTTGTGAGTATTGAGTAGTATAGCTCACTAATCTATTCTCTGCATACTTTGAGTATATACGTGAATGTGAGTACACATTTTCACAAATGCCTTATCCAGACAATGAGTAGTATATCTCTGTGGGAAGGCTAATATACCTCCCGAAATCCATTTATAGTGACTTAGAACTTGTTGGAAATCCATGAGTGCCTATTTTATGTTTAAAATTCATTCGAGGTTCTCTTTGTTGGATAAGAGAGAAATCGAGTTTTTGGCTAACTATTATAACCATCTATGAGGCCCTAAGATGTTCAATACACTTTTTGCAACATGGATTACATATTCTCCAATATTCATATTAGTGCTCATCTTGGAGCATTGATGACATAAGGAGAACCCCTTGAAGTTGGAGGAATGCCAAGTTTGAAACAAGAACTAGACAAGCTTGGAAGAAGCATTGAAGAAAGGAAGAGAGGGAGAGCTTCTAGCATCATCAAAGGATCAATGCCAACATAAGGTTATGGAGAAGAGGTAAAGAATCAACAAGTTTTAGTTCCATCATATGAAAGGAGGCATTACAAGCCATTAGGTGATCCCACTACTATGGGGTACTCAACAAATATGTTTAGAAGCTTGATAGGAGAAAATACCAACTATGGCTTTTTAGAATCTCAATTTTTTATGGGGAAATGTCTTTTGGGATTGGTTAGTAGCACAAAGGTGAATTCGTACTTAGATCCACATATACCCGTTGTGAATGAGAGGGGAGTTGTTTGAGAAGGGGAGGAAAGGGATAGAAGAGACATCTTTATAATATTCCAAGATGTCAGGAATCCTATGATAGGATATATTCAAGACCTAGAGAAATCAAAGAAGGCATGGAAGTTTTTAGAGAGATACTCTAAATCTACAAAATTTAGGAAGACCCAACTCAAGAATGAGCTAAATAACCTAGAAAAGCATCAATGACTTCATTCTTCAGGTTAAGGAAATATGATTTGCATTTGGGTCATTAGGATTTGTGTTAGATGATGATGATTTAGTTTCATACTCTTAATGGGCTTAGAGAAGTTGAAAAATGGAAGGCCTTCACCACATCGATCTAAGGGATTCAGTACCATATTTTAAGCAACTTAGCTCTCTTATGGTGACTAAATTAAGAAATCAACCTAAATTAAGTCAAAGAGTATCCAAAATCAACTCTTCAATGTAGACAAAGTAGGAAGAGGAAAAGGCAATAGAGGTGGATGAAAAGGAAGAGGTAGAATCAACTACCAGCAAGGCAACCAAATATTTCCTCTGATCATCAGTTCATTGTGCCAAAGAGGAATTATAGTCTTACCTTTTTCTAGGATCAGCAACTAGTCATTTAAGTGACTATACAAAATGAGGGAAGAGGACTGGTTGTAGATGCGTTTGTAGAGGCATTTGTAGGACATGTAATTACTCTATGGGAGATCTCTATTCTAGCTATGATCATATCCAATTGGCAATTAAAAGTAGATACATTACTATGTTGAAGATGCCTCGGGTTGGTTCATATATGCACATTACCTAAGAGACCTTTATTTTGGGTATGATCGATTCCAATTGGCCATTAACAGTAGATGCATTTTTACGATGAAGATGTCTCTTGGGTTGTTTCATATATCCACATTAACTCAAGGTACCACAAATTGGATTTTTCACGTGATTTATGCAATGAATTCTACGTTGCATGATATTAGCTCAACCATTACAATTCCATTTATAGGCGCTATTCCTATTAAGGGCTATGTTGAGAAAGATAAAAACCTTACTATTGAAATTATGAGAAAAAATTATCTTGCATGGGCCTAGTAAGGATTCCTATTTTTTAGGGATTAAAGAGCTTAATACATGAGATTTAGAGGAAAAAACCACTATTGGTATTTTAAAATAGAATATTATTTTAGAGTAGAATATTCTTTGAATAATATCTCTATTTTGAATCCTTCTATGTGGGCATCCATAGCCGTTGGATTGTTTAAACCAATGGCTCATGTTGACTCACATGGAAAGCTAGAAAAATAGTGTGTCAAAATTTGTGGGAGTTTGGGACAGAGTTTTTTTACATACATAGCATTGTGGCCAATGTATCTAGATGGGTCTTAAGTGCAAATGGGGCTTATCCGAATCTGAGATTTGGTGTGAGCCATCAGATGAAATCTTTGATCTGATTACATAGATTAAAAGGCTCCCTTATCTTCAATTGGATCCATATCAAGCATGGAATCAAGGTTACATCCAAAGGTTATGGACGCAAGCATCTTTCCCCATTGAAATTCAAACAACATCATCCTTATACATGAGTTCCAGCTACTTGTTCACCGCATCACTCCCAGGGGGGATTTGTTGATATATTTAGGTAGTGATGTGTGTGAACACTCTAGGACCATCCGGGTACTTTTTTCCCTTTTTAGCAGGGATTTTTCCCCTGTCTTGTGTATATGCTTATTGCCCTAATGGGCTACTTATCTCTGTACATTCTAGTGGTAATACATTCAGTATTGTGTGTTGTGATCCAAGCTTCTTCTTCTTCTTCCTTGTGTTGTTCATGTGCTTTCATAGACGTCTAACTCCAACAAAAGATTCCCAGTTATCATCTCTCTTGATGCCATTGATTATCTCTATTTTCTCTTCTTCGATCTCCTCTCCTATGCTTGCCAATTGATCAGCCACATCCTTTACCTTGGTCACATAGTCTAAAACATTCTGGTTAGGTTGCTTCTATTGAGTAGTAAACTCAATCCACAATTGATTCTTTCTAGCTCTTGTATTTGAAGAAAAGTATGAAGATAGTGTATCCCAAGTCTCTTGGGAAGTTTTGCAACTCCTAATATGAGGAAGAAGGAAGTGAGAAATATAGTTAAGTAGATATGACCTGGCTAAAGCATCTTTGGCACACCATGAGTTGAGTCTTTCTAGCTCCTCTCTTGTAGGTTGACCTTTGCTTCTAAATGTGGACATCTCCTCATCTCCTGATATGTATCCATAGAGACTTGTTCCTTGTAGATAGGTCTTCATCCTCAAGGACCATGCTGGATAACTATTCCTGTCCAATTTATCAATGAAAGAAGGGAAACCATCCCCCATTTTACCTCAACTTGCTTTGATACCACTCTTGGAGGAGATGGATGGATACCTCAAGGAAGTGAGGTGGTACTGTACCTACCCTAATACACTTGAGATTTATATAGTAGGCCCTTTAAGCTTGCAAATGACACCAAGAAAGTACCTATGTACTTTGGAGTTGATGCTTGAAACAATTGAATGAGAACATACTACTTCATGAATAGCTACTGTTGAAAACTTGCTATTTTGGTCTATACACATGCTAGTTCTTTTGCTCAAAGCTCACAGTACAGTAACAATTGATGACGTTCCTTTTGAGGGAATTCAATTAACTTAGATATCTAATGCTTGCAAGTGGAATCATTGAAAATGATAAACTATGCTTTGAGAAATAAGTTTAGCAATCCAAAGCTTACTCTTGACTTTTTAGGGACTAACCAGTAGATGACCAATGAGCACTTCGATGATGATTTCGCTCAGACGGCTGAACCAAATGCTTTGAGATTTTGAAAGCAAATTAGAATTCAAGCTGGTTCCAACAAGCTATAGATCATGCAAAATGGTTGAGAATTCACTGAGATAAGACCACAGAAAGTTTACTGTTTTGAGTAGGCATAGTAGAGAGGTAGATAGAGATGATCAATGAGCTATATGTATTATATAACATGATTGTACAAGATCATTGGGATAGTCATGATGCTCAATGATGATGGATCGAGTAGGCTATGGTGTGAGCCACTCAATGTCTACAAATAATCAAGAATTAAGCTTATAATGAGGTACCATAGCCATGAGATTCTTACAATGTCTTTTTATAAGAAGTTATTCTAAGTATGAATTTGAATTCAAACTTGGCTCCATCTAAAAAGTGACTCCAATAATTTAGGAGTTATTCTATCATTTGAAACTCGTAACTAATATTCTTCCTAACTCAAGCTTTTACAAGATTCTTCATGGATTTAATCTTTTACATTGGTAAATGACCAAGTGACTACAAGCTAAGGTTCACATGCACCATCAAGTGATAGTTGCACATATTGTTTTCTAAGCCAAATGTGTTGGCTTGATCATTTTGCACCAACAATTAGTACATACAATTATGAGGGGTAGACATTGATCATATACTAACAAGAGGCACACTAGGTACATCTCTATCTCTCTCAATACAAAATTTACTTCCACTTTTCATGAGTTCAATAGTCTTATTTTGCTAATTGTGTTTAAGTGTGTCTCCAAACCCTCCTAGCCACTCTCTACCTAAGAAAAGGTCTTTCCTCTCCATATTCATTATTTGGAAGTCTTTAGGATCAGTAAATCCTTATATCTAGACTTCCAAATTGGATACCATAGTATACCATATTCTCTTATCTTCCCCTTGCATCATAGATACTATGTATTTATCTACACTGGGCTGTTGGGGAAATTTCAGCTTCTTCACCAAATCATAGTTTATGAAGTTATGTGTGGCAGAGTCATCTATCATGAATCTCACCCTGGTCTCATAAACACTACCATCAAGCTTAAGTAATTAGTCATGTGGTTCAAATTGAGGTGACCACAATGATTGAGTCGAACAAGAAACACTCAGTCATAACAAATGAGAGAAAAGACATATTCTCTTTTTAATTTGAGAAAAAATGCATGAAATGGCACAAAAAAGCCTCACTTTTGTATCCGACATTGGAAAACATAGTTTCTTGTTCATTAAGAGCCATGAAAAATTTTCCACTTTTTGTATCGCATTCACGAAGTAGCTAGCCAAATTATATTTGAGGACATACAAAGATACCTAATGTTGACGCATCTCCCATCAGAGCTTCCAATTCTAGAGACTAGTGGAAATAGTGGCAAAAAAAACAAATACAACCTCTTGATATATTGCTTGCTCCAAACGCATAGATAATTGTTCTCATTGCTATTTACAATTTGTGCAACTCGACATGGAAAATAAAATAGATTTTATAAGGTCAACATATATAATACCACATCATTTGATACTAGTACATGAATTAGGAGAAGCTTTTCTTAATATAACTATTGATATTTGCAAAGAAGTTCATTACCACTTCAAGAATGTGACCTTAACCATCCATAAATATAAATGAAACCACACACTAATCCAATAGAACTGAGAAGAATGTGGATAAAGATAAGCACAAATAGAAAGATACTTTTGAGCATTATATTCTAATGAACAATTACGAAGTCATATAGATTTTCTACATCAGAAGTTGATCGTATGTTTTCTCGAACTCATACATAATATTTTCTTCAAGCACTTGAGAAGTCTTCACAAGCTTTTCTTGCTCTAGAATTGGCTCTTCAAGGTCATCCATGTCTCTTGGCGCATCTGCCAATGGTGGCACATGCTCCCTTGAGGTAGGTAGGAATCTTTTTCTGTCAGCAATATGTTTTTTCCCAACCTCTTTGTCTTCATCAAAGATCTCATTCAAGCCATTAATCCACATTCTAATGAAGCTGATTTGGGTTTCATCTTTCTCTAAGGCTATGCAATGCTTGAAAATTTTGAGCGCACATGCAAGTGTCATCCCCAAAAACAAATAGATCAATTAGAGGTGATGGCAAAAGAGATGTGGATGACCAATCTTGCAATTACAATTACATGTGTGAGAGAATAAGTCTAGGACCCAATCATCATCATTAGAGAACAACTGGATTAATCTCATTATAAGTTTTTGGGGATTCTACTAAGGATTAACCAATGTCTTGTCTCGTGCCATATGAAGAAGTTTCTTTATAACTATAGGGAACATTAGTGCATTTGAAATTCCATTCACATTGCAATGTTCCTTGACCCTTATTTCACTGACTTCATCATAGTAATCGACTGTAAGGCACTCAATTGCTCTAACAAACCTATGGCGTGGGATGTGATCTATGTTTGTCTTTACCTTATGAACAAATAAGTTTAAGTAAAAGGGGACATGAAATTTCAACATAGAGACAGAAAGCAAAAAACTCTAGGAATGAAGGTCAAAGCAAATACTATGTAAGACACTCTATAACATGAAATGTGACATAGAAGGATTGGTCATTGCTATGGAAAATGGCAATCCTCCAAAGTGGTGACATGGTCAATTCAACAAAATATGGTACCATCTTTCTTATATGTGGGTGCTTGAATGGATCATCATCATCAATGGACCACTCATCATAAACCCATAGGGGATATTTTCTATGAGAAGGGAATAATGTTTTTGAGGCTACACATGTTATTTACATCATTGCAAAATACATTGTAATACAGTGTCCTTCGAGGGACTATGGGGTTTGAAAAACACTTTAGTCCAGAGGAATCATCCTTGAACTCCATCTCCTTGGCCTTTATTCTAGACATCTCATGCCTTGCCCTTTGGATATGTGTGAGGAAGGTAGCAAGGCAATCCTCATGGGCCTCACCACTCTTTTTATTTTGAGGTTTTTAAAAAGAAAGGAGTGCCAGTTTGAACATTCATACAATGTGCAATATACATGAATGATGTCAATCCTTGGCATTGAATAAATGGATAAAGTCTTTGATAGGAAATTCAAATAAAAACAAAAAGGGAGCTACAGTGCTTCAAGTCGATGCTAGGCATTGACTACTTATGAAAAGGGATGTCTGGCATTGATTCTATGATGTAACTCAATGCCCAACATTAGAGTTGTACTACGACTCGATGCTTAGCATTGGATTGTACTGAGACTCGATGCTTGGCATCAGAATTCTTGTGAAACTCGATTCCTAGCATCGAGCTTTAGCATGTCTCTTCCTATAGCTTGATGCATCGCATCAAATAGCACAAACTACTAGACAAACACAATCTTACTAATTTTTTATAGGAAGAAGAACTCACCCAATCATGGGAAAATATAAAATAGTATGATAATGCTTTGTATGAGGAGGTGTTTGGGTATTCTGCTTGGAATTCACTCCATGTGAAGCACCCAAGCCTCCTCATCATGACCTCCTAAATCTTCAGATAACCCTTGTGACTGCATTGTGAAGTTTGAAGCTACATTATCAGTTACCAAAAAAGCAATAGAAACCACTTATTGATAAGATTCTACCTACTTGTTTAGCTCTCCAACCATCTCCTCAAGGCTTGGTTCTCTTCAAATGATCCATTATAATGTCAAAATTATCAGAATTTCATCATTGATGCCTTGCAGAGCTCTCCAAGGTGTGAGCTTCATGTCCTTAGTAGCTTCTTCGATGGATAGATCTGAGTTCTTTCCTTTTTCCTTTGCATCCACATAAGGATCTAGCTCTGCGTTCTTTTGTTTCTAGCGTTTCACCTCTTTTTCTCCCACATGGTAAAAATTTTATCCTTGAGCTCCCAGATTTCCCCTATCCTAAAGGCGATTTGGAACCAGGACTCAAATTTACGAAGCACATATGACTTCACATTATAATCTACTACAATCCCAACATCTATCAAGCATTGCTTCCTTGAATTGTGATGGATCCTACCACAATATTCTCTTAGTGCATCAACATGCTCATGGTGGTAATCATGGATACGCTCAATGGACAACATTTTCTACCTATAGTCATTGTCATTGTTGTGATCCCAGGCTAAGAGCTTTGCCTTCTCTGTAGTTAAACCAACATAAATCTTACACTCTGCATGCATGGAGAAGTATGTAGTTGGATGCTCTTTAACAAGCTATCTTTGGGCCTCTGAAGAGTGTGATCCTCCAATAACATAATACGTGTAATCCTCATACAAGTTGTCATTGAACTCCTCAATGGAACTGCACTCATTTGGATAAAGCATAACAAAAATGGTACAACAGTTGCATGTGGATTGATTTTCATCTTCTTCTTGAGGTTTTGTACATGGAGGTTATGGGAATCCCTTATCTCAAGAGGCCTACTTCCTGTAAGTTGATCAATGGGGAGTCTTTGGATGATAATTATAGGAAGGTGGAAAAGTTGCCCCTTCCTTACAAGCTTCCTCTTTACAATATCCTCTCTAATTTTATTTTGTTCAATAAGCAAAATGCCAGATGCAAGATCTCCACTAAGGGCAATGATGGCATCTTGGGAGTTTGAGCTTTCTATTGATTCTACATCAATGTGCTTGGTCATCTTTTTTTGGGGCTTCTTTTGTATCAGCTAATTACCTTTTGACTTGATAGGCGTCGACTTTAGTTGTTGGTTTGGCATGATGTGCCCTTGTATCCACAACAAAAGATTGACAATCAGATTCTCAGAATGCCTACAAATTTGTGCAAGCATCTCTAGTACACAACAATCTGGACAAAGCAGTTCCATCTTGCAAATAGCATTCCTTAAACCTTTTATAATCTCCACCAAAAACAAAAGATTATTTGAGTCATCATCCTCATAATCCACCTTCAACACCACATTGTATTGAAAAACATGTGTGTTCATCATCTTTCCCCTACCATTGGCCCTTGCGAATACAAGTAGAGTGGCATTTTTCTCTTCTATATATTGGAGGCACCACTCCAAGTTTATTATGTCTCACAATGGCTTGTCTTTCGTGATAACTTCAATATCTTTGGACTTATGTTTCTTGAGCATCTCTTCCTCAATTGTCTTGACACTGCTATGGTCACCTGATGCGTGAGAAATTGGATTACTTGCACATTCAAAGGACACAAAAATGATGTTCCTCTTTGGCAAGTTCACAACACAATCAATGCTTTTATCCCGGGCATCCTCACATGAGCTAAGCTTCACCTTCAACTTCTTAACAAACCTCTCCTCCCACTTATCTATGTCCCTAATATTTGACAACAATCTTAGCCAAGGGCATGACATTAATTTCTTTGAACCAACTTGATGCTAGGCATCGACCTTGAGCATCTACTTTATGTGAGGGCCAATGCATAGCTAGGCATCACTTTCATGGACAAAGTTGATGCTAAGCATTGCTTTCATGGAGTAATTTGATGCTAAGCATGGCTCTCATGGACCAAGTCAATTCTTGGCATCGCTTTGGTGGAGCAAGCCAATGATAGGCATCCACTTTGAGGGCCATGTCAATGTCAGGCATTGAGTTGGGCTGCAAAGTGCATGCCTGGCATCGACTTGGGCCACAAGGTTGATGCCCGGCATCAAGTTGGGCCACAAACTTGATGCTTGGCATCAACTTGGCCCCCAAAGTGGATGTCTAGCATCCGGTTGCTCCGCCAAAGTGATGCCTAGCATTGACTTGGTCCACGAAAGCAATGCCCAGTTGATGCCTAGCATCAACCCCTTAGAGAATAGCTTTCATTTTATATGCATGAAATGGACATAAATTCAAATTGATTCAAACAAAATAAAGAAATTACTAGATCTGTATAAAGAAATCTTTTTTACTAGATAATTTTGGGTTAGTGAGACATTTTTCTAACACCCTTCTTCTCCATTGCTTCTTTCTGTTTTTTGTGTGATTTCTCTCTTTGATATCTTTTGCTCTCTGTGCTCTGTCTCGACTCACGGCTCGGTGGAAAATGAGACTCAGGTTCTCTCATCTATCTATAGATATTTGGCTAAGTTGAACTAGGAACTAACCAAGTTCATCCATATCAAACTAGGTGTAAGTTGATGGTGGAACTAAACTATATAGTTGAACTAGGAAGCAACCAATTTTAAATAGATCAAACTTGGTTCATGAGCAAATCACCCACCACCTCCAATGAACATGGACACAATCAATTTCTCAACCAAGGAAGAACAATACCACAAGCACTTAAGAGAGAAGGATGGCATATCAAACATCTTCATTAGTCATGCCAACGTAAGGAGCAAGAAAATCCCCAATTTATGTTTACCGCCAGGAGAAAACATAGCATTTGACCGTTGAACTTTAGGAAGTTTGATCGTGCACATTTACTTTTAAGAAAAACCAACTCATCTTTAGTGGAGAGTCTAGATAGATGTTAAACAATCAATAAAATCTAAAACACATTTTATCATGAAGGTGGAGCCATTGAGCCATGTGTTATAGCTTCACCAATTTTGGTGTCCTCATAAGTGTATGCATGAACTTGTTCTTTGTTCAATACCATCTCCTTCACATGTGCACGCAAGGCTTGGAGTGTAGTGATTGCAAGGAGATCATGGATCTCACTTGGATAACTTATGTGATGGATGTCGTGATCGTGTGATTGCATCACTCAAGTGATCTTCATCATGTTGCATGAACTCGACACTCTTCTCTTCATCGATGAAGAGGTCATCATAGATCCGTCACTCTTATCTCGTGGGGTAGTAAATCACACCATCCTCAAAGGTTCATACACAGCTTTGTGAGATTCATGCATCTATAACTTTTGCAATTGCCTCACCTTTTTTATGGTCAATAGATAACTAGCATTAGTGATGGTGTCGAAAAAAAAAAGCAAGTGTTATTTTTTTTCTAAGGGACTCAATTTGCACTCCTAAAAGAATAAAAAATTATATTGAGGACACCACCATCCCAGCATGCTTTGTTTTAAAGGGATTCAATTTGCACTTCTAAGTGAATGAAACATTCTATTGAGGACACCACCATCCTAGTTAATCAAGTCCTTCATCCACGAATCCTAATCACTATAAGTTCATGTTCTCTAAAGAACTAGAAAAATAAAAGAAAACTATAAGTTGATGTTCTCTAACGAACTAGTAAAATAAAATTAAACCTCAATTAATGATCAATGTGTTTATGAATTATATAGATGCATTATGTTGCCTATATCAAGTTGTTTATAATGTAGCAATGATTGTAATGTAATCAATTATGGAATGTGTTGGATAAAGAAATTATTGGAGTGAGAATAATTAAGTTATTAATGTGTTTTGGTGTTTTTATATAGCAGCTAAAGGTTCCTGAGGGCATGAAAGGTGTGAAAGCGCATGGACATTTTAAATATGTCTGGACACAAATAATCGGATTTATATTTTATGTAGTTTGTAACTAAACCTAGGAAAAGGGTTTTGTTTTTTATCTAAAAGTAGTGGTTATGATAAGGATCATTGGAGACCATGATTTTTATTAATAAGAGCAAAGGCTCTCCACAAAAGAGAGCAACTTTTACTTTCATGCTTGCTTTTCAAAGCTTCCCTCATTGTAACCGCTATATATTTTTCAACATAATGAAAAATCCTATAAATACATGCACTATGTGGACCTATCAAAACATCATGCAAGGAGGGAGGATCTGAACCCACAACCTTACTTTCACAAGTTAAGTGTTTTACCGCTACACTATTTCTTTGTGTTGTCACTCTAGTTCTCTTTTCTTATATTTAACACGACTTGCATCTCTCTTACTTTCTCAACTCCCAAGAACCACCCTTCCTTTTTCCATTTAATTCAAGCAATCTCAAAATTGTTTTCACGTATCCAAGAAGGGGGTTTCTTTGTCTACATATCCACGGACCCTAAAAATACCATGGAGGATTTTGGTGAGTAACCTCTACTCGAGGTATCGCTCGAACAACAATGGGAGCTCATGCGGCACCAACTTTGAGGTGACCAAAACGAGATCCGACAAGATGATGAAGTACTTCAGAAGATACAATTTGAAGAATAACCTTGCAAGGGTGGTAAAATCTATTGTCTCTGCCCAAGTTGATGGCATGCATTCCAAGGTTGGTGTTAAAGTTTACCAGTTTCTATAGTTTGAGGGTTGTAATAATGGCCCTTTAGTTCTTTCATGGTTATCAAAATTTGACCATTTCTATACTAATGAATCATATGCTGAAAGTGAAAAAGTCAAATTTGCTACTAACTATTTAGTAGTGAACGCTCAACTTTGGTGGAATTTCTTGCATCGTAGTGCAGATCTGCCGCTTTACAAGATAATGTTAAGGACTCTTTTCTTCCTCCTCAATATCATTTACATGTTTAACGTGCATGGACAACCTTTACATGGAATAAGGGTGGCATTGTCACTACCTACACCGAGCAGTTCTGGCAAAATCTATTATTGAAGATGGTTCAAAGATGGGAATTCAAGCCAAGCTTGACATACTATGGCATACAATCCTCAATGAACCTATCTCTTTTGCCTATGATGAAAACAAGAAATTTCAGCCCATAACCAAGTCCATCCATCTACAACAACCACATCAACAACCACTTTTTTTCAAACCGACTTTTCTTATGAAGTGTAAGTTTAATGCCCCATCTTCTTCTAGTTTTCCATGTCCTCCACAATCCAACTACTCAATTGCGCCTTTTGTTTCATCTTTCAAACCTATCAAACCACCTACCTTGCAAAATTTAGTGGTGGATGCCCAATGGAAGTGACCATGTATCACCTGTTGGAATTGTTGTAAACCTAGACATACAAGAATGAAGTGCAGATAGTGACCTCTTCACATGAAACCAATTAAAGCTCAAATGCATAATATGGAGACCCTCAACAAAGAAATTCCTCTTGTTTGGACAAAAGAAGCATTGGAGAATCACTTAAGTACCTTGGGTAATGATATTCTTATTCATTCTTTACTTTGCATGCAAGGTACTATTAATAACAAAATAGTTAATATTTTACATGAAGATGGTAGCTCGCATGATTTCATTTCACATTTATTAGTGCAAGAACTTAAATTAAAAACGCTTCATTCCTTGTATAAAGTGAAATGTCCATTTCAAGGTAGTTGTTATAATGTAACAAGAGAAGTTCATGATGTTAAGATTAGCATAGGCCCATATGTAGATGCACAAATGTTTTTAATTGCACCTTTGCAATCTTACAATGTTATACTTCGTATGCCTTTTCATCATCATTATTACCCATGCATTGACTACCATACATGTACTTTTAACTTTGAACTTAAAGGTCAAATCATTACTTTGTCTGTGTGGCATGATTTCCAGGCATTTCCATTAATTACTCATAATCAAGTAAACCATGCATTTAGGAAAGGATACAATTCATGCATTGTTTTTTTCAATATCATGAATGATTATACTCACACACTTCTTCATGCACATAAACTTTTCATGACTACTTATAAGGATTGTTTTATGTCTAATTATCTCTCTGAAATACCACCATCTTGAGGATCCTTTGACCATAGCATAAACTTAATTCTTGGTAGTTCTCCTCCTCATAAAACACCTTATAGGCATGGCCCACTACACAAAAAAGAAATAGAAAACCAAGTTAAAGACTTAGTCCACAAAGAACTTTGTGTACCTAAGTCACGAGGTCTTAGGGACTTGTGTCAAAGAGACTAAATCTCATTTGCCACACAAGCACGTATAGAGGTGGATTGACACAAGCTTAATTATCAATCCGAAGAACCGACCTAACCAACTATATGAGGACTTGTGTGCACATGATGGATAATGAAATGGTTAAGCTAAAATGCATAAGAAAAGACTAAGCTACCTCTCCAACTCACTTAATCTCTGAAAATGTTTTGCCGCGATACCACTTACAGTAGTAAATACAAATTCGAATGTTTCTCCTAGCTCCAAACTTTGAGTATGGCCAGTAGTAGGTTCATTTCGAAGCTCTCGATAAGACGCATCTATTGGTGGTATCTTCACTTGAATCTGACAACCGCTCTTCAAGTTATGACCAAAAGTGAATGGCAGGAAACACACATACTCAGTTCACAACTCGTATTTGCTCTCACACACACTACAGTAGCTCAAAAGTGGTAAGGAGGGGTAGACAACAGTCCTACACACACATTCCAAGCTTCGCACACATAGAAAAGATTACAAAGAAGATGAAAATCTGCAAGGAAGAAGCAAATTCAAAATTCTGAAGCTCTCCTTCTTCACAATGGCAAAAAATCTTTACAAAGAGTCACAAAGTGATTTATATACATGTGCCCTAAAAATGGTCCTTTCACACAAGTGTCCGGCACTTTATTGGCTAATCTCTAATTTCCTACTATTTTACAAGAAATATATTACAATGATTTTGGATTATGCATCTAGAGGAATCCTCTAGTGCATTTACATAGTTTTTAGGGAATTTCCTAGGATTTTGAAAAAGAAGAAAAATATGCCCATTAATTTGAAAATTTTGGGGCTCCTCTTTTGTGTCTCTTTTCTCTGCAACACTCTCCCCCTCTTTGTCTCTGTCATCCCTTGACAGGCTTTGTTCCTTTGTCTGCATCTTGCTTGTGGCTCCTGAATACACGCACCCAGTGGTCGAAGAAGTGATAAGGACTGTCAGAGAATTTGTTACTTTATCCGAGGTATGTCTTCTGCTTCTGTTTGCCCCTTGGTATTCCTTATATCACAAATCTGGGTTGTTGTATTAAGTCGAGCTATCACACACGCCATTAGTGGCTAAGAATGTGATGTTCTTAGTCACTCTCTTCAACTTTTCAGCCTCTGCCTCTTTCTAGCTTTTGGTCTTCTGATATGTCTTTGTCTTCACACATCTGACCCTGTTGTATTGCGTGGAGCCTGTTTACTTTCTCCCACTGCACGCTCTAATTTGCTGACCTCTACTCTCTTTTAAGAGAGCATTACATTTTAAAGGTCCTATTCTTGAATCTTCTTTGTCATCCTCTAGGACCTATTCCATTTCTTCCCACCGCACGCATCCAGTGGATGAGGAGGCAACTAGGACCTTCAGACAATTGGTTATCTTATCCGATGAAGATTCCTTCATGTGCTGTCTCTCTCCTCGGCTTGTTTCGCTTCATCGCCTACTCCTGGTGGATGAGGAAGTTGTATGCAACCTCCCATGAAATGTCTTGGTTGTTATCTTTCTTTAATTCCAATCCTCAGGACCTAGTTCTTTGGTGTTGTCTCTGATGCGTGCCCCTGCGAGGCTTTGGGCAGAGAGTTGTTCTTTTTCTTTATAATCTTCATTCATTACTGAGGAGTTTTATTCTTTTATTTTCTTCTTCTTCTCTTTTTGCTTGATTCCCCTTCCACACGTCCCTCCTCCTGAACTCTGTCGTCCCCGACAAGCTTTTTGTGGCGACGTGAGTATGTTTGGATGACTTGCTGCTCTCGTTGATTAAGCAAATTGGCATGACATAACATGAATTCTTTCCACTGGCTTGACTTGACCCCGTCTTCTGCAAAGAAACTCAGTTCGTAGGCCACCAGTCTTGCATTGAGATTTGAATACATTTTTACAAAGATTTCGGAATCTAATTCAAAAAATCCTGTGAAGAACGCCTCTTCAAAAGTCTGCATGTAGGTACTTGGCAAAAACATAAGCCTTGAGAATATAGCCATAAGTGTTAATCGGCTTGGTATAGTTGAGAGATGAAAAATGAGGGCATCTGATCCCTGATTTATGCCGATGAAGTTCAAGAAAGTAAATTGAGCGTGTTGAAACACTTTTATTATTGTAAGTAACATGCTCAAAATTTTATTAGTCATTTTGATAGCTAAATCCGGTATAGTTGCATATCGAGCGATCCAAAATTCGATGGTCTTGATCATGTATTCCTCTATTGGTAAATAATCACGAGGTGGACTTGGTAGTAGTGGATAGTTGAGCCACTGATTATTGATGCTTCCCTCGTGCTGACCTTCCCAAAATTGCATCCAGGAGCATCTTCTGGGCACTAGGCAAAAAGATGGATTTACTTGAAGTATATACGGTGATGATTCCCAGTGTACCCTTCGGGTCGGATTCTTCTCCAAAAATTTCCTCCTCCATATGGGATCAGCTTTGTTGAATTCCTCTTGTGTGTAGGTGAATGTTTGCATGCTAAACTAGAGGTTGCTATCTGGCTCTTTATTTGTGGTGTTCTTTATATATTGTCGTGTTTTCTCTTTAAGTAAACCATATGGTACATTGAATGGTCTCATTACCTGTTCCAAATTTTTGCTTTCAATCTTCGCTTCCTTCATGACCTTTACTACTTGATCTTCAAAATCTTCTGTAAGTTGGGACACCAGTAGTGCCCGCTCGTGCCGGCTTAGTTCTACAATATCTCGATGATGTCTTTCAGAGTGGATCTCCGTTTCCTCCCTTATCGGTGAATGATGTAAGGGGGGAGATAGAGGACGTACCTCAATCTCCTCAGTAGCCGTTGTGGAGTGTGGAACTACTGGTGTCCCCTCTGTTATCTTCTGTGCTAGATGATCCCGTAATTGCTTGATCAATTCATCTTTGTCTTTAATCTCCTCGGTGACCTTACAAATCGTTTCTTTGTTTTTGAGGAGTTCTTCTCCTATGACAGCGATTTGATCAACGTCTTCTTTGCATTGCTCAAAGTATTTATTCTCTGCAACCTTCCACTTCTTTCTCAGTTCAACTATATCATCCATATACCTCTTCTCCCATTGTGCGATGATGGTTTGCTCCTGCTTGAGCTGATCTTCATACTTTGCTATCTTGTCTTCCAATGCTTGTGTGTCCTTTTCTGGCACTTCAGGAGCTTCTATCAGTTGATTACATAAGAGTGCATTCATCAGCTCCTTGTTTCTATTTCGTAGGTTCTCTGCTTCGTCCATGTATAGTTTTATTTGCAATTCAAGGATCTTACTTCTGGCATTCATCCGCGTTTTGTCGGCTTCGCTAGCCTCATATTTCCTTTGTAAATCCTGTAATTGGTCTTTTAGTTTCTGATTTTTCGTCTGTAGTGTGTTGCATTGCTGCTTGGCTTCTTGGACTCTTGTCTCTTTCTCTGCTATGCTCTTTTGTGCTTGAATCAATTGGGCAGAGAGATTCTCATCTATCTCTTGGAATTGGCATTTTTCTCGCATTGCCCTATCATATTCAGCATTAGCTTCAAGCATTAATTCTTGAGTGTCCATGGCAGATTTGATCATGTGTTGCACCACTAGCTTGAGCTGAGCGACATCCACATTTAACCAAGTTTTTGGGATGCTTGGAGCTTCTCCTATTCTTACATCCTTTCCTTGCTCCACATGTATGGTTTCGTTATGAGGTTGCCTGATCTGTAGATGTACTTCATGTTCTTTGCTTTCTTCTTCCTTGTTAACAATCTTCATGGAACTCCCTTGAACTGTAACATCCATAGGGGAGGGTTCTGACACTAACCTTAGGGTTCTTGAAGAGAACTTCTCCAGCAAGTAGAGTCTCTTGGATTTGAATATTGGAAGCTTCATTCTATTTGTTCTTCTTTAGGGTTCTTGAAGAGAACTTCTCCTGCAAGTAGAGTCTCTTGGATTTGAATATTGGAAGCTTCATTCAATTTGATGACATGTACTTGTTCTTGGGAGGCCTCCTTCCCGATCGTGTCTTGGTTGGAGTTGATGGATGTTTGATCCGCCTTCATTCCTTCCCATTCTACCTTCTTGTTCACTTCATTTAACTCCTCCCATTGTCCATCATCCTTGGAGTCACTACGAATGTCCACATTCAGCATGGAGGTGTCTAGCTCTTCTTGTGCATCTGATGATGAGCTTGAATTTATTAAACCCAATTCCTTGTATCTATGAACCTTGGTCAGCCTTTTTCTTTGTTCTATATCTTGATGGGCTTGTTGATAATGGTGCCCTTGCACTCATAGATTGACTTGGCCTTCAATGTACTGATATGTGGCTTCCATTGATTTGGCCAATTCTTCTTCTGTGATAGGTTGATGGTCTTCAAGTCTCGTCCTTGGGAGCACATGTGCTCTTTTGGTGGCTGGAACTTCTGCTTCTGCTTGCATGATTTCCCTTAGTCTCTTGGTACCTCTCATTCTTCTGTCGTGCTACCTGTGTTTCCTCTTTCTTTTTTGTTATCCGAGTTGTTGGGTTCCTTCTTTTCCAATATCTGTGACAAGTCTCGCTTGGCTTTATGGCACTATTGAGTCGACACAATGTTTCTTCGTGCTTGTTTATCTCTCGAGTGGCCACTTGTCTGACCTTCTTTGGAATCCATATTTGTTGTCACGTTCTTTGAGCTTCCACTAATGCCTTTGGAAGCCATACTCTCAGAAGTCGCTTTGTTTCTAATTTTGGTGAAGAAGAACCCTTGTCTTCCTATGATGAATGACGTGTGTTGGTGTTGCCTTCTCTAATCCCTTCATTCCATCCTTACAACCCCATTGTAGGTTAGCATTTCATGATTGCGATAATCTGAACTGGGATTTCCATGCTGATGATCTCCTTTTTGCATTGTCCTCCTCGGTTCCCTTTTGTTCACCATTCAAGTATGATGAATCTACTTTCTCCTTTGATGCCTTGGGATTTGAAATCTTTTCTTCTGTCGGACCTTCTTCGGATTGATTTGTGATGGAATCATTTGCTATGTGCTCCTCTACAATTTGTTTAGCACTCTTGATGACATCCTGTCTATGGGAGGGTTTCTCTTCTAATAGATTAAAGATTTCCTTGTGCCCTATTTTGGCTGAAATGTATCCTTGGGCTAGGTGGATGCTCACCTCATTCTCAATGATCCAGTCTTGTCCTAAGATCAAGTTCTCTATTACATCCTCATCTCTACACACTAGAACTCGTTTCATAGTTGAATTTCCTAGGTGGAGGGTTACTGTAGTTTCTCCAATGCATTCTATAACTTGACCTTCCACACCCATCATGTGTGCTCTTGTAGGTGTAATAAGCATTTGAAAATTCGTGATGATTGTACTTCGTATGCAACTGAGTGTTGCTCCTGAATCTAAGGCATCTATTAGTTGGTATTCTGTCGTTCCAATTCCTAGGTTTAAGTATGGCTGGGACATGCAGATATTGATTGTGTCGGACCTATGAACCTAATAGTTAGCCATGGGAATAGGCTCTTCTCCTTGTAGATACCATTCATCTCTTTGCATTATCCACTCTTTCCATTTTTTTATACACTCTAGGGCTTCTTGCCTCGCTTCCTCTCTAATTTGTTCTTCCTCTCTTTTCCTATTTTGTGCACCTACAAGTCGTGCTAACATTTGGTCCATCAAAGGTTCCATATAACATTTTACTCCATAGCCACTTATGTAATTAGGCAGGACATCTCCATCTAGAGTAGCTAGATTAACCGCTCCACTAGTGGAAATCCTATTGATTATTAGGGGTCCATATCCGCACTTTTGTAAATTCTTGGCATGTTGCTTCAAAGTGTAGACCAGAACTAAATCTCCTTCTTTTAATCCTTCGCCTTTAATGTGCGCATCATAATACACCTTTTGTCTTCTCTTGGCTGCATAAATTCCTGCTACCGCTTGTATTCTAGTCTCATGTAGCTTCTCAATTTGGTCTAGTTGCTTGGATAATTCATGCCTTGTCCATTCATACTGTTGGGCTACTCTCAAAGTTGGCACTAAAAAATCAACCGGCAGGATTGCGTTTTGTCCATACACTAGATTGAATGGGGTAGTTCCAATTGCGGTCTTGTAAGTGACACGGAAGGCCCTAATTGCATGATGCAATTGTTTGTCCCAGTTTGACCTTCCACTATTGACTATCTTTGTCAATATTGTGCATAACACCTTATTGGAACTTTCAGCTTGACCATTGGCTTGAGGGTGATAAGGGGCTGATTTTTTATGGATCACTAAGAATTTATTCATTAAGGACTCTATTACTTCATTAATGAAGTACGTTCCTCGGTCAATCACAATCTCAATTGGTAATCCAAAGCGAGTTAAGATGTGCTCAAAAAGAAATTTAGCAGTGGTTTGAGCATCATTCTTTCTAGTAGCCTTGGCCTCTACCCATTTAGTCAAATAATCCGTGGCTACTATTATATATTCGGCATGTGACCCTTTTGCTAGTGGGTTAATGGGTCCTATGAAATCAATACCCCATTCAGAAAATGCTCTAGCGCAAACCATAGGTCTCAATGGCATGTCATCTTGTCTAAACGAATATTTGGTCCTTTGGCATGTCTTGCAACTTCGAACATATGTGTCAGCGTCCATATGTAGAGTTGGCCACCACAAGCCTGCAAAGAGGATCATTTTTATAGTTCTCTTGGCTGAAAAATGACCTCTTGTGGCACCTGCGTGTGCCATTTCTAATATGGGTAAGTATTCTCCTTCATGCACACATAGCCGTAGTTGATTATCTTTTCCTCTCTTGAATAATTGTCTTCCTATGATTACATAATCCTTACTCATTTCCTCTAGGGACCGTTTTCTTGCTAAACTGATTCCTTCCTCGTGCTCTCGTGTCTTTAGAAATTTCACTAATGTCTCACTCCAATTGGGTACTATTGTAGAGAAAGGTAAAGATGTGTGATCATCCGGTGTGGTTTCGTGACATTCCGCACAATTACTGACGTAATCATGGACATCTTTAGGCATATCAGGCCAGTATACTCCTAACCGTTTTAATTCTCATAGAGTTCGATGAGTTCCCTTGTGCATTATCCATTTGTTCACATGGGCTTGTTCAATCAACTTCTGTTGTTCATCTTCCTCGACACATCTCGATAGTATGTCGTTGGGTTCCTGATAATACACACCTCCTGCAATAATGTGTAAGTTGCATGATTGGAGAATTTCCTTTTTACTCTCTTTATTAATTGAGTGTTGTGGGCCATGAGTGAGTATTGGGATTAGCTTTTCTACCCACTTGGGACACACTTCCAAATTAAATAGATAAGTGTCTAGCAGATCGTCTAGTACCCCGCTTGGTGGTTCTCCATGTGTTAGTCTTGAGAGATGATCTGCCCTCACATGGGTGTTGCCCTTCTTTACAATTACTTCAAAATTGAACTCCATCAATAGCAGAAACCATCACACAAGTCTTCTCGTGTTACAAGGCTTATTGACTAGGTACAATAAGGCTTGGTGATCTATGAAGAACTTGAACTTGTTGGCTAAGAGATAGTGTCTAAATTTTTCACAACATACACCATTCCTAAGCCTTTTCTTTTACTAGTCATATAGTTTCTCTCTGCTTGATTCAGTTGTCTACTTGCGTAGGCAATTGGATGATCCAACTTCCCTTCATCTGCCGGCTGAGCTAAGATGCATCCTATTGCATAATTAGAAGCGTCCACATGAATATGAAAAGGTTTGTTCCAACTTGGTGTTTTCAGAATTGGGGTCGTGCTAAGTCGCCTTTTCAACTCATTAAATGATTTTTCGCATTCATCAGTCCAAATGAATTGAGTCAACGATCCATACAAGGGTTTGGCAACTATGGCGTACATGTGGATAAATTGACGATAGTATCCACAATGACCCATAAATGCTTGTATTTCTTTGGCATTCTTTGGTCTAGAAAGTTCTAAATGACCTTGATCTTGTCTTCATCTGTAGATATTCTTTTCCTAGACACTATGTGTCCTAAAATCTTCCCTTGTCTGACCATCAAAATGCACTTCTCAGGATTTAGGCAGACTCTATATTGTCGACATTTATCAAATATTTTCCACAATTTTTGAATATGTACATAGCTCATCTACATACACTTCCATACTTTTCTTTAGGAATTCTTTGAAAACGTGACACATCAACCTTTGGAAAGTAGCAGGTGCGTTAGTGAGTCCAAAAGGCATCACTTTGAAAGCATAGACCCCCCATTCAGTCACGAATGTGGTCTTATGTTGGTCCTCAGTAGCGATAGCCACTTGGTTATATCCAGAGAATCCATCTAAGAAGCTGTAGACTTCTTTTCCTGCAACTCTTTCCAAAAGGTGATCGGTGATAGGTAATGGGTAGCTATCACGGATTGTGGCTGCATTGACTTTCTTCAGGTTAATGCATACTCTAAGTTTTCCGTTCTTTTTAGGCACAACCACTAATGGCGACACACATTCGATATGTTCTATTTCATAAATGAGTCCAACCACTAATAGCTTGTCTATTTCTTCTTTTATTTTTGCAGCATAGACCTCGTTATACGTGTAAGGGCATTGTTTTGACGGTTTTGCTTGTATTCTATGAGAACAAATGGAGGGTTCCACACCCTTGAGATCCTTATAGGTCCAAGCAAATACATCTCGATATTCTTGGATCAACTGTATCAATTCTTCTTCCTCTTTTGTCGACACATCTTTTCCTATGTATTTACATCGTTCTTCTCCATCTTCTACAATCACTATGATCTTTCTTTTTTGTTCCTTGTTGTCATACGCCTCTCCTTCTCTTGCCTCTCTCTTAGGCATTTGAATACCCATTTTTCTCTCTTCTACTTTATACCTCTTGAAATGCGTTGGTACCTCAAAAAGATCAAGGTTTGGTTCGATCAGACTCACACTTTCCTCCTGTTTTGGTACTATAGGGGCTGTTTCTATTGCTAATACTTTGGTCATTCCATACTTGTCTTCGGTTCGAATGGCTTGATGTTGAAGGTATAATGAGTCTCATCCCCAATCTTGTACTACCCTAAGTTGTCTCATGGAGGGTCGTCCTAAGATCATCTCATAGTTATTTGCTTTTCCAAATTGATAGATGGCTAAAGTATGCTCAAATTCAACTCCACAGGTGGTCAATTTGATCTTTTCTAATATTCCCAATGGTTTCTCCACATGGCCATCTACTAACTGAAGTTTCATACGAGTGGGTCGTAGGGCGGGCTTTCACCATTTCTCCCAAATCTCTTTGGTAGCAATACCTACTCCTGCTCCGGTGTTTAATATGGCTTTAGTAATGTATCCATTGTAAGTGACACGTAGGCATGTCTTACCCTCATCTCCTTCAGTAAATTCTCCAATCTTATCCACTGGGATTTGCACGTGAGATGGGTTTTCATTTCCCTTGCTTTCCTTCTCGTTCTTCCCTTGATTTAACTCCAATTGTCCCGCTAATTGTTTCCATAAGTGTGGTTTAATGCAGTTTCAGCTACTTAGAACCCTTCCACACCTCAAGTTCATCCACCCTCCTGGGGCTTTCTTGGGCTATAATTCTCTCCCTAATTGGCTCCTCAAATGCCTCAATTTCACCCTTGAAAATGCTCAAAGTGTTCTGGACGATACCACTTTGGTGATACTGCACTAGGAAATACGAGTTTGTCGATGATAGGATACCACTACGAGTCGCGATACGATACTTGGGTAGTCAACGATACGATACCAGAGAACTAAACGATACGATACTGCTTTTCACACGATATGATACTGCTCTATGCGATACGATACTATGTGCTTCAAGCCATACAATACCACCCAAAGGCACGATACGATACTACTGTAGAGCACGATACGATATTGGAAATCCTAACGATACGATACCAGTGCAAGTCACGATACGATATCGCACACCCGCATGATACTATACCAAAAATACTCTCGATACGATACCTGTGCACAATCGCGATAGGATACCGCAACAATGCATGATATGATACTTGATTCCTGTGCGATACGATACTCCTGTTCTACACGATACAATACCAAAAAAGGCAACGATACGATACTTCTTGCATGCGATACGATACCGCTCGGTCGACGATATGATACCGTGACCGGGGCGATACAATACCAAGTGGACCATGATACGATACCACTGGCAAATCATGATTGCGATACCAACTTGACGATACAATACCAAAAATGGTATCACGATACCTCAAGTGGTATGCGACGATACGATCCTTTGGAGAGTATTGCGATACTAGGGAATTTTGGTATCGCGATACCAAAATTCAAGCGATCGTGATACTACAGCCAAAATAGTTCCAAATACAGAAAATTTTTCACCCCCTGGTTTCTCTCTCACTCCTCTTCACTCCTCACCCTCTTTCTTACTCAACAAAACTCTAAAAACTCTCTATCCCACCCTGCAATACCAGATGCACTTTTAATCACATGTTAATACACTTCTACAGTGTTTTTGATATTGAAATCTTGAGGTAGCTTACCTTTGTGATACCCTACTTGAGTCTTGAGTTCACTTAGGTAGCTTTGAAGGCTTGGATTGCACGATACCACACGGGCGATACTGGTCACTGTCTCTAGGCGATACCACTCTGAGGATGTGTCAAATGAACTACTATTTTTGGTTTTTATAGTTTCTGATGACTGAGGCCTATCCTACACTAACTTGGCATTTTTTTGGTATTTTTCCACTTACTCCTACTCCAATTCTCTTCTTGACCTAACCCTAACTCTTTCTTCTCTCCCTCTCTCTTAATCCTAAACCTAAAAACTCATTACACACACCTCTGGGATGTGAAGTAACAAGTGTTGAAGTGTCTGGCTACTTGCCACTGAATGAATTCACTTCTACAAGTACGATTTCTTCACTCCATAGCTATAACCATCACAAGGGCACCTTGATTGGGCGTGTTCCCTGCCAAAAACATGTGTACCTAAGTCACGAGGTCTTAGGGACTTGTGTCAAAGAGACTAAATCTCATTTGCCACACAAGTACGTATAGAGGTGGATTGACACACACTTAAATATCAATCCGAAGAACCGACCTAACCAAGTGTATGAGGACTTGTGTGCACATGATGGATAATGAAATGGTTAAGCTAAAATGCATGAGAAAAGACTAAACTACCTCTCCAACTCACTTAATCTCTGAAAATGTCTGCCACGATACCACTTACAATAGTCAAGACAAATTCGAACGTTTCTCCTAGCTCCGAACTCGGAATATGGTTAGTAGCAGGTTCCTTTCAAAGCTCTCGATGAGACGCATCTATTGGTGGTATTTTCACTTGAATCTGACAAGCGCTCTTCAAATTATGACCAAAACAGTGAATGGCAGGAAACACACACACACTCACTTCACAACTTGTATTTGCTCACACACACACTATAGTAGCTCAAAAGTGGTGGGGAGGGGTATACAACAGTCCTAGACACACATTCCAAGCTTCGCACACACAAAAAAGATTACAGAGAAGACGAAAATGTTGTCAGGATCTTGCTCACGCGCATACAGAGAAGTTATGTTAAATTTATGAGGAAAGAACTTGAGTGACAACTCCAAGAAAGAGTGTAGTCGTAAAGCACTTCCCTTAAAAGTAGGAGATTGTGGGTTCTCTGTATGCTCGTGAGCAAGATCCTGACAACACAAATCTACAAGGAAGAAGCAAATTCGAAATTCTGAAGCTCTCCTTCTTCACAATGGCAAAAAATCTTTACAAAGAGTCACAAAGTGACTTATATACATGTGCCCTAAAAATGGTCCTTTCACACAAGTGACCGGCACTTTATTGGCTAATCTCTAATTTCTTACTATTTTACAAGAAATTTATTACAATGATTTGGGATTATGCATCTAGAGGACTCCTCTAGTGCATTTACATAGTTTTTAGGGAATTTCCTAGGATTTTGAAAAAGATGAAAAATATGACCATTAATTTGAAAATTTTGGGGCTCCTCTTTTGTGTCTCTTTTCTCTGCAACAGACTTATAAGGCCTAGTTCTTCCCCATTTGGAGCACTAGTTCTTTAACTAGAGAAGAAGAATAAAACTTATAGAATGTGCATTGATTATAGAGCCCTTAACAAGATCACAATAAAGAATAGATACCCTACTCCTCATTCAAATGATCTCTTAGATAAACTATGAGGATCTTGTGTCTTTAGTAAAATTGATCTCAAATCGAGTCACCATCAAATACGTATGACGACTAGGGATATTTTTAAAAAATTGTGTTTAGAACTAAATCTAGCCATTATGAATTTATGGTAATGCCCTTTGGACTTATCAATGCTCTTTCTACATTTGCATGAATGATGAACAACATTTTTCTTGATTACCAAGCTTTTGTTCTCGTATTCTTTGGCGATATACTTGTTTATAGTAAGAATGATAGTGAGCATGAACAACATCTCAAAATGGGTTTTCATTTTCTATCAACCTTTAGTCTCTTATCGACATCTTAACTGGGCTTCATTCATTCAAAATTTCTAGCCCATGATCCAATATCAACCTAGGAAAGCTAATGTCGTAGATGAACCATTTGGATTATTAATGCCACTTCCCATTCCAAACAAACCATGGGAACAAATTTCTATGGATTTTATCATTCATCTTCCTATCACTTCATCACATAATGATATGATTTGGATGATAGTTGATAGGTTTAGTAAATATGCATATTTAATTCCTTGTAGAAAAACTATGTCCACTCCTTAAGCTGCCAAATTATTCATTAAATGCATTTTTCCACATCATGGTTTTCTAATCATGATGCTCATTTTTGCAATCATTTTTGGGTTGCCTTATTTCACCATTTTGGTTCTAAAATAGATTTTAGCTCTGCATTTCATCCCGAAAGTAATGGATAAAGTGAGGCTACAAACAATAATTTTCTTGATTTATTTCATTGTTATTCATTAGATAGTCCCACTAACTGGGATGATAAGTTGCCATTGCTTTAGTTTGATTACAATAACACCACTACTAGTTGTGCACCTTTTGAAATTGTTTATGGTAAAAAGCTTCCCACTCCCATGTCACTCATGTAGAGTCACATTCTGATGGCTGATTCTATTGCTCAAGTTTACATTTCTATACTTCGCAATGTTCACTGCCACATCAGGAAAATTCAAGAATGTTATGCACATAATGTCAATACAAAATGATTAGCCAAGGAATCTAAGGAGAATGATCTTATATGGTTATGTATTATTAAAAGACATATGAAAAATATTTTATAGCATCCTAAAAATTAAACTTGAACCATGATATTATGGACCATTTCACATTATTCAAAAAATTAATGATAATTCCCAAATTAGATATATCATCTCATTGGAATATACATAACTCTTATCATATTAGTCTACTTAAGTCATTTAAAGGCATTGTACCACTCATCCACTTCTTGATGACCCTCCTTTAATTGAAGAACAATATAAAATCTTAGTTCATGAGCAAATAATTGATCATGATGTCACTACTACATGCACAGGTTCTCAATATCATCAATATCTAGTTAAGTATAAAAATCATTCTATTGAAGAATGTTACATAAAACATAATATGAATGTAACTCCTCCATGACCATTTCCATGCATGTGTTTTTACATAGAACATGCTTATTTTGTTCAGTGATGGAACATGTGAGTAGCCATCCATGTTTATTTTATTTTATCAACTGAGGGGCATGCTATCAATTATGGAATGTGTTGAATAAAGGAACTATGAAGGAACTATGCAGGAACTATGAGTGAGATTTATTAATTTATAATGTGTTTTGGTGTTTTGATATAGTAGTTGAAGATTCATGAGGCGTGAAAGGTGTGAAAGGGCATGGGCATTTCAAATATGTCCAACCACCAATAATCAAATTTATATTTTATATAGTTTGTAAATAAGCCCATTAAAAGGGGTCTGTTTTTAGAAACAAGTATAGAAGTAGTGATTAGGATAAGGATTGATGTAGATTGTGATTATTGCTGATAAAGGCAAAGGCTCTCTACAAAATAGAGCAAGTTTATGCTTGCTTTTCAAAGCCGCCATCATTGTAATTGCTATTTTTGACATAATGAAAAACCCTATAAATATATGCACTCTCTAGACTATCAAAATAGAGTGCGTGGGGGGGAATTGCACCCAATCTTATGTACTGGCTCATCTCTTCGTGTATCTATGTTCATGTTTTCAACACCCATATCCTCTATGTGCACGTGAATTAAGATCCTAGTAACATGTAATGGATTGCCTATCATGTAGCTCTTCTCCAATCATTCATTAGCTATAAAATCATACCCTTAATCTTAATTGTCCAGATCATAAAGGCAAGATATAAAGTTGAATCATACCTCTTAATCTTGATTTTCCAAATCATAACCTCAAATCATACCTCTTAAACTTGATTGAACAACCCATAATAATGGGCACAATCCATCTTCATAATTATCTTGATATGTGATTTACAAGATATAAGATGATGTTACACTTCCACTGCTTACACTATAAAGGGAATGCTCGAACATTTCTCTGGAAGGACTCCATAGCCTTCACACAACTGAACTGAAAACTAACTAGCAAGGCCACACACTAGGAAGAGAGATGTCTTTCCACCCAACCAACCCCTCCAATATATAGCTCCAAGACCAAGGGGGTAAGTCCTTCTCAAGAGGACATGTGTACCTTCCATCACATGGGTCCCTAAGGTGTTCACATGGTTTCCAAGCTTAGGAAATCACATGAAATCACATGGCTTCTAAAAGAAGAGTCTCCAAGCTCTCATGTACAAACCAAGTGGCTAGGAGAAGCTTCCAATCAAGCCTAAGGTACTCAACCTTAGAGAATTAGCCCTAAGGTTCAAGACCCATCTAAAAGGGGTAAATAAACCATAAATCCAAAGGGTTTCACACCTAGAAACCCAAGGGTTCTACCCCTTAGACCCATGTAATTATACAACATTCTCCCCCCCTTAAAAGCATTTCCGTCCTCGGAAATGAGTGGAGATATATACCGTGGGGTATTCCCCCGTGCTCCATGATCAATCTCAAGCATCATGGCTTTCATCTCTCTAAGTCCGCCTCTTAATTCGAAAGGGGAATTCTACCCCGACTGAATCTAAAAAGAGGAGAATCCATGTGTGGTCTAATTCCCTGCCCCAATTATTCAAAGTTCCATCCAGTTTGCATACGAAAAATAACTGAGTCGAATGCAAAATATGGAAAGAATGAAAAAGGGTGGAAGAGAACATCCCTACCTATTTCCTTGTTTAAGCCATGTGCCATCTGGCTCTCCATAGCTCAAACATGTGAATCAGGTGGATATAAAGTGACTTCAGCTAAATTACTACCTTGGTCCATTGCTTTGCACCACTTGTGCATGGACCTAGCAAAATAGATGAATGGTTCTTCAGGTTTCTTTAGCAGATCATCTCTCAAGTTAGAACCCAACTTGTTCTGAAAATAAAGATGAATCTTTCATAATCCCTGCCCAAATCACTCTTTTTTAATGAAATGGGTGGATTTCCTTGTTTGCAATTTGCCCCCAATAATTCTAAATAAAGGGGAATTTCATTATATAATCCCTACCTAACCAATAGAATGGTAAAGGTGGATTATATAACATCCTCTTTATCTTCAAAGAGAGCTTACCAAAAAGTGGATGCAATGTTCTTTCAAGACTTTACGTAGTTTTGAGAATCCACTTTTAAGGGACTAGAATCCATAAGGGTTAATCTAACTATTGTAGCCTTTGATTGAAACCTATTTTACTTGTTCTTCCAAAAAGATAAGATCTTTTATAACTACATCCCAAGATGGGAACTCATAGTGTAAAAGATCGTGTTACCTTTAAGGTCATAAGTAGAAATAGATTATTCCAATCATTTCTTCAATTTTTAACCTTTACGGATCTTTAATTAGATCTCAAACCTTAAGGGTCTTCTTGATCCTTCTAGAGTTCTCTCCCTTATATTCTCAATCTGTTAAAGATGTCCTATGTTGACATCTTTCTTATTCTTCAATTGACTTGAAATATCAAGTATTCAAAAGATGATCTTTCTGAGCTTTCTTTCAAGCTTGGTCTGAGATCATTTTTATGTTCCTCGAATTTCAAGTCATACTTTGGCATGAAGCTTTTAGAGCTTCATCCTTTGGAGTTTACCTTCAAACTCAAAAAAGTTGATCCTCCCTTTATTTCTAACTCTCTATGAGAGATAGATCCTTTTGTATCTTGTTGGAAGAATTCTTCTTCCCTTTGAGAGGATAACTGAAGAAGATGCCTATTCCTAGACATTGTCTTCCTGATGTTTTCCATTGGATCATGAGTCCCTTTTTCTTCTGGCCATCAAGAAAAAGTACTCAATCGGATTCAATACCCATTGTCCCATACCAGTGGGTTCCTCATCCAATCCACATAACTATGTCTCTATATCTTTTCACCTTCTCAGTCCTTTTAGATGCCCTTCATACTATGGTACCAAATTATAAGAGCACGGACTAAGGTGCTTAGATACACCACTACTAATCTTACTTAAATATTTGGTTAACCATTTAATGTGGTGTGACTCATCTTATCAAACTTAAAGTTTGACTTGATCTTTGCCTTACTTGGGTCTTTTGGCTTTCTTCTCTTCTTTAGCCAAAATAAGAGATAAGACTAACCATACTCCTTAGGTCTATATTACTGGGATCCATAACGTATGTTATGTTATTTACATGAAGCATCAATATTCTTTTAGGATTATTCTTATAGCTCATCCAACTTCTTTTCCTATACCACTTAGGATTTATACAATCCTTATGGTGTATGCAAGTCTTCTCTTGTATTGGGGTTCTTTGAGAATTCCCAATCTTTGAGAACTTCGTTTAGTTGGAAGATGTAATGAAAGATACATGAATTACTAGAATACAAGGAAGTACTTCAACTATTTCTTGCATATCTTTTACCGTGCAATACCCTATTCATCTTTTCAAGGCATAAGATACAAGTTCTTGGGGACTTTCTCCCCTCCTTAAGAGTTTTTGTCCTCGAAAACTACCTGAGTAAATTGAAAATTGTGCTCTTTCAAAAGTATTTCAAAGAGTTTATTTTCAATCTTTTATTGTCCTTCTTGGTTAAAAGAACTATTCAGAGCTTTTTATGTTTTCTTTTCTCCAAGCATACAGAACAAATGTCCCAAAGTTCAAGTTGAGATTACCCACAAATTTGATGTCCCATACCACCGAATTTACTTCAGTGGTAGTGTAAACTTAGATGTCACATACCATCTGGCTTACACTTCCACTTTAGTAAAGGTAACTTTAGCTTGAGTTTTGGGATCAAACCTTCTTCTAATCAAGTGAGATCTATTACTTCTTGGACTTGTAAGTGTTATTTCTACTGCAGAGTATATGTCTAAGTTGAAGTAGATGGTAATTCCATTTACTATATAGTCCTTTATTTCTAGAACATTAGAAAATGGTACTTAGGGTTTATTACAAACCTTGAGTTTTACCTTCTCAAAGCCTTGCATTTGCTTGGAAGACTAATGTAAGGCTCCAAATAGTTCTTAAGTTCTTTCAAACAAAAAACTTTCTTGAACACAAGCACTAATACTTTCATCTTCCAATACTAAGATTCTATTGTACCATATTTTCTCTTCCTTAGAGCTTTGAGAAGATAGTGCTGTAAGTTACCACCATTGTATCGTGGTTTTAAGAGAGAAATTTTTTGTATTACTACCTTAAGTCTATGGCCTTGCTAATCAGGCATGCCATGGGCTTTTATGGAATTTAAAATTCCATAAGAGGGATTTTAAGCTTGAGGTATTTTCAAGAAATTAGGATTATTTGGCTTTTAGATACTAAGCCAATCATAAAGAAATTACATGGTTTATAGTGGCCAATTGGCCTCATCACCATTCTTTTTAGAAACTAATAAAATAAAAATCCTACTTAAGCTTAGCTTCAGGAATTTAATCTCCCTCTTAACTCAAAAACCCATGTAAAATGTTCCATATGCATACTAGTGTATGCCAAATGGTTCCACCTTAATTGGAAAAGGTGTTGCATGCATAAGGTTCAAAAATTGAACCCCTCCTTAAAGCATGCAAAAGAAAAATCCCAATTTGGAACTTTGTTCATTCCAAGGATGGTGCAAAACTTTCATGCATCTTTCTTTCTGTGCATATGAATTGCCATAATGCATATGTCATAAACCATGACTATATTTATGCATATCGAATCTTTCTTTTCCAAACCCATAATGCATAGTGCAAATCCTTTCCATGACTAATTGTCTATGTGACCAAGCAAAACATTTCTGTATTCCTTTCTATCACAACATGGAGTGCATGCTTCATAGTTTGAAGGAAAAGAAAAGAGGGCACTTATCTGGAAATTAAGCTTCGTCCATCCCTTGACTTTGCTTGAATGTCCTCACAGTGATAAGGTAGGCTTGGGCCATCCCATCTCATTCTTTGTTGAAATCTCTCTTGGGCACTGGATACTTACTTGTGTGCCCATATGTGTGCATCTTAAAATCATGCATGGAATATCATGAAAATTGAGAAGAAACTTTAATGGAAGACTTACTCAATCCTCATTGTTTCTTTCGATCCTAGTGAGGAACTTTTTAGAACTTATGGTTTCCCCATCTTGCATTGCTTTTCAGTACTCATGCATTAATGTATGCATTCTATTGGTGCAACCTCTATGCATGGCTAACAGATATCACACACATGTGACCCTTACTATTGGAAAATAAAGTTTCCGAAAAGAGGCATGCTTCATTTTGAAAAATAAATTTTTCAAATAAACTTATGTTCTTATACATGCATGTGCTAGTGATAATCATAAAAATTGTCCTTTGTGTATGAAAAGTTCTCAATAACTTCATATGCCATAAAGCAAAAATATGCATGGCCTTTATATTTATGAAGAGACACTCTCTCTATGCTCATAACCATGCACACGACTATTGAATAGGCAATTTAAAAGAAAAATTGTACTTCCATAATATAGTTTGAAAATATACTGCTAATTGTGGGGTTCAAGGTTCAAAAACCCTTGCCCGTGTCCTGTAGAGCAGGTGGTTGAGCTTTGGCCTTTTGAGGTGGAAGTTCAGGGTTCAAAAACCCGTAATGTCCATAATTAGGAGGCACTCAAGCTTCCTAAAGCTATGCTTGAGAAACTCTATGCACCCTCTCCCATACCGAATGCCTTTAAAGTCATCCGAGACTATAACATATGCTCCCCATTTACACCTAGGAATTAAAAAATATATATATGGATAACTTATCTGTAGACATTCGAGCTTAGTCCATCTCTTCAAAATGTTGAAGTATGCGGAGCCACCTTAGACGAAGAATAGGGACCCCAAAAAAGGTTGTGCGCATGTTGTTGGGCACTTTCGATACGATGAAGGAAGTAAGATCCGTTTCTCGAATTCTGAACACTGTAGCTATAAAATTTTGGAAGAAGTACTGGAGCTACAAACAACTCGGAGAGGGAACAGACTACGGATTTGTAATTCCCTTAGTATCCCGTCCTCGGCAAGTTCGGCCTACTCTTAGTTATAAAGCAGCAATAGCCATCCCGATTCTTAGGACCCTCTCCAAATGTTCCAATGAAATCGCGTAAGTTATGTACAAACACAGAAGAAAACTATGTCGACGTCTTTCTCTCCCTCGAAGAATGTAGATCATTGATATGCTGGGAGGAAAAAGTTGTGCACCCAACGCAGATGTGCTCGTAACATCGCTTCCCGAACCATTCTTCTCAGTCCTGGTAGCGTCATTTTTGTGCGCATCCTGTAAGAAAGAAAACATTTTACCGTCAACTGTCTCGGCTATTGCAATGGATAACATCCAGCCATGGGCACTGTTAGGTAATGGAATCGAATCCCGAATTCTGCAAATAGTGCACGTAATAATTTTGGCTAATCTAACCAATAGCGAGGAGCTGCATACAGCAAGGAGTACTTTCATACGGCAAACAGTACTTCCACAGAGATGAAGGATTGCTACAGTGATGCAATTTCGATGCATCTCAACAAGAGCTTACAAGCAAAGTGATGAAGATAAAAGTCTCCATAGATCTCAACCTAAGGGCTCTCATAGGGCTCTCATACCACTCTTGTGGAAGGACTCCATAGCTTTCACACAAGATTAACTAGCAAGGCCACACACTAGGAAGAGAGATGCCTTTCCACCCAACCAACCCCTCCAATATCTAGCTCCAAGACCAAGGGGGTAAGTCCTTCTCAAGAGGGCATGTGTACCTTCCATCACATGGGTCCCTAAGGTGTTCACATGGTTTCCAAGCTTAGGAAATCACATGAAATCACATGGCTTCTAAAAGAAGAGTCTCCAAGCTCTCATGTACAAACCAAGTGGCTAGGAGAAGCTTCCAATCAAGCCTAAGATACTCAACCTTAGAGAATTAGCCCTAAGGTTCAAGACCCATCTAAAAGGGGTAAATAAACCATAAATCCAAAGGCTTTCACACCTAGAAACCCAAGGTTTCTACCCCTTGGACCCATATAATTATACAACGTTAATGCAATAGTTCTCATCTACCTATTGATCTAGATCCACCTACTGATCTCAATCCATTGATCTCTCTTTGGATTCAAGTGCATGTGGAACAAAGGATGCCAACAAAGAGAGGGAGAGTATACAAAGCATGTTCATGCATTTTAAGTGAAGGCCTCGTGAAGTAAGACAAAGAAGATTTCAATTTCTTACTTCAAATAGACAAGTTGCATTGCACATTGTGAAGCATTGTTGTGGTTTGAAATGTTTCTATAAATTAGGAATGAAGAAATTAAGGCAGCTAAGAGAGAAACTCTTCCATTTAGATACTGAGAGGCAAGATATATACCTTGGTGCTCACATGGGAATGATTGATAACATGTCACTAACACATGCTGCTTTTGAATATTACTTTTGTCAAGGGATCCGATGTTGTAGAGATGCATTTAAAATTGCAATGGGTGTGGGGAATTTGAGAATACATAAAATTCAGCAAGGGCTTATTAGTGGACATCACATTTTTTTATACATATCATGGAGTTGCAATGATAAGAAAGGTTGATGACATAACTCTTCTATTTTCAAAGAGCTATTCATGTTCTCCTAGGTGGGAGCCTAAAGATCGATGTAGATTTTTATTGCATGTACCTAATTTGTATGTGTATAGTGCAAAACAAACACCATGTGAAGATAAAAGCAATATGAAAAGATGTGGAAATGTGGTTGATCAAAGTTACAGGTGGATGCATGTACTTATTGAAAAGAAGAGAGAGATTGAACGTGCAAAAAAATATGTTGGGGATCAAGATGTATCTTGGTGGGATGCGTTTTTTAACCATCAAGAAGAGATTATAAAGTATACCATTGTAGGCCATTCACCAATTGATATTTCATTCACATGGGATTTTAGCACACAAAGATCAATGAATGTGGACCAAGCATGTAATGCAGATACACTCTTTATACATCCATGAGAAAGGAATATTTATGTATGCCCAAGGATGAAAAACTAGGCTAAAGCACGATGGCATGGAAGTTTTAAAGAAATAAATGGTGGAACACTTACTGCAGTCCTTGTTGATGGTGATGAGGCTACCAGACCATTTTGGATTGCAAAAGTTTTAAAGGTCATTAAAGATATTGATCAAAGAATAATAGAGGCTTTGATAGTCCATTGGTATTATACTAAAAGTAGTAATGCATTCACAGGTAAGTATAACTTAGAAATGGTATGTGATAGCAAACGAACATGCTCAAAAAAGAAAAAGAATATTCGAAGTACATCCACTCTTAAAATGGAAAACAGGGCACTTGAGGAAAGAAACCATCAATATGATAAAGCAAAAGCTTAGAGATCTATGTGAGATAGCTAATCATAGGCAAACAAGAAGATATGTGCATGACCTGTAGAAATTGTCATGTACTTCGATGAAGATAGAGCTCTTGTTGATATAGAAGAAGAAGAAGAGAGCTCGTAATAGTCTCGGATTGAATCAAATGCATCGCATGAGGGGGATGTAGACATAGATAAAGAAATTTGTGACTTGATCTAAAAATCTACATCATTTTTTGTGCTTATACAAATGCTCCAAAGCAGTTTGCATAATGAAACCATGTTCTATAGCATTTTCAATTTTGTATCTGAAATCCTCCATCAAATACACATTCAATCTTTATCTTTTGTATATATTTTTTTATCACTTTTATATTTCTCATATAGATGTTGGATATGTCAGTGTTAAATATACAAAAATTTTGCGCACATTTTGAGCTCCTAAATTTTCAAAAAATGTCAAAAAATTCACATGTTGTCACTTGATTTTTGAAATATATGTATACTAGTATGAAGGTTTTTCAATCATAAGATGGAAATTTCTTGATTTTTGACAAGGTATTTCTCTTTTATCGACATAGTTCATGTTTATTATGACTCATAAACTAAGGTGACCACAATAACTTAGTCAAATAACAATTGTGTTCTATATCCCATGTATCATTTCCACCTCCTTGCAGCTAGAGCTTCCATGTATTGGAAGTGTTTGCACTAGGTGGACCACCTTTTTGCCCTTGTCAAGGGTGGCACTACTCCCTATTCCTCCCTTCTTTTCTTCCCTATTATGAAGTGGATAGCTTCATTGTGCGTGGTTAGGAGAAATCCACCTAAAGCAAAGGTTTTCTGTCTTGGCCCTCTCATACTGTTCAGTGGGTAACTTGGGCCATTATGATGTTTGTTTCTTTATGAACATTTTTTTCCCCCATAACTACTTTCTTCTTGAATTTAATGGTACAAACAGGTTTGAGGGGCTGATCCATCTCCATAGGAGTGTATTAAGGACAATTATGTTCCTCATAGATCTATGCATATTTGATCTCCTCCTCAAATGTTTTTGGTGTGTTTCTTCTTACTTCTCTATTGATGGCCTTATCTAAATCTCTAACAGAACCCCTAGTCTTCTCAAATTCATCTAACCCCTTAAGCTTCAATATGATCTCTCTGTAGTGGGATATGTAGATCAAAAGTGGTCTATCTCTCTGTATAATCCGATCCCACTTGTGCCAATTCCTCTCTTCCTCATTCTCATGAAGAAACTCTTTCAAGAAAAGAGTTTCAAATTGATTCCAGCTAGTAGGGATGGAATTTTCCTCCTTGAGACTAATCCACCACTTATAAGCATATGGGCCAAGTGAAAGACTTGCTTTTGTAGCACATGGTACTCAGTGGGGTTCCCTTCAATTGATGTAGTTCATTCCACTTTTGCAAGAAAGTGTAGATTTCATCCTTATTTCTCTCACAGTCATCGCCTATAAAAGTCGATGATTTGAGGTCTCTCAGGAGGGGAGCCTCCCTAGGGATCTCTGCTTTGTGTTTGCTAGGTACGAGGATATCCTTCCTAGCCATCTCCGATGTAGGAAGAGTAGAAATATATGTTTCCTTCCTAGCTAGGAAAGAGGTAACCTAATTTCTAAAGAGACCATCTACGTCTTATGTTGTTCTATAAGAGAGTTCATGCTACCAATGTTGATGGTCTCTAACCTAATGGTTTGTTCTTTGAGCTCATCAAATTGTTTGTGTGACACAAATCAGCATGAAACTCTATATAGGAATATTCTTCCTCTTGCTAGACCTCTTATTCTTGCTCAACCTCTTCCATTCTATGGTCTAAATCATCTACCTCTTGTTCCTTAAGTGGAGAAGTGTGTTCTAAAGGTTCTTTTCCCTTAGCTTCCATGTTTCACTTCCCCTAGTTAAGTAGCTAGAGTGTTTGAAATAGATGTAAGTAAACTTTATAAAGCAAGAAAGAGAGAGAAATGACAACAAAACACTTCCCTCATACAATAAAAGCTTTTTGAAGCGAGTCTAAAGTGATCTTGCAAGTGCCAAGGCTCTTATTTGCACTCCTTACTATGCCCAAACAAAAATTTAAAATGTCTAGTTGGTATGAGGAGGGTCTTAACATCAAAAAACAATGAAAATGATCCTAAAAGCAAATGGTAATATCCAAAACACCAAAACTGAGTAAAACTAATAATCTTTTAATCCTCTTCAATCCTTTCCAATCAGATAAAACTGGTCCAATGCTTGTACATCAAAGCTATGCTGCCAATCCAAGTGATAAAAGTAGATTTGGATGCCAAATGCTTGAAAATCAAGCTCGAGACAATTCCCCCAAGTTCCTCTTGAAGCACTATAGAGATATTTTGACCTACTAAAACTTATCCAAATCAAATTCCATTTTTACACCAAGAAAACTTTAGAATATAGCTTCAAAACATGATAGAAATCGCTTCAATTGGATCTTGGAGCGCCAAGATAGAGCTCAATAAAGTTCACCATATCAAGGTGGGAAGGTGGGGTGAGAAAGATGGTGAGAGGGTCACTTTTTAGGCTCCAAAAAATACTCTATAAATCTTCTTTGAATGATTTATTGATCACACCACAAAGTCCACAACCATAATACATAGTTGCAAGCTCAAATTGCCCAAGAGCTTCTAAAAATCATCTTGTCGATACTCTCAATTTCAATAAAAATTCAAAGCCTCAGCTTAAACTCACCATTTCTTTGAAGTAATACTTGTGTGTGTTCTTTGAGATTCTTGAACCTCATACACACGTGCTTTTATCCCATAGGTGATGCTACAATGGGTAATTTGGATGTATATATAAAGAGGTTCTTGTTCATTTCCTTCTGTTGATATATTTAGGTAGCGATGTGTGTGAACACTTTAGGACCGCCGGGGCACTTTTTTCCCTCTTTAGGAGGTTTTTTTCCCCCGGCTTGTATATACGCCTATTGCCCTAATGGGCTACTTATCTTTGTACATTCTCTAGTAATACATTCAGTATTGTGTGTTTGTGCTCCAAGCTTCTTCTTCTTCCTTGTGATGTTCGCGTGCTTCCGCAGACGTCTATCTCCAACAATTGGCATCAGAGCAGGTCGTCGCTTCTTCTAGGGTGCCATCAACACTCCTCCGTTTGCAGTCTCAGATTCGCACGAAATTTGGTGAGCATACTCAGGGTGTTTCCGAGATCAAAACAGCTTCGCCTTGTGGTGCCGAAATCGGGATCTGAGCTCGTTTCGGCCTCCGACCGCACTATCGTAGCGCTTGTGTAGGCTATTTTGTCCTTTTGTGCCAAAGGTATATACCAGTTTCTATTCGTCAGTTTAAGCGTCTCGAAGTCTGCTACAGGTCTAGCCGACTCGTCTGGGCAGTTCCGTTCAACATTTTGAGATACAATCAATTTTCTGCATCAAGGTATTTTAGTCACCGGCCATGGCTGAAAGCAATGATGTATTCCGTATGTTGGCTGTTGAGGATAAGTTGGATGGTACCAACTACCCATTATGGGCTTATATGATGCGACATGTACTGGTTGCAAAAGGATTGTGGAACATTGTGCAGGGTGTTGAAAGACGTCCTGTTACACCTGTAATGACAGGTACTGCAAATACAGGTGTTGGAGCTGATGAAGATGGTATCGAAGATGATATTCCGCAAATTCCTGTTCGTGCTGTTGTTTCTGTTGCACCTACTGCAGAGCAGATTCGTTGGAATGGCAGAGATGCCCAGGCACATGCATTGATAGCTTTGTCTGTCAAACGTGCCATTATTCCTCACATTCACTCCTGTAGAACAGTAAAGGATGCTTGGGATACACTTACCACTTTGTACCAGGCTAGGAATGAGGCTCGTGTTGCTTTACCTCCGAAAACAGTTGGAGAGTGAGCACATGAATGAAGGTGATTCTATGGATAGTTTTCTTACAAAGATCAAAGACCTGAAGGAACAATTGATTTCTGCTGATGAGGTTATACCAGATAGCTCACTTGTGCAGACCGTTCTGAATGGTCTTCCTGATTCATATCAGAGTTTTGCCTCTACTCTTCGGTTGATGATGAAAGGCAATCCGAATGCCTTGTCATTTGAGGAATTAGTCTTTGTTCTGTTGCAGGAAGATCAGTCCAGGCAGAACAGGTCCATTATGCGTGTTGCAGATCAAGCTTTCCTGGCTAGTCAGAAGAGCAAAGGAAAATGGAGCTCTTCTACTAGTAAGCAGAAATCTGCAAATGCTGCACAACCGAAGAACCAGGATAAAGATGAGAAGAAATTAGAAAATCAGAAATTGTTCTGCAAGTACTGTAAAGGAAATGATCATATTATAAAGAACTGTCCAAAACTGGCTGTTAAAGAGGCAAAGAAGAAAGAGGCTGGAATGGTTGTTGCAGAGGCCTCCACACCAAAAACAGAGTCTGCAAATCTTGTGCAGGAAGAAGAATGGGCGTTTACTACTGTCTGCAGTTTTGACCCATCTTCTCATGATTAGTGCATGTCTGCAGTAGACTCAGATGTTTGGTACTTTGATAGTGGGGCGACCAAACATATTACCTCGTAGCCCAGTTTCTTCTCTTCACTCGAGCCTGCCCCTACAGGGAATACTGTCACATGCGCCAATAACTCCTCTTATCCTGTTATGGGAGTTGGTAAGATCATTCTAACTACTGTTAATGGTAGTTCTTTCACTTTGTCAGATGCTTTATTTGTGCCAGGGATAAAAAAGAACTTGTTATCAGTTTCTGCATTAGCCAAGATTGGCTTGGTTGTGAAATTCGTTGATGACAGGTGTACTGTCCATGATCTCTCAAATGGCGATGTGATTATTGCTTCTGGCATTTTATGTCATGGGATGTATAAGCTCATAGACTATGAAAGATCTGTGAATGATTCGGCATGTGCAGTTCATGATTCTCAGGCTATGTCAGATGCAAAGCTTTGGCATGCACGCTTTGGTCATCTGAATTTTGCTAGTTTGTTACGCCTGCAGAAATCTGAAATGGTGTCCTCTTTGCCCAAACTTGAGGCACCTGGAAAACATGTTTGTGAAGGCTGTATTTTGGGCAAAATGCAGCATTCTTCCTTTCCAAAAGATGGTTCAGTTCGGGCTACGCAAAAATTGCAACTTGTACATAGTGATGTCTGTGGTCCTATGCAGACACCCTCTTTTGGAAATTACCTTTACTTCGTGACTTTCATTGATGATTTTTCCACGCATGCATGGGTATATCCACTCAAAGCAAAGTCCGAAGTGCTCATGTGCTTCAAACAATTTTTGGTTTTGGCTGAAAATCTGTCAGCATGTAAAATGGGCACCCTCATTTCTAATCGAGGGGGGGAATATATGTCTTCAGATTTTAATGCATTTCTAGCTGAACGTGGGATAAAACATCAGTGTACAGTGTCGTATACACCTCAACAGAATGGAGTTTTTGAACGAAAGAACAGGTCACTCATGGAGATGGCGAGGTACATGGTCAAAAGTCAGGCTTTACCACATAGTTTCTGGCTTGAGGCTATCATGTGTGCAGCATATGTACTGAACAGGTGTCCCACTAAAGCGTTGCAGTCTATCACTCCATATGAGGCTTGGCATGACCGCAAGCCATCTATTGCTCATCTGCGTGTTTTTGGTTGTTTGGCATATGCATTAGTGCCTGAACAACATCGTAGAAAATTGGATGATAAGGCAATAAAATGTATTTTTGTTGGGTACAGTTCTGAAAGTAAAGGATATCGTCTGTATCATCCACAAACTAAACGCATTCTGGTTAGCCGTGATGTTGTCTTTGTGGAAGATGCTATTCAGCCATTGCTTTCATGTACTAAGGAGACATCTATTAGCTCCAAAGAAATGTATGATACTTTAATGCCTCTTTTTACAGGTGGACAGGCTAGTGCTGGTCCTAATGAGGCAACTTCTCAGCCTTTGCAGGTTTCATATAATGATGCAGATCATTCCATTTCTGATGCAGATTTACATGATGCACTTGTTGATGAGAGAGCTGATATTGAGTAGGCAAAAACTATGCCAAAATGGCTGGTGCAGACTTTGCGTGACAGCAAATTAGATGCACCTTTGTCATATCGTACTCGTTCCGGCTCTCATAGTGCCTCCTTTGCATCAGATTGCTATGCTATGGCTGCATCTAGTCTCTGTGATGAGAATGAGCCTGTTTCTTTTGATGAAGCACAAAATTCAGAAAACTGGATGGCTGCTATGCAATCTGAATATGATGCTATAATGAAGAATGGTACATGGTCTTTATGTGACTTGCCTCCTGGCAAGAAGGCCATTGGCACTAAGTGGGTATACAAGCTGAAGCGTAAACCTGATGGTACAGTTGACAGGTATAAGGCTAGACTTGTTGCAAAGGTTTATGCACAAGAAAGAGGCATTGATTTTGATGAGACCTTTGCACCTACATGCCGTATGACTACTGTTCGGAGCATTTGTGCACTTGCAGCCCATCATGGTTGGAATGTACATCAGTTGGACATTAAAACAATTTCTGAATGGTGACTTGCATGAAGAAGTGTATGTTTTTCAGCCCCGTGGCTTTGTGCAGAAAGGGCATGAAAACCAGGTTTGCAGGTTCAAGAAGGCATTATATGGTTTAAAGCAAGCACCACGTGCTTGGTATGAGAAGATACATGCCTATCTGAGCACATGGTTTTGAGAACAGTCCAACTGAAAGCACCTTATATGTTAAACGTGCTAATGATGTGCTTCTGATCATTGTTGTCTATGTTGATGACATGCTGCTCACTGGTCCTATTGAGACACATATTGCTGATTTTAAGGCTGATTTGCATGCCTCATTTGAGATGTCTGATTTGGGGCATTTGCATCACTATTTGGGCCTTCAGTTTATGCACGTTGATGGTGGAATGGCTTTGTGTCAAACAAAATATATTGACACATTATTGCAGCGTTTTGGCCTTGAAGACTGTAAGCCTATTGCCACTCCTATGGAGACAGGTTTACGATTGAGTCTTCATGATGCTGGAGATGCATTTGATGCTGTTCTCTATCAGCAGGATGTTGGATGCTTGATTTACTTATGCATTACTCGGCCAGATATTCAGTTTGCTATCTCACAGATGAGCAGGTTTATGCATTGCCTAGGAGTCACGCATTGGAAAGCGGTTAAGCGCATCTTTCGTTACTTGAGTGGTACTCGGCTACTTGGGTTGTTTATCCCAAGGGGGGATCACTACCGCCAGATTTGCATGCTTTTTCTGACTCAGATTAGGCTGGTTGCTATGACACTCGTGTGTCCACCAGTGGTTTTTGCTTCATGCTTGGTAGCTCATGTATATCTTGGTTGAGCAAGAAGCAGCCTACTGTGGCCACTTCCAGTTGTGAGGCTGAGTATAGGGAAGCTTTCACAGTGACTGTTGAGTGTGTGGCTCAGACGCCTTATGGCTGATTTGGGTGTTGGCTAGTCTTCTGCCACCACCATTTTCACTGACAGTCAGAGCGCATTGGTAGTTGCGAGGAACCCTGTGTTCCATGCTCACACTAAGCACATTGAGGTGCATTATCACTATGTCAGGGAGAGGTTCTCTGCTGGGGAGATCAGCTTGGCATATGTGCCCACGCAGGAGAACATTGCAGACCTTTTCACGAAGGCTCTGCCTAGGGAGAAGTTTGAAGCTTTCCGCAAAGCTTTGGGCTTACTTCCTTTTGTGGAGTGATTTCCACATAGCTTGGCACTTCCTTATACATGAGTGCCAGCTCCTTGTTCACTGCATCACTCCCAGGGGGGATTTGTTGATATATTTAGGTAGTGATGTGTGTGAACACTTTAGGACCGCCGGGGCACTTTTTTCCCTCTTTAGGAGGTTTTTCTCCCCCGGCTTGTATATACGCCTATTGCCCTAATGGGCTACTTATCTTTGTACATTCTCTAGTAATACATTCAGTATTGTGTGTTTGTGCTCCAAGCTTCTTCTTCTTCCTTGTGCTGTTCGCGTGCTTCCGCAGACGTCTATCTCCAACACCTTCATCCAAGGGAAGGAGAGGAAGGAGAAAGAGCATAAGCTCCCCTTGCACACTTGCGTGTGCCTAGTGTGAAAGGCCTTGCACCTTTGCACTACTCCATGGGTGGCATCCTTTGCCTTGTAGTGATTTATTGTGTGGCCATCTCTTGCTCCAATACGATTGTTGTGGTAATACTCGCGATGATTCTCCTTGTTTTTACAGTCCACTAGCATGAAGATCGATGTGCACCTAGCTACAAATTTAGAGTCAAACTAACATGGAGAAAGATGTCATGAATATTTGCCATCCATATACTGCTCTCATTCAATCTATCTAACGTTCTATTATTTGGAGCTCCTAAATGTCTTCACACACGAGTGCCACATGGCGCTTGTAATAAAGTAATTCTATGATCTAAGGGTCCAACCAATTTAGACATATCTGAAATCATACACCCCTTGGTCACTTGTGTGTATGGCCAAAGATCTCGAGACTAGACTTAAGCATAACTTCATGTGTTCTCTTAAACAAGTGATCCACTTAGCATAGTGGTTAAGTCTCAAGGTTGTGAAGGAGGAGGTCTTGGGTTCAACCCCATGGAAAGCATGGGGAGAGTTTTTCCCAAGGAGCTCAACCTTCTAACTCAAGTTAACATGAGTTAACTTGAGTCCAATGGGACTTAACTCGAGTGGTGAGTACACCAACCACTAGTGGACTCTAGTGGAAGGTACTAAAGCAGTAAAGCAGTGGTCGAGATCACTCCAATTGAGGTCCTATGGGTACTATGGCTTTCACATTGTATTTTGAATTAATTCAAGGTATCAAAAAGAGTAGATGGAAAATTAAACTCCTTTATATTTGTAGCTCCTCTTGACATCGATATTAATCTTAGGTATGATGAGGAATGCCTCTATTTCAAATATTTAATGGTATAAAGTTGAAGTCTATTTGTAACTCCGAGAAAACGTCTCTTCCTAAAGTCAACCAAAGTCAAGGTTTAATATCCATAGATGAGTGTGATAGTGTGATGTTAGCCTCTGCAACATAAAGTGAATACCTTGCAACATAAAGTGAATACCTTGAGAATGTGTGTTGATTTGTCGAATTTCAAGCTTAATGGAAGATTAAGTTGAAGACTGAAAACATGGAGTCAAGAAAATATTGTCTGATGTTCATCTCTCAACGTGAGAGGATAGAAAGAATCCCCTTGAGTTGTGTGTTGTTTTGTCAAATTTCAAGCTTAATGGAAGAGTAGATTGAAAATCGAAAACATGGAGTGAACAAGACATAGTTAGAACAATGGGCGCATCACCATCTACCTTTCGTTCTTTTTTTCTTTTATTGTTCTTTGTCTTCTTTGGCTTGAAGGAACTATGACAAACCTACAAACCTTCTGGATGTGTGGCTCCTGCCCCTTGCACACTTGTACACTCCTTTCATTAATTTACACTTCTTCTTTGTCTTGTACAAACCTCCTCCAAAGACTCCCAAAGACCAAAGGGAATCGTCCTGGTTATGATATTCGAAAAGGGACTTTCCCCTCTCGGGCCTCCATGTTCCTCATTTTTATAAAAGTGCCTCAAGGTTTCCATACTTCACTCATTGGACAGATGCACCGTACTTGAAGCTCTCCATGGAATGTTTATTTCTAGTGTACCTCGTTAGCCCCTCGGTTTACCTCGGTTTGTGATAGGCGAATCATGGGTTATCACAAACTTATTAGAGCACATGCTCTTTTACAAGGTGCATTAAATTATGACTACCAATTCCAGCTCTCGAGTCGAGAGCCTACATTTGACGAGAAGTACTACTTTTCATATATGACAAGAAAAAAATTTGATTGGCTGTCATGTGACAATTTTTGGATGAAAATCTTTTGTCAAATGACGGAGTAAATTGAGGAAAGACAGACGGTCCCACAAGTACATAAATAAAACGTTGTGTTCTTCTTGGTTTCATGTCGAGATATATGTACCTTGTATACTAACATGCACATATTTGCACATTCACAAAGTAGACAGCATATACGCGAGGGCCCAGCACATATATACAAACACCTATTGCATTTTAATTATCATATAGCTACATATGTACGGAAACATATGCACATTGTACACATATCACATACACACCAATAACATACCTCTATATATATATATATATATATATATATATATATATATATATATATATATATATATATATATATAATGAAAATATATAGCAACATACAAACACCTACATACACATCAACATACATGCATTGGACATTCATATATGCCAGCATACATATACAATGTACATATACATCATTCATACCAGCACAATGACACACATATATATCCATACACACAAACGCACATGTAGAAATACAAATGCCACCATACACATGTACATATACAAAAACACCTACATATACATGTACACATATATCATTCATACCAACATACACATATACAAAAATACAGACACACTTGTACATATACATATACCACCGTACACAATTGTAGATACACATATTCTTTACCACACAAAAACCTGCACATATGGATGTACACATCCGCCCTCATATACACCACCACTCTTATGAACATTTATATAGAACTCTAGAACATTCAATGACTGCACATAATTATACACTCATAAATATGAATGGGATACACTTTCTCACATAGGAATTTGGCCACCTGCACATCTGTTGTTTTACACACCTGTTAGCTCAGAAAATGGTTGCTTTTTATGCACTAATATGTTTGTATTTGGCAAGGGGATTTGGTTGATTGCAGGTACTTGAGGAATTGATCAAATGGTTGACGATAGGTATTTGCAACTACACGACAACTTCTTGGCCAGGGAGGAACGCTGGCAAGATCAAAGCTCACATGCAGCCTGTTAGAGAGAGGCACTCATCAATATCATTTGCTCAGCTTGCGAATGCTCGCCAAATATTTGATGTCCTGGAGAATCATGATTAGGTAACATGGGGTGCAATGATGTCAGGGTATACTATGCATGATGAAGCTGCTTCTGTGCTTGAACTTTTTGAGGAAATGGAACTTGAGAAAGTGAAGCCCAATCGGGTGATCTTGCTATCTGTAATCAAAGCTTGTATCAGCTTGAAAGCAATACAGAAAAGCAAAAGTGTGCATGGGCAGGTGCTTGAGAGCTTTCTTGAATCTGACCTCGCAGTGAGAGGTGCATTGATTGACACGTATGTCAAATGTGGAAGCTTGAAAGAAGCCTGCAAGGTGTTTGAAGGATTATGAAACCCAGATGGAGTGATCTGGGGCTCATTAGTTTCTGGGTATGCAGTAGAGAGTAGTTGTGGATCAGTGTGGCAATGTTTTAAGGAGATGCAGTAGCATGGGGTTAGACCAGGGGAGGCCATATTTACAAACATTTTGAATGCATGTAGTCATGCTAGTTTCCTTGAAGATAGCTGTGAATATCTTCGGAGGATGGGCGAATATGGAGTTGCTCCTACTCTTGAACATTTGGGCTGTATGGTTGACCTTTTTGCTCGTGCATGAAAGCTGGAAGAGGTTGAAGCCATCCTCGGAACCATGCCCTTTTGTCCTGATGTTATCATCTGGAGGTCCATTCTCACTTGCTCTAACACTCACAGCAGATTGGACTTGGGAAAACGATGTTTTGATGAAGCTCGTATGATTGACCCTGGAGATGCAGCTTTTCCGTTGTCAAAAAGGGGGGGCCATCCCCTTCTGAATCGGAACCTATTGATTTGTGGTAATCACTGTTCTGAAAAAAAAAAACAGAAAAAGGGGGGAAGTTTTTTATGTCATGACTCTCCTTCCGTTTTTTTGGATTTTTTTGACGCCCCCTGCTGTGGGTGGCATTACTACGAGGGGAGGTGCGCTCATCAAAAAAGTGGAAGGATAAAAAGTGGCTGGAGGGGGAGGAAAAGAAAAAAATTCGTGGAAGAGGGGGGGCTTCGTTCCTGTATTTTTGCTGCTTCGTTTTTTCGACTACGGTGTGTCTTTTGGGTTTGCATCCTCAGTGGGGGTTCTTCTCATAAACGCAAGGCATCAGGAGGATAGGAATTTTTGTCTCGACTGGAAAGGAGGACTATATATCAAGGAGCATCGAGGGACTTCAGGAGGGTGATGCTCGAAGCATTCGACCGTGTTGGCACATCCGGTAGGAGAGAGGCATACATCTGCAGAGGTCGAGAGAGAGAGAGAGAAGGCGCAGCAGGCTGTTGGTGGAGGCATCGGGAAGCAGGTAACGAAGGTTATTTTTGTGCGTATTGAGCTTAGACTGGGGAAAAACAAAAAAAAAACAGAAGTATACTGTGGAAGATGGTTGTGGATGCCTGGTAGCTCTCAGTTCCTAGAGTTTTTTTCTTTGCTGAAGTTTTTAGAGGGTTTTCGGGAAGGTGTGTCGCTATTTTGTGGGGGGGAAAGGGTTGCTTGGTCTTCGTTTTTCATGGGCAGGAATAAAGATACCTCAAAGGGGGCAACTGGAGCACAGACCGAGGGAGCTTCCAGCCACCTAGAAAAGGGGGGGTTGTTCTCCGGATGTTAGCAGTAGATAAATCAGAGAGGAGCCCATTTCTAGGGGGTTCATTTACTGAAGACATCAGGGAAGTAGTAGGGACTTGTCTCTCAAAGGCGTAAGGAGGCATTCGTGGCATGAAAGTAGAGGGCATGCAAATCCACAATACCAGGAGTCGATAGTGGGTTTTTTGTTAAGCGCCTTCTTCAGCGTGCAATGGGGGATCTCGGTGAGCAGCTAGAAAAGCTTAGTGGCTAGTACAAGCACGGCAGGATGCATCAGAAAGATAAAAAAAGGGGGGTCGATGTCTGAAGGAGAGGGAAAAAGAGGGCAAAAAGATCAAGGCTGCTTGTTTGTTCTCAGCAGGTGTCGAGGGGGGTTTTCGTGAGAAGCATGTTGTCGTTTGGGGGTGAGCCCATCAGAGCAAGAAGTGTGGTGAAGGAGTTTTCTTGCAGGCGTCAACTTAGCAATAGGGGTACCTTTGGGGGGTACAATCGTGCAGCCTTTAGGGGTTCTTCTTGACAACTATTGTTTTTAAAAGGAGCCACAGGGAGCTGGGCAGGTGTCAGAGGTGTGCAACCTACGCAGAAGGAAGGGAAGGATTGAAGATAGCAGAGGCCACTTGTTGGTCTTAATTCAGTGCTACTGTTTTGTTATATACCCACATAGAATTCTGCACACTACAAGGGCACGAGTGAGTTGAAGTTGGTGCATCTTCCCACTTGCATCTATTTAAAAGCCAGCCGCATCCCTCTGCAGTCACAATTGCAAGGGCTCTCTGTCGCAGTGTACTCTCACATGTTGCCTGAAATGGAAATGCAACAATCTCATCTTTTCCAGGGAATGGTGTATGGGTATGGTTGATGTCAAAGAGAAGCTTAATTGTTGAGGGTTGCTGCAATAACTTATTTAGGTACGACTCTTTTGCTGAAACTTTGAAGATGAGCATTGCTGACCAAGCGGACTGCCATGTGTTCATATTTGAGACATGAAAGGGTATGAGTCTGATTCCTTTGAAATTAGATATGGGCTTCGGTGTGCAGAATAATATTTCCTGCAAAAGAAAAAAATTGTTGAGTATACTAGATTTTTTGTGGCTGCTTATAGAATTGACCTTGACACAAATATCATATCGTGTGTAAAATTTGCACTTCTTTGGAAGCAAGCAAACTCTTATGTTGAAATTCCCTTGAGACCATAATTTGATGAATAATCATTTTTTGGTCAAAACAAATCACCTAAATCATTTAAAATGTTCTAAACGCCCCAGTGCTGTGAAGCCTATGGCCTTGAGTCTAAGACCAAAAGTGCACTCAAGCACATGAGAACAATGGAGACAACCGGCACACGTGAAGATTGTCCGAGAATTTTTACTTGCATTGAGAAAATAAGGACATATTAAGAGTGGTTGAGGGGCACAAGAGTGTAGGGTGGGAAGCATGGCTCTTCATAAGTGGGATTACAATTAGTCAAAGCATCACTAGATGACATCGTTGCACGTAGTTCGATGTTGTAGATAGACCACAGAAGCACAAAAGATGGCGAACTCAGAAAGCATGGCCTTTGAATACTCATGAATGGGCAAATAGGTGTTATGCTCGCTGCCAACTTAACGATCATTTGTAAAACTCTTTTGACACAGGGACTTTGCATAACTGTTTCTCCAAGAACTTTGGGCGCTATAATCTTTATGCCGTCAATCTGGTCTTCTATGTTATCAGGGATAAAGAGCAGGGCCTGAGGTCAAACATATTTGAAATTGGGGTCATGCTTCATCCACCTCCACCATGTCAGATACTACTTCATTTTGATTACCTTTTGATGACGATTTTTCTCCTAACGAACAGAGATCATAGTCTAAAGTATATTTCGGGTTCTCTTGGCCCCTGTCTCCTATTTTCCGACAGGTCTTTAGTGTGTAAAACCCCTTGTTCGACCAGACACTGTTTTGTAAACTCTTGAATTTTTTTGGTTTAAGGGCTGAACCGTCTTCTAGAAGCCTGTAATCAGTCTGATCCGACTTGATATTTAGTTCTCACACCTTGGTTTCTTCAATAGGAACGGTTGCATGTCAATGATCGTATTGCAAAAGCTTGATTTAAGTGCTTAAACGGCATCCAACGAAGGAGAGAGGTCATAGGGGCAATGGAGGAGAAGGGGTGAAGGGGAGTAAGGAAGAAAGAAAGAGGACAAGAGAGTAAAGAGAGCAATCTGAAAAAGCAAATCAACAGCCCGAGTTCCCACCCCTTTCTCTTGTCCAAGCTACATTTGGCTATCATTCGGTTACTTGAGAGCAGTACGAGTGGTCCAATTTCGCGTGATTTTCACAAATCATAAGCATAAAAACTAGTGATTCCCTTGGGTGTAAGGACTAAACATTTTGGTGCGTCTGGCGGGAAAAGCTTGGCACGTCTCTATAAGAGAGTGCCATAGGTTCACCTAGCACCACATGTTGGCCGAGCTTGCGGACTCCAGATCTAGTACATGAGTGAGGGGAGCTCATCCTCAGGAGCAACAAAAACTCAAAGAGAGGAACGCGCTCAGAGAAGAGCCCTTGAAAGAGAAAGGAAGCGGTGGGAATCGCAAGGTGAGTCAACCTTGACTAGCTCGAAGAAACCTACCAAAAACATGTACTCCCGTAGGAGAGTCGCGAATCAAGTGTGAAAGTTTGAAGGAGGGATCCTGAGGCCACGTGCGCTAAATTTTTGGGATCGAAGTGATATTGACATCAGACCTCTGTTCGAAATGGCTCAACGGATTTCGATTCACTTGGGGGACTTCACCAAGTTCTCAGGTGCTTGGGACGAGGATCCTGATAGTTTTATCCAACTCTTTGAGGTTACTTGTGAGGCCAATGAGGTAGTTGACCAGGGTCAAAGGTTGAGGATTTTTCCGGCTATTCTTCGTGATGAGGCAGCCAATTGGTATGGGAATTTGACACCACAAGAGCGTGGAACTTATCAGATGCTCAAGGAAGCCTTCTTGGCAAAGTTTCGACGACAAGGCTTCCAAGATAGATTGGCCCAACAGATGGATTACTTGCGACAGGGAGTCAATGAGAGCATCGATAACTACATTCAGAGAATGGAAACGTTGGTAAGAAAGATGGGCGCGAATGCCCCGAACGATGAGACATTGAAAAGAAGATTCATTTCGGGATTGAGAGACCTACAGCACAGCAGCATATCAGCCTGACAAGGCCGGCAACTTTAATGGATGCTAAGGAACAAGCAAGGCTTTGGGAGGAAGTACAATTATGTCAACAGAGGAAGATGGACCTCTTATACGAGCCAATGGGAGGCCCAGGTAACATACCAATAAAAGATCCTGGCCAAGGAAGTCCCGCATTGACGACTCCAGCTTTTGTAGCTGCCACTAGTACGCCAGGCAAGGTAAAGCCTGCGCTAACTGAGGAACAAATATTGGAGTTGGTCACGCAAGCTATAAAAGCTGCCACAATGACCTAGGAAACATACACAGTAAAACCAGAGGTAACTACAAACCCGAATCAAGTGTTTAGATCGAAAACGTGGTGCGGAAAATGCCATGGTTATGGCCATTTGGCTTCAGAATGCCCTACAGTCTGGAGAGTATTCACAGATAGATCACCACCTAGGATGCGTTGTACTTTTTGTGGAAGAACAATCACACGGAGGACCGATGTTACAACAAGAGAGCCTATGAAGAGAGGACCATGAAATCAGGAGATACAAGAGAAAGACCTTACACGGGATTGCCCGCTCAAAGTCTCCCACCTACATCTCGTTGAGAAAACAGACCGACTTATGGATATGGTGCTCAGGGTCAAGGAGGAGACTATCCAAGAGGAGCCGCACGTGATCAAAGAAGAGATGGTCCAATCCAGTGCTGGAGATGCCATGGCTTTGGCCATACTCAATCTAGATGTCCAAACGAAAAGAAACCAATTGATTATACCCCACTATGTAGGTACTGTAGTGGAGAGGGCCACTTTGATGAAGATTGTCCAAAACGAAGAGCTGCCGCCGGCAAGGAAAAAGGACCAGTAGGGTCCTCGAATTATGTTGATACTCAGATGCATTCCACATCGAGAGCTCAAGAGCACGTTCCTACAATCGGAGTAGTGTTCAAGACACCGAACCCTCAAGAAGGCTCTAGCTCGTCAATGCACTTTGTGGATGCTTACGAGGCCAAGAAACCACATAAAGAGCCAACTATGGCAGTAGTCACAAGAACTCAAGAGTATTTGAAGAAAAATCCAGAAGGTGAACGGAAAAGCAAGTCAAGAGAAGATAGTTGAACATGGAGAGGTAGAAAACCAAGTTGGAGGATTTGCTGAGCAGCAAGAGTTTGAGGATGGGGAAGAGATAGAGATTCTTCCACCAGTGACCAAGGAGTTTGTGCCGGGCATAGCACCATTCCCTGAAAGATTGAAGGCTCCTAAGAGTAGGAAGGAAAGACAAAGTTTGGAGGAAGTGGACATTGTAAAATTGCTCGCTGACACGGAAGTCACGCTGGATATTGGTACATTACTAAAATGTTCACCTGCATATAGGAAACAATTCTACAACGAATATATTAAGAAGCCGAGGAAAGCTCGAGATAAAAAGAGACAAGATAAAGATGTCCAAGGGATCATTCAAAGTATTACGATGCAAATTGATTCGAATGCTCCAGCTGTGACAGTCGAGATTAAAGGGTATGCAGTCCCTGGAGCTCAGTTAGATAGTGGAGCCGCAGTCAACCTTATGACTGAGTTCATGATGAAAGCTTTGGGCCTCAACCACATGGAAGAAACGCCGATGTCCTTGAGAATGGAAGATCAAACACAAGTGAAGCCTGCGGGTCTTTTGAAGAATGTAAGCACGGTTGTGGGCGGTCTAGAGTTTAAAGTTGATTATCTGATAGTAAGACCAAGGACCTCAGAGGCTACCTTCTCGATCTTACTTGGAAAGCCATGGTTGGTGCAAGCCGAATGTGTGCACGATTGGCGCACAGGATTTATCACAATTGGACCGAAGGCTGATCGAATACAACTTCAAGTGTCTCCAAATTTGACCGGCAAGAAATCGACAACAGCTGAGGAAAGGGAGCAAAAAGCAAAGGAAAAGGTTAGACAAGAAATGGCACGCGTAAGATTTGCCCTGCGCACGGAGACTTCCAAGGACCTTTCACAAGATGGATTTAATCTGCAATTGGCCAACCTCCGACATGCGAAGGTGGGCGAGTACAAAGATCCACTATGTTACAAGGATGACTCAGACCAGGAGTTGCTAGGATGGTTGACACATACAAGTGAATTTGAGTGCTACATGTTGAGTATAGACGCAAAGGAAAATAAAGCTACTCAATCCCTGGAGAAGGGAACTTCAAAAGAAGAGTTGAAACTGGAGTTAGCTCCGACAATGGAAGTGCAACAGTTGAGAGAAAGGGTTAGAATGCTAGAAGAAGAGCTTCTAAGGAGAAGTCTACAATCAGACAGAGAAGCGGAAAGTAAAACTAAAGTGTCGGAAGCCATTGCAAAAGCTGAACTAAAGAAATTGGGTACGGTTGAAAAAGGACAAAACAATGATTTACTGGCCAACCATGCACGCGTGATTGGAGAGCACGTTCCAATCACAGTGTCATCAAGGAATAAGGAATATTCGCGAGAAGCTCAGGTGGAAAAATGGGAAGTTTTTCCAGAAAAGTTCTTGAGTGTGGGGTCAGAGCTACCAGATGAAGTACGAGATTGTATTAAATTGGCACTCAAAAATTTCAGCAAGGCCTTTGCATGTGCATACAGTGATCTGAGAGGAATTGATCCCCGAATCTGCCAACATTATATAGACTTGGAAGAAGGTGCCCGACCAATATGTCAACGACTCAGGCGGACAAATCCAGTCTACTCGGAATTGATCAAGCTAGAATTGACTAAGTTATTGGAAGCAGGATTCATATATCCCATCGCATCTAGCGAATGGGTATCACCAATTGTAGTGGTTCCGAAGAAAAATAAGAAAATCCGTATTTGCATAGATTATCGTAAGTTGAACGAGCGCACAAAAAAGGACCACTTCCCTTTGCCATTCACTGATCAAATCTTGGACAGAGTGGCTGGCCATAAATTGTACTCATTTTTGGATGGTTTCAGTGGGTACAACCAGATCCAAATCCATGAAGAGGATCAATCAAAAACTACTTTCACCACAGAATGGGGTACGTATGCATACCGTGTGATGCCATTTGGATTATGCAATGCACCGGCCACATTCCAGAGAGCAATGATAGCTGCATATCAAGACTATTTGCAGGATTGGATGGAGATATTCCTCGATGATTTTGTAATCAGGGGCAATGATGAAAACATGATGGAGAGGATCGAAGCTATTTTAAGAAGAAGCATTGAAAAAGGCATCGCATTAAATCCTGAAAAGTGTACATTTGGAGTACGAAGAGGATTGCTTTTGGGACATGTTATTTCCGAAAAAGGGATCGCGGTTGACGAGGATAAAGTGGAAAAAATCGGACAACTTCCATCTCCGCAAAACTTGCGGCAACTCAGAGGATTCTTGGGGCATGCTAATTATTATCGACGATTTATATTAAATTTTGCATCAATAGCAGCACCACTGACGAATCTTTTGAGGAAAGACCAACAATACCAATGGACTGGAGAGTGTCAAGTTGCATTCGAATTGATCAAAAATAAATTGATAAATGCGCCAATTTTAGTAGCACCTGATTGGACGAAAGAATTTCATGTGCACATAGATGCTTCTCATACTGCGGTTGGAGCAGTGCTATGTCAAGCCGATGAAAGGAAGTTGGACCACCCTATTTATTACGCAAGTCAAAACTTGAATAGCACGGAAAGAAACTACACAACTACAGAAAAGGAATGCCTCTCGATGATCTTTGCGGTGAACAAGTATCGGCATTACTTGATGGGAAAACATTTCACGTTTTATGTAGATCATGAAGCCCTTAAGTATATCATCAATAAACCCGAGCTATCAGGGCGATTGATGAGGTGGATGCTACTCCTCCAAGAATTTCAGTTCACAGTGGTAACCAAACCAGGCAAAGCGCATATATTGGCTGACCATTTATCACGAATTGTTAATGAGGAGCCAATCTCTGGTGTGCCCGATGATGCTCCTGATGGGCATCTATTCCAGGTTGATGCTAAAGTACCTTGGTATGCCGACTTGGTGAACTTCTTATGCACCACTAAATATCCGCCAGGAGCAAGCAAGAGAGAGAAGCAAAAACTGTTAGCATTGGCGAAGCACCATAGCATCATTGGTGGGCAGCTCTATCGATATTTTGTACATGAAAGCATTTATCGGAGATGTCTCGAGGAAGAAGAAGCAGCCCTAGTTTTGAGGGCATTGCATGATGAACCCTGCGGTGGGCATTTTGCTGGTGAATTGATGGCAAGAAAGATTTTATTGGCTGGGTATTGGTGGCCAACGTTGTTCAAAGACTCTCACACATACTATAAGAAATGCGACAAATGCCAAAGAATGGGCAAACCAACATTAGCACATGCAGCTCCTCTTACGCCAGTGCTGGCTCTTAAGCCGTTTGAGAAATGGGGAATTGATTTTGTGGGGCCTATTGATCCCCCCTCAAGATGTCGGTCTAATAGGTATATTTTGGTCTGCACTCACTATGTTACCAAGTGGGTAGAGGCTAAAGCTCCGAAGACGGACCGAGTTGTCGATGTAGCTAAATTTTTGTATGAACAAATTATCACCCGGTTCGGATGCCCGTTGGAGATAGTGAGTGATAGAGGAATGCACTTTGTCAACGAACTGATCGAAGAATTAATGGAATTATATAAAATCAAACATAGGAAAAGCACTCCATATTACCCGAGGGCGAATGGACAAGTGGAGGTCACCAACAAGGTTCTGGAACAGATTCTGACAAAGACAGTAGCTGTGCATAGGTGAGACTGGGATGAAAGACTTTTGGAAGCTTTGTGGGCGTATAGAACATCCTACCGAGTGACGACTAAGAGCACTCCGTTCTCTCTAGTATATGGCAAGGAAGCCATCTTTCCCATCGAAAAAGAAGTGCCGACATTAAGAGTGGCCATCGAGGCTAGGCTGGGAGAGGAAGAGTCATTAAAGGAGAGGTACATACAACTGGTCAAGCTAGAAGAAAAGAGACTCAATGCACAGCAAAGTCTGGAAGCTATTCAGAGAAGACGTAAAGAGAGGCATGACAAGAATCTCAGGACCTATGCGATTCAAGAAGGGGATTTGGTGCTAGTTTATGATAGTAAATATTATAAATTCCCGAGAAAGTTACAGACAAGATGGGCAGGACCGTTTAAGGTGGTGGAACTCAACTCCAATGGTTCCATGCAAATTCAAGATTTAGGAGAAGAATGTGCTCCCGTGAAGGTTTACGCGCTTCGAGTTAAACCATATTTCAAGTGACATTAGGACGGGAGAAGCCAGACGAGATCCAAGCAGAAGGACGAAGTAGACTCCTTGTACATAGATGTATAGTTATATATATATATATATATATGCGCATATGTAAGCTATGATTTTTGTGTCATAATTATTCTTCCTTGCTAGCTCAAGAATTTTGGACTTCTTTTTTTCTTTTTTTTTTTTTTTTGTGTGTTGCGCAGAGACTGTTAGGAGCTAAGTAACAAAATGGCAGATCAAATAACTCAACTCTATTTGTACGAGCTAAGGATATATTTCTCGGACCAGACATTCGCCCGCATGGACATAGATGTCGATGACTTTGAGATGGAATATGATGTGGAGGAAGCACACTGGCTGGTATGCTTCATAAACCACGGTTTGGATGTTATGTTTTATATTGAGTGTTTTGAGGAATACCTGACCCGACATGTAGGATGGGCGGGGGATCGATATTACTATTTCGACCCTTCGAGGGAAATGCCTAACGAAGAAAACGATATCACTTGGGCTTGGGCAGATGAGTTGACGATAGTAAGTGATGACGGAGCTCCTGAAGTTGAGTCTGACTCGCCCTAGGGAAGTCGTTGGGATGCGAGTACGATGTGAGGCTACATGAGACATCCCGGAGACCCACATTCTAGATCGTCTAAGGATAGGTACAGGAGGGACTAAGGCATAGCTAGTTGTAGTTACCTAGTGAAAAGTCAAATCGATGAATACATATGTAGCGTCTGTAATTGAGAGAATGGAGTGAAGAGGTGGTTGATCTGTCAAAGGCTAGAGTGTATATGTTTGCATGCATGTGTGGGAAAAGTGGGGAAAAATCCCTTTCTTCCTCTCCCTAATTCTCAGGACTTGGGTAAATTAATTAACTATGAAAAAAAAAAAGAAGAAAAAGAAAAAAAAATGAAAAAAATTTGTGTTGCTGTGATCGTACCAATGCGCTATGGTGGGCTAGTAGGTGGGTGGATTTATCCTAGCCGGGTGGTTAGGTCCACGAGCCACAGCTAGTTTCGCCATAGGCTTGGGATGTATATGTTTATGTCTTAGCTACGCGCCATAACGGGTTGGTAGGTAGGTGGAGCCATCATGGCTGGGTAGTCACGACCATGAGCCGCATCCAGCTTCGTTATGGGCTAGCTGATATATGTTACTTGTCTATCGTTATGTGTTTGTGTGTTGTGCACTGCATTGCATTGGTAGATGGGTGGAATCAACTTGGTCGGGTGGTCAGGTCCACGAATCGCATCCAATGTCAATGCAGGCCAACGTGTGATTATAAATAAAATTTACATATGAAATTATTCCCCACTCCTGAGGGCGAGAGAGAGAGAGGAGAGGGCAATGATCACCTGGAAGGGAACGTCATTTGCTTGTGTAATTGGTATATGGTGGCTTGCGACAGATCAGCTCACTCTGAATCAACATTCTTAAAGGCACGGATATTGTATATGTACTTATAGATGAGACCTTTAGCGAGGTAATGCAACGGTCTTGCTTTACAACTCGTGTGCTCTATCCGAGGGTTTTCCAGTGTGTGGGACACTCTCGGGTTTTTATGTAGGTCTTGACTTGTATTCGAGTCTCGATGGCTTCTGTAGGATGACGATGGGGATTCTTCGGGAACGTCTAGTCATGGAATAACTGTACATAGCGAATGGTAGGTGCAATAATGGGGTATGGATTTTGGGTATGTTGCATCTCCTATTGGATTCATTTCAGTTGTCGTTGTTTATTTCGGTATTTTCTTTTCTGTTTTCCAGAATGATAGTTGCATGTGTAAAACATGAAAGGTATGCATGTGTTATTTTGGTTGAGACTATTTTCATAATGGAATGCATGAGCAAATTGATGCATGATTGAAAGGGAATTGCATATATGTGCATGTTCTTGGATCATTTGGAAGTGACTGATTTGTATGTATTCATGAGTGATTTTTTTTTAGCACTAATAGCTTCAATGAGTGCACGTCCACTGGGAATGATGGCTCGATGAAGAGGTATGTAAATAAGTTGTACACTGACATTCTCAGGGCTGTTTGGATTATATTGCAGCAAAAGTGGCTCGTCGAGGACGACTTCGCAAATAAGAAGAGGGGAGTATGTTAGCTCAAAAAATGCTTGCTTTTTATGCACTAATATGTTTGTATTTGGCAAGGGGATTTGGTTGATTGCAGGTACTTGAGGAATTGATCAAATGGTTGACGATAGGTATTTGCGACTACACGACAACTTCTTGGCCAGGGAGGAACGCTGGCAAGATCAAAGCTCACATGCAGCCTATTAGAGAGAGGCACTCATCAATATCATTTGCTCAGCTTGCGAATGCTCGCCAAATTTCTGATGTCCTGGAGAATCATGATTTGGTAACATGGGGTGCAATGATGTCAGGGTATACTATGCATGATGAAGTTGCTTCTGTGCTTGAACTTTTTGAGGAAATGGAACTTGAGAAAGTGAAGCCCAATCGGGTGATCTTGCTATCTGTAATCAAAGCTTGTATCAGCTTGAAAGCAATACAGAAAAGCAAAAGTGTGCATGGGCAGGTGCTTGAGAGCTTTCTTGAATCTGACCTCGCAGTGAGAGGTGCATTGATTGACATGTATGTCAAATGTGGAAGCTTGAAAGAAGCCTGCAAGGTGTTTGAAGGATTACGAAACCCAGATGGAGTGATCTGGGGCTCATTAGTTTCTGGGTATGCAGTAGAGAGTAGTTGTGGATCAGTGTGGCATTGTTTTAAGGAGATGCAGCAGCATGGGGTTAGACCAAGGGAGGCCATATTTACAAACATTTTGAATGCATGTAGTCATGATGGTTTCCTTGAAGATAGCTGTGAATATCTTCGGAGGATGGGCGAATATGGAGTTGCTCCTACTCTTGAACATTTGGGTTGTATGGTTGACCTTTTTGCTCGTGCATGAAAGCTGGAAGAGGTTGAAGCCATCCTTGGAACCATGCCATTTTGTCCTGATGTTATCATCTGGAGGTCCATTCTCACTTGCTCTAAAACTCACAGCAGATTGGACTTGGGAAAACGATGTTTTGATGAAGCTCATATGATTGACCCTGGAGATGCAGCTTTTCCGTTGTCAAAAAGGGGGGGCCATCCCCTTCTGAATCGGAACCTATTGATTTGTGGTTATCACTGTTCTGAAAAAAAAAAAACAGAAAAGGGGGGAAGTTTTTTATGTCAGGACTCTCCTTCTATTTTTTTGGATTCTTTTGACGGCCGCTGCTGTGGGTGGCATTACTACGAGGGGAGGTGCGCTCATCAAAAAAGTGGAAGGATAAAAAGTGGCTGGAGGGGGAGGAAAAGAAAAAAATTCGTGGAAGAGGGGAGGCTTCATTCCTGTATTTTTGCTGCTTCGTTTTTTCGATTGCCGTGTGTCTTTTGGGTTTGCATCGTCAGTGGGGGTTCTTCTCATAAACGCAAGGCATCAGGAGGATAGGAATTTTTGTCTCGACTGGAAAGGAGGACTATATATCAAGGAGCATCGAGGGACTTCAGGAGGGTGATGCTCGAAGCATTCGACCGTGTTGGCACATCCGGTAGGAGAGAGGCATACATCTGCAGAGGTCGAGAGAGAGAGAGAGAGAGAGAGAGAGAGAAGGCGCAGCAGGCTGTTGGTGGAGGCATCGGGAAGCAGGTAACGAAGGTTATTTTTGTGCGTATTGAGCTTAGACTGGGGAAAAACAAAATAAAAACAGAAGTATACTGTGGAAGATGGTTGTGGATGCCTGGTAGCTCTCAGTTCCTAGAGTTTTTTTTCTTTGCTGAAGTTTTCAGAGGGTTTTCGGGAAGGTGTGTCGCTACTTTGTGGGGGGGAAAGGGTTGCTTGGTCTTCATTTTTCATGGGCAGGAATAAAGATACCTCAAAGGGGGCAACTGGAGCACAGACCGAGGGAGCTTCCAGCCACCTAGAAAAGGGGGGGGTTGTTCTCCGGATGTTAGCAGTAGATAAATCAGAGAGGAGCCCATTTCTAGGGGGTTCATTTACTGAAGACATCAGGGAAGTAGTAGGGACTTGTCTCTGAAAGGCGTAAGGAGGCATTCGTGGCATGAAAGTAGAGGGCATGCAAATCCATAGTACCAGGAGTCAATAGTGGGTTTTTTGTTAAGCGCCTTCTTCAGCGTGCAATGGGGGATCTCGATGAGCAGCTTAAAAAGCTTAGTGGCTAGTACAAGCACGGCTGGATGCATCAGAAAGATAAAAAAAGGGGGGTCGATGTCTGAAGGAGAGGGAAAAAGAGGGCAAAAAGATCAAGGATGCTTGTTTGTTCTCAACAGGTGTCGAGGGGGGTTTTCGTGAGAAGCCTGTTGTCGTTTGGGGGTGAGCCCATCAGAGCAAGAAGTGTGGTGAAGGAGTTTTCTTGCAAGCGTCAACTTAGCAACAGGGGTACCTTTGGGGGGTACGATCATGCAGCCTTTAGGGGTTCTTCTTGAAAACTACTGTTTTTAAAAGGAGCCACAGGGAGCTGGGCAGGTGTCGGAGGTGTGCAACCTACGCAGAAGGAAGGGAAGGATTGAAGATAGTAGAGGCCACTTGTTGGTCTTAATTCAGTGCTACTGTTTTGTTATATACCCACACAGAATTCTGCACACTACAAGGGCACGAGTGAGTTGAAGTTGGTGCATCTTCCCACTTGCATCTATTTAAAAGCCAGCTGCATCCCTCTGCAGTCACAATTGCAAGGGCTCTCTGTCACAGTGTACTCTCACATGTTTCCTGAAATGGAAATGCAACAATCTCATCTTTTCCAGGGAATGGTGTATGGGTATGGTTGATGTTAGAGAGAAGCTTAATTGTTGAGGGTTGCTGCAATAACTTATTTAGGTACGACTCTTTTGCTAAAACTTTGAAGATGAGCATTCCTGACTAAGCGGACCTAAATCATTTAAAATGTTCTAAACGCCCCCGTGCTGTGAAGCCTATGGCCTTGAGTCTAAGACCAAAAGTGCACTCAAGCACATGAGAACAATGGAGACAACCGGCACACGTGAAGATTGTCCGAGAATTTTTACTTGCATTGAGAAAATAAGGACATATTAAGAGTGGTTGAGGGGCACAAGAGTGTAGGGTGGGAAGCATGGATCTTCATAAGTGGGATTACAATTAGTCAAAGCATCACTAGATGACATCGTTGCACGTAGTTCGATGTTGTAGATAGACCAGACAAGCACAAAAGATGGCGAACTCAGAAAGCATGGCCTTCGAATACTCATGAATGGGCAAATAGGTGTTATACTCGCTGCCAACTTAACGATCATTTGTAAAACTCTTTTGACACAGGGACTTTGCATAACTGTTTCTCCAAGAACTTTGGGCGCTATAATCTTTATGCCGTCAATCTGGTCTTCTATGTTATCAGGGATAAAGAGCAGGGCCTGAGGTCAAACATATTTGAAATTGGGGTCATGCTTCATCCACCTCCACCATGTCAGATACTACTTCATTTTGATTACCTTTTGATGACGATTTTTCTCCTAACGAATAGAGATCATAGTCTAAAGTATATTTTGGGTTCTCTTGGCCCCTGTCTCCTATTTTCCGACAGGTCTTTAGTGTGTAAAACCCCTTGTTCGACCAGACACTGTTTTGTAAACTCTTGAATTTTTTTGGTTTAAGGGCTGAATCGTCTTCTAGAAGCTTGTAATCGGTCTGATCCGACTTGATATTTAGTTCTCACACCTTGGTTTCTTCAATAGGAACGGTTGCATGTCAATGATCGTATTGCAAAAGCTTGATTTAAGTGCTTAAACGGCATCCAACGAAGGAGAGAGGTAATAGGGGCAATGGAGGAGAAGGGGTGACGGGGAGTAAGGAAGAAAGAAAGAGGACAAGAGAGTAAAGAGAGCAATCTGGAAAAGCAAATCAACAGCCCGAGTTCCCACCCTTTCTCTTGTCCCAGCTACATTTGGCTATCATTCGGTTACTTGAGAGCAGTACGAGTGGTCCAATTTCGCGTGATTTTCACAAATCATAAGCATAAAAACTAGTGATTCCCTTGGGTGGAAGGACTAAACAACACCTCCCAATATTGGGCTCCTTCCTAGTCATTCTTTTCACTAACTCTTGAACTGCAGGAATTGTTGTAGAACCCCCATAAAATATGACTTCTTTTGCTATCATTGAAGCAGAGGTTCACATCCTTGAGTGCAGTCTCAAAAGAGATCTTACACTTGAAAAAATAAAAAATATATATATATATATATCAAAACAAATCCAAGAATATCCTAAATTCACCCTTCAAATGAAGATACAACTATACTCTCATGGTAGTCGACCACAAGACCATACAACATATCAGTTCCATTATGCATAGTATCAATATGACTCATACCAAACAATTAGCAAAAGAACTGATATTTATGTCAACAACTTTAACTCTTGCCCTTCAGATCCCATAGGCGCATGAACGCAGAGGATAGTACAAAAACAAAATCACACAAAAGTACTAAGAGAATAGAAAGAGACAAAAGATGCACTAGATTGGGTACAATCTCCCCCCACATACTCTATTGGACGAGTCTATCAGAGCATGTGTATTTATATGTAATTCATACTACAGCTTGAATAGAAGATACATGAGGTTGACGCTTTGAAAAGCGTGCTTTTGCTTTATTTACAAAATCATAATTTTCTATTTTTACAAAACATTGCTTTCTAAAGCGATCTATTATTTTTACAAAAATATCTTAAAATACTATCTTCTAAAAATAACTATCTTCTAAATATTCTTCTAAATATCTCCAATAATATTTGAATAATTCCATGCACATTCACACCCTCATGGATCTTCACTTGCTAAATCAAAACACAAAACACATTAAATACCTCAAGGCAAAATCCATTTAACATTCCAATATTCCATAAAGTATAACATGCCTCTTAGTTGACAAACAACTGACCTCAGTTGATAAGAATAAAATAGACATGGATGGCAAGTCACATGTCCCATCAC
>CM035407.1:181522890-181692890 GCA_020310875.1 Ceratopteris richardii
GAAATATGTTTGTTTACTAAACCTATCAACAATTATCTAAATTATATTTTTATGTGATGAAGTTGTAGGAAGAACAATAATAAAATCCATAGAAATTTATTCACATGGTCCATGTTGATGTGTGAAACATCACAAGAAATGAATTAATGTGACACTAGAACACCTCTATGGTCACCATTAACTCAATGCTTCTCCAAACTTTGAGAAATGATTGCTTAAACTAAGAACTTTGCTTCTTCATAAATTTCTAGTCACTAAAATGACATACCTTCACTCTTTTGATTATTTCTCTTAGCACAAATATTATTTCTCCAATGTCTTTTGGGTGTATGAAAGTAGAAGAGAATATCTTTTCAATAAGCTATAATTTGCTAAAAATGGAGCACTACACATCAAGTTATGGCCTTCACAAGATGACTATGTATGAGTTGCCAAAACTTGAAATATTGCATGTTTAAGTAGAAAACATGTCCCTATTATGCAAATTCGATGCCTAGGATCAGCTTGCAACAAGAATTCGATGCCAAGAATCAAATTCATGTGTTTTGGGCCACTTTTTCAGCACCTAAACTACCCCCGTGAACCACAGGCATGAAGGAAAGAACTTTTATGTTGGAATTCGATGATAGGCATCGACTTTATGTTGAAACTTGATGCCAAGCATCGACTTGCTCCACAAAGCTCATGTTTTTATGAAGATTTAACAATAGGTAAAAAAAACTCAAAGAATAAAGCAAGGACTTGTCAGTACAAACTCGATGCGAGGCATCGAGTTGCTTGGAAAATTTCAACTTTTAAGATCATTACATAGTAGGCAAAGCATGAACATGGAGGAGAGAGTCTCATACACAGAACTTTACTTAGTTCTTCTCATAACTATGAAAAACTCAAAAGTTTACAGGTGCTTTCTCACTCAGAGAAGCCCTACTATACTCAATCATACAAAATGAACTTTTTCTCACTCTAACTAGCTCTCTTCTCTTTCTCTCTCTCTCTCTCTCTATCTATCTATCTCCACATCAGTTGATACAAACTAACTTATATAGATTTTCTCAATCTCGTGAATTTGGAAAAAATTCTAGAACTAAAGTTAAATTTAACTTTACATTTATGGTACAAGTGTGAAATTTTCCCCTCACATGGGCATGTTCTTTACTTCTAGACCTCATCTGATATATATGCATTAAAAAATGCATTCTTTATATCCAGTTGAGTCAGAGTCCATCCTTTTGAAGCTGCAATATCAATGATTGTCCTTATAGTTGACATCTTAGCTATAGGACTCAATGTCTCATCATAATCTATGCCATAAGTTTGGGCATAGCCTTTCACCACCAGTCTAGCTTTGTATCTGGCTATACTTCCATTTGAAAGCTTCTTCACTTTATAAACCCATTTATTTCCAATTACCTTCTTACCATTTGGTTTAGAAACAAGTTCCCAAGTCTTGTTCTCCTCTAGTGCACTGAATTCTTCCTTCATTGCTTCTTACCTTTTGCTTCATCATTGTTCTAAGGTTCTTCATCATCTTTGACCATATATGCATAGTTCTTCCGAGTTATGTAAGAAGTATCATAAGAATACCTTTCCGGTTGCCTTCTTGTCCTACTTGACCTCCTTGGTTCACATTCTTCATATGTTCCTGGATACACCTCTTCATCAAATACATGATCATCTTCACTTCTTCTTGTTAATCCACTTCTGGATGTACTTGCTTGCATATACTCTTCATCTCCATTCACCTGCACACTTGATTTTCCTTTCTCACATATTCTTACCTCTTCTTCAAATTCTTCAACTGTATGACTTTGATCTGCATACCAACTTTTCTGTTCATCAAATGTAACATCTCTAGAAACAAGAAATTGTTTGGTTAGAGGATTCCACAACCTGTAACCCATCTGCTTTTCATCATAACCAATGAACACATATTTTTTTGCCTTTGGTTCAAGTTTCTATCTAAGCATTCCATTTAGAGATGTACATGGTAATCTATTCACAAGATATGTAGCTGTATTTACAGCCTCAACCCAAAGATAATTTGGACAATTCTTCTCCTTCAACATAGCTCTAGCAAACTCAACCAAAGTCCTATTTCTTCTTTTTGCTACACCATTTTATTGTGGTGTATAATTGCAGGTTATTTCTCTCTTAATACCTTCATTACAAAGATAATCATTGAACTCTTGGGAGAAGTATTCTCCCCCTCCATTAGACCTCAGTCTCTTAAGCTTTTGACCTATGACTCTCTCTGCATATGCATGAAAATGCTTGAAAGCTCCAAACACTTTTGATCTTTCCTTGAAGCAAGACATACAGATTTATCCATCTTGTAGCATCATCAATGAAAAGAACATAATATCTTGAGCCATTGATAGATCCTTCTTTTGTTGGTCCCCATACATCTGCATGAATAAGCTTTAGTACTCCGTCATATTTGAATCCTTTCTTCTGAAATGGTAACCTGTGTGCTTTTCCCATCTAACAAGCTTCACATTTATAAATCATATGTTGAATCTACACATTTGGTAATCCTAGTCATTAGGGGAAAAAATGAACCCTCCTTGGGCATTTTAGCTCAAGGGCTGATTAGTGATGGACCAATGAGAAGAGGGTGGTGGCCACAGTCTACTCCCTTAATCACATAGACTAGGCATAGGCTTCCCTTGGTTTTGTGTGGTCAAAGATACAAAAATCACCTAGAACTCATGGTTTTGGCTTTGTGAATGGTTTTGGAATGCTTCAGAATCAATAGGAGCCCTTAGATTTGTTCAATGATCCAAGGGATAAGGTGAAAAAGCAAAAGTCAAGGCGCCAATGAACCTGGACCCTTGGATTGCTCTTGGTATCAATGGTTGGGATTAGATTCATGTTAAAAAATGTGCCATGAGTTCTACACCCTTGGATCCAACTTCAAATCGGACACATTTGCTCGAAACCAAGAAAGTTTGAGTGCCTAAAATGTGGACCATCGGATATACAAGTGATCTAAAGGCTGAGAGTGAGGCCCCAACATCAAAAAGCACCTTTTGCTGTCCACCCTCTGATCCTGGACCCATCCGACAGCTCAGGATACCTCTGAAATTGCAATCAGCCCGAATTGCGGTTTACCGTTGGATCTCTCTTGATCTAAGGGACCAAAAATGTGCAGAGAGATTAAAAAATGTGCGCCGGTTGCTAGTCTTCATCATTATGTTGTTAGACGTTCTCTCACTAGAGATGCATCCAATTAAATCTGGGCCATTGATTTGAGCCATCCAAAGGCCAAAATTTGTTCATCTTTAGAATTTGAATACAACCTTTTCTGAATTATTATTTTATTTGACAATACTACTAGTGGTTTTGCAAGGCCCCTTAATCTCCTAGATTAAGCTTTTTAATCCAAATCCTTACAAGGCCCATGCAGGGCTCATTTTTTCCCCTAATGTACAGATTGATTTGCAACCATAGATTTAATTCCTCTTTCATTGAAATGACCTAATCTCTTATGCCAAAGATCAAGTTCTATAATCACTCCTTCACCATCTGTGAGCAAAGCTTGACCAATGTTCCCTTGCACTTTTAAAGTAAAGAGTCTACCTTCTTTCTTACCATAGACAATCTAATTATATCCGTTCTCTAGATCTTCAACAAATACTCCTTCATTTGTAAACTTGACTCGAAAACCTTTTTCAACTATCTCTCCCACACTTATCAAGTTTTTAGGTACTGTGGGAACATACAAAACATTGGTTAGAAAATGTGCTTCACTCTTGCATTTCACTTTTCCAACTGAATGCACACTATGTCTTGTATTATCACCTGTTTGAACTGTATGACTAGAAATGCCTTTTTCCAATTCTGACATCAATTCTATGTTTCCTAAAAAATGATTAGAGCATCTAGAGTCAATGTAAAATACCTTTAAATCTTCTTTATCTGATGTGCTGATTGAATTCATCATCAATGATGTATGACTTTCATTCTGTGTGTCATTTGCATAATTGTAGTAGGTGGTGTTGTAGGATTGATTATGTCCCCAACTTCTTCCTCCACCTCTACCATAGCCTCCTCTTTGACTTTGTCTACCTCTTTGAAAATTACTTTGATACCTTCCACCTTTGCCTCTGCTATTGTTATTTTGAGTTTAATATGATCCTTGCTGATTGTGCCAATAGTCATGAGCCAAATGATTACTCAATCCATAGATCCAGAAAGCCTTCTTATTTTTATTTTGATTACCTCTTCCTCTTCCAAAACCTCTTGCTCTTCCTCTGCTAGTGCTTCTACCTCTAGCATAATAAACTTGAGAACTTGATTCCTCTTCATCCTTTGCTTTACCTTTATCTCCTTTCTTCTTGTTCTTCATGTACATTGCAGAACTTTGTCCTTTATCTCCATCTCCCTTCAAGTCTTGGTCAAATGTGAGCATCAAACCAAGCAATTGATTCAAGTCTGGAACATAATGATTCAAAGAAAGTTCTATTGAAAATACAAAAGGTTTTCACCTTTCATCGCCCCTCAAACCTGTAAGCAATTGATCAATCAATTTTTGATCTTCAATATCTTCATCTATGGATCCAAGACTATCTGCTAGATCCTTCATCTTAGTGACATAATCACTAATACTTTGACTTGGCTTCCTCTTGAATGTAGTAAACTCTCAGCATAGACTTGATTTCCTTGCTTTGGTAGTACTTTGGAAATGATATTCCAATGCATTCCATATATCTTCAGCTGATTCCAATCCTCTGATGTGTGGTAGCAAATGATCTCATATTGTATTGTAGATGTAAGCTTTTGCACTTGCATCCTTCTTCTGCCAATGCTTTAATGCATCCAGTTCTTCTTTCTTTGGTTGGATTTCATCTTCAAATATTGGCTTCTCTTGTTCACTTGTTATGTACACCATGTGTTGACCTAAGTATCAACTTAGGGACTTGCGGAGAAAGAGACTATACCTCAATCCCCTCACAAGTGCATATAGTGGGGATACACGCTTTTAAATATCAATCCAAAGAGTATACAAACCTAGCCGAGTGTATGAGGACATGCAATCATGTAATGGTCAATGCAAATGAACTACTCAAGAATGTAAATGAGGCAAAGACTTATCCAAACAAGCTCCAACTGTTGGTCAAGGCGAAACGATACTTGGTGCAGCAGCCGTCAGTATTTTGGACTTTTCTCCTAGCTCCGAACTCCAAATATAGCGAATAGCATATGCGTTTCGAAGCTCTCGAGAAGACGCATCCAATGGCAGTGGTTTCACTCAATTCCGACGCTCCTACTTCAAGTTATGAGCGAAATACTGAGTCGCGGGAATACTTTCCTACACTTCAGCACTTCCTACACTTCGCACACACCTTTCCTACAGCAAAGAAACACTCTCATGGATAGACAACACTCACAAGCACTCTTTCCAAGCAATACACCTGCATACAAGCTCACGAAGAAGAAGATAAGGAGGGAAGAAGACACAAATTCGAATTTCTGTGCTCTCTATTTTCACAATGGCAAAAAGTCCTTTACAAAGAGTCACATTTGACTTATATACTAGTGCCCTAAAAATGGTCCTTTCACACAAGTGACCGGCACTTTATTCACTAAGAGACTAATTTCCTACTATTGTACATGGGTATTCTCTACTTTTCTGTGGGGATGCATCTAGAGGACTCCTCTAGTGCATTTACAAGGGAAAATATATTACAAGAATGAATATGATACAAAAAATGTGATGTCCAAATCGGAAAAATTTTGGGGCCCGTCTTTTTCTCTGCTTTGTGCGCTCTTTAGCTCTGCAACACTCTCCCCCTCTTCGTCTCTGTCGTCCCTTGACAGGCTTTGCTTCGCGCACACGTCCAGTGGTCAGTATTGCCTGATTCTTGATCTTGCATTACGTTTTAGAGGCGCTCTGATTTGTCCTGGTTGCACACATTGGACCTGGTTGCATTACTCCAAGCCGATTGATTCGGTTTGCCACGCACGCCATTAGTGCACATATGCGGATGTAGCTTGTAAGCCTTGATCTGAATCCTCTGTAACTCAAGAGGTTGAAGCACCCACATATGTGATACTTGTTGGCCCTGATTCCTCCTTTTAGCTACGTGCTTTTCCTTGGTGTGTGCGCCCCTGCGGGGCTCTGTGCAGAGATATATCTTCAGATATTGCTTTTTAGTGAAGCTGCTTCTTTCGTTGTCTTCTTCTTTTCTTCTTCTTACTCGATTCTCCCTCAACGCTGCCCCCCTCCTGGACTCTGTCGTCCCCGACAGGCTTTGATAAGCGACGGGCATATGTTCGATATACTTGTTGCTCTGTATCATTTAGCAGATTGGCTTCACGTATCATGAGTTGTTTCCATTGTTCAGCTTTTACTCCATCGTTGGGCGGTTGTCTGTGATCTACGAAGAAGCTTAATTCATATGCCACAAGTCTGGCATTCAGATTGGATGACATCTTCAAAAAGATCTCTGAATCTATTTCAAAAAATCCTGTAAAAAATGCTTCTTCGAATGTCTGCATATATGGACTTGGCAAAAACATCAGTCTGGAATAATATGCCATTATAGTTGGTCTGCTTGGCATCACTGATAGATCAAAAATAAGTATGTCGGTGCCCTGATTAATTCCAATAAAATTCAAAAATGTGTATGCTGCGTGTTTGAAAACTTTTAGCACAGTGAGCAGCATACTAAGTATTTTATTTGTCATTTTGACAGCTAAGTCTGGTACTGTCGCATAATTGTGTAGCCAAAATTCTATTGTCTTGACCATATAATCTTCTGTTGGCAAATAATTATGTGGCGGGCTTGGAAGTAGCGGATAATTCAGCCACTGATTATTTATTGTGCCATTCCTTTGCATGTCCAAGAATGCTCTAGCTTCTCTTCTACGCGGCACAGGACAAAATGCAGGGTTTACCTGCAGGGAATATGGAGCGGCTTGCCAGTGTATCCTTAATGTCGGATGTTTCTCCAAAAATTTTCTTCTCCAAACTGGCTGTGCGGCTTCAAATTCTGCTTGAGTAAACTTGAATGTATCATTCTCGAAATTAAGCTGCTCATCTGGACTCTTCCCCGTAATCTTTAGTATATAGCGTCTGGTCTTTTCTTTCAAGAGTCCATATGGAGTATTGAAGGGCCTCATGATTTTATCCAGGTCTTTACCTTTGATCTTGGCCTCTTTCATGACTTTGACCACTTCATCTTCAAACTTTTCGGTTAATCGGGACACCACTAGTGCCCGTTCCTTCTGACTTATTTCTGCAGTATATGGCATAGGATGATCATCATGTAGATCCGCCACCTGCTCACGTATGGGAGAATGATAGATCGGTTGAGATAGAGGGCTTACCTCTACCTCGTCAGTAGGATGTTTCTTTTCTGGCACTACTGATGTCCCGATCGGTTCTTTGTCTTGCTTCTGATTCCTCAGCTGTTCTATGCATTCATCTTTTTCTTTTATCTTTTGTATAGCTTCACCGAGTTTTTCTTTGGTTGCTAGGAGCTCCTTACCTATGTCAGCTACGTGATCCATGTTTTCACTGTAGCTCTGTACCAGTTTTGCCTGTGCTGTACTCAGCTGCTTTTTGAGCTCACCTATTTCCTGAGTGTGCCGCCGTTCTGATTCCTCTTGTACTTCTTTCGTTTGTCGCAGCAACTCGGCATACTCTGCTATCTGTTCTCTTAATTCCTGTTCTTTAGCATCTGAGGGGCCCTGTTGTATCAGTGGTTGATCATATAATAAAGATTTCATTAATTCTTTATTCCTATCGCGCAGGCTGTCGTTCTCTTCTAGATATAGCTTGAGTTGTTGCTCTAATAGCACGCTTCGCATCTTCATTTTTTCTTTCTCAGCCTCGCTTGCTTTGTGTAATTTTTGCAACTCTTCTAGTTGTGTAAGCAGCTTTTGATTTTGGGCGATGGATGCATCATATTGTGTCTGGATTGCTAGCACTTCAGTATTTTTGTTTGCCAATTCTTTTTGTGCTGCAATTAGCTGTGCCGATAGCTGTTCGCTCATGAGTTGAAACTGATTTTTTTCTCTTCTTGCTTGGTCATATTCGGCATCTATATCCATCATTTGCTGCTGAGTGTCCATGGCCGTTTGAATCATCTGTTTGACTACAGGTTTTAACTGCGTGACATCTACATTAAGCCATGTTTTAGGTATTGTTGGTTCTTCTCCGGTATTCACGTCTTTGCCTTGAGCAATGTGTAATGTGGTGTCATGGGGCTGCCTGATCTGAAGCTGGATCCTTGGCTCAGCCCCCATGTCTTCGTTATGTCCTTGAGGTGTGTCGTCAGGCACCTCTATTATGGTTTGTTCTTTTTGTTGGAGCTCCTTCGTTTCCTTACTCACTAGGGTTTGTTCTTCCTCTTTAATAGGTGCTTTGACATGTGTAACCCCAGTGGCCGTATCTTCCTTGATGCTTATTTTTGTAGTGTCATTCAACTGAATGACGTGCTCCGGTTCCCTAGATTCTTCGCCTCTTTTTTCTTCTTCTTCCTGATTTTGTGGCGTGACTTCCACTTGATTGACCTCGTTCCATTCACCTTCATGTGATTCCGTCCGTATATCAGTATCTAATGTATCTTTTTCATGACTGGAATCTGTATTCGTGCTGGAGTCATCAATGCCCAGCTCTTTGTACCTTCCCGTTTTTTTCGGTGTTTGCTCTGGGACTCGTTGTGTGTGCTCTTGACTAGCTTGTCTATAGTGGTGTCCTTGAATGTTTAAATTGACTTGCCCTTGCATATACTGATGTGTTTCTTCAAGGGCAGCAGATAAATCTCTTTTTGTAATTGGCATTTGTACTACGGGGATTGTGGGTAACACATGTGTGCGTTTGGATTGGGGTGTAGCCTGAGCTTCCTCCTCCCGTAGACGCTTTGTACCTCTCATTTTTGGTTGAGAACTGGTCCCTGTCTCTTCAATACCTGTAGCGATTTTCTTCTTTTTGGGAACTGTGGCGGATTTCACATATTTAGCCAGCCCTTCTGAGGTTGGCATCTCCCTTAAGCAATTCTTCATATCCAAAGCTTCATATATCAGCAATGTTAAAGCTGAACTGCCATTCAAAAATTTCTTCTGGCCCCATTTCTTTTGGGCTTCAAACAATCGTTCTTGTACATACCCTGTCAGGTTCACTTTGTTGCCAATCTGTCTCATGGCATGGGATAGTAACTGAACTACTATCTTTTGAGGTGCAGTGTACCTGTGCATACTTGGAAAATAGAAATGTTGATGCACCAATCTGACTGCATCTTCGATATCTATTATGTTGATCTCTAGGAATGATCTTTTCTTTGGGTCGTGGCATTCATCCTTAATGTTAGTAATGCCCTCCTGACTCCATCCAAAAGCTTTATTGATCAATTCATGTGTGAATTGAATCATCTTCCATGTGCCTACTTTATCCAATACCTGTGCTTCTGGAATCGATATCTTTGTTGCAGCAGGTTGCATAGTATTCATTACTTGAGTGCACCGCTGAAAGTCTGGCACATAAATAGGCAATTTCAGAAATGCTTCTATTCCTGCCTGGGTCCATACATCTTCAATATGTGGTAATCCTTGTACTATCGTTTTGAAGTCCTGAGACATGATAGGGAAACAGTGATCCCTGTCCATAATCTTTATTGTTGCCATGAAGAGAAGTTCTGACACTGGTTGGTCATCCCGGAACCAATGGCCTCTTACTCTTGTAATCGACTCTAATGGAAAAAGTGGGACTTCTTCCTCTTGAGTGGCTTCAAAATTTGTTGATGACATCTGCACTCAATATAGAGTGTGAATTAGTGGCCATATATTATTAGAAATGTTCCTTTATTTGTCTTAAGCTTGACATTGCTCCGAGTGAATGGTGTCGTCCCTTTCCCGTGTGTGTGAGAAAGGTAATACCTGGATTTTTTTCATGTATTTTTATATTTTTTTGCTGAAAAGAAAACAAAAAGGTGAGTTCATAGCCGAAGCGGTTATTATTTCTGGAGTAATTTCCTTAATGTATGTACAAGTGCTCTCCTATTTCCAAAGGGAAAATGTGCGTGACTATCCGGAAGTAGAAGGACGTTGTGCCGAATGCTTGGCCTTGTAATGTGGCCCTATCATGCATACTTTGGGTCCTAATAACTCGTCATGTGTGCAATTGGAAGTAGTTTCTTGATGTATGCAGCTTGTTTTGTCTTTCGGCACCCAAATTTGCTTCACTTGGATGGAATGTACTGTATTCTCCACCTCTTTGATGAATGTGGTTCTTCTTCGGTAGTACATCTGCTTATTCTATTTTGGGAATCTCAAGTTGGTTTGTATTGCATCTGCAGACTCCTTCTTTCTCCAATAGCTATTCCTTTTGGGCTTGTGTGTCTGTGGGCCCTGTTGATGGTGATTGCCCTTCTGAGGATGATCCTTGTTTTGGATGGTCGTCCTTGGAGTACATGACTTTGGGATCCATATTTGTGTTCGATCAGGTTGTGCAGTTATCACTTTCTTTGGAATCCATATTCTAGTGAGTCGTGGTTGACTGAAGTGTTCGAAATTCTTTGTCTTCTTATTCGATTTAACACGCTGATGTCGAAGACTTTTCTGTTGCTGAAGATATGCCTTCTTTTGATCCTTCCTTATCCAAGCTAGTGTAGAATGTGGAATAGGGTATACTTTCACAGGTGTAGACTTCAATTCTTGCAAAGGAGTATTCTCTCTTGTACATTGTGTTTCACTGGGCTTGATTTCATGTTCATGTGCACTCTTGTGACTCTCTATACTCAAAGACGGAAAGCACACAGAATTTACAGTATTCTCACGAGAAACACTAGACAATGGGCTTTCTATATTGCTAGTGATCAGACAATCATGACTTTGTTCATTGGAATGAACTTCTGGCTCTATATTAGCAGTTTTGAGTGGTCGTTCGTCTAGCAAACTAAATACCTCACGATGTCCTATCCTGGCTGAGATGTATCCTAAGGCCAATTGAATGGTTACCTCATATTCATAAATCCAATCTTGTCCTAACACAACATCTTCGAGCAAATCCTGATCATGACATACTAAGAGTCTCTGCTCCATAGTGTTGTTCCCCATATGTAAAGGTAAGGTTATCTCACCTATACATTGAGTAATTTTTCCTCCTATTCCTATCAGCTGTGCCTTTGATGGGCGTAACTCTTCTTTAAGTCTCTGAGACAAAGAAAATCTGATGCAGCTTATGGCTGCTCCTGTGTCTATGAGAGCATCCACTAAGTGGTACTCTTTTCGTCCTGCTCCCAGATTCAAGTATGGTTGTCTTCTTTGTTGCCCTAAGTTCTCAGTGGCTCTAAAATTAGCCATTGGGATGAGTTCTTCTCCTACTCGATATCTCTCGTCTCTTTCTCTCATCCACTCTTTCCGTTTTCTGATGCATTCTAGGGCTTCCTGTCTCGCTTCTTCTCGTATTCTCTCCTCTTCTATGCGTCTATTTTTGCCTTTGAGTAATCGTGACATAATTTCGTCAGTTAATGGTTCTAGGTATTTCTTTACTCTACACCCACTGATGTAGTTTGATAACACATCTCCATCTAGAGTTGCTAAGCTAATGGCTCCACCTGTAGATATACGATTAATGATTAATGGGCCATATCCTCTCTTTTGCAACTTCTTAGCATGTTGTTTCAAAGTGTATACCAGAACTAAATCTCCTTCCTTCAATTGTTTGTCCTTGATATGCGCGTCAAAATAGGCCTTTTGTCGTCTTTTCGCAGCGTAAATACCCGCTACTGCTTGTAACCTAGTTTCATGAAGTTTTTCTATTTGGTCCAATTGTGCTGATAATTCATGTCCGGTCCACTCATAAGTAGTTGCAACTCTAAGAGTGGGAATCAAGAAATCAATTGGCAAAATAGCGTTTTGTCCATACACTAAGTTAAAAGGAGTAGTGCCTATTGCAGTTTTATAGGCTACTCTGAATGCCCATAAAGCATGGTGTAACTGCTTATCCCAATCTGATCTACCATTGTTGACAATTTTGGTGAGAACAGTACACAAGATTTTATTTGAACTCTCCGCTTGTCCATTTGCCTGTGGGTGATAAGGGGCAGATTTCTTATGAATTACTAAGAATTCATTCAATAAGGCTTCTATCACTTCATTAACAAAGTGCGTACCTCTATCACTCACAATCTCTATAGGTAGTCCAAATCTAGTGAAGACGTTCTCGAAGAGAAACTTGGCTGTAGTTCTCGCGTCATTTTTCGTTGTTGCCTTTGCTTCAACCCATTTGGTCAAGTAATCTGTGGCTAAAATTATGTATTCGGCATGTGAACCTTTTGCTGGTGGGCTAATAGGTCCTATGAAGTCTATTCCCCACTTCGTGAAAGCTCTAGCACTCATCATGGGTCTAAGTGGCATCTCATCTCTTCTAATAGGATATTTCGTTCGTTGACAAGTATCACATCGTTGCACATATGTTATGGCATCTTGATGTAGAGTTGGCCACCACATTCCAGCAAAGAGGATCATTTTTGCTGTTTTGTCTGCAGAGAAGTGTCCTCCTGCAGCTCCTGTATGGGCCATCTCTAAGACAGAGAGATATTCATTTTCATGAATGCACATTCTTAATTGGTTATCTTTCCCGCGTTTAAAGAGTTGTTTTCCTATGATGGCATAATCCTTACTCTGTTCTTCAAGAGCACGCTTCCTTGCCAAGGTAGCTCCGTCAGGGTACTCTCGAGTTTTCAAGAACTTTACTAGAGGCATGCTCCACCTTGGTGCTATTGTAGAATAGCATAATGTAGAGTTCTCGTCTGGGATTTGTTCTTGACAGGTTTGACAGGTTGACACATAGTTATGTGCATCTCGTTGCATGGTTGGCCAATATATGCCAAATCTCTTGAGTGTTTGCCACGTTCCATTTGCATTCAAATGAGTGTTCCATTGGTTTATGTGTGCTTTCTGAAGCCACATTTCTTGTTCCTCTTCTTCTACGCATCTCATCAGCAATCCGCTTGAATCCTGGTGATACAAACTTCCCGCAATGATGTGAAGGTTTTTAGTCTTCCAGAGATCTTGCGTTTGGTTTGGCATGATCCCATCTTTAGGTCCCAGTGTAAGTATTGGGATCAATTTTTCTGCCCACTGAGGACATACTTCCAGGTTAAAAAGATAAGTATCTGGTAGGTCATCGGGTACTCCTATGGGTGGTTCTCCATGGGTCATACGAGATAAGTGGTCTGCTCTGATGTGGGTGTTTCCTTTCTTGACTATTACCTCAAAATCAAACTCCATTAGCAATAAAAACCATCGTACTAGTCGTCCTGTATTGCAAGGCTTGTTGACTAAGTACAATAGGGCTTGATGATCAATGAAGAATTTGAATTTGTTTGCCAGTAAGTAATGTCTGAATTTCTTGACTGCGTATACCATCCCTAGGCCTTCTCTCTCCGTAGTAGTATAATTGTGTTCTGCTTGATTTAACTGTCTACTAGCATAGGCTATCGGGTGGTCTAATTTTCCTGTGTCAGCTGGTTGAGCTAAGATGCAACCAATGGCAAACTTGGAAGCATCAACATGGATGTGAAACGGTTTATTCCAGTTGGGGATTCGAAGAATGGGTGCTGAACTCAATCGATCCTTTAACTCATTAAAGGCTTTTTCACATTCTTCGGTCTAGTTGAATAGAGTTAATAATGCATAAAGAGGTCTAGCAATTATGGCGTACATATGTATGAATCTTCGATAGTAACCACAATGTCCCATAAATGCTTGAACTTCTTTAGCAGTTTTAGGTCTTGGTAAATCCAAAATTACTTTAATTTTGTCTTCGTCCGTTGAAATCCCATTCTTAGAGACAATATGTCCTAAGATTTTCCCTTGTCGCACCATGAAGACACATTTCTCAGGATTGAGGCATACTCGATATTGTCGACATTTAGCAAAAATCTTTTCAAGTTCAGGGATGTGCTCTGATCGTATAGCTGAATATGTACAGAGATCATCCACGTATACCTCCATACTTTTTCTCAGAAATTCCTTGAACACATGACACATCAATCTTTGGAAAGTAGCTGGGGCATTCGTTAAACCAAAAGGCATGACTCTAAAGGCGTATACTCCCCATTCAGTTGCAAATGCAGTCTTATGTTGGTCCTCAGGAGCAATAGCTACCTGATTGTACCCTGAAAAGCCATCCAGAAAGCTATAAACTTCCTTCCCTGCTACCCTTTCCAAGAGATGATCAGTGATTGGTAAGGGATAGCTATCCCTTATGGTTGCGGCGTTCACTTTCTTCAAATTGATGCACACTCTTAACTTTCCATTTTTCTTTGGTACAACCACCAAGGGTGACACCCATTCCGTGTGCTCAATTTCGTAGATGAATCCAGCATCTAACAACTTATCTATTTCTTCTTTTATCTTGGCTGAATATACATCATTATAAGTATATGGTCTCTGTTTTGAAGGTTTGGCTTCGGATGTCATGGGGATTCTATGCGCACATATAGATGGATCTACTCCTTTTAAGTCCTTATAAGTCCAAGCAAAGACATCCAGGTATTCTCTTATGAGACGAATTAACTCTTGTTCTTCTTCTAACGAGACATCTTGTCCTATGAAGGTACATCATTCTTCTCCTCCTTCCATGGTTACAACTATTTTCTTGGTTTGTTCCTTATTATCATATGCTATTCCAGGTTGTGCTTCTCTTTTAGGCATTTGAATAGCGATTTTCCTCTCTTCCACTTCGTATTTTTTAAAATGAGCTGGTACCTCAAATTGGTCTTGGGGTTTGTTTTCTTCCCCTTCTAATTCCCTTTCAACTTCTAATTCCGCTTTCTGTGTAAGTTCTTGGTGTTTCTCGTTGGTGGTGATATCTATGTTGGAGGTACTAATCCCTAGATCCATGGATTCTAGTTCCATTTCAATGCTCTCGTAGTCCTCCTTCCAGTCTTTCTCGATCACTTCTCCTTCTTCTGCCTCCTGAAGGACTACCATATACAGACTAACATCATAACCCTCTTCATCGATACATTCGTTCATGGTCACTACTTCTTCGTTTACACAGACATTGAGGGTGGCTAAGATTTCCATCCAACCGTGAGGTTCGAATTCTTCATCCGGAAATACTTGTGGCATATAGGCTGGATCTTGTACAGATCTCACTATTCCTTGTTTTTGCTGCCAACTTTTTCCTCTCTCTTCTTCCTTCTTTGCAGCTTGACATATCCATAGATTAGTGTCCTCGTTCATCCAGGATTGATCACTAGAACCTGCACTATGAACAGATTGATCATCTTCCTCTTTATGGATTTGATTCCATTGTAGAGGTGGCACATCTTGATATGTGTACGTATGTAGGTTTATCCTAGTGGTGGTTCCTGCGTGTTGTAGGTATACTGCATCTTTTCCCCAATCTTGTACGACCTTTAGCTGTCTCATGAAGGGCCTTCCCAAGATCATTTCATAATTGCTTGGCCTTTCAAAGTGACATATTGCTAAAGTATGTTCAAATTCCACTCCACACGTAGTGAAGACTACTCGTTCCAACAATCCTAAGGGTCTCTCCGTATGTCCATCCGCCATTTGTATTTTCATACGTGTTGGTCTTAATGCTGGTTGTCCCCATTTCTCCCAAATTTCTTTGGTAGCAATGCCAACACCAGCTCCTGAATCTAGTATGGCTTTGGTAGTGTAACCCCTATAGGTGATTGGAAGACAGGTATTTCCTTCATCTCCTTCACTAAAGTCTCCTACCTTATCCACTGGAATTCTCACTGTTTTTACTTCTTCAGCTATCTCTTTCTTTTCCTCCTTGACTTCCCATTGATTGATCAATTTCTCTTTTAAGTGTGGTTTTACCTTCAACAGTTCCTCGAATGTTAAGGTACATGGGATTTTCACCTCTCTAAGACGCTGTATGATTTCAGATGTTTGAACTGATGGGTTCGTTTCCCGTCTCGCTATTGATGGAATGCGATACAATTCCGAATTGTGTTCGTACTCCCCTGTGTAGTTGGGCAGTCCCTTTACATCTTCCTCTTCTTTGTCACTTGCATCCATGGGAAAAATTTCTTCTGAATTCAGTTCAGGTATTGAACCCTCTATTTCGTTTTCTGCTTCTAGTTCTTCAAAGGGCGGTTCCATTCCTTCTACCTTTCTCCATTTGTCCTCTTGTACTCGTGCCCATAGATCCTTAGTCCAGTCTCCTTCTACTTCGGGGACTATGGATCCTTCCTTTCTCTCAATACCAAGTTCATCGTTCTGAGGTCTCTTTACTTCAGGCTTTTCCTGAGTGTTTAGGCACTTTTGGAATTCTTCTTCGGGAATTCGGTTATTTGGTAAAGGTGTTGCGGGTTTTTCTAAGGTTTGTTGGGCAACTTCTATCAATTTCTTGCATATTTCTAGCCTTTCTTTCTCTAAGTCGCCTCTCGGATATTCTCTCTCATGTTGCTCTACGGAAGGTCCTGCTTTTATTCTCGTGTTGTATGCCTGAATCCACATGGCCAATTCTTCAGGCATAGGATCTGCTAATACTGATCCTACCTCCTTCCTTTTATTCTCATTTTTATTTTCTTCTTCCACTTGGGGTTCCTTCGTTGGTTTCTGTTTACTCTTTTCATTTTCCTTCCTTTGTAATAATTTTTTTTCTTTTATCTTATCTCTCCGGTTCTTCCATCTTTGTGACCTTTTACTGGCGATACTTTTCTCTGGTTCTTCAGAGTCTTCTACTCTGTGAGGGATGGGTATATTCCCCTCTTTGTCACTTTGATTACTCTCGTCCGTGTTATTCAGGGTTCTCTCTAGCATTGGCTCTTGTTATGGCCTTTAAAGGTACGGTGTACTCTTTATTGCTCCCTGATGATTCAATCACTTCTATCACATTAATCTGCACATTAGATGTGACTTTGTTGGGGTTCTTAGGACAATCTCTGAAAAGATGTTCCTTACCACAATCGCTACAGTAGCCTTCCCAAATTCGTTGTGGTGGTGGTGGGTTTGGTAATGTACATTCTCTAATATAGTGGTCACCTCCACATCTGTAGCATGGTCCTCTGGGTACAGGCTGTCTATTCATTGGTCGAGGTGGCATGGTTGCTCTACGAGCTGTGTACATTAAGGACACATAATCCTGCTCGTGTCCGTATGAACTGTCCGATATTTCCATGCCATAAGCATATGGGTCATACTGTTGCCCATATTCTGTTATTGCGCTTTCATAACCAGGGTATGTTCCTTGACTAGGTTCGTAAAATGAGTCATATGGTTCACTACTAGTCAAAGGAGTGGCTGGCACTATAGCCCTTTCTAGGTTTTCCTCTGGTTGTGCTATCTTGATTGGGACAACGTTCTGAGGGTGGGGCGGTTGTTGTCCTAGTACAGGCTATGGTTGCGTAAATCCCTGATATGCGTATGGTCGTGGTATGGGTGCCTGCGGCTGATAAGAAGGATATCTAAAGGCTTCACCTCCCTGCTGATTTTGCGGGTATCCATATGGTCTCACATAAGGCTGGGTGGGTCTGGTTTGCCTATTGTAAGGGCAGTTCTCGGTGCTATGGTTTGTATATCTCTGCTCTATACTGCAATATTGTAGGGGTCCGGGGACAGAGGGTCTATGAGGAGCATAGGCAGGTGGTGGGACTACTCCCCTAGTACACAAATGAAAAGGATGATCTCCTCCGCACTGCATGCATCTTCTAAGCATAGGCATCCTCATGGGATTATTGGCATAATTCCTCTGTCCTTGAACATTCAGTTTTTTTGCTACTAAATCTGCTATTTCTTCCACGTTGTTTTTGGAGTTTGATGTGCTACTGGCTGACTCTTCGCTTTTCAAACTACCTTGGGGTATTTTCAAGTCTTCTGCAAGGTTATCTTCTAGGTCTATACATTCCTTCATACACTCTTGCAAGGTTTGAACTCTCTTTACATACACTAATGACCTCAAAGTTCCGTTCAACAGTCCTTCCAAGAACAATGATACCATTTTGTTTTGCGTCGGTCTCTCTTCCACGGGGCATCTATCCACATACTGCTTGAATCTCCTTGCTGCCAATCTTACTGACTCGGTAGGGACTTGTTTGAAGCTGTGGATTAATGATGAAGAATTGTTTTTAATTCCTGATTTGGTAAATTCTTCAATCATTTCTTGATATACCTGCTCCATGTTCTGAAAGGTATTCAGGTCCAATGGCTGAAACCAGGCCAAAGCTGTGTCTGACAAGGTAAGGCCAAAAGACTCATACTGAATCAGAAAGTCATCTACCTGCTCGGCTCTAACTACTTGTTTAAATTCAGCTATGTGGTTGTAGGGTTCACTAGAGCCATCATAGTGATTTCTCATGCACTTGGCAACTTGGATCGGTCTTAGTCTCCTTCCTGCTTCAGGTTGTCTAGGCATCACTGGGAGGATTGGTCTCCCTATTGGTATGCCTGGTCCTCTTACTACCTGCGGTCTGACTGGAGCATGAACTCCATGTCTTGGGTCTATAGCTGGTTGTGGCCGGTAGTTAGGGTTAACGGCAGGCATTGCAAATTGCACATGTGGTCTGACTGGGACCTGGGTCTGTTGTGTTTGTTGTGTTTGTCCCGACTGTTGATATGAATCGTTCTGAGATGTTCCAAGTGGATTCCGTGACGTAGTGGCTTGGTCCCTAGGGGGAAACACTGGGATATTCTGATATTTCAGCTCAGCGCTCTCCAATTCTGTTATTGGCCAATATCTTCTGTGATTTTTATCCAAATATGTGATGATGGTGGGGAACTCAGGGTCTTGTAACTCATAGATGGTAACTGGATTAGGAGCAGCTTCCCATATAGAGGAATGGGCTCTGAGCAGGTGCTCCATCCCGTTGATCAAATACACATCTATTAGAGTATCATCCTGGGGAATCATGTCTCCTCTCCAAATTTTAGTAATTGTAGATCTCCCTCTAGGTGTAGTTACTTGCTCTTCGTTTCCACCTCCATTTAAACTCGAAGCATTATTTTCCTCACCACGCTCATTAATGATTTCCGGGTGTTCTGTGACCATGTATTGAATATCTTGTTTGTCCATGTACAGTCCTCCTATGTACTTAACTGCTGGTCTAGGCACTATGTAGGCTTCTGATGCTTTCTGTAACCTGGCCACAGATCTGTTTAAGCCATCCAAATAAATGGGAATCTCATTGTGGTTGGTGTTCACATACTCCAAGGATGTTCTGTATTCTCCCTCAATGATTGACATCATGCCAATCATGGGTACAGTGGTTTGCATATCCTCTGAAGCCATGGGAATTTCTCCTTCTGACTCACTGGAGGTCTCAGAATAGTGTGAACGGCTAGTTGGTTCAGCTACACTCCCTATAGAAGAGATTACACTTCTTCGGCTTCCTAGGGTTCTTCCGGATCTCAAGTTCATCCACCTCTAAGCTCTGATCAGTCTTTGTTAACCTTTTATCCTTTGTCACCCCTCACTCTGAGTTAGAAATATAGGGAGAATTTTGGCTAAAAATTGACTAAAATTCAGTTGTCAAGTCACGATACTTAGCCTCCAAAATCCACGATCTCTGGCTACAGACGATACTTGGAACTGGCGATACTCGCCCTCCGACGATACACGATACCTGACCCTCACGATCTCTGGCAAACGATCGCTGACGAAACGATCGCTGGCAAACGATCTTTGACTAAACGATACTTGATGGACACGATACACGATATCTGAGCGAAAACGATATATGATACTTGAGTCAAAACGATACTCGATCGCTGGCAAGTATCGCGATCTCTGAGACGTGATACACGATACTTGGACCAAAACAATACTTAACCGACACGATACCTGCACCTAACGATACACGATATCTCGTATGAAACGATACACGATATTTGCTCCCAGACGATACCCGATCTTTGATCCAAACGATCGACGATCTATGGAATTAAACGATATACAATATCTCACTAAGACGATACTTCAGAAACGATCTCTAATCGGAACGATACCGATCTCTGATCAATATCGCGATCTTTGAACCAAGCGATACACGATCGCTGATCCGAACGATACACGACCAACGATATCTGACCGAAACGATACCGATCTTTAATCCAAACGATCGACGATCTATGGAATCAAACGATCTCTGATCGAAACGATACCGATATTAGGGAAATATCGCGATACTCGACCACAGGAGTCCACGATACTTGACAAGTATCGCGATACTCAACCGCGGGAGCAAAAACGATACTTGACCCTTTTTTTCAAATTTTTGCAAGATTTTTCAAGGTTTGATTCAATACATTTGTTCTACTAGTCCTTCTACCCACTCCTCACTCTCTGTATCAATCAAAACACAACTTTTCACCTCTGAACAACCCAAACGATACCTGACGCAGATCGTTTTTCTTCCCTAAGTTGATTTTACAGAAAATTTGTGATCCAAAGATGGGTTAGCTTACCTTGGTAGCTCCTCTAACCTCTTTGTTGCTTCCCCTAGCTCTGTGCAACCCCAGCTTGCTTGTTTACTCTCTTACGATCGCTGGCGCTGCTCACGATACTCGACACTGGCACTCACGATACTTGCTTAAACAAGTGATTTGCAAAATGAGATTTTTTGGCTTTTATAGTTGGAAGTTTCTAGCTTACAAAAAAGAACCTTTTTTTGAACAAAACTAAAACCTACTCTAATGATTTGGTCCACTCTCTACTCACTCCTACTCTACTCCTTCTACTCACTTCCCTAAACTAACAACTCACTACACACACTCCAAGAATGAGAAGTAGCAAGTGCGGCTGAAAATGACTTACCAAAGAAGAGAAGATTTCCGCTCCTCCACTTACTTCAATGCAAAAAGCTACTTACCATCACACGAATGCCTCGGTTTGATTCGTCACTCCCCGGCAACGGCGCCAAAAAGTGTGTTGACCTAAGTATCAACTTAGGGACTTGCGGAGAAAGAGACTATACCTCAATCCCCTCACAAGTGCATATAGTGGGGATACACGCTTTTAAATATCAATCCAAAGAGTATACAAACCTAGCCGAGTGTATGAGGACATGCAATCATGTAATGGTCAATGCAAATGAACTACTCAAGAATGTAAATGAGGCAAAGACTTATCCAAACAAGCTCCAACTGTTGGTCAAGGCGAAACGATACTTGGTGCAGCAGCCGTCAGTATTTTGGACTTTTCTCCCAACTTCGAACTCCAAATATAGCGAATAGCATATGCGTTTCGAAGCTCTCGAGAAGACGCATCCAATGGCAGTGGTTTCACTCAATTCCGACGCTCCTACTTCAAGTTATGAGCGAAATACTGAGTCGCGGGAATACTTTCCTACACTTCAGCACTTCCTACACTTCGCACACACCTTTCCTACAGCAAAGAAACACTCTCATGGATAGACAACACTCACAAGCACTCTTTCCAAGCAATACACCTGCATACAAGCTCACGAAGAAGAAGATAAGGAGGGAAGAAGACACAAATTCGAATTTCTGTGCTCTCTATTCTCACAATGGCAAAAAGTCCTTTACAAAGAGTCACATTTGACTTATATACTAGTGCCCTAAAAATGGTCCTTTCACACAAGTGACCGGCACTTTATTCACTAAGAGACTAATTTCCTACTATTGTACATGGGTATTCTCTACTTTTCTGTGGGGATGCATCTAGAGGACTCCTCTAGTGCATTTACAAGGGAAAATATATTACAAGAATGAATATGATACAAAAAATGTGATGTCCAAATCGGAAAAATTTTGGGGCCCGTCTTTTTCTCTGCTTTGTGCGCTCTTTAGCTCTGCAACACACCATGAGATCCTTACTCATAAGTAAGGCTTCCATTCTCATTACCCATGCAGGATAATTATCTCTGTCTAGTTTGTCAATGGAGATATGATCTTCCATAATTCTTTGCTTCTGCTTCAACCTGTGAGTTTAAAGGCTAAAGAATAATACCGTTTGGAGTTCTTTGTGTATGAATATAACTTTGAAGTAACCTTTTGATGCCTTGTGCCTTTGAATGCTTCAACTTTCAAACTTTAAAGAAAACTTTCCAAAACTTCTCGTACCTTTGATGTCTTCTACTTTCTGGAACCGTTTTGCTCTGATACCACTTTTTGATGTGTGAAACATCACAAGAAATGAATTAGTCTGACACTAGAATACCTCTATGGTCACCATTAACTCAATGCTTCTCCAAACTTTGAGAAATGATTGCTTAAACTAAGAACTTTGCTTCTTCAGAAATTTCTAGTCACGAAAATGACATATCTTCAATATTTTTCTTATTTCTCTTAGCACAAACATTATTTCTCCAAGACCTTCTGGTGGATGAAAGTAGAAGAGAAGATTTTTTCAATAAGCTATTATTTGCTAAACAGGGAGCGCTACACATCAAGTTATGGCCTGCACAAGATGACTATGTATGAGCTACCAAAACTGAAAATCTTGCCTATTTAAGTAAAAAACATGTCCCTATTATGCAAATTCAATGCCTAGCATCAATTTGCAACAAGAATTTGATGCCAAGCATTGAATTCATGTGTTTTAGGCCACTTTTTCAGCACCTAAACTACCCACATGAACCATAGGCATGAAAGAAAGAACTTTTATGTTGGAATTTGATGCTAGGCATTGGCTTTATGTTGAAAATCGATGCCAAGCATCGAGTTGCTCCACAAAGCTCATGTTTTTATGAAGATTTAACAATAGGTAAAGAACTCAAAGAATAAAACAAGGACTTGTCAGCACAAACTCAATGTCAGGCATCGAGTTGCTTGGAAATCTTCAACTTTGAAGATCATCACACAGTAGGCAAAGCATGAAGATGGAGGAGAGAGTCTCATACACAGAAATTTACTTAGTTCTTCTCATAACTATGAAAAACTCAGAAGTTTATAAGTGCTTTCTCACTCAAAGAAGCCCGACTATATTCAGTCATACAAAATGAACTTTTTCTCACTCTAACTACCTCTTGTCTCTCTCTCTGTCTCTCTCTCCACATCAATTGATACAAACTAACTTATATAGATTTTCTCGATCTGGTGACTTTTGAAAAAACTCTAGAACTAAAGTTAAGTCTAACTTTACAATTATAGTACAAGTGTGAAATTGTCCCCTCACATAGGCATGTGCTTTTCTTCTAGACTTTGACCTTCAACTTTATGTCCAATTTGTGATTGGTTCTCCAACAGTCCATTAGGTATGGGAAGTGGCATTAGTAATCCAAATACTTTACCATGATGTCTTTTTACACGTTGACACACAACGCAATGGGAAACATATTGTGTAATATCCTTTTCCATATGTGGCCAAAAGAAAAATTCTTTACATGTAGAGATAGTACTTTGTATGCCCCTATGACCCATATATGGTGGTTCATGCATCTCTTTCATAATAAATTCTTTAAAACCTTATGTGATGCATAACTTGTGTTTGAAATACAAGAATCCATTATGAAAAGTGTAGTGATTGTCACTAAATGTTGGAGAATTATTGAAATCATTCTATGTTTGTGAACAATACATATCAGATGCATAAGTAGAAATCATGTCATGAAATGAATGAATATGAACAACAAAAATATTATTGATTGAAACAATAGTTGTTTGGGGGGATGGGAAACAACTAAGGGCATTAGCTACAACATTAGCTTTGCAAGGTTGATAATGAATCATTTATAGGAATCCATAAATGATTTATGTGCATAAAGAAGTGTATGTGTATAATCGACTATGTTATTGACAAAAACAATACATGAATTGTAGCCTTTCCGAAATGCACCTTTTACTTGAGTATGACTAATTAATGGAAATGGTTGGAAGTCATGCACTGAAGACAAACAAATATCTTGATTGTTATACTTAAACCTCATGGTGTGTGTATGATAATCAATGCATGGATTATAATTGTGACGAAAAGGCATACCAAGTATAACATCATAGGACTACAAAGGAGCAATTAGGAGTGTACGTTCATCTATGTATGAACCTATACAAATCTGAACATTATGCACTTCTTGTAACATTATATCTATTTCCTTGAAATGCACCCTTAACTTTATACATAGAAGGAAGTGGGTTTAATTGGAGATCTTTTACTAATGTATGAGAAATAAAGTCATGCAAACTACCATCATCATGTAAAATATTAACAATTTTACCATTAGTAGTACCTCGCATGCAAAGGAGAGAATAAATAGAAATTTCATTACCCAAGAGGTACGTAGATCCTGTTCCAATGCTTCTTCGGTCCAATTGGGTTGAATGTCTTCAAAAACCACCGCCATGTTGTGTAGTTGAGCTCCAACAGGCTTCATGTTGTTAGTTCGGAACCTACATTTAGCTTTAGTATGACCAAACTCACCACAATGCCAACAAGTGATACGAGGCCTCTTTTGTTGAGCATCCATCATCATAGTTTGAAAGGTTGGAGGTTTGGTAGGGTGTACGGGGGTTGTCTTGGGTATTGGTGAGTAATTGGATTGAGGAGGGCATTGAAAAGTAGGTGGAAAAGTAGGTGGACACTGAAAAGTAGGTGGGCATTCAAAAGTAGAAGAAGAAAAAGTATAAAAAGCATCCTTGAAGGGAAAAGTGGGCTTGATTGGTTGTGGTCGTTGATGTGTTTCTTGTAAGTGAATGGACTTGGTGATGGATTGAAACTCTTTCTCAGCATCATGTGCAAAAGAAATAGCTTCGTAGAGGGTTGTTGGATGTAGGGTGTTGAGCTTAGCTTGGATTCCCATCTCCAAACCATCTTCATATTTTTGTTGCAAAGTATCTTCAGGAATTGTTTCAAGCAAACAAATAAGTAATGTTCATTGCCAAAAACATTCAATGTAGGTAGATACAGTATCTCCAAATTTCCCCGAAAAGTTTTCCATGATCGATGAGCATGTAAGTGAAATGCTTGAAATGCTTGCCACGTGGTGGGGCAATCAATGCTATGGCACAAAACATTCCACCATAACTGGGCTTTACCCACCAAACAATTAGTTACAAATTTCACTTTTTTCCTTTCAGAGTATGATTCATGAGAATAAAAGTCATCAAACTAAGATAACCATGAAAGAACAAACTGGCCATATTTTCGTCCATCAAAGCGTGAAAATTGGAAATTTTTAGCACCAATCTTGAACTGTGTGCCTTGTTCTTGAGCGGTAATAATGTCCTTCACTAGCCTAACTAGGTTGTTGTCATCATTTTGTAGTTGTTGGAGTGCAGCATCACATTTCTTAATCTCGTTTTGGGCATGTTGGAGTTCATGCTGCAAAAGCTCTAATTGTTGCTCGATTGGTACCCGGGTAGGGGTGAGGAACTAAAATCGTCGATATTTTGAGTAGGGTCCATGGCCTTATGTAGAGATCCAAAACCTACATCTAAGCATAGGAAAAGATTTTTTTTTTAAATGGTGTATATTAAAAAAATATTAATAGTAATTGAATAAATAAAATAAATGAGAGTGCTTAATAAGTCAATAAATAAATAAATAAAAGAGGCTATTTAAGTAAATAAATAAATAAATAAGGTGAAGAGAGTATCAAAATTTCTGTTAAATATTTATTAAAAGGAATATATGGGATATCAAAAAGAGAAAATAGCCTCGTGGATAAGGCTTATCTCTGTATGAGGTTGTGGGTTCAAATCCCCTACATACTAAATAAGGAACTATGTGGGATAACTAAGCTAACTGTTGGGGCTTCACTCACTACTTAGACATAAAGACATGAAGCATATGGAAGAGGAAGAAAGACAAAGAGAAGTGAAAGTAAAACACTCAGAAAATGAAGCCTAAGTGAAGGGACAAATTCACACTTGTAATATAGTGCAAAATTAGAGTTTACTCTTGGCATAGAACTTCTAGAATTACGAGTTTGAGTCTAGGAGTATGTAGACCATATGTATATAAGTCAATTTGGGTTTTAAAAAAAAATTAGAACTTGATTTGTAAATCTTGAGTGAGTAGAGAAAAACGTCGGGTTTTTTCTGAGAGAGATGTTGAGGAAAAGCTACTTAGAGTAGGAGAATTTTCCATGGCTATGAGGAGAATGAAGCCAAACTATTTTGTACACAACTTCTCTAATAGATAACACATGTTTGTGTAGAAGGATTTGATCTAATTCTTCTTGTGTAAAGATTTCTAAGTGTTTTCGTATCAGTGTGGAAGTTAGCTGACAGTTATGAGTTTTCTCGCGCACTTTTCCCTGATTTTCTAAAGGTCAGATCTCACAGTATAGTGTAAAGTTTTTCATGAATGATAGCTCATTTTAAAGCTACTATCTTCAGCTACAATCGACCAAAAGATCTTTGCAAAACGGGACATGTACTCAGAGAACTAAATCTAACAGTGAAGGTATGTCAAATCGATGAAGTCATTTTTCAGACTTCAGACATAGTTCAAATGTTGAAGTGAATTCACAAGATTCTGAAGTTATTACTTGAAAGTTTTGCTTGGAATGTGTTACTTAACATTAGCAAGAACTTCTCGATTTCTGGAAAGTGAATTTTTGAATTTCACTAAGTTTAATGATAAAGTTTTCAAATGTGGAGTATTGCTAAGCTAATGATGGTTATGGAGGAATTCTAATATCACTTTAGCTTTGTTCTTGTGGTGTTATATACACCAACAAGTGGTATCAAAGAAGAAAGGTCTTGAAGATTGAAAGGAAGTGCAGATACAAGAGGAGTTCAAGAGTTCTCCATTGAAAAGGTGAAAGTTGAGGTGTTCAAAAACAAAAGCCATCAAAGGAGCACTTGGAAGTTATTGTCAAGGGTAAAGATCTACAAAAGGTAACATACTTTAACCTTATACTCAGAGGTTGAAACAGAAGCAAGAAGACTATGGCAGATCATGTATCTATTGACAAATTGGACAGAGATAATTATCTTGCTTGGGTAATGAGAATGGAAGCCTTGCTTATGAGTAAGGATCTAATGGTATATGTGAAAATTGAAGAGGAGAAGCCTACATTTGAAGATGATAGTCAACCAAGGAAAGATGAATTAGAATCTTTGAAGTTTTGGTAGAGGAAAGATGCAAGTGCAAGGGCTTATATATACAACACTATCACAGATCATTTGTTAACATATCAGAGGTTTAGAAACAACTAAAGATGTATGGAATGCTTTGGAAGATCATTTCCAAAACACCACTAAAGCTAGGAAGGCTAGCTTATGGTCAGAATTTACCACATTTAAGAAGAATCAAAATCAGAGCATTAGTGATTATGTCACTAAGATAGAGGACTTGGCAGACAACCTTGGATATATTGATGAGGATATTGAAGATCATAGGTTGATAGCACAATTGCTTGCATGATTGAGAGGAGATGAAAGGTGGAAACCTTTTGTACTTTCAACTGAACTTTCATTAAATCATTTTGTACCAGAATTGAATCAATTGCTTGGACTGATGCTTACATTTGAGCAAGATTTGAAGTTAGATGGAGATAAAGGACATAGCTCTGCTATGTATGCAAAGAATAAGAAGAAACGTGATAAAGGTAAAGCAAAGGATGAAGAAGAGTTGACTACTCAAGAAAATTATGCAAGAGGAAGAAGCATTGGCAGAGGTAAAGGTAGAGGAAATGGAAGAGGTAGAGGTAATCAAAACAATAGCAAGAAGACATGCTGGATTTGTGGATTGAGAAGTCATATAGCTTATGATTGTTGGGATGACCAACAAGGATCAAATCAGAATCAAAGCAAAAATGGCAGAGGAAGAGGTGGAAGGTTTCAGAATCAATTCTAAGAGGAAGACAAAATTCAAGAGGAAGTTTTGGTAGAGGTGGTGGAAGAAATTGGAATCAGAATCAGTCTTATAACATTACCTATTACAACTATGCAAATGACACATAGAATGACAACCATATAACATTGATGATGAATTCAATAAGTGCATCAGAGAAAGAGGATCTCAAGGTATTCTATACTGATTCTGGTTGTTCAAATCATTTGTCAGGTAATATAGAATTTCTATCAGAATTGGAAGAAGGTATTTCAAGTCATACAGTACAAACAAGTGATAATACAAAACATAATGTGCATTCAGTTGGAAAAGTGAAGTGCATGAGTGGAGCCGATTTGCTAACAAATGTCTTATATGTTCCAACAATACCAAAGAATTTGATCAGTGTTGGACAAATAGTAAAGAAGGGTTTTCAAGTCAGAATCACAAATGAAGGAGTATTTGTTGAAGATCCAGATAATGGATATAATCAAATTGTCTATGGTGAGAAGGAAGGTAGACTCTTTACTCTTAAAGTGCAAAGGAATGTTGGTCAAGCCTTGATTACACATGGTGATGAAGTACTTATAGAGTTAGACCTCTGGCATAAGAGGTTAGGACACTTCAATGAAAAAGGAATTAAAACCATGGTGGAGAATCAATTTGTAATAGGGCCACCAAATGTAAAAAGCCAACATATGATCTACAAATGTGAAGCTTGTCAGATGGGAAAGGCACACGTTATCATTTCATAAGAAAGGTGTCAAACATGATGATTTGCTAGAGCTCATCCATACAGATGTAATGGGACCAACAAAAGAAGGATCAATCAATGGTTCTAGGTATTATGTTCTTTTTATTGATGATGCTACAAGATGGATAACCATTTACGTTTTGAAGGAAAGATCAAAAGTGTTTGGAGCCGTCAAACATTTTCATGCATATGCAGAGAGAGTTACAGGTCAAAAGCTCAAGAGTCTAAGGTCTGATGGAGGGGGAGAATACTTCTCCCAAGAATTCAATGATTATCTTTGGAATGCAGGTATCAAGAGAGAAATAACTTGCAAGTATACACCCCAACAAAATGGGGTGGCAAAAAGGAGGAATAGAATGTTGGTTGAGTTTGCTAGAGCAATGTTAAATGAAAAGAATTGTCCTAATTATCTTTGGGTTGAGGCTGTAAATATAGCTAGATACCTTGTAGGTTACCATGTGCAGCTCTAAATGGAATGACCTCTTATGAAGCTTGGTGGGGTAAGAAACCAACACTTGGTCATTGTAAGGTGTTTGAATCAATTGCCTATGCTTATGTACCATCACAACTTAGACATACGCTTGAACCAAAGGCTGAAAAATATGTGTTTATTGGATATGATGAAAAGCAGATGGGTTATATGTTATGGAGTCCTCTAACCAAACAATTTATTGTTTCTAGAGATGTGACATTTGATGAACAGAAGAGTTGGTATGCAGATAAAGAGTATAATCTTGAACATTTGAAGAAGAGGTAAGAAGAAGTGAAAGAAGTAAATCACATATGCAGGTAGATGGAGATGAAGATCATATGCAAGCAAGCACATCCAAAGTTGGATCATCTAGGAGAAATGAAGATGTACCAAGATTTGATGAAGAAGTATATTTAGATACACATGAAGAGTGTGAACCAAGAAGATCAACCAGATTAAGGAGACAACCAAAAAGGTATTCCTATGATACTTCTTATTTGACTAAAAAAAACTATGCTTACATGGTTAAGGAAGATGAAGAACCTCAAAGTTATGATGAAGCAAAGGATAAGAAACAATGGGAAGAAGCAATGAAGCAAGAGTTCAGTGCACTTGAAGAGAACAAGACTTGGGAGCTTGTTCCAAAACCTAATGGTAAGAAAGTGATTAGAAATAAATGGGTTTACAAAGTTAAGAAGCTTGGAGATGGAACAATAGCCAAATACAAAGTGAGGTTGGTGGTCAAAGGCCATGCTCAAACCTATGGCATAGATTATGATGAAACATTTAGTCATGTAGCAAAGGTGTCAGCCATAAGGACAATCATTGCTATTGCAGCATCAAAAGGATGGACATTGAGTCAATTGGATATAAAGAATGCATTTTTAAATGAGTATATATCAGATGAAGTCTACATGGAGCAACCTCAAGGATTTGCAGATTACAGGTGTCCAAATTATGTTTGCAGATTGAGAAGAGCACTTTATCAATTAAAACAAGCTCCAAGAGCTTGGAATTATAGACTTGTGAAATATCTTAATGAACTTGGATATCAAAGTTCAAAGGCAAATGCAAGTTTACTTATCAAGAGAACAGATGAAGGTATGATCTACATTTGCATTTATGTGGATGATATTATAATCACAGGTACTTCAAATGAAGGAATCAAGGAGATGAAGAGATTATAAGTGATCTAGGAAAATTGTCATATTTTCTTGGAATGGAAATCACTTATGCAGATCATGGCATATATGTATCACAAGAGAGGTATCTTCTGAACCTCTTAAAGAAGTTTAGCACGGAGAATTGCAGAGAGCCATCAACACCACTTGAGGTCAATCATAAACTCAGTAAATATGATGGTGCAGAGTTCAAGGATATGAGGAAGTATCAATCTTTAGTGGGAAGTTTGATTTATGCTACAGTAACAAGACCTGATCTTAGTTATGCAGTGGGAGTTCTTTCATAATTCATGCATTGTCCAAAGAATCCACATTGGATTGCAGGTCAAAGAGTTCTTAGATACATCAAAGGAACTTTGAAAGAAGGATTATATTATCCTTTTACATCAGATATAAAGTTGAGAGCATATAGTGACTCAGATTGGGTAGGAAGTCAAGATGATAGAAGGTCAACACATGGGTATATGATATACATAGGAGATAAACTTGTGAGTTGGTGTTCAAAGAAGCAACACATAGTGGCTTTATCATCAAGTGAAGCTGAGTACAAAAGACTTGTGGAAGCAACTAAAGAAGTGATATGGATGCAGACCTTGTTCAAAAGCTTGGACATTGATCAAGGTATACCTATCATACATGGAGATAATATGAGTTCATTGTATCTTGCAACAAATCCTGTATTTCATGCAAGAACAAAGCACATAGAGATTCAATATCATTTTTTGAGAGAAAAGGTAATGGAGAAGGATCTTGAAGTGTGTTGGAAACAATGCCAAATTGGTCAATACATTCATTGGTCAATACTTGCTACAACATGTGTAGTCTTGATTTGGAGTCCTTCTACAAACAGACGTTGGCAAAAACGATGTATAGCATTTCTACTCATTGTTTCTACAAGCAAAACCATTAGGCGAGTGGATAAAATAAAAGTCTCTTGTAGAACCCTCCCGGGTTCAAATCCCAACGGCAGCGATCGCGTTCAATTCTTTTTTGAAAAGCATATCAATTAAAACAACGAACGGAGAAAACGCGAACGCATAGCGATGGACAACACCGAATATGAAATCGCGTAGAGCTTTTCGTAGATCATAGATCGTAAAGATTTATGCTTTATTCGCTTTTGGTTAAGCTTTTCAAGAGGAACAAACAACTATATAAACACATACTTGGGTCACTTCTATTCATCCTTCACCTAGTATTCAACACAAGCTTGGAGCTTGGACCTCAGTAGAGGTGGTGTTTCTTCTAGCACATGGGGCAGCCATGGTGCTAACTTGAAGCATGTTGAGGAGCAGCTATGGAGTTCTTCTTAATGATTCTTCTTGGAGAAGATGAAGGGTGTGCTCACACTCTAGCACATGGAGAGGAGGTTATCTCTTGTTCATGGCAAGAAGACTTGGTCATTAGCAGCTTGATGGTGAGGATCGACCATCTACATGGTGTATTTGAAGATTATCTTCTACAGGAAGATATTAGGTTGAAGATTGTCTTCTACAAGAAGATGTCAGGCTACTTCAAAGACATTGGATGGTGCCATCTACATGGTGTATTTGAAGATTGTCTTCTATAGGAAGATATTAGGTTGAAGATTGTCTTCTACAAGAAGATGTCGGGCTACTTCAAAGACATTGGATGGTGTTTAACATAAGATTTACATCTTATGTTAAGTATTCAGGTACATATTCTCTTTATGCACACAGGTACTACTTGAATTTTATGGAGGCAGTAGCGTTCATATCAAGAGGAGTCCTATTTAGCATAGGTACAAGAGAAACAGTACATATATGCTTTATGCATATTTTGATGAGGTGTTTAAGAAGGTGTGTCCACACGAGTTTGAGGATTTCTAGCAGCAAACTTGTTAGCATTCTATGCTACTTTATAAGTATGTGATCTTTTCACACACGTATCTAACTTAGGGTCTTCCATAGCCTAAGGTTAGATGAGGGTTTGTTGACTATCAGTTTCACACTGATCCTTCCTCTTTCAGTCACTCATATTCACTCTTCTATAACCTATAAGGTCACACATCTCATGTATATTCAGATTACTGCCCATACGTCTGAATATGTTTGTTACATTGTACATTCACTCATACATCTATTTCTCATCACATAGAGTGGTTGAGAGTTTTGCTCCCACATTGTACATTGAACATTGGTATATATGATACTATGAGTAAACGATGGCTTACGTAACACCTTACACATGTCGTGTATTCTTTCTCTATCTTTATCTCATCATTTGTATGATTAAGTTGTGGTATGTTCATGTTTTGTCAATATGGAAGAGTGCTAGAATTAATGTTGTACATGACTGGAACTATGGAACCATGGACCTGTGACATGAGCCTAAGGGCCTACCTCACTTCCAACAAAGTGTTATACACTTCAACAAAAGATCAGATTGCAAATATTATGGCAAAAAATCTTGGATGGAGTGAAGATGAGTAGATTCAAAGAAATGGCAAGAATAAAAGAGAAGAAGGATATATGAAAAAGACAAAGAATGCTAATTAGTGATTGAGGGGGAGTTGTTGGGGCTTCACTCACTAATTAGACATAAAGAAATGAAGCATATGAAAGAAGAAGAAAGACAAAGAGAAGTGAAAGTAAAACACTCAGAAAATGAAGCCTAAGTGAAGGGACAAATTCACACTTGTAATATAGTGCAAAACTAGAGTTTATTCTTGGCATAGAACTTCTAGAAGTACAAGTTTGAGTCTAGGAGTATGTAGACCATATGTATATAAGTCAATTTGAGTTTTAAAGAAAATGAGAACTTGATTTGTAAGTCTTGAGTGAGTAGAGAAAAAAGTCGGCTTTTTCTGAGAGAGATGTTGAGGAAAAGGTACTCAGAGTAGGAGAGTTTTCCATGGCTATGAGCAGAATGAAGCCAAGCCATTTTGTACACATCTTCTCTAATAGATAACACATGTTTGTGTAGAAGGATTCATCTCAGTGTGAAAGTTAGTTGACAGTTATGAGTTTTCTAGTGCACTTTTCCCTGATTTTCTAACGGTCAGATCTCACAGTATAGTGTAAAGTTTTTCATGAGTGATAGTTCGTTTTGAAGCTACTACATTGAGCTACAATCATCCAAAAGCTCTTTGAAAAATGGGACATGTACTCAAAGAACTGAGTCTAATAGTTAAGGTATGTCAAATTGATGAAGTCATTTTTCAAATTTTAGACATAGTTCAAATGTTGAAGTGAATTCAAAAGATTCTAAAGTTATTACTTGAAAGTTTTTCTTGGAATGTGTTACTTAACATTAGAAAGAACTTCTATTAGCAAATGATCAAAAGGATTTACAAGAATCAAGCTAATACAAATTAGATTTGAAGTAAAAAGAAAAGGTGTAGATTTTTGGAAAGTGAATTTTTGGATTTCACTAATTTTAGTGATAAAGTTTTCAAATATGGAGTATTGCTAAGCTAATGATGGTTATGGAGGAATTTTAATATCACTTTACTTAGTTCTTGTGGTGTCATATACACCAACACTAACTAGGGAAATAACTAAGCCCTTATTGCCACTCATATGTTAGAATTGGTTCGCACATAGCCAACGACTGCCAACGAAACCAAAGTGGACCAAAGTGAACCAAAGTGAACCACGAGAACCATGAGTGCCAAAGATGTCAAAGTTATGCCATAGTTCTATGTCTTAGTCAACGCCTTAGAGTAAGCCGAAGGAGTAACCGAATGATAAACAAATTTGATAACCGAACCGAACTCGAACAGTGAATAGTGAGCACAATTAGCACACGGTTGATAACTGAACTGAACTCAAACAGTGAACAGTGAGCACAGGGGGTACAGGGAGTATAGGGTGACAGTGTGACAGGTGGTACAATGTGACATTGTGACAAGGGGTACAATATGACAATGTGAAAAGGGGTACAGTATGACAGTGCACAATATTAAATTTGAAAATTTTTGAAAAAACTAACCATCAAACCAAAACAAACGAACTTGATAAACAAAAACTTGGACCAGAAAATTGAGATGGATGTCAAATTGTGAACCAAATGGATGTTGCGAATCACAATCGAATGCTGGAACCACCTAGGCTCTAATACCACTGTTGCCCTTTGGATCCCCCAAATGCTCGAACACAGAGGATAGTACCAAAAAAATCACACAAAAGTACTCAAAGAATAGAAAGAGAAAAAAGACGACACCAGATTGGGTACAATCTCCCCCCACATACTCTGACGGATGAGTCTATTAGAGCATATTACGTCCTAAATAGAAGATACATGAGGGCGATGCTTCGAAAACCATGCTTTTGCTTTATTTACAAAATCGTAATTTTCTATTTTTACAAAACATTGCTTTCTAAAGCGATCTATTATTTTTACAAAAATAACTAAATAATACTATCTTCTAAATATTATTTGAAATATCTCCAAAAATATTTGAATAAGTCCATTCATGTTCACACCCTCATGGATCTTCACTTGCTAAATCAAAACACAAAACACATTAAAAACCTCAAGGCATTAAAATCCATTAAACATTCCAATATTCCATAAAGTATAACATTAACTTTTCTAGAAGATCAGAATATAGTTCTTCAAAGTTTGCTTGAGTAAGATTGGTACCAACATGCTTGGAAGTTGGGTTTGGGGCCATCTGTAGTTGCCATATAAAGGGAAGGCTGACAAAAAACAAAACAAAATGGACACACACTATAAAAAACGTAACTCAACAAATTCAAAATCCAAGGCACACAAATCAAAGGTCTTACTCATTTCTGCCTACATAAAAACTAACATTGAGAAGACATAGCAAAGTACCTATGTATGGTTGTGAGTGAGGCTGATTTGGATTGGTTCTTTGATAGTGGTGCTTCAAAGCAGATAACTTCATGCAAAAGGTGTTTTACATCATTGAAAGATGCACCCAAAGGAGGACATGTGGTATGTGCAAACAATGCCTCCTATCCTATCATTGGAGTAGGAGAAAATGATCTTGCGACTGCAAATGGAGGTGTGGTTCTCTTGAAATATGCAATGTATGTACCTAATATTATGAAGAACTTAATTTCAATTCCGTTGATTGCCAAAGTTGGACTTCATGTACACTTTGTTGATGATAAGTGTATGGTTCATGATTTCACCAATGGTGATATAATCATGATGTCTAGTACATTATGTAATGGTTTGTATCGCATGAATACATACAAGAGGGCTGCCTCAAATGCCTTGGTTGCTCATACTTCTTCCATGGCTAAAATGGAGCTTTGGCATGCTCATTTTGGTGAGTTGAACTTCAATAGTTTGCTTTACTTGCAAAACAAGAACATGGTTATTGGTTTGCCAAAACTTGAGTTGATTGAAAAGCATGCATGTGAAGGTTGCATTCTTGGAAAAATGCATTCTGCTTCTTTTCCAAAAGATAGTCATACACACACACAACATTCTCTCTAGGGGGTTTCCTACACTTATGAGTTCCTCAAGTAGTTTTGATGTGAGCATTTTCCCTATACATGGGCACTTTTTACTCTAGTGGTGGCTAGAGGTTTTTTCCCCATGTTACCACATACATGATTCACTCATATGTGGTGGTACTTTGTACTTAGAGATACTATTCAGCTCTTACTTCAGTTTTGATCATCATCAATAGAGACAACTATTCCAACTATCCATCTTTTGTATGTGACTTGCTATGTTTGTGCTCCTTGTGTGTGTGCTTTTCTTGTATCTCTCACAGTTCTACACATACCCAACAGAAACTCACCCTATAAAGCTTATCTGAATAATGTGTTGATGCCCCCACAAAATGCACAACCCATAATTCATACTTGGAAACTAAAATTGCCCAAGAGCTTCCAAAAATCCTATTGTTTGTACTCTCAATTTTGATAAAAAGTCAAACTCTCAACTTTAACTTACCTTTTCTTTGAAATAATAGTTGTATGTGTTCTTTGAGATTCTTGAATCTCACACACGTGTGCTATTTATCCCATAGGTGATGCCACAATGGGTAATTTCGATGTATATATAGAGAGGTTCTTGTTCATTTCCTTCATCAAAGGGAAGGAGAGGAGGGAAAAAGAGCATACGCTCCCCTTGCGCACTTGTGCATGCCTGGTGTGAAATGCCTTGCACCTTCACACTACTCCATGGGTGGCATCCTTTGCATTGCCATGATTGTGTGGCCTATTGGGTGTATGTAGAAGTGCGAGAGACACACAAGAAGCACACACAAGGAGCACAAATGCAACAAGACACACGAAGAAGATGATGGCTGGAATAGCTCTCTCTATTGACGATGTACTGAATTGAAGTAAGAGCTAAATAATATCCATAAGTACAAAGTACCACCACATATGAGAGTATCAAGTATATGGTAACATAGGGAAAAAACCTCTAACCAACACTAGAGTAAAAAGTGCCCATGTATAGGGAAAAGGTTCACATCAAAGCTACTCGAGGAACACATAAGTGTAACAAACCCCCCTGGAGCAAATGATGTGAACACAGACACAGAGTGACAGATCAGCCCCCACAAGGGAATAAGCCAAAAGCTTTGTGGAAAGCTTTAAACTTTTCCCGTTTGGTGAATATGTCTGCCACATTATCTTGTGTAGGCACATATACCAAATCAATATCTCCTGCATGAAGGCGTTCTCTCACATAGTGATAATGCACCTCAATATCTTTGGTCCGTGCATGAAACACTAGGTTTCGTGCAATAGCCAAAGCACTCTGACTATCAGTGAGAATATGCATAGCAGCATCAATCTCCATGCAAAGATCCATCAATAGACGTCTCAGCCCTATACACTCCACTGTAGCTGTGAAAACTGCCCTGTACTCAGCTTCATAACTCGATGTCACCAATGTAGGTTGCTTCTTACTCAACCAAGATGTGCATGAGTCTCCAAGGAAAAAGCAATTACCATTAGTGGACACGCAAATATCATAACAACCAGCCCATTCACTATCTGTAAAAGCATGCAAGCATGGCTGAATATCTCTGCCATAAAAGAGGCCTAAGCTCAAAGTGCCTTGAAGATATCTAAACACACATTTCACTGCTTGCCAATGCTTAGTGCCAGGGCTATGCATGAATCGACTCAACTAGGAAACTGCATATTGTATATCCGGCCTTGTGTTGCATGCATATATAAGACATCCCACATCTTGCTGATAAAGAGAAGTGTTAAATGCATCACTGGAATCCTCAACAGAGAACCTGAGTCCTGTCTCAACTGGTGTGGAAACTAGCTTGCAATCCTCAAAGTCAAAACGTTGAAGTAGTTTTTCAACATACTTTGCTTGATGCATAACAATCCCCCCCTCAACGGATACAAACTGGATGCCAAGATAGCAACTCAAAAGACCAAGATAAGGGACATCAAAAGTATGCTGCAAATCAACCATAAGAATGACAAGTTTTGCATCACATGACCTAGTCAAGAGTATGTCATTGACATAAATAACAAGCACTATAAGATCAGCCCCATTTTTGCGTACATAGAGTGTGCTTTCAATTGGACTTTATGTGAAGCCAAGAGCAACCAAATGCTTATGTATTTTGTCATGCCATGCACGTGGAGCTTTCTTGAGACCATACAAAGCTTTATGCAAGCGACAAACCATATGCTCTTGCCCTTTCATGGAAAATCCAAGAGGTTGCTTCACATAGAACTCTTCTTGCAAATCACCATTCAAGAAGGCTGTTTTTATGTCCAATTGATGCACTTTCCAACCTCGATGGGCAGCCAATGCAACCACGGTACGAATGGTAGTCATGCGTGAAGTAGGTGCAAAATTCTCCTCATAGTCAATGCCATATTGTTGCACATATCCTTTGGCAACCAATCTAGCTTTGTAGCGATCAATGCTACCATCAGAATTTCTCTTAATCTTGTAAACCCACTTTGTACCAATGGCATTCTTTCCTTTTGGCGATTCACATAACTCACAAGTACCATTCCTATGTATGGAATCCATTTCTGATTGCATAGCGCTCATCCATTGTGGATCGTCACATGCATCTTCAAAAAAAAATGTCTCTTCATTACATGTTGTAGCAATAAGAGAATAATCCACAAAATTACTTGATGCATGGTGAGAGCTTGATATTGTTCTACCAAGTAAATGTGCACTCAATTTGCTATCCCAAAAAGTTTGTTTCAGCCGCTTTAGCATAGTTTTTGCACTATTGATAGACATGCGTTCATTATTTAATACATCATCAACATATATATCATGCATGGGCTGAATTGCATGCTCATTTTCAGCCATATTTTGATGCAAATGTTCAGCCATATGTGGCTGGAAATTTCTAGAAGTTTTCATAATTTTTGGCTGAATTTTTTCAGCCATCTTTGGCTAGAAATTCTTAGCATTTTCAGCCCTATTTGGCTGGAATTTTTTAGCTCTTTGAGCCTCAGTTGGCTGATCTACATGGCCATAGTCATGGGTACCATTTTGGAACAAAGACATGAGTGTATCGAACACATCTTGTGAGCTAAATGTTGGCTGTTTTTTGCATTCAAGTAAAGGGAAAACTGAGTTTTCAGCAAATACCACATCTCGACTCACAATAATTATGTTCATCCATGGATGACACAAACGATATCCCTTACTTTCAGCACTATAACCAACAAATATACATTCTTTGCTTGTCATCAAGTTTGGGATGTTTTTGTGATGGCACAAGAGCATATGCCAAACAACCAAACACACGCATATGACTAACCATAGGCTTATGACCATTCCAAGCCTCATAAGAAGTGATGAATCTCAATGCTTTTGTAGGGCAGTGATTCAACACATAATTTGCACACATGACTGCTTCCATCCAAAACTTATGAGGAAGATGCTTTCCTTTAACCATACATCGTGCCATTTCAAGTAGAGTTCTATTTTTATGCTCTGCAACACCATTTTGCTGAGGTGTATATGGCACCATACATTGGTGTGAAATACCTCTTTCACGAAGAAAAGCATTAAACTCATGTGACATGTATTCACCACCATGATCCGTGCGTAGAGTCAAAAGCTTTTGTGGAGAAAAATTTTCAGCCATAGCTAAAAATGCTTTGAAGCAAGAAAATACGTCATTCTTTGCTTTCGTAGGATACGCCCATGTATGGCGAGTAGCATCATCAATAAAGGTAACAAAATATACATGCTTCCCAAAAGATGGAGTCTTTACGGGACCACATACATCACTATGAACAAGCTGCAATTTTCTTGTAGTGTGTGTATGACTATCTTTTGGAAAAGAAGCAGGATGCATTTTTCCAAGAATGCAACCTTCACATGCATGCTTTTCAATGGGCTCAAGTGTAGGCAAGCCAATAACCATGTCCTTCTTTTGCAAGTAAAGCAAACTATTGAAGTTTAAGTGACCAAAACGAGCATGCCAAAGCTCCATTTCAGCCATGGAAGAAGTATGAGCAACCAAAGCATTCGAGATAGCCCTCTTGTATGTATTCATGCGATACAAGCCATTATATAATGTATCGGACGTCATGATAAAATCACCATTGCTGAAATCATGAACCATACACTTATCATCAACAAAGTGTACATGAAGTCCAGCTTTGGCAATCAACGGAATTGAAATTAAGTTCTTCTTGATATCGGGCACATAAAATGCATTTTTTAAGAGAATCACACCTCCATTTGCAGTCGTAAGCTCAATTTCTCCTACTCCAATGATAGGATAAGAGGCATTGTTTGCACACACCACATGTCCTCCTTTGGGTGCATCTTTCAAAGAGGCAAAAAATCTTTTGCATGATGTTATGTGCTTTGAAGCACCACTATCAAAGAACTAATCCAATTCAGCCTCTATCACAACCATACATTTAGAATGCAAAGAAGCATCATAATGACATGTAACAACACATGCCCAAAAATCTTGAGCCATGTTAGCTTCATCATTCTTTGCATTTGCTGAATTTTCAGCAATAGACATGCCGGATTCCCTCTTCTTTTCATTGTGTTTGGCAAGCTTTCTACACTCATCAATAGTATGCCTAGCCTTTCAACAATATTTGCATCTCTTCTTCTTTTGCAAATCACCATCATTACAGGAATGAGTGGAAGAGGAAGCCTGAGGCTTTGGTTTTGATGAACCCAAAGCTAAACCATACTTGCTTTTCCCCTTTTGTGAGATAGCAAGTGCTTGCGTTCCCTCAATCAAACCACTCCTATTCACTCTAGATTGCTCTTCTTGCAAAAGAAGAGACACAACCTCATCAAATGCATACATATTAGGATTTTCTTTTCCAACCAAATGGAGTGTAGTAGCAAAGCTTCGAAAAGATTCCGATAATCCTTTCAACAATGTAGAAATGAGTGATGCATCCGGAATAATCTCATCTATGTTTGCCAATTGCTCTTTCAAGTCCTTGATGCATGTCACATACACATCCACCGACTCATTTTCAGCCATATATAGATACTCAAGTTGCTTCGTCAAGTATGCAACGCGTGCTTTGTTACACACGACATACAAAGAAGCAAGAGTGTCCCATGCCTGTCGTGAGAACATGACCGAATGTGTGGAACTATATGATGCTTCACACAAAGCACAATCAAAGCATAAGCATGAGCATCTTTTCCATCCCATCTAAGCTGCTCCTCTTTAGGTGGAGAAGGAGACACTATACTCGAAGAAGAAGCTCCATCTGTGACAGTAGAGTGTGAAGTAGAAGAACCTGCGGGTCTTCAATCTACATCTACCACTATGTTCCAAAGTTGTTTAGCAACAAGAACATGGTTCATCATGTAAGACCACATCGGATAGTTGGTCCCATAAAACTTATCTTCAGCTTGAAGCATGCCAAACAAGTCATTGCTGCCCACCATTTCACAAAAGAACAAGAATGTGATAAAATTTTCACTTCGATGAAAGTTGAAATGAATGCTCACAAACCATCACTCTGGTGGCAATTATGACTGCATGAATGTCTTCGAAATGGGGGTAAAACCCCAACGCACCTAGGGGAAATGTTTCTTGGCTGCTGAAATTTCACTCTTCTATGCCCCAAAGTCAATTTGCATTGTTAAAAGTGTGTGCACGCCATGACGCGAAAAACCGAAACTTGAGAAGGAGCTGAACCTGCTCTGATACCACTATTGGGTGTGTGTAGAAGTGCGAGAGACACACGAGAAGCACACACAAGGAGCACAAACGTAGCAAGACACACGGAGAAGATGATGGTTGGAATATCTCTCTCTATTGATGATGTACTAAACTGAAGTAAGAGCTGAATAATATCCCTAAGTACAAAGTACCACCACATATGAGAGTACCAAGTATGTGGTAACATGGGGAAAAAACCTCTAGCCAGCACTAGAGTAAAAAGTGCCCATGTATGGGGAAAAGGTTCACATCAAAGCTACTCGAGGAACACATAAGTGTAACATGGCCATTTCTTGCTCCGATGCTAGTGTTGTAGTGATACTCCCCATGATCCTCCTTGTTTCTATAGTCCATGAGAATGAAGATAGATGTGCACCTGGCTACAACTTTAGAGACAAACTAACACGGAGAATGATGTCAAGAAGATCCGCCAACCACTTACTACTCTCATTCAATCTCTCTAAACTTCTATTATTTGGAGCTCCTAAATGGCTTCACACATGAGTGCCACATGGCACTCATGTGTGAGCCCATGTAGCCAAGAGTAAGGGGTGATTCCTACACCCTCTTAGTGGATGCTCCCATATTACAAGGGAGTGATGTATGGAGCCTACACCATGCACTCATCTCGTATGGGTGAACTCTTAACTTGGATTTTCTTTTCCAAAACATAAATTGTTACTTTGGATTTTGTATCTTAAAAAACATGAGGAATTTGCATAAAGTATTCGAGCCATCGCATCAAGCGGACCACAAAACCCTAGAAAGAATGGATTTTTCTAAAATTCAAAGGGGGACTATGAGGTTCTTCTAAATCTATTTTGAAACCTAGTGAGAGTGTTTTTAACAGTAACAAAGAGGTAAGATAGAGGAGAAACAAGGTCAATGAATCATATGAAAAATATTATACATAAAATATAATATGTAGTCCATTAGTGCTAGCCTCAAATGGGTGAATCATTTTTCTCTCTTGGGGAAGGTGTGAGTTCAAATATTGTTGGTTGCACTCGTAAGACACTTCTCATCATATGCTATGATGAAATTTTAAACCAACTCTCTTGAGGGAATCATTGACCTTTGGGCACTCTTGATGGACTATGTGAATAGTGGCAAGGATCATGCTCACAACAATAGCATCTACTTGAGCTCAAACTAGTCTCTTCTCTTGGCATTATGCATCAGCTCAAACTAGTCTCTTCTCTTGGCATTAGGGCCATTCTTACCTAGCTCCTACTCATCGAAGGCCTTTGGGCCCTATTCATTCTTGGTAGATGATAGGCATTCTACCCTCGCTTGTGTGGAAGTTGAGGTCCTATGGATACTATGCCTTTCACACTATATTCTCAATTAATTCAAGCTATCAAAAAGAGTAGATGACAAATTTAACTCCTTCATATTTGTAGCTCCTCATGACATCGATACTAATCTTAGGTATGATGAGGAATGCCTCTATCTCAAATATTTAACGGTACAAAGTTGAAGTCTATTTGGAATTCCGAGAAAAAGTCTCTACCTAAAGTACCCAAATTCAAGGTTTAATATCCATAGATAAGTGTGATAGTGTGACGTTAGCCTCTATAAGATAAAGAGAATACCTTGAGAATGTGCTCATCTGTCGAATTTGAAGCTTAATGGAAGAGTTAGTTGAAGACTGAAAACATAGAGTCTAGAAAATATTGTCTGATGTTCGTCTCTCAATGTGAGAGCATAGAAAGAATCCTTTTGAGTATGTGTGTTGTTTTGTCAAATTTCAAGCTTAATGGAAGAGTAGATTGAAAACCGAAAACATGGAGTCAAGAAGACATAGTTAGAACAATGGGCGCATCACCATCTACCTTTTCTTCTTTTTTTTTTTTCTTTTATTGTTCTTTGTCATCTTTGGCTTGGATGAACTACGAAAAACCTACAAACCTTGGGAAGTGTGGGCTCCTCCCCCCCTTTTTTTTTAATAAAGGAAGTTCGGCCTTGGCTTATTCTTCCGGACTTTAATTAAAATAAAGAAAAGTTACAAGTGAATGAGACTAGTGCCCATGGGACCTTCCAAATCGCACAATGCAGGGGAAAATTTCAATAAGCTAGAGGGCATTACAAATGAGGCGGACAAATCTATCATCTCCTTCATGCAGGACCCATTTGGGTTTCAGCTTGTTATTTTTGAGGAGATAAATACAGTGATGCCTAAATGGTGGAGATGTCTTAACACGGGAGATTCTATTACCTAGAAGAAACCTACAAACCTTCTGGATGTGCGGGCTCCTGCCCTTGCACACTTGTACACTTCTTTCATTAATTTACACTTCTTCCTTGTCTTACACAAACCTCCTCCAAAGACTCCCACAGACCAAAGGTAATCGTCCTGATTATGATATTCGAAAAGGGACTTTCCCCTCCATGTTCCTCATCTTTTGTAAAAATGCCTCAAGGGTTCCATACTTCACTCATTGGACAGATGCACCGTACTTGAAGTTCTCCATGGAATGTTTATTACTAGTGTACCTCGTGAGCCCCTCGATTTATTTGGGTGCATTTACATAGATGATAGACGAATCATGGGTTCTTACAAACTTATTAGAGCACATGCTCTTTTACGAGCTGCATTAAATTATTATTCTGGAGAGTACTTTCTCCCCAATGACTCTACAAATTCCAGCTCTCGAGTCTCCCTCAACTAATAACTATTATTCTTCAGACTTCGCCAAGAAATGGCTCGTTGTCTTCGGACCCACACTACACACGTCCCAAACTGCAATCCCAAAATGCTGCGCAGCTTGGGGCAGAAGATGGCTAAGAAAGCATCTCTGCCAAGTTTGGCTACATTGCTATAGACGCACGTTTCACTATAGAATCGTCAACACCGCCAGATTTGGTGAAAGAAAATGGGCACATGACCAAATTTCCGTCCCTATCCCTTGCGCATACATCAATAATTGCGCTCCGATGAGCAATCTGTCTGGTTGTTGAATGCTTCTGCAGGCGCCATGTGCTTTTTCATCTTCTTCGAGCAGCGCCAATACATGTGCTTTTTCTGTTTCCTCACCGCTAAAGACGATCTGCGCCATTGATGGGCATAATATTGCAGAAACTGGCGTCCTTGAGAGATACTTTATGGCTATAATTGCGGCCACTAAGCCATGATCTGTTTAAAAGGCACAGCTCCGTCCACAGTCTCGTAATCTCCAGACTTTTAAGTTTGCAACCCCCCGATTCAAGGCAGTCGGGTCCGGCGGAGCTACACCTGTTTACCCATGGCAACGGCGTTATATTTTGTAATTCAACATACGGTTAGGAAATGTACAGTTCTAGTTTTAATAGGATAGTCAATTGCGCTCCCTCCTCGCTGTTGTGCAATTTATGTAACCTTTTGTGTGTGTAGGCCTGATCAGGAAATTGCCTGCGGAAGCCGCTGATCTAATGTTTGTGCTCAAATGCAATCTCATAATCTCTGGATCACAACTTTGTGCGCAAATGCAATCTCATAATCTCTGAGTGGAGTACTTAATCTACGAAGAAGACCTCTCCATAGATGGTTTCTGCTGGGATGGAATGGACCGTCAGAGATGCATCGCGAGGAAAGAAAGTGCATCTCGTCGCAATTCCATATCCAGCGCAAGGTCACATCGTCCCTTTGATGCAGTTTTGCAGGAAGATTACCAAAGATGAGGACGTAATGGTCACTTTCGTCAATACAGAGCACAACCACGCAAGGATGTTACAATCGCAGTCCGACCAAGGCTTAGAAACGGATGAGGAAGAACAGGGAAGGCTAGAGAGCAATCTACGATTGGTGGGTCTTCCGGGCGGGTTGCCTCCGGAGCTTCATGGGGACCCTGCGCACGTGGTTGCTGCTTTTGAGGCATCAGAAAACCTTCAAGCGCCATTAGAGGAATTGTTGAAGAAGATGGCACAGAAGGGTGAACCAGCGAGTTGCATAATCTCCGATGTGCTAATGTCGTGGACGCAGGTATGTGCAGATAGGATGAGGATTCCACGCATAGCGTTCTGGACTTCCTCGGCAGCGGTTTATCACGTGATTTGGCACATGTATATTCTGTTCAAGCAGGGAAAGCCCAGCTTCAAAGGTGAGCGATGGGATTGGGGTTGATATGGGAGAGGGCGCTAAGAATTTAACATATTGGACGGCTTTAGTTTCTCACTCGAATTTTCTCTACATCCAGTTCAGGACAGGAACTTCCAAGACAGCACCTCGGAGATGGTGTCGAGCATCCCTGGCCTTCCGCCGATGGATCTCAACGACCTTCCCATCATCGTAAGAAGCGATCCTGCCGATTTCATCCATAGGTTTCTTTGCCGCCAACTGGACCATATGGTGTACGCTACGGCGATGGTGATCAACACATTCGATGAGCTTGAGCGCGAGTGCCTGCGAGCTCTACCGTCCAATTTTCCTGTTCCCACTTACGCCATCGGTCCGCTCCTGCCGCGCGGCAGCTCAAGTTCCAGCAAAACCGCTGGACCACCGGCACCACAAATGACGCCTGGGGTTGTTCCGACATACGTTGAAACGGAAACCAGGAAACCATATCTGCTTTGTCGTGCTGGAATTTTCAATGAGGATTGCAGCTGCCTTGATTGGCTGGACAAGAAGCAGCCCGGATCTGTGGTGTACATATCGTTCGGAAGTATTTACGCTATGAGCAAAGAACAGTTCGTGGAGCTAGTGGTAGGGCTACAAGATAGTGGGCATGACTTTCTCTGGTCCATCCGTGCAGACTTTGTCCAAGGATGTGTCAGTTATAGGGAGCTGTTGCCACGATCGTTCTTGGAGTGCATAGAGGATCGCGGCATGATGGTGTCGTGGGTGCCACAGCTAAAAGTCCTCGCTCACGAGGCAGTGGGGGGGTTTCTCACCCACTGTGGGTGGAACTCCACGCTCGAAAGCGTTGTAATGGGGGTTCCCATGCTCTGTTGGCCGGATGTAGGTGAGCGACGCACAAACGGGAGGCTGGCTGTGACGACTTGGGAAGTAGGATTGGATTTTTCGAACGCTCAGAAGGAAGCGGCTCCTAGCGGCACGCCCGTCCTACTGATTCCCAGGGTCGAAGTTCGCCGATTAATCCACCTCCTGATGGATCCCGGCGATGAAACGGTACAACAGATTCGTAGGAACGCCGCATCGCTAAGGCTTGCGGCGGAACATGCGTTAGCAGCGAATGGTTCGTCTGCCGTAGACTGGAAGCTCTTCCTGAATCACATTCCCAGGCCATCGCTGGACGATTCCGAAGTCTACCAGCCCACGAAACCCGAGACACGGCAGGCAGCGCTGGTAGCGACATGAGCGAGGTTGCCCTCCGCGTCAAAAGCCTGTGGGTGATTCACTTCTTACGAATGTCGGTAATATTTGAGATCATTCGTTGGATTAACATCCATCCCTCGAGCCACCCCTACAGAGCGGCGATCGACGCTTCTGCCATGTACGACAGACGGTTCACGGGGGCCACTGCCGGCGGACGCCCACCATTCTCTGTTTCGTCATCGTCATCAACCTCGTCATTCTCTTCACAACTGAATTATGCATCCACGGTTTGGCCTGCATGGCTACCAGACGTCACAATTTCTTGGAAAAATAAGGTCTCGCGCTGTCCTACAGATCTGTCGTATCGACACAAAAGAAATTCTCGACTTTGTCTTTGTCATTCCCGTAGCTTCCGCCGTCCTTAGTTTTCTGTAGGTCACTTGGCAGACACTCTCATTGGGCCCTCGGCTCCGCCAGCACCCGCTTAGACTTTATGGCTTCGCTTGCGGCTCCGCTGCTTTCCAATTGTAAATTCTTCTCCACCATCGCGGGGTCTGATTCGATTTGGCGCAATCCATGGCATGGCACGGAACACTTGTCGTTTAATCTTGATCTCTTCGACGTGCCATTCTTATCCCCAACTCCTGTTTCAATTTATCTTCAACAGATATGTACACATAAGCTTGTGGAATGCCAACCACTGTAAATCCTGGCTCTGAGGAAGTGTATTCTATCTGCTTCAGCGACATGCAGTGTCCATGGAGTCCACCATGTTCCTCTGCTTTGGCATGTTGCTGATGTCAGGCAGTGCGTGATTTCATATTTGTCTTGCTGTAAGCCATGTGCCTCGTACTTTTTGATGGTTCTTTCCTGTGTTCCGACAATCTTCATTCTTTTTCTTGGGAAAAAACGGGATTTATACTAAATAAAGGAAGCAAATACTGAGCGTCAAGAGAAGATGAAGGCATCCGGACAAGAAAACTCCATCTTCATGAGCAGGAGATCCTGATTCCTGATACATCTTTTGGGTGAGTACAGAACAGTAGGTTCTCCCTCCCTTTAGAATGAAACAGAGTCCGTTAGGTTATGGCATCCTCTTACTGAACTGGAGAAATCTATCTCTTTTTCAGCAAAACAGCTCTAAACTATAAAGCTGTTATGGCATCCTATTACTAAACTGGAGAAATCTCTCTTTTTCAGCAAAACAGCTTTAAACTATAAAACAGGAGGCGTATGAGAGAATCAAAGGGAGATACAAGAGGCCTTTCTTGAGCTCGACAAATCTATCTTGCTTTGGTAGGTACTTCAGACATGAATATTAACGAATGATAGAGTTTTAAGCAAAAGCCTCTTTGTTGCAATTGGTGCTTTAAAAGAAAAAGGAAGATCTAAGCGTCTTGCCGCAAGAAAACAAGGATTTGGAGTAGAGTACAATGAATTTTCTAGCTCAATCATTGGGCTCTGCTTGATGAAATAGTAGTCTAAGATGTCTTCTGGAATGCCATTAAAGGAGCAACCCTCTAGAAATAATTTCAGAAAAGAAATTGCATTCTGCTTTGAAGTAGACTAAAAAGAGTCTCACATGGCAAAAACAAAGGATCACCTGAGATCGGACCTTGCTGGGATAAAGTGGTCTCCTTTCCGACATCCTGTGAAATGTAATTAGAGGAGAGAAGGGCTTCTCTCCAGAAGATTTCAAGAATAGAATTTCCTTTCTGATTTGGAGGAGATTACAGAAAATCGTTCATCTGAATCAAAGGATCACCTGCTCCGGGAAAAGCCACGCTCTAAAAGATTTACTGGTATGCAAGAATTTCTATGATGTCCGAGCCCGCGTAATCTAGTGGCTGACACCTTGAAGGTGTGGAAGGAAGTCCTGAATTCAAGTCTTGGCTGGACATGTCCATGAGATTCTCATGATGGGTGCCTCTATCTTACGAGGTTGGTTGTGTGACTCTGTATTTAAAATTCATTGTACTCTAAAAAAAAAAATGAATTTCTATAACTTCGGCGAAAAATCTTTGAGCCTTCTCTGGATAATTTGCTCACCCTGTATTCGATACTGCTGGCTTTTGTGCTCTAAGGATATTGAAGTTTAACGAGATTGGATCCCCATTAAGGAAAGGAAATTTAATTAAGCTCCTCTGAATCTTTACGTAATCTTTCCTGTACATTTCATCTAATTAGTACAATTATAGTTTAAGCAAAAAACCAAAAAAGAAAAAATCATCTCAAGCATTTGAGTTGTAATGCACAGATGTTCAGAATGCAAATAGATCATCACATAGGAGATGACGACGTTGTTAGCTTATGGATTTGTAGCTTCTCTTTCAACTCCTATACATAAGGATTTCTCATAAAACATAAATCTGCAATGTCCAATGTTTGTAGTATTGTCACTTATACTTTGTATGTGCGGCAGAACCTTCTGTAAATGTGCATGCATCAAGTACCTAAACTTGCAGCTGAGCAGGGCTCCGAAAGCCATTAAAACTTGAAAGAAAGGCTGTAATAAAAAACCTGAAAATCGTGTCATTCATCTCTATAGTTGTTCTATCAAAGTTCAAGGTCGGAGAGTAGGCAAGCAACTGAAAATCCTATCATTCATCTGTACAGTTATTCATTAAAACTTGAAAGAAAGGCTGTAATAAAAAACCTGAAAATCGTGTCATTCATCTCTATAGTTGTTCTATCAAAGTTCAAGGTCGGAGAGTAGGCAAGCAACTGAAAATCCTATCATTCATCTGTACAGTTATTCATTAAAACTTGAAAGAAAGGCTGTAATAAAAAACCTGAAAATCGTGTCATTCATCTCTATAGTTGTTCTATCAAAGTTCAAGGTCGGAGAGTAGGCAAGCAACCTGAAAATCCTATCATTCATCTGTACAGTTATTCTTTCAAAGTTCAAGCTCGGGGGAGTAGATGCTTGCCAAACCTCCATTAAAAAAAAAAAAAAGCTGAAAATCGTATCATCTTTCAAAATCCAGGGCCAGGCTTCAAGATTCATGGCATGTATGCAGCCTGCTAGCACGGCACTTCAAAGATGATGCTTGGGCGTTGAGTTGTCACTACATATCATTTCAAATCCATGTAAAAGACTGCAAATTTGAAGTCGTAACGCACTTCAGAACAGGCAAAGATGAACGTGAAAAGAATGGGCGCACTTCAAGATAATCGTTTTGACTGTTTCTTTCATAACCAGCAGCGCGCGCAGAACTCGCATAGACCGAGAACATGTGTGCTCTTAATTGTAGTGTTTTCCGTATTCCTTGTTCGAGCACGTCCTGCAATTTGTTTAGATTGTTGGTTTAAGAACCTTTTAACCATTTTCTTAACGTGAAAAAAGCTGGAACGTGAAACGAGGGAAGAAAGGCCCACTGGCATGGAGAGAAAGTGGCAACCATCGTAGGTGCAATACGAAAATCAACAAGAAAAGTTTCAGGCTTCGGCTTACGCTTTCCATTGGCTTGAAATTTGAAAGAACAACATACATTGAGAGGGCCCTCTTTGTCCTCCACATTCAAAAGCTAATTTTAGATAGATCTATGAGTATTGAACGAACTCTGATCTTAATGTAGAGGTTCAAAATGTTTACCACTACATCCCATATGAGGATCTATTTTCTTGTTGTTTCTGTATAGGAGCCCTCAGATGGCTCAAGCATTGTTCGGTAACCTCCTTAAGATACTTCTTCTTGTGTACCACTTGGCCTACTTGATCGTTCTTAAGATTGTAATATTTTAAATTGATTACATCTTCTACGGCGACACCACCAAAAGTGTTATTGATTCCTATAAGTTCTTTGCTCTCATATGAATGAGTTTCTTTTATTGTAGGTATACTTGAGGTGCATTAAGAATGTATTTTAGACACACATCAAAAGCGTTATGAAAGAAAGTAAGCGTACTCTCATACTAGAACCAATACTTAGCTCTTGGAATATGTCAAATGTTCACCTCTCATAATTGGACTTTGTTTTGCTTAATTGCAAGGCCCATATTGGAAAGTACTAGCTGATTCCACATTATCCCCGTTTGTAGAGATGTCGATTTGCACACTAGCTACAAGTCACTCGGCCATGCATGTAAGGTGGCCTCATTATACTATACGGTCTATGTGAAGGGCTTCATTTGCCACAATATAGATATCAAACAAAGAATTGAGAGATTGCATACCTTTGTCTTCTACTTGTCTATCTAGTGTTGGAGTTTGAGATCTACAGAAGCACATGAACAACACAAGGAGGAAGAAGAAGCTCAGAGGATAACACACAATACTGAATGTATCACCAACAGAATGTACAAAGATAAGTAACCCATTATGGTTATAGGCATACATACAAACTGGGGGAAAAAACCTCCTAAAGAGGAAAAAAAAGTGCCCTGGTGGTCCTAGTGTGTTGAGATACATCACTACCTAAATATATCAACAAATCCCTCCTAGGAGTGATGCGATGAACAAGGAGCTGGCACTCATGTATAAGGAAGTGCCAAGCTATGTGGAATCAATCCACAAAAGGAAGTACGCCCAAAGCTTTGTGAAAAGCTTCAAACTTCTCCCTAAGTAGAGTCTTCATGAAAAGGTCTGCAATGTTCTCTTGTGTGGGCACATATGCCAAGCTGATCTCTCCAGCAAAGAACCTCTCCCTGACATAATGATCATGCACCTCAATGTGCTTGGTGCGAGCATGGAACACAAGGTTCCTCGCAACTGCAAATGTGCTTTGACTATCAGTGAAGATGGTGGTGGCAAAAGACTCATCAAGACCCAAATCAGCCATAAGACATCTCCGCCATGCACACTGAACAATCGTTGTGGAAGTTGCCCTATACTCAGCATCACAACTAGAAGTCACCACAATAGGCTGCTTCTTGCTCAACCAAGATATGCATGAGCTACCAAGCATTAAGCAAAAACCACTGGTGGACACACGAGTGTCATAGCAACCAGCCCAGTCAGAGTCAGAGAAAGCATGTAAATTTGGCCCCAGTGATCCCCCCTTGGGATAAAACAATCCAAGTAGCTGGGTGCCACTCAAATAGAAAAAGATGTGCTTAACTGTCTGCCAATGTTTCACACTTGGGTGATGCATAAACATGCTCATCTATGAGACAACAAACTGAATATCTGACCGAGTAATGCATAACTAAATCAAGCATCCAACATCCTGTTAATAGAGAACAACATCAAATGCATCTCCAACATCATGAAGACTCAATCATAAACCTACCTCCATAGGAGTGGTAATAGGTTTGCAATCTTCAGGCCAAAATGATGTAGCAACCTGTGAATATATTTGGTTTGACACAAAGCTATTCTGCCATTAACTTGCATAAAATGAATGCCCAAATAATGATGCAAATGCCCCAAATCTGATATCTGAAATGATGCATGCAAATCAGCAATATGCTTCTCAGAGGAGCAGTGAGCATCATGTCATCAACATACGCAAAAATTATCAAAAGGACATCATTAGCATGCTTAATATATAAAGTGCTCTCTATTGGAATGTTCTCAAAACCATGTGCAATCAGGTAGGCATGTATCTTTTCATTCCAAGCACATGGTGCTTGCTTCGAACCATATAATGCCTTTTTCAACGTGCAAACTTGGTTTTCATGCCCTTTCTGCACAAAGACACGGGTTTGAGAAACATACACTTCTTCATCCAAATCACCATTTAGAAATGTAGTTTTAATGTCCAACTGATGTACATTCCAACCATGATGAGATGAAAGTGTACAGATGCTATTAATAGTATTCATTCGGCATGTAGGAGCAAAGATCTCATCAAAATCAATGCCTCTTTCTTGAGCATAACCGTTTGCAACAAGCCTAGCCTTATACTTGTCAACTATTCCATCAGGCTTACACTTCAGCTTGTATACCGACTTAGTGCCAATGTCCTTCTTTCCAGGAGGCAAGTCACATAAAGACGATGTACCATTCTTCATTATAGCATCATATTTAGATTGCATAGTAGCCATCTAATTTTTTGAATTTTATGCTTCATCAAACAAAAGAAGCTCATTCTCATCAGAGAGACTAGAGGTAGCCATAACATAGCAATCTGATGCAAAAGAAGCACTATGAGAGCCAGAACTAGTGCGATATGACAGAGGTGCATCAAATTTGCTATCACGCAAAGTCTACACTAGCCATTTTGGCATAGTTTTTGCCTCCTCAATATCAACTCTCTCATCAACAAGTGCATCATGTAAATCTGCATCAGAAATGGAATGATCTACATCATCACATGAAACCTACAAAGGCTGAGAAGTTGCCTCATTAGGACCTGAACAAAACTATCCACCTGTAAAAAGAGGCAGCAAAGTATCATACATGTCTTTGGAGCTAACTAATGTCTCTTTAGTACATGAAAGTAATGACTGAATAGCATCTTCCACAAAAACAACATCACGGCTAACTAGAATGTGTTTAGTCTGTGGACGATACAGATGATGTTTTGTTTTCAAAACTATACCCAACAAAAATACATTTCACTACTTTATCATCCAATTTCCTGCGTTGTTGTCTAGACATTAATGCATATGCCACACAACCAAAAACACGCAGGTGAGAAATAGATGGCCTAAGACCATGCAAAGCCTCATATGGAGTGATAGAATGCAATGCTTTAGTGGGACACTGTCACTCTAGCACAATGGTGAGTACCAACGTGAGAAGATTCACCTCATAGTTGTCAATCCGTGGAGACGTGAGGACTAGTATGAAGACTATGAGCAAGTGAGGGCACAAATGCGTGAGTGAGAAGCACACAAGCATGCACACACATACACACACACGCGCACACAAGGCAAGAACAAGGAGAGGAACAATGGAGTTCTTTGCATTAATCAAAAGGTCTCTTACATAAGCTCAATTCACAAACAATCTAACCCCCCAAAATGAGCTCTCTAGCTCTTTTTATAGTTTTCTAACTAGCTTTGGTCTTGTCCAGACCTAGTGTCCGGCCTAGTTAAAAATTAGGTTCTAGAGTCTATTTGAGGGCTCAAACAGAGTCTAAAAATTATGAAAATTGAGATGTCGCTAGTTCTAATACTCCTCAAGCTCGAGGACTCCTCGGCTTGCACAAAATGGAGTCTATTCTACCAAAAACGGGATTTACAATGTTTGTGTAGTGATTAAAATCACTTGAGTTGTAAATAGTCCATGGAAAAAAATGATTTGGCCTTGTTGCCGTATTGTGCATGACTCCTCTGTTGCTTTGTATGCCAACACGCCCCCCTTCCTAGCGTCTGTCGCCCCTGACTGACCTTTGTTCTCTCGGGTGGTCGATATAGTATTGGATGACATTGGTGGCAAGTTCATGTTCTCCTATCCTTAAGCCTCTTGCTAGATCAGCTTCCAATGCATCCCAATTTATTGCACCAGGGGCCTCTGGCTGCGGGGTGGTGTAGTACTCAGAGTACATTGCTTGTTCACAAGAAAAAAGTTGGAGCAGGTGTGTTGGCTTCGGTGCGAAAATCTCCGAGTGATACTCCCAGAAACCTGATCTGAACATTTCTTCGAAGGTCTGTTTGTAACAGGCAGGGAGGTATTTGATGCGTGCATGCCAGGCGTAAGCCACACGAATACTGGGGGTGGTGCTCATGTCATACACCAAGTCATAATTTCCATTGCTGAACCCCGGGAGACGTACCTGTGGTGCGGCTGCATTTCTAAAAGTTTTCAGGACTACTTGCATCATATCTAAGATTTTAAGCATCATTTGCGCTGCTACATCTTGCATGGGCTTCAATCGCGGCATCCAGTGGCGAATTGTTCCCATCATGTATGCTACCGATGGTTGTCCCTGTGGTGGCGCAATGTACGAGTAGTTTAGCCATTCTTTGCATTGCGCATTGTTCTGCACTTTGATATTGAATGCCTTCCAAGACCTGCGGCGTGGAACTGGACCGTAGCATGGATTGTATAGGAGGTGTAAAGGTGCGTTGTTCCATGTGCGTAGCATTTCTGGATATGTCTCTAGAAGTTTCTGCCGCCAGGTGGGTTGACGAATTTTGCCTTTTTGCACCTCTGGAGGAAGGTCTTCGGGTTGAAATTGGGTAGCAAAGGTAGGAATCTGACCCGTGACTCTCTGTATTTCTACATTATAATCAGCCAAGATAATATAATAAGGCCGGTATTGGAGTTCAGATGAGAGGATGAGGCGTCTTGATGACAGGTTCTTGAAGTAAGCCGATTGTAGCACAGTTTCCTCTATGACCCTCATGGCCTGATTTTGCACTACTGTGCGCTCTTCGTGCGAACTCCCGATTTCCTCCACTTGACGTAGCCATGGAGGTCGTGGTGCCTCGAATGTGTCCTGAGCTTCTTCTGTTTGTTGGCCTCCTGGGAATGGTTGTGGATCGTATTCTTCGTCAAACGTTTGTTCCACAGGAATTTGCACTACTTCTTCGTCAGTGGGAGCCTCTGGAGGGGAAGGTGGTCTCTCATATTGTAGTAGACGTGTTTGCAATTCGATGACCTGTTTCTGGAGATCTTTTATGGCCTCTGAGTCTGTGAGAAGTGAAGCCGCGGAGGGGGTGGTTGGAGAGGCTACTGTTGGTCCTTTTTGGTGTTTCTACTTCAATTGTCCCAGTTCCTCCGATAGCTGATCATGTGCTTCAAGCAGCATGGCATAGTCTTCCAATATGATCTTGATATTATCGGGGGTCACTGCTTGAAACTTTGATGGGCTGATGGGTGCCCCCGGTGTGCTCTCAATAGCTGCTTCCAGGTTCTCTTGATTTTGTACTTGCAGGCGTCGATTCTCTTCCTGAGCGGCCGCAAGATGGCGTTTGAGTAGAGCCATATTTCGCTGAAGCTTGGAGTTGCGTTCCAGTTGTGTCCGTAGGTGACCTTCTACCACCTGTATCGCTTCCTGATCTGTGTTCTGTAACTGTACCTCCAATATGCCATGAGCTTCTTGGAGAGTTTGGAACTGTGTGTGGAGGCGAGCATTTTCCTCCTCTAGTGCCGCGAGGCGGTGCTGTAGTGTCTCTGAGTGCTCGTGCAGGCGTTCATTCTGTTGCTGGAGCTGAATGTAATCTGTCCTTAAGTTTGATATACAAGCTAGCATGGTGTCCAATGCATTTCCTATAGATGAGTGGGTGGTGTTTACAGCGGAAGATGCATGGGAAGGGAATTGGGGAAGGGGAAGAGTGAATGATGTGTCTATTGAAGTCCTGTGTGTGAGTGAAATTGGTGGAGGGGGAATGGGAGGAGGTGGAATCGTGGGGGGAGGTGCCGTGGGTGGTGAAATGTCCATACCTTCAGGAGTGGGTGCGAGTGTGGGGTCTGCCATATACATTGGAATGGTAGGTGGTGTGTGTGTGGAAGTGGTGAACAGATGAGAAGTGGGGTGGGGAGCTGAAAAGAAAGGAAATGGTTGAGACCTGGGTTGAAAAGTTCTAGCTAGGAGGTCATGAAGGGATTGTAGAAATGGAGAGATGGAGGTCGGAGGTTGAGGTCATAGATTTGAGGAGGGCATGATGGGTTGCGTGGTAGCAGGGAAACCCATGAATGTGGATCTAAGGTCAGGATGACCTATGGCTGAGGGCATGGGGGATGGTTGCCCTAGGGCAGGCTCTATGAGCGGTTCGGTGGATTGTGTAGTGATGGGGGTTGCTTCAAAGATTGGGTTATCAGTGGTAGAGAATAGGGTGGAACTAGAGATGGGAGTACGGAAGGTGAAGGTTGGTTCGGTGGGTTGAGTGGTCGAGGTGATTTCCACTGTTTCTGCTCTAGGAGGCGATGGTGGGGCTGTGGGTGGTTGTGGCTCGGTGGACTCCTCATGGGTGACTAGGTGCTCTTGGCTAGCCGTTTCGGTTGCTTGGGAGGTTGTCCAAATAGGTTCAGATGTAATAGTTGGCTCTTCTGCAGTTGTAATGGGAATCTGGATATTCTTACCTGAGCGTGGTCGTGTCTGGAACCTTCGTGGATCATATTGAACTGGAGACCTCCGAATGGCAGTGCGCACTGCTTCCACTACCCCATATGTTTCTGCCATCAACAAGAGACCTTCCCTATATTCTGAGTCAACTCCTGCTTCTTCCAACAATTGAGTCATGAGTACTCTGCTGCTCTGTTCAGTGAGTAGTTGTTGCGATCGCACTCTTTCCATAATTTGATACAGCCTTCGGAGTTCTGCTGTATAGGCTGGGGCTTCAGTGGTCTCCTCTTCATACGCTCCTTCTTCTTCTAGGTGTCCTTGTTGTTGACCTTGCTGAGCGTCACTCCAATGTACATGTCGGCCGTCTGTAGATTTTCTTCTTCTTCGTGACGATGTGCCTTGTTCTTCTGCATCTGAATAAAACTCTACATCAGAGAATTGTGTACTTTGTAAGAAGGCTTCGAAGTCCTGGGGGTCCATTCCTTCAGCATCTCCAGTTGCAGCAAATTCAAATTCAGGTGGAGTAGGAGGAGCCGATGGGGTAGCTTGTGTCGTAGTTTCAGATCCCGACCTGGGTATCCTAATGGTAAAGGGAGGTACAGTGGTCTCCCTTCGTGGCGATACCTCACGAGTAGTCAAAACTTCCCTTGTCTGGACACAAGGGATCGCACCCCTCATGCGCTTGGATTGATGTGTGGACGTCTTGAGCTTCTTAAACATTTGTAATTGTGCCCAAGTTAAGGCACGTTCAATGGGAACATCGTATGCCAGGCACCGGTAAATAATGCGTGTGATTGCACAGCAACCGTTCACCACTAATTTCCTAGAAGACCTTTTATTTGCTTCATACAATTGATCTATAATCCATACCGGTAGCTTAATTGGTAACGCACCTGCTTCCGCTAAGTAGAGAGCGAACCATATTCTCTCGTGTGGTTGTGTGAAGCGGTCTTGGCCAGGGAAAGCAAAATGTTGCATGCACATACGGAGAGGGATGGACACGTTTGGTGTGAGTGCTGCCATGTCTTTAAGCTTCAATAGTTTCCTATCCTTCATGTTAGTGGGAACAAGAGCATCCTTTTCAGAGGGTACATGTGTGCCGTGCATATTCAAAGCGTCGCTCACCAACTCCACAGTAAGTTCAAACCTCTTCAACTCGTTGTTGCCCAGCAAGGAGGGAAGAACAAATGATCCGGGTTTGTCCTTTTCTTCATTAGCTTGTAATGTGGAGACCAAATAGTAGCATCGGAGGAGATCTGGTTTAGGTAGTGGGGCTTCAAAGTATTCTGCTAGCCCTGCTCGTTGCCATATGGTCTGGAGATCCTCGGTGTTCTGTAAAGTCTCGAACTCCTTGGAGAAAAATTGGAATCGAACCCATGATCTGTCATACTCGCACTTAGACTCCCATATATACTTGGCCTCTCCTAATGGACCTGGCATGCCATTGAACCAAGGAGAATTGGCATGGACTCTTTCTGTGATCCCTGTGGGTGGATCCGGCACCAGGATTTGCTGAAGGTGTTGCAGCTCCACAGGTCGTTCAGTTGGTGGCACATCCACAGGTAGACTATCCACATCGATTCGTGCAGTAAGTATTCCTACTTGTGAGCTCGGACCTGTCGCTTCTGCCATTTTACTTCTTGCCCTCTGATTCTGTGAGAATATAGAACCACGTGTTAACATCGTAATGGACAGAATAAATCCGTTGTTGTCCCCGTTACAACATTAACATGAGGTAGGTGGTGAGTTAGTGGTTAGTAAGTGCACGAAGACAATGTGTGTAGTTAATGCTTGGGTAGTCCTAGGAGGCTAATGCCGTTAGTAAGTGGGGATGAATTTACAAATTGGGGTTGGGGGGTTTATTACAGGTCTTAGGCTGCCAAATGCAGTGGATGGGTCTTGTTCTTGGTTTCGTAAAGACGCTAGAGAGCTTTATAGGTGTATCGGCTTGAGAATGAGGCTTTTTAGGGACCCATTTACAAGTGATTCTGTTCGTGATCATGGGCCTTAGTGTGTTCGTGAGTGTTGAAAACGAGTGGATGCCGACTGTGCGAGTGAATGGATCGTGCTGTGTAGGGTGTGTTCCTGGTGTAGCTATTTGAGCCCGCAAACAAGCCTTAGGCACCCAAATTTGTCTTGAATGTGAGCTAGCCTTCATCGACTGCTTGGGCACCCAAATAGATTTCACGTTAGCAGAAGAATTTCTGAAAGACTTCTTATTAGTGTCGTGTTGTTGGTTACTAATAAGAGGCTTTGCCCGTGTGGTTGGCTTGAGTGCAACCGGGTGTTCGCCTTTCCGCACCCACACTTGGTTTACTTGCTGGGAGATTCTGCTGCGCAGGTACTTTTGATTTCCGGCATAGGTAGTACTCTGCTTCTTTTGCCTTTGATCCACCTTTGGTTGCTGCCTCCTTCTGGTCTTTGGAAAAGAAGGGAGTTGCGTTGCATCCCTGACTCCTTCTTTGAGAATATCATTCCTCTGCAACACATAGTTTTGGACAAGAACAGCATGGTCAACTTCATGTGCACCCCTGGAGGGACCAGGAGTCTGTGCCTTTCCTAGTTCCTTGAGTGCTCCATTATCTAACGCTACTGTAATTCGACTATGATTGACCCATACCTGAAGAAGTCCACTTCTTAGGTTTAAGTTGACTGCTTGGTCATAGATCCAGTCTTGACCCAAGACAAGAGGTTCAGTGAGATCCTCATCTTGACACACTAGTACTTTAACTGTCATTGCCTCATCATGAATGTAGAGGGGAAGTTCCACCTCGCCCATGCAAGGGGTTTCCACTCCTCCCAATCCTATGAGATAAGCTTCCACAGGATTGACAGTTAACTGCAACTCTTGACAGTAAGACAATTTAACAGCACTAGTGGCTGCACCTGAGTCAATCAAGGCTCTTACGGTCCTTGCACTCTTTCCTTGTCCTATATCTAGGGTTATGAAAGGACGTCGATCAATTATCCTATGCGAGCTTGTTCCTGCGACTTCACACATGGCCATAGGATATCCTTGATCTGCATAGTCATTCGTTCTAGGCTGATCTCTATTTTGCCTCCGTAACTTCATCCTTCTGATGCGTTCTAAAGCTTCTGCTTGAGCTTCTTCTCGAACTCGCTTTTCTTCCTCTTTGCGTTTCTTAGCAGTGTTGAGTCGGCTAAGCATTTCCTCCGTGAGGGGTTCCTGATACAACTTGACTCTGCAACCGCTAATATAGTTTGGGAGGATGTCACCCTCTAACGTGGCTAGTTGTACTGCTCCACTCGTGGAGATCCTATTGATGATCATAGGTCCGTAGCCTCTCTTTTCTAGCTTCCTCGCGTGTTGTTTCAGTGTATAGACTAAGACTAGATCTCCTGCTTTCAAGCCTTTATCCTTCACATGGGCATCAAAGTATGCCTTCTGTCTCTTCTTAGCTGCATATATTCCTGCAGCTGCTCTCAGTCTTGTTTCTCCTAATCGTTCAAGGTCAAAGATCCTAGAGGAGAGTTCATGACCTGTCCATTCGTGCTCTTGTGCTACTCTCAATGTAGGAATCAAGAAGTCCAAGGGTAGCACAGCGTTTTGGCCAAATACCATCTGAAAGGGGGTGGCTTGGAGTACCGTTTTGTAGGCAACTCGGTATGCCCAAACAGCATGGTGTAGCTGTTTGTCCCAATCAGAGCGTTTTGTGTTCACTAATTTTTGTCAGTACATTGCACAAGATCTTATTAGTGCTCTCAGCTTGTCCATTAGCTTGAGGGTGATAGGGGGCAGACTTCTTGTGTATTACCAAGAATTCTTGGAGTAGATTTTCAATCACTTCGTTCAAGAAATGAGTGCCTCTATCACTTACAAGCTCGATAGGTAGCCCATATCTCGTGAATACATTCTCAAACAAGAATTTAGCAGTTGTCTGAGCATCGTTCTTTGTCGTAGCCTTTACTTCCACCCACTTGGTGAGATAATCTGTTGCAACAATGATGTATTCTGCATGAGAACCCTTAGCTGGGGGATTAATAGGACCTACGAAGTCTATTCCCCACTTAGAGAACGCACGTCCACCCATCATAGGTTTCAGTGGCATCTCATCTTTGCGTATAGGATACTGAGTCCTCTGACAGACATCACACCATTTCACATAGGTATGTGCATCCATGTGAAGGGTAGGCCACCAGAAGCCCGCAAATAGTATTGCCTTGATCACCCGATTTGGTCCAAAGTGTCCTCGTGCTACACCTTGGTGAGCAGTTTCTAAGATCTTAAGATATTCACTTTCATGGACACATAGCCTCAGGTAACCATCTTTACCATGCTTATATAGATTATCACCAATGAGTGAGTAATCTAGGGCTTCTTGTTCTAAACTCCTTTTCCTAGCCAGAGTCATGTCTGGAGGGAATGTGTTTGTCCTCAGGAAGGATACTAGAGGTTCGCTCCAATCTGGCACAATGGACACTTGATATAGAGTGGCGTATTCCACAGGTGGTTTAGTGCAACAGATTGGGCATTCCTTGCACAACTTTTGGACATCCGCTTCCATAGTCGGCCAATGCACTCCGAGTCTCTTTAGGGTCTGTAAAGTTCGTTGCTTTGAGTAGTGTTGCTCTAACGCACCTACATGTGCTAATTGCAACCATTTATTGTACTCGTCCTCTTCCACACAACAAGCCAAAATCCCTTGATCTGTGTGCTTGTACATACTTCCTGCCATGATGTGGTACTTTTGAGCTTTTACAACCTCTCTATTCCGTGTGTTTACCACTGGATGGTTAGGCCCGTATGTCAATACTGGTACCAATGGCTTAGCCCACTGCGGTACAACTTCCAAATTAAACAAGTAAGCATCAGGAAGGTCATCTGACACTCCTTGTGGGGCTTCTCCCGATGTGAGCCTAGAGAGGTGATCTGCTCTCAAGTGAGTCCTCCCTTTCCTTACCACAACCTCAAAATCATATTCCATTAGCAAGAGAAACCATCTCACTAATCTTCCTGTATTGCAAGGCTTGTTTACGAGGTATAGCAATGCCTGATGATCAGTAAAAAATTTAAACTTATTTGCAAGCAAATAGTGTCTAAATTTCTTAACTGCATATACCATGCCTAATCCTTCTCGCTCTGTAGTGGTGTAATTCCGTTCAGCCGCATTCAATTGTCTACTGGCATAGGCAATTGGAAGATCCATATTACCTTCACCAGTAGGTTGTGCAAGCACACATCCAATAGCATAATTGGATGCATCCACATGAACATGGAATGGCTTATTCCAATCTGGTGTGGTCAAGATTGGTGCTGAACATAATCTTCGTTTAAGCTCTTGGAAGGAATTCTCACATTCATCCGTCCACTCAAAGTTAGTCAGAAGTCCGTACATGGGCTTTGCAATGACAACATACATGTGTATAAATCGTCGGTAATACCCACAATGCCCCATGAAAGCTTGTACTTCCTTGACATTTTTTGGCCTAGGTAGCTCTACTATAGCTCTCACTTTCTCTTCATCAGTGGATATGCCATTCTTTGACACTATGTGTCCTAGAATCTTGCCTTGCCTGACCATGAAAACACATTTTTATGGTTCAGGCAGACTTGATATTCTCTACATTTGTCAAAGATTTGTCTGAGTTCAGGGATATGGGTTTGTCTAATGTTGGAATGAGCACAAAGATCATCAACATAGACTTCTAAGTTTTTCCTCAGGAACTCCTTAAATACATGGCACATTAGTCTCTGGAAGGTAGCTGGTGCGTTGGTAAGCCCAAATGGCATTACTCTAAAGGCAAAAATGCCCCATTCTGTGGCAAAGGCTGTCTTATGCTGATCCTCTAGAGCTATGGCTACTTGATTGTAACCCGAAAATCCATCAAGGAAGCTGTACACTTCCTTGCCTGCCACTCTTTCTAAGAGATGTTCTGTGATGGGAAGCGGATAGTTATCCCGAATAGTGGCTGCATTAACCTTTTTCAAGTTAATACACACACGCAGCTTGCCATTCTTCTTGGGCACCACTACAATGGGGGATACCCATTCAGTGTGCTCAATTTCATAGATAAATCCAGCTTCAACCAGTCTATCTATCTCTTCTTTGATCTTAGCAGCGTAATTATCGTTATATGTATAGGGTTTTTGCTTAGAGGGCTTAGCATCTGAGGTCATGGGAATGGTGTGTGAGCATATGTCCGGGTCAACACCTTTCAAATCCTTGTAACTCCAAGCAAATACATCTCTGTATTCTCTTAACAAGGCTATCAACACATGCTCTTCTTCCTCTGTTAGGTCATGGCCTATGTACGTGCATCTCTCCTCTCCTTCTTCTAGGGCCACTACTATTTTCTTGGTGGTTTCTTTGTTATCATAGGCCTCTCCTGATTGTGCCTCTCGTTTAGGCATTCTTATCATGACTCTCCTGTCATCTATCTCATACTTCTTAAAATTTTCCGGGACCTCAAACAAAGATTCTTCCTCTTCTGGTGAGGCTTCTCTCTTCTTTCGTTTCTTTCCGTCTTCCTTCTGGGTCACATGTGTTGTTAATCTTACATCATTTGTAAGCTCTCCATGCCTCTGGGGTTGAAATTCTACTTCATGGAAGTATTCCTCATCTGATGCAAATGGTGGGTCCATAATGATTGACTCTAGATCGGAGTCGCTTGCATCCTCATATGCATCAAGGCTAGGTTCGCATTCTTCTAGAACTGCCTCTCCCATGATTGGCTCTATGGAGAAGACTGAAATGTCATAGCCATCCTCATCACAGTGAGGTGTCCATTGTTCTTCATTGATGGCTACGTCCATTGTTGCTAAAATTTCTGCCCAGCCATGGGGTTCAAATTCCTCATCAGGAAAAACTACAGGTGCATAGGCTGGGTCTTGAATTGATCTATGTGTTTCTTTTGCACCTACCTCTCTGGCTTTCTCTCTCTTCTCTTCTTCTACTGCTACCTTGCACATCCATAAGTGAGTGTCTTCATGCATCCATGAGGATCCAGACCCTATGGAATGCACCGATTCTGTATCATCTTTGGCTCTATGGATGAGATTCCATTGGATAGGAGGAACATCTCTATGAGAATAATCCTTGAGATTGACTTTGGTCATAACACCTAAGTGTTGCAAATACAAGGAGTTGGTTCCCCAGTCCTGTACCACTTGCAACTGTCGCATAAATGGTCTTCCCAAAATCATCTCATAAGCATGATTTTTGCTGAAGTCACATATAGCAAATGTATGCTCAAACTCAACACCACAAGTGGTGAGAGTTATTCCTTCTAGCAATCCTAAGGGTCTCTCTATGTGACCATCGGCCATTTGCAATTTCATCCTCGTGGGCCTGAGTGCCGACTTGCCCCAACGCTTCCATAGGGAAGTGGTGGCAATTGCAACTCCTACACCTGAGTCCAAAATTGCCTTGGTGGTGTACTCTTGGTAGGTGATGGGAAGATAGGTGTTCCCTTCTTTGCCTTCACACATATCTCCTATCTTATCCAAGGGAATTTCTGGCACCGTCCTATGGGATCCTACCTGGGAACGAGGTTTGACTATTTCTGGTACTTGTTTGGCGACATGTTTCCATAATTCAGGTCTAACCTTGAGTAGCTCTCCTAACTTGAGATTGCACTGCACGTTAGTGTTCTTTACTACCTCTGTGTTCCTAGGTATAACGGAATCTTCGTTTCTTACCATGACTGTAGGTGCTCTCATGCAGGTGGACTTTGCTTCCCATGGGCCTGTGAAGTGGGGTAACTCTTGTATGGAATTAGACTCAAAGTCCAATCTCTCGTGAGACTGAGTACTCTCATGTTCCCCATAAATAGATGGGATGTCTTGTGGGAATTGGTCGTGTGCATCATCCACAAGTTCAAAGGGAGGGGCGACTTCACTTTCGTTATCCCATTTGTCTTCTTGAATCTCTCGTAGGAAGTCTGGTGCAAACCGATTCATAGAAGAAGAAGTGTCTGGCTCCGTAGAATTAGGCACATAAGCAACCTGGGAAGGAGGGCTTATTCTATCGTTGGCTCTCTCCTTGTTCTCATAGATGGTTGGAGCACAAGCTTCCTGGGGAGGATTACTTATTCTATTACTTTTCCGAACAGGCTCATACGCTCCCTGAGAAGGAATGTAGGCAACCTGTGGAGGTACGTAAGCTTTCGAGGGAGGCTCATCTGCTTTTTGGGGGGAAAGATAAGCTTCTTAAGGAGGCACATGGGCTTCCTGAAGAGGCTGGCTTATCCGTTCTCTTGCCCTTTCCTTTCTTTGAGGGACAGGTTCCTTTTTTTATTGTGCAATTAGCCTCTCTATTCTTTCTAAGGAGGGGAAGTTGTCTGGTTTAGTGGAATTGGCCACATAAACTTCCGATGGGGGATGGGTCATGTTTTTGCTTGCTTTATCTCTTTCTTGATTTTTTTTTTCCTTAGCAGATCTTGCAATTATTCCCTCTAACTTCTCTAGGAGTCCATCCAAGTGTAATTGCGTCTTGGCTGAGCCCGAGTAATTGAAAAGGCGACTGGCTTCAAACATAGTCTGAGCCAATGCGACCATTTTCGTGCACAGCTTGGTTCTTTCTATCTCTAGGTCAGCTCTAGGATAGCACTTGTCATGATCCGTGACGTTTGGCCCTTCTTGGATTCTGGCCTGATATGCTTTAAGCATCATGTCTATGTCTTCAGGAGTGGGATCAGCTAATACTGATCCTGCTTGGGGTGGTGGGTGGGTTACGTGGGGTGTCTTAGAGGGTGGAGGGATGGAGGGTGATGGGGATGGTAGCGGTGGGAATGTGTGAGAGTGCGGTTGAGATGTGATCTCTATGATTTTAGCCTTGGTTTCTCGTAGACTTTCCTCAAGTTCACTCATCTTCTTTGCCCTTTGCCTTTTCATGCGTTCGCGGCTATCTCTCCAAGCTCTTGTTCTCTTTTTATTTTGGCTCTCAGTATCGCTAGCGTCTGGGCTCTTTTCCTTGCCTACCCCTTGGTTTTGCTGCACTGCTTGAGCTCTCGTGACTACCTGTACGGGTGCAGTGGAAGTGACACTTCCGTTGGAATCTACCACTAACCCAATAACATTGATAGGCGTGATTTTTGGCATATTATTGGGGTTCTTTGTGCAATCTCGTAAGAGATGCTCTTTTCCACAATCTTGGCAGAAGCCTTGGATCATCACTGACTGGTTTTGTGTAGGTGGAGGTAAGGGGCAATCACGAATGAGGTGATCTCCTTGGCATCTGTAGCACGGTCCTCTTGGGAATGGAGGTCTTACCTGCCTAGGTTGAGGCCTAGGGTTGGGGTTTGCATACATGACGTTTGTATAATCTGACTCCCAACTAGGTTCATTTGGCTCTTCACTGTAATAGGACTCACCATGTTCTGGAGACTGCATGTAGTACGCCTGGGGACTATCAACATGTGTAGAATCAAAGCTATTGTCACTCGGGTCACTTTCAGAAAGCAAGGGTGTTACAGGGACTATAGCTCTATTCAGGTTTTCTTCTGCAACAGCATACTTTATCGGAATCACATTAGCTGGGGCAGGGGGTTGTTGAGCTAACACTGGCTGAGGCCTTTGTTGGTTTGGGTAGGGTTGCTGATACGGTTGTTGTGGCTTGCCATATGGTTGTGGAGGGTACGGGTTCTGGTATCTTCCTTGCTGCGGGTATGGCTGAGGGTAGGGTTGCCTAATTGCCTGCTTGTTGTATGGGCAATCTTGTGCGGTATGATTGGTGTACCTTCGTTCTATGGTGCAATATTGGCTATTTGGATTGACCTGGGGTTGAGCCATAATGGGACACACGTTTGCCATATGGTCACCACCGCATGTATAGCACCTCTTCGCTGGGGTAAACCTCGGAATTTGTTTGCTAGAGACGCCTAGTTTTTGGGCCACTTTCTCTGCGAGTTCCTCAATTGATGTGGATTGCGTGGAAGAGTGACTAGATGCACTATCTGAATCTTTGTAGATTTTGGAAAGCTCTAGTTCTTCCCCTAGGTTATCTTCAATGTCAATGCACATGCGTACACACTCTTCTATAGTCCTAGGGTCCTTCAGATACACATAGGATCTCAATTTCGTACTCAGCAATCCATCAAGGAATAAGGCTACTTGTTTGGCAGGTGTAGGTAGCTCCGAAACAGGGCACCTTTCAAGATATTGTCTAAATCTTCTTCCTGCCAATCTTACAGTCTCTTGGGGAGTCTGTTTGAAGCTGTGAATCAATGAGGAGGTATTGTGTCTTATGCCACTCTTAGAGAACTCTACAATGAAAGCCTCTAGGAGTTGGTCTATACACCTGAATTGTCGCTCATCCAATGGCTGAAACCATGTAAGTGCTGTGTTCCTAAGGGTTAGACCGAAGGCATTGTACTGCGTGAATAGATCCTCCACTTGTTCAGCTCTCAAGACTTGCTTGAACTCCGCCACATGATCATAGGGATCTCCTGTGCCATCAAAGTAATTCTTCATGGACTTAACTAGCTGGGTCGGTCTCAAAGTTCTTGTGTGCTCTCTAGGTCTCGGCAGGGGGAATCCATCCACGTTTCTTTGGTTCCTGTGAGCTCTAAGTATCTCAGGTTCTACTCTATTCGTCTCCGTCCTCGTTCTTTCTCTGCCCACTGGGTTGGCAAAGCTTACTTGTGGTCTATCTCTACTTCTGTCTCTTTGAGTTCCATGAGCTTGTGATGTTCCAGCTCCAGGGTGACCATAGGATACATTCGATCTTGGTTGGGGGAAAATGAATTCACCCTTCCAAGTGTAAGCATGCCTATCATTTTCTATCACCACAAAGATCCTTTCCGAAGTGTGATCTAAGTAGGTCACTCTACCTGGACTATCCGGATCCTTAAACTCATAGATCATGATAGTTCCTGTATCAGTTGGCTGATTAGATTTATACCTCCAAAAGGCTTCGTCAGTTTCTCGATTGAGGAGCAACTCTATGCTCTTGTTGTCTTGGGGAACCCACTCAGGTGTGATAATCCTAGTGAGAACAGATTTGCCTCGAGGGGTTCGAGGTTCTATACCCATGTTTCCTTGCTCCAGGTCACCTAAGTCAGCTTCTGGGATCACATTTCCAAATTCTCCAATGGATTGATCAGGATTCTTAATCTGTACCACAAATCTTCCTAGGCCGTCCTCATAGATGCTAGCACCTAATCGGTTGGTCCTAAGGTATTCCAACTGTGTTTTGTAAGGGCCTTCTACCCTGTACAAGTAAGGCACTCCTGAACTTTCCGTAGGTCTGTCCATGCCTTGAGACATCTCTGATTCACTAGTCTCAGAGCTAGGGTAGTACGAGTGGTGGCTCAACTGCTGGGCCCAAGACCTAGCAGTGTGATTGACACTAGCCTCTGAAGACCTAAGGCTTTGTCTCTCCCTTACTAGATGTCGTCCTGATCTAAGGTTCATATGCCTATCTAAGTAGCCCAATTCTTTGCCCAGAGTACAACCTCGTTGCTGGTTACTTTGTATTAGTCGCTTGGTTCTTTTTAGTTATTTTATCGTGTTTAAGGTCTTGTCTGATATCACGTCATCAAGAATGTTTGAATGTTGTTTCGCACTTACAGTTGATCGTTCCACGTTAAGTTCTTTCCCTTCAAAATTCTCGACAGTACAAGGATTATGCCCTTAGCTTGAGCTTGAAAGTTTAGGTGTGCTTCAACTTGATAGTTGCCTATCGTCGCCCTGACTTACTCCTACTTCTAATCGTTCTTAGCCTAAGCTAGGAATTGACGAAGAGGAGTTGAGAGTATTCCGACCTTTCTTGCTGAACCTTGCTCTTTAGTGCTCGAGAAGTTGATTCCCAAGCTTGTGCAAAACCCTTGCTTGGACGCTCTCAATTGCTTCTCAATAGACCTGCATCAGTCCCAAGATTAGCTCCAAGTTGACCTTTCAATTGACAGACAATTTATTTCAGACACTTTTTTAATGACCCTTGTTCCCCCTTTTGTATTGCTAGAAATTTCCTCTAGAGCTCCCTTGGTGTTCCTACCCCTCAGTGTGCCAACTTCCAAATATCTTATCTGAAAAGCAACTCATTATTCTTACAAAAAACAGTTGAGGGCGCGTAGTATATGCCACGAGCTTTCCGACAAGCCCTAGAGCTCAAAAAATGGATTTCGTATGAAAAAGTTATGACCGTTCAGGGTTTAGGGGGTTAACTAGACAAACAGAACCTTTCAGGGTTTTAATGCATTTTTCTAAGGCCTTTGTAAGTGTATGAGTATTTGAGAGTGCAAATATGCCCAGAATTTAGCCTAAATTTCCAAAAATTTACCCCTTAATTTTTGCCGAAAATGTCTGTCTGTCGCGATAGACGGTGTCTGTCGCGATAGACACAAACTATCGTGGGGGCTGTCTGTCGCGATAGACGGTGTCTGTCGCGATAGACGCTGTCTATCGTGGAATTTTGGTCTGTCGCGATAGACGGTGTCTGTCGCGATAGACGGGGTCTATCGTGGATTTCTGTCTGTTGCGATAGACGGTGTCTGTCGCGATAGACGGGGTCTATCGTGGATTTCTGTCTGTCGCGATAGACGGTGTCTGTCGCGATAGACGCTGTCTGTCGTTTGTCGTGATTTGGTCTGTCGCGATAGACGGTGTCTGTCGCGATAGACGCTGTCTGTCGTCTGTCGTGATTTGGTCTGTGGCGATAGACGGTGTCTGTCGCGATAGACGCTGTCTGTCGTCTGTCGTGATTTGGTCTGTCGCGATAGACGGTGTCTGTCGCGATAGACGCTGTCTATCGTCGAATTTTGGTCTGTCGCGATAGACGGTGTCTATCGCGATAGACGTGGTCTATCGTGGGTCTCTGTCTGTCGCGATAGACGGTGTCTGTCGCGATAGACAGTGTCTGTCGCGATAGACGGTGTCTGTCGCAACAGACTAAAAAAACACAAATTTTTGAGAAACTTCTAGTGATTTAGAGTGCCCTAATGGTGTAGGTTACCGTGACAAACATGCATTCACAAAATTTTAAGTTTTTCTGTCTGTTGCGACAGACAGAGGTCGTCGTCCCGGGACCTGTGCAGAGTCTGTCGTACCTGCGCACACTGCTGGAGAAGGTGGTACAGCTAGTTCCTGCAACAAAAGCTCAAAAACACACCAAAAACAGATAGCATGCAAGCTCTCTCTCGCTCTCTCTCACAATGAAATGAGGGAAATGAGGTGGGGGGTGTAATATGACCAAAAAACTGAAATTTTTTGTGGAGATGGAGATGGAGGTGGGAGATGGTGGAGATGATGATGGTGATGATGGTGATGCGAAAGTAAGGAAAAAATGATGAAAAATTAAGAGAAAGAAGGATATTACCTATAACTCCAATGTCTCAACTCGACGTCTTACCATCACACGCTCGTCCTCGAAGCTCTCTCCCCGGCAACGGCGCCAAATTTGGTGTCACTCTAGCACAATGGTGAGTACCAACGTGAGAAGATTCACCTCATAATTGTCAATCCGTGGAGACGTGAGGACTAGTATGAAGACTATGAGCAAGTGAGGGCACAAATGCGTGAGTGAGAAGCACACAAGCATGCACACACATACACACACACGTGCACACAAGGCAAGAACAAGGAGAGGAACAATGGAGTTCTTTGCATTAATCAAAAGGTCTCTTACATAAGCTCACTTCACAAACAATCTAACCCCCCAAAATGAGCTCTCTAGCTCTTTTTATAGTTTTCTAACTAGCTTTGGTCTTGTCCAGACCTAGTGTCCGGCCTAGTTAAAAATTAGGTTCTAGAGTCTATTTGAGGGCTCAAACAGAGTCTAAAAATTATGAAAATTGAGATGTCGCTAGTTCTAATACTCCTCAAGCTCGAGGACTCCTCGGCTTGCACAAAATGGAGTCTATTCTACCAAAAACGGGATTTACAATGTTTGTGTAGTGATTAAAATCACTTGAGTTGTAAATAGTCCATGGAAAAAAATGATTTGGCCTTGTTGCCATATTGTGCATGACTCCTCTGTTGCTTTGTATGCCAACAGACACCTATTAAGTACATATGCTGCACACATGACATCCTCAAGCCAAAAACTATGTGGTAAAGCCTGACTCTTGACCATACACCTCGCCATCTCCATGAGTGACATGTTCTTTCGTTCAGAAAATCCATTTTCTTGAGGTGTATACAACACTATACAGTGATGTTGTATCCCATGTTCAGCCCAAATTAATGCATTAAAGTCAGAAGACATATATTCCCCCCATCGATCAGAACAGAGGGTGCCCATTTTGCATGTTGATAGACTTTTAGCCAAAGTGAGAAACTATTTGAAGCACATAAAAACTTCAAAATTTGCTTTCAATGGATATAGCCATGCATGCTGTTGGAGTTAGACGTCTGCGGAAGCACGCGAATAGCACAAGGAAGAAGAAGAAGCTTGGAGCACAACACACAAGACTCAATGTATTACTAGAGAATGTACAAAGATAAGTAGCCCATTAGGGCAATAGGCGTATATACAAGCCGGGGGAAAAAAACCTCCTAAAGAGGGAAAAAAGTGCCCCAGCAGTCCTAGAGTGTTCACACACATCACTACCTAAATATATCAACAAATCCCCCCTGGGAGTGATGCGATGAACAAGGAGCTGGCACTCATGTATAAGGAAGTGCCAAGCTATGTGGAAATCACTCCACAAAAGGAAGTAAGCCCAAAGCTTTGCGGAAAGCTTCAAACTTCTCCCTAGGCAGAGCCTTCGTGAAAAGATCAGCAATGTTCTCCTGCGTGGGCACATATGCCAAGCTGATCTCCCCAGCAGAGAACCTCTCCCTGACATAGTGATAATGCACCTCAATGTGCTTAGTGCGAGCATGGAACACAGGGTTCCTCGCAACTGCCAATGCGCTCTGACTGTCAGTGAAGATGGTGGTGGCAGAAGACTGGCCAACACCCAAATCAGCCATAAGGCGTCTGAGCCACACACACTCAACAGTCGCTGTGAAAGCTGCCCTATACTCAGCCTCACAACTGGAAGTGGCCACAGTAGGCTGCTTCTTGCTCAACCAAGACATACATGAGCTACCAAGCATGAAGCAAAAACCACTAGTGGACACACGAGTGTCATAGCAACCAGCCCAATCTGAGTCAGAAAAAGCATGCAAATCTGGCGGTAATGATCCCCCCTTGGGATAAAACAACCCAAGTAGCCGAGTACCACTCAAGTAGCGAAAGATGCGCTTAACCGCTTTCCAATGTGTGACTCCTGGGCAATGCATAAACCTGCTCATCTGTGAGACAACAAACTGAATATCTGGCTGAGTAATGCATAAGTAAATCAAGCATCCAACAGCCTGCTGATAGAGAACAGCATCAAATGCATCTCCAGCATCATGAAGACTCAATCGTAAGCCTGTCTCCATAGGAGTGGCAATGGGCTTACAGTCTTCAAGGCCAAAACGCTGCAATAATGTGTCAATATATTTTGTTTGACACAAAGCCATTCCACCATCAACGTGCATAAACTGAATGCCCAAATAGTGATGCAAATGCCCCAAATCAGACATCTCAAATGAGGCATGCAAATCAGCCTTAAAATCAGCAATATGTGTCTCAATAGGACCAGTGAGCAGCATGTCATCAACATAGACAACAATGATCAGAAGCACATCATTAGCACGCTTAACATATAAGGTGCTTTCAGTTGGACTGTTCTCAAAACCATGTGCAATCAGATAGGCATGTATCTTCTCATACCAAGCATGTGGTGCTTGCTTTAAACCATATAATGCCTTCTTTAACCTGCAAACCTGGTTTTCATGCCCTTTCTGCACAAAGCCACGGGGCTGAAAAACATACACTTCTTCATGCAAGTCACCATTCAAAAATGCTGTTTTAATGTCCAACTGATGTACATTCCAACCATGATGGGCTGCAAGTGCACAAATGCTGCGAACAGTAGTCATACAGCATGTAGGTGCAAAGGTCTCATGAAAATCAATGCCTCTTTCCTGTGCATAACCCTTTGCAACAAGCCTAGCCTTATACCTGTCAGCTGTACCATCACGTTTACGCTTCAGCTTGTATACCCACTTAGTGCCAATGGCCTTCTTGCCAGGAGGCAAGTCACATAAAGACCATGTACCATTCTTCATTATAGCATCATATTCAGATTGCATAGCAGCCATCCAATTTTCTGAATTTTGTGCTTCATCAAAAGAAACAGGCTCATTCTCATCACAGAGACTAGATGCAGCCATAGCATAACAATCTGATGCAAAGGAGGCACTATGAGAGCCTGAACGAGTACGATATGACAAAGGTGCATCTAATTTGCTGTCACGCAAAGTCTGCACCAGCCATTTTGGCATAGTTTTTGCCTGCTCAATATCAGCTCTCTCATCAACAAGTGCATCATGTAAATCTGCATCAGAAATGGAATGATCTGCATCATCATATGAAACCTGCAAAGGCTGAGAAGTTGCCTCATTAGGACCAGCACTAGCCTGTCCACCTGTAAAAAGAGGCATCAAAGTATCATACATGTCTTTGGAACTAACAGATGTGTCCTTAGTACATGAAAGCAATGGCTGAATAGCATCTTCCACAAAGACAACATCACGGCTAACCAGAATGCGTTTAGTCTGTGGATGATACAGACGACAGCCTTTACTTTCAGAACTGTACCCAACAAAAATACATTTTACTGCCTTATCATCTAATTTTCTGCGATGTTGTTCAGGCACTAATGCATATGCCAAACAACCAAAAACACGCAGATGAGCAACAGATGGCTTGCGGTCATGCCAAGCCTCATATGGAGTGATAGACTGCAACGCTTTAGTGGGACACCTGTTCAGTACATATGCTGCACACATGACAGCCTCAAGCCAGAAACTATGTGGTAAAGCCTGACTTTTGACCATGCACCTTGCCATCTCCATGAGTGACCTGTTCTTCCGTTCAGCAACCCCATTCTGTTGAGGTGTATATGGCACTGTACACTGGTGTTTTATCCCACGTTCAGCCAGAAATGCATTAAAATCTGAGGACATATATTCCCCCCCTCGATCAGAACGGAGGGTGCCCATTTTACATGTTGATAGATTTTCAGCCAAAACCAAAAACTGTTTGAAGCACATGAACACTTCGGACTTTGCTTTGAGTGGATATACCCATGCATGCCTGGAAAAATCATCAATGAAAGTCACAAAGTAAAGATAATTTCCAAAAGAGGGTGTCTGCATAGGACCACAGACATCACTATGTACAAGCTGCAATTTCTGCGTAGCCCGAACTGAACCATCTTTTGGAAAGGAAGAACGCTGCATTTTGCCCAAAATACAGCCTTCACAAACATGTTTTCCAGGTGCCGCAAGTTTGGGCAAAGAGGACACCATTTCAGATTTCTGTAGGCGTAACAAACTAGCAAAATTCAGATGACCAAATCGTGCATGCCAAAGCTTTGCATCTGACATAGCCTGAGAATCATGAACTGCACATGCTGAATCATTCACAGATCTTTCATAGTCTATGAGCTTATACAACCCACGACATAAAATGCCAGAAGCAATAATCACATCGCCATTTGAGAGATCATGGACTGTACACCTGTCATCAACGAATTTCACAACCAAGCCAATCTTGGCTAATGCAGAAACTGATAACAGGTTCTTTTTGATCCGTGGCACAAATAAAGCATCTAACAAAGTGAAAGAACTACCATCAGTAGTAGTCAGAATGATCTTACCAACTCCCATAACAGGATAAGAGGAGTTATTGGCGCATGTGACAGTATTCCCTGTAGGGGCAGGCTCGAGTGAAGAGAAGAAACTGGGCTGCGAGGTAATATGTTTGGTCGCCCCACTGTCAAAGTACCAAACATCTGAGTCTACTGCAGACATGCACTGATCATGAGAAGATGGGTCAAAACTGCAGACAGTAGTAAACGCCCATTCTTCTTCGTGCACAAGATTTGTAGACTCTGTTTTTGGTGTAGAGGCCTCTGCAACAACCATTCGAGCCTCTTTCTTCTTTGCCTCTTTAGCAGCCAGTTTTGGACAGTTCTTTATAATATGATCATTTCCTTCACAGTACTTGCAGAATAATTTCTGCTTTTCTGATTCCTTTTCATATTTATCCTGGTTCTTCGATTGTGCAGCATTTGCAGATTTCTGCTTACTAGTAGAAGAGCTTCATTTTCCTTTGCCCTTTTGACTAGCCAGGAAAGCTTGATCTGCAACACGCATAATGAACCTGTTCTGCCTGGACTGATCTTCCTGCAACAGAACAGAGACTAATTCCTCAAATGACAAGGCATTCGGATTGCCTTTCATCATCAACCGAAGAGTAGAGGCAAAACTCTGATATGAATCAGGAAGACCATTCAGAACGGTCTGCACAAGTGAGCTATCTGGTATAACCTCATCAGCAGAAATCAATTGTTCCTTCAGGTCTTTTATCTTTGTAAGAAAACTGTCCATAGAATCGCCTTCATTCATGTGCTCACTCTCCAACTGTTTTCGGAGGTAAGCAACACGAGCCTCATTCCTAGCCTGGTACAAAGTGGTAAGTGTATCCCAAGCATCCTTTGCTGTTCTGCAAGAGCGAATGTGAGGAATAATGGCACGTTTGACAGACAAAGCTATCAATGCATGTGCCTGGGCATCTCTGCCATCCCAACGAATCTGCTCTACAGTAGGTGCAACAGAAACAGCAGCACGAACAGGAATCTGCGGAATATCATCTTCGACACCATCTTCATCAGCTCCAACACCTGTATTTGCAGTACCTGTCGTTACAGGTGTAACAGGACGTCTTTCAACACCCTGCACAATGTTCCACAATCCTTTTGCAACCAGTACATGTCGCATCATATAAGCCCATAATGGGTAGTTGGTACCATCCAACTTATCCTCAACAGCCAACATACGGAATACATCACTGCTTTCAGCCATGGCCGGTGACTAAAAATACCTTGATGCAGAAAATTGACTGTATCTCAAAAAGTTGAACGGAATTGCCCAAACGAGTTCTGCTAGACCTGTAGCAGACTTCGAGACGCTTAAACTGGCGAACAGAAACTAGTATATACCTTTGGCACAAAAGGACGAAATAGCCTGCACAAGCGCTGCGATAGTGCGTTCGGAGGCCAAAACGAGCTCAGATCGCGATTTTGGCACCACATAGCAAAGCTGTTTTGATCTCGGAAACACCCTGAGTATGCTCACCAAATTTCGTGCGAATCTGAGACTGCAAACGGAGGAGTGTCGACGGCGCCCTAGAAGAAGCGACGACCTGCTCTGATACCAATTGTTGGAGTTAGACGTCTGCGAAAGCACGCGAACAGCACAAGGAAGAAGAAGAAGCTTGGAGCACAACACACAAGACTGAATGTATTACTAGAGAATGTACAAAGATAAGTAGCCCATTAGGGCAATAGGCGTATATACAAGCCGGGGGAAAAAAACCTCCTAAAGAGGGAAAAAAGTGCCCCGGCAGTCCTAGAGTGTTCACACACATCACTACCTAAATATATCAACACATGCCTAGAAAAATCATCAATGAAAGTCACGAAGTAAAGATAGTTTCTAAAAGAGGGTGTCTACATAGGACCACAAATATCACTATGAACAAGCTACAATTTCTTAGTAGCTCAAGCTGAGCCATCTTTTGGGAACAAGGAACGTTGCATTTTGCCCTAAATACAACATTCACACACATTTTTACCAGGTGTCTCAAGTTTGGGCAAAGCGGACACCATTTCAAATTTCTGCAGGTGTAGCAAACTAGCAAAATTTAGATGACCAAAGCATGCATGCCAAAGCATTGCATCTGACAAAGCCTGAGAATCATGTACTGCACATGCTAAATCATTCATAGATTTTTCATAGTCTATGAGCTTATACAACCCACGACATAAAATGCCAGAAGCAATAATGATATCATCATTTGACAGATCATGAATTGTACATCTATCATAAAAAATTTTCACAACCAAGCCAATAATGATATCATTATTTGACAGATCATGAATTATACATCTATCATCAACAAATTTCACAACCAAGCCAATCTTGGCTAAAGCTGAAACTGATAATAGATTCTTCTTGATCCCTAGCATAAATAAAGCATCCGACAATGTAAAAGAACTACCATCAGCAGTATTCAGAATGATCTTGTCAACTCCCATGACAAGATAAGAGGTGTTGGCACATGTGATAGTATTCCCTTTAGGACAGGCTCGAGTGAAGTGAAGAAACTGCATTGTGAGGTAATATGTTGGTTGCCCCACTATCAAAGTACTAAACATCTGAGTCTATTGTAGACATACACTGTTCATGAGAAGATGGGTCATAACTGCAAGCAATGGTAAATGCCCATTCTTCATTCTACACAGGATTAGTAGACTCTGTTTTGGGTGTAGAGGTCTCTACAACAACCATTCCAGCCTCTTTCTTGCTTGCCTCTTTAGTAGTCACTTTTGGACAACTCTTTATGACATGATCATTTCCTTTATAGTATTTGCAAAACAATTTCTGTTTTTTTGTTTTCTTCTCATCTCTCTATCCATGGAATCTCCTTCATTCATGTGCTCACTCTCCAACTGTTTTCGGAGGCAAGCAACACGAGCCTCATTCCTTGCATGGTATAAAGTGCTGAGTGTATCCTAAGCATCCTTAGCTATTCTGCAAGAGCGAATGTGTGGAATAATGGCATGTTTGACAAACAAGGATATCAATGCATGTTCCCGAGCATCTCTGACATCCCAACAAATTTGCTCTGCAGTAGGTGTAGTAGGAATCGCAACACGAATTGAAACATGAAGAATATCATCATCTTCAATGTTGTCTACATCACCTTCAACAACTGTGTTCACGATAAGAATAACAGGGGCATAGCGACACCCCCGATCGAAAAAAAGCAGGTGTCATCGCTTATGTGACACTTCTTTAAAAAAGCATCACATAAGCGATGTTGAAGAAAAAAACCCAAAAATAAATCGGGATAGTCGCATATGTGATGGTCAACATCACTTATGCAACACTTGGCTCTAGCATCGAAGCGTAGCAACGCTCCTAACAATGCATACAATTTTTTCGCAACATTGGGGCATCACATAAGCAACACTGTAAGAGTTGAAAAAACAATAGCTTTTCCCAACACAAATCGAGCAAGCAAACCAAGCTTCAGAGCGAGTGAGAGTGAATGTGCTGGTTGCAAGCGAGTCCTGAGGTAGGTACACACACATGCATACACAAACATACATACACACACATGCATACATACACATGCATACACACATACACACACATACATGCACATATATACACATATACACACATATACATACACATATTGTCACGAGGAAGGAGATAAGGAAGAGAGCTCACACACACACTCCCACTCTCAAGGAGAAGCACACACACAGATTGAGGCAAGGAAGAATGATCTTCTTCTTCATCTTCTATTACATAAAAAGGAATGTACAAGAATGACCTAAAAAAAATAATACAACAAGTGCAATATATAAAGATCAGTACATAAGGAAAAACCTAATGTCCGCGAATGAGTGAGCTGGCAAGGAACAAATATGCCATCACTCTTGGTAGATAAATCTAATAAAGCTCAATGAAGTATCCCTGACATATACTGACATGACCAATATACATGTCAGAGAAACGAAAAACTGGTATGTGTCATCCTGGATCTGTTGGTGTAAGTCAACCACCATTTGATGTTTTGGATAAAGACTTGAAGTCAAAGGATGAAGAAAAGATCAACAATTGAAGATTGAAGATAGAGTATGTTCAGGAAATGAAGACTTGTATACATATGTACATTAATTTGTAGTTAGCTCACATATATCTTTTGTATGGTCATGAGCTTGTACATATATGCCTATATATACAATTAAAAAGTTGGGGCAAGTATGAGAGAGCATGAGATGAGAAGAATTAGAAGTTAGAATATTCATTAGACACATGAGAAGTGAGGAAGAACTCTCTCATAATTCAGATGTAAAGTCTTTTTAATAGAAGAAAAAGTTACACCCGATATTTTGTTGTGTTCTCCTTTTGCGCTTGATCACTTCAAGAATCCTTTTGTAGGTTTCTAACTCCATAGTTAATGAGTCTATGGTTAAATTTTGAGAGCCTAATTGTAAACAAGCTGAGAGAATTATGTGTAGGAACATTTGTATGTGAAGAAGTGTTGAGTGTCTTCTAAAACAAGCGCAATCTTGATGGTCAAAGTTTTGATCAGTTCTCAGTGCACAGTGTAAAGTTTTGCACAAACAAGGAGTCAAAATCTAATTTGGAAGGTAATCCATCTATGGCTAAAATCATTTGCTTAAACGGATTCTAGTTTGGGAGAACTGTGTGTTAGAAGTTGAAGGTGTCAACCTTGACTATATAGGAGAATAGTTTTAGACATAGGAGAACTGTTTGGTTCATTTCTCAAGATTTACAGAATCATTTGAGATTATTTAACTTGGAGAAGGTGCGCAATCTATAGGCAACATGTTATGCAAAGTTTTATAAAAAACTTTACACATTTGATCAGTCAATGAGTAAATTATCTGCAGAAGACTTTCTGAGTAGTGACTCTCTTCATAGTTAGTTCAAAATTTTGATAATCTAGTATTAATCCTCCAAATTGGTAAAGGTTTTGAGTTGTTCTTGATATAGAGGTTCTCTAACATCAAGCATAACTTGTTCCTTTGGAGATTAACACTCTCCATCAGTGGTATCAGAACACGAATCATCAAAATAGAAGAAAGGAGGACCCCGACTACTGCAGTCATACAAAAATCAACATCTGAAGATTCAAAAGGTGAAAGCTTAAAGGAAAATCTTAAGAAGGAGGTTTGAAGCAATCAAGAAGTCCAAAAGGAACTACATTAGAAGTAAAGGTACACTTATTCCTCATAAAGCTTGAAGAATTTATTGGAGTTAGACGTCTGCGGAAGCACGCGAACAGCACAAGGAAGAAGAAGAAGCTTGGAGCACAACACACAATATTGAATGTATTACTAGAGAATGTACAAAAGATAGGTGGCACATTAGGGAAATAGGCGTATATACAAGCCGGGGGAAAAGACCCTCCTAAAGAGGGAAAAATGCGTGGGCACATATGCCAAGATGACCTCCCCAGTAGAGAACCTCTCCCTGACATAGTGATAATGCACCTCAATGTGCTTAGTGCAAGCATGGAACACAGGGTTCCTCGCAACTGCCATGCGCTCTGACTGTCAGTGAAGATGGTGGTGGCAGAAGTCTGACCAGCACCCAAATCAGCCATAAGGCATCTGAGCCACACACACTCAACAGTCGCTGTGAAAGCTTCCCTATACTCAGCCTCATAACTGGAAGTGGCTACACTAGGCTGCTTCTTGCTCAACCAAGATATACATGAGCTACCAAGCATGAAGCAAAAGCCACTAGTGGACACACGAGTGTCATAGTAACCAGCCCAGTCCGAGTTAGAAAAAGCATGCAAATCTGGCGGTAGTGATCCCCCCTTCGGATAAAACAACCCAAGTAGTCGAGTACCACTCAAGTAGCGAAAGATGCGCTTAACCGCCTGCCAATGCTTGACACCTGGGCAATGCATAAACTTGCTCATCTGTGAGACAACAAACTGAATATATGGCCGAGTGATGCATGAGTAAATCAAGCATCAATAGCCTGCTGATAGAGAACAACATCAAATGCATCTCCAGCATCATGAAGACTCAATCGTAAACCTGTCTCCATAGGAGTAGCAATAGGCTTATAGTCTTCAAGGCCAAAACGCTGCAATAATCTGTAAATATATTTCGTTTGACACAAAGCCTTTCCGCCATCAACCCGCATAAAGTGAATGCCCAAATAATGATGCAAATGCCCCAAATCAGACATCTCAAATGAGGCATGTAAATCAACCTTAAAATCAGCAATATGCTTCTCAATAGGACTAGTGAGCAGCATGTCATCAACATAGACAACAATGATCAGAAGTACATCATTAGCATGCTTAACATATAAGGTGCTTTCAGTTGGACTATTCTCAAAACCATGTGCAATCAGATAGGCATGTATCTTCTCATACCAAGCATGTGGTGCTTGCTTTAAACCATATAATGCCTTCTTTAACCTGCACACCTGGTTTTCATTCCCTTTCTGCACAAAGCCATGGGGCTGAAAAACATACACTTCTTCATGCAAGTCACCATTCAGAAATGCAGTTTTAATGTCCAACTGATGTACATTCCAACCATGATGGGCTGCAAGTGCACAAATGCTCGGAATAGTAGTCATACGGCATGTAAGTGCAAAGGTCTCATCAAAATCAATGCCTCTTTCTTGCGCATAACCCTTTGCAACAAGCCTAGCCTTATACCTGCCAACTGTACCATCAGGTTTACGCTTCAGCTTGTAGACCCACTTAGTGCCAATGGCCTTCTTGCCAGGAGGCAAGTCACATAAAGACCAAGTACCATTCTTCATTATTGCATCATATTCAGATTGCATAGTAGCCATCCAGTTTTCTGAATTTTGTGCTTCATCAAACGAAATAGGCTCATTCTCATCACAGAGACTAGATGCAGCCATAGCATAGCAATCTGATGCAAAAGAGGCACTATGAGAGCCTGAACGAGTACGATATGATAGAGGCGCATCGAATTTGCTATCACACAAAGTCTGCACCAGCCATTTTGACATAGTTTTTGACTGCTCAATATCAGCTCCCTCATCAACTAGTGCATAAAAATCTGCATCAGAAATGGAATGATCTGCATCATCACATGAAACCTGCAAAGGCTCAGAAGTTGCCTCATTGGGACCAGCACTAGACTGTCCACCTGTAAAAAGAGGCATCAAAGTATCATACATTTCTTTGGAGCTAACAGATGTCTCCTTAGTACGTGAAAGCAATGGCTGAATAACATCTTCCACAAAGACAACATCACGACTAACCAGAATGCGTTTAGTCTGTGGATGATACAGACGATAGCCTTTACTTTCAAAACTGTACCCAAAAAAAAATACATTTTACTGCCTTATCATCCAACTTTTGCGATGTTGTCCAGGCACTAGTGCATATGCCAAACAACCAAAAACACGCAGATGAGCAACAGATGACTTGCGGTCATGCCAAGCCTCATATGGAGTGATAGACTGCAGTGCTTTAGTGGGACACCTGTTCAGTACATATGCTGCACACATGACAGCTTCAAGCCAGAAACTATGTGGTAAAGCCTGACTCTTGACCATGCACCTCGCCATCTCCATGAGTGACCTATTCTTTCGTTCAGCAACTCCATTCTGTTGAGGTGTATACGACACTGTACACTGGTGTTTTATCCCACATTCAGCTAGAAATGCATTAAAATCAGAAGACATATATTCCCCCCCTCGATCAGAATGGAGGGTGCCCAGTTTACATGCTGACAGATTTTCAGCCAAAACCAAAAACTGTTTAAAGCACATGAACACTTCAGACTTTGCTTTGAGTGGATATACCCATGCATGCCTGGAAAAATCATCAATGAAAGTCACGAAGTAAAGATAATTTCCAAAAGAAGGTGTCTGCATAGGACCACAGACATCCCTATGTACAAGCTGCAATTTTGAGTAGCCCGAACTGAACCATCTTTTGGAAAGGATGAACGCTGCATTTTGCCCAAAATACAACCTTCACAAACATGTTTTCTAGGTGCCTCAAGTTTGGGCAATGAGGACACCATTTCAGATTTCTGCAGGCATAGCAAACTAGCAAAATTCAGATGACCAAAGTGTGCATGCCAAAGCTTTGCATCTGACATAGCCTGAGAATCATCTATTGCACATGCCAAATCATTTACAGATCTTTCATAGTCTATGAGCTTATACAGCCCACGACATAAGATGCGAGAAGCAATAATCACATCGCCATTTGACAGATCATGAATTGTACACTTATCATCAACAAATTTCACAACCAAGCCAATCTTGGCTAATGCAGAAACTGATAACAGGTTCTTTTTGATCCCTGGCACAAATAAAGCATCTGACAAAGTGAAAGAACTACCATCAACAGTAGTCAAAATGATCTTACCAACTCCCATAACATGATCAGAGGAGTTGTTGGCACATGTAATAGTATTCCCTATAGGGGCAAGCTCGAGTGAAGAGAAGAAACTGCGCTGCGAGGTAATATGTTTGGTCGCCCCACTGTCAAAATACTGGCAAACATCTGAGACTACTACAGACATGCACTGCTCATGAGAGGATGGGTCAAAACTGCAAACAGTAGTAAACGCCCATTCTTCTTCCTGCACAAGATTTGCAGACTCTGTTTTTGGTGTAGAGGCCTGTGCAACAACCATTCCAGCCTCTTTCTTCTTTGCCTCTTTAGCAGCCAGTTTTGGACAGTTCTTTATGATATGATCATTCCCTTTACAGTACTTACAAAACAATTTCTACTTTTCTGATTTCTTCTCATCTTTATCTTCCTTCTTCGAATATGCAGAATTAGCAGATTTTTGCTTACTATTTGAAGAGCTCCATTTTCCTTTGCCCTTCTGACTAGCCAAGAAAGCTTGATCTGCAACTCGCATAATGGACCTGTTTTGCCTGGACTGATCTCCCTACAACAGAACAGAGAATAACTCCTCAAATGATAAGGCATTTGGATTGCCTTTCATCATCAACCGAAGAGTAGAAGCAAAACTATGATATGAATGAGGAAGACCATTCAGAACAGTCTGCACAAGTGAGCTATCTGGTATAACCTCATCAGCAGAAATCAACTGTTCCTTCAAGTCTTTGATCTTCGTTAGGAAACTGTCCATAGAATCACCTTCATTCATGTGCTCACTCTCCAACTGTTTTTGGAGGTAAGCAACCCGAGCCTCATTCCTAGCTTGGTACAATGTGGTAAGTGTATCCCAAGCATCCTTAGCTGTTCTGCAAGAGCGAATATGAGGAATAATGGCACGTTTGACAGACAAGGCTATCAATGCATGTGCCTGGGCATCTCTACCATCCCAGCGAATCTGCTCTGCAGTAGGTGCAGTAGAAATAGCAACACGAATAGGAATCTGCACAATATCATCTTCGACACCATCTTCATCAGCTCCAGCACCTGTATTCGCAGTACCTATTGTTACAGGTGTAACAGGACGTCTTTCAACACCCTGCACAATGTTCCACAATCCTTTTGCAACCAATACATGTTGCATCATATAAGCCCATAATGGGTAGTTGGTACAATCCAACTTATCCTCAATAGCCAACATACGGAATACATCACTGCGTTGAGCCATGGCCGATGACTAAAATACCTTGATGCAAAAAATTTACTATATCTCAAAAAGTTGAACGGAACTACCGAGACGAGTTCTGCTAAACCTGTAGCAGACTTTGAGACGATTATATTGGCGAACAAAAATAGGTATATACCTTTGGCACAAAAAGACAAAATAGCCTACACAAGCGCTACGATAGTGCGTTTGGAGGCCGAAACGAGCTCAGATCGCGATATCGGCACCACAGAGCGAAGATGTTTTGATCTCGGAAACAGCCTGAGTATGCTCACCAAAATTCATACGATTCTAAGACTGCAAACGGAGGAGTGTCGACGGCACCCTAGATGAAGCGACGACCTGCTCTGATACCAATTGTTGGAGTTAGACGTCTGCGGAAGCACGGGAACAGCACAAGGAAGAAGAAGAAGCTTGGAGCACAACACACAATACTGAACGTATTACTAGAGAATGTACAAAAGATAAGTGGCCCATTAGGGCAATAGGCGTATATACAAGCCGGGGGAAAAAAACCTCCTAAAGAGGGAAAAAAGTGCCCCGACAGTCCTAGAGTGTTCACACACATCACTACCTAAATATATCAACAAAATTTAATACAGGGGTGAAGAAAGGATGGGAGATTCTCTTCAGATAGAGAAATTGGATAGAGAAAACTATCCACCTTGGTCAATGAGGATGGAAGCTCATCTCATGAGCAAAGACCTGATAGGTTACATCACAAGTGAAGAAGAAAAACCACAATTCAGAGATCCTAGTGTTCCAACTAGGGATGAACTCTTAGATTTGAAGACTTGGATGAAGAAGGATGCTCAAGCAAGGAGCATTATCTACATGGGAGTCAATGACTATTTGCTACCTCATATTAGAGGTCTTGAAAGTGCAAGTGATATATGGAATGCTTTGGAGGAACATTTCCAAAACACTACAAAGTCAAGGAAGGCATCTTTGTGGGCAGAGTTTACCACACATTCAAGAAGAAGGCCTCTCAATCCATTTCTGATTATTGAACAAGAATGAAGGACATTGCAAATGCATTAGGAGCAGTTGATGAAGATATTGAGGAGGATAAATTGGTAAGGCGAATCCTCACAGGTTTGAGAGGAGATGAGAAATGGAAGCCATTCATTTTGTCTACTGAATTGTCACTAGATCCTTTCACTCCTGATTTAAATCAGTTTCTAGGACACATGCTAACTTTTGAGCAAGATGTCAAAGGTGATGGTGATAAGAGTGCAGGTCAAGCAATGTATTCAAAGGATAAGAAGAAGAATAGCAAAGGCAAGCAACAAGCAAATGAAGGTGAAGGTACAACTAGCCAAGCCAATTTCCTAAGAGGAAGAGGAGGTGGCAAAGGTAGAGGAAGAGGCAGAAGCAATAAAGATGGAGCCAAAGATTGCTGGATTTTTGGTAAGACAAATCATTTAGCTCATGATTGTTGGCATAATAATCAGAATAATGGAGGATATAATCAGAATTTTAATTCAAGAGGAAGAGGTGGCAGAAACCAAAGAGGTAATTTCAAAGGTAGAGGTAGTAGAGGTTACTTTGGAAGAAATGCGGGTAGAGGATTCCAAAGTCAATCCTATAACAATACCTACTACAATTATGCTTCAGATCAGAAGGGGGATTCAACCTTGATTATGAATGCAACTTGTGAAAGGCAAAATGAAGACCAAAGAGTCTTCTACATTGACTCAGGGTGTAGCAATCACCTGAGTGGTAATATAGCTTTGATGACTGATTTGGAGAATAAGGTAACTAATCATGTAGTTCAAATAGGTGATAATACAAAGCACAATGTGAAGTCAATTGGATCAGTGCAGGCCGAGGATGGAAGTACTCTTCTGAGTAAGGTCTTGTATGTTCCTACAATTCCAAAGAATCTGATAAGTGTAGGGCAAATTGTTGAAAAAGGTTATGAAGTAAGGTTCACTAATGATGGAGTTTTTGTGGAAGACCCTAGCAATGGGTATAAACAAATTGTTTCAAGGAAGAAAGAAGGAAGACTCTTCACATTGAAGATTCAAGGTAATGTTGGTCATGCCTTGTTCACTTATGGAGGACATAAGTTCTCTCAGTTAGATCTTTGGCACAAAAGGCTTGCAAATTTCAATGAAAGAGGTATTAAGGATATGGTTAACAATGGCTCAGTGCTTGGATTGCCTAATGTTGTAGGTCAACATATGACATACAGATGTGAGGCATGTCAATTAGGTAAGGCTCATAAGCAATCATACAATAAGCATGGATTTATGTATTCAGAGAAGCTTGAGTTGGTACACACAGATATGTGGGGACCATCAAAGGATTTCAATATAAATGGTTCAAGATACTATGTGATTTATGTTGATGATGCTACCAGGTGGATCACTATATATGTGATCAAAGATAAATCAGAGGTATTCAATACATTTAAACATTATCATGTGTATGCAGAAAGAATTACACGTCAAAAGTTGAAGAGACTAAGGTCAGATGGAGGGGGAGAGTATTTTGTCCAATGGGTTCAGTGATTACTTATGGAATGTAGGTATAAAAAGGGAAGTTACTTGCAGGTACCCTCCTTAACAAAATGGTGTAGCAGAAAGGAGAAATAGAACTCTTGTTGAGTTTGCAAGATCAATGATGAAGGATAAATATTGTCCAAATTATTTGTGGGCTGAGGCTTTAAATACAGCTACATACTTGGTTAATAGATTACCATGTAAAGCTTTGCAGGGTATGACACCATATGAGGTATGGTGGGGTAAGAGACCTACCTTAGATCATTGCAAAGTGTTTGGATGTTTGGCTTATGCATATGTGCCATCTTAGTTGAGGCATAAATTGGAACCTAAAGCTAAAAAGTATGTGTTCATTGGATATGATGATAAACAGATGGAATATAGGTTGTGGAGTCCATCCACAAAACAATTCCTTGTATCAAAGGATGTTACATTTGATGAGCGAGGTACTTGGTATGCAGGTACAATCAATATTTATGCAAGTGATGAAGAAGTTTTGAATCAGAAAAAAGGTAAATCAAAGGTTCAGATATTTGATGAAGAAGAGAGCAATGAAGTACAAGTTGAAGATGAAGAAGTGCCAAGGTTTGATCCAGAATGTAATGAACCAGAAACTTCAAGAAGTGGAGAACTCAGAAGGTCATCAAGACACAAATGGCAACCAACAAGGTATAGCTATGATACTTCTTTTTTGACTACTAAAGACTATGCTTACATGGTGAAAGTAGATGAAGACCCTTCTACATATGAAGAGGCAAAAGGTAAGGAAAATGGGAGAAAGCTATGCAGGAAGAGTATGATGCATTGATGGAAAATGAGACATGGGATTTGGTTCCTAAACCAAATAGTCAGAAGATTATTGGATGCAAATGGGTCTACAAGACAAAGAGGTATGTAGATGGAAGTGTGTCTAGGTATAAAGCTAGACTTGTTGTGAAAGGGTTTGCTCAGACATATGGTATAGTCTCTGATGAGACCTATAGTCCTGTGGCAAAGATGACAACCATGAGGACACTCATAGCCATTGCTGCATGCGAAGGTTGGAGATTATGTCAATTAGATGTGAAGAATGCTTTTCTTAATGGTTTCAGATGATGTTTACATGGAGCAACCACAAGGATTCAAAGATAAAAGGTATTCAGAATAAGTATGTAAGCTCAAGAGAGCTTTGTATGGTTTGAAGCAGGCCTCAAGGGCATGGAATTATAGACTTGTGAAGTTCTTGAAAGAACTTGGTGTTCAGGTATCTAAAGCAGATAGTAGCTTGATTGTCAAAGCAAGTGATGACGGGTTCATTTACATGTGCATATATGTTGATGACATAATTCTTACAGGTGTCAGGGGGGCACTAGATCGTGCTCTCTGACTAGAGTAGACAAGATTTTGGAAATACACTTCTGATTACAAGAACACCCACATAGGGAAAATAATACAAGAATATGTGACCAATACACGAAGTCCCACTATCCGGGACTAATAGGTATAGATAACTTGACTAGAGATGATATAGGAGATCCCACAACCCAGGATCGTAGGTAGGAAACAAGATATCTCCCTTACAAGAATTCCCTTCAGGGATATGAATTAGATACAAGAAATAACTCGAAAGGATCTTGTACTACGATATTACAAGAGGACAAGAAAGGATGTCCACGATACAAGACTAGAAAGGACTAGAGCAAGAGACAAAACTGGAACTTGAACTGGAACTTGAAAGTACTTGGTGATCAGGATCCCTTGAGCTCCCAAGACTGGCATTGGCAAGAGTGAGAATGAATGTGGTGAATCCCTCCTTTTATAGGTGTTTAAAGGCGGTTCTCCATGCAGTTACGACTTGATGATGTCATCATGATGTCATCATGATGTCATCAACTGCAAACGAGACCTCCCCGGTGTCAGAATTCAGCAAGTAGGTAGTCAATCTTGGGGTTTTGCACCTTTCAGACGCAATGGAAGCATTAGTTTCTCCAAAATCTGAGCCAATCATGAGATATAGAAATTGACATGGAATCTAAGGTTCAAGATGGTTTCCTTTGTGTCCATGACATCACCTCCCCCTCAAGTGACGAGTTCCATGAGCAACGATTATGTGAATCTGAGATCCTCTAAGACTTGAATCTTCATATCTATTGGTCTTTGTAGAGTTCTTGATATGTGGTATTGGAACATGATGATGATGGATATCCATGATGAAACTGAAAAGGGTTTGTAGTATATCTAGGTGCAGAATCATAGCCATGATTCTCATGATGGGTAGTACTCTTCTTCGGATTTCGATGATGATCCTTCTGATGTGGGATAGTGATTTTAGAAGTCCTAATTCCAACTTGCTTCTTCTTCTTAGGACATTCGAATACCATATGATCATGATCTCCACAATAAAAGCATAACCCTTTGTGTTTTCGATGTTTTCTTTCCTTTGGTGTAAGTTGTCTGACTCGAATGTTATCCAACTGCATGGGTTCTGGTTGAGATTCTTCCAACATATGTTGTTGAGGAACTGAGATAAACTTGTATTCTCGATCGTGAACATAAATCTTCTTCTCTTGTTTTCTCTCAAACAACCTATTGTCACACTCAATTGCTTGATTCATGAAATCATTCAAAGTATATACCTTGGGCATGGTTAACATGAGGTCCTTAACATCGTCACGTAAGCCCCATCAAAATTGGTTGATAAAATAATCCTTGTGCCATGTGAGATCACAAATGATTTGTCTGAATTCTGATGCATAGGTGGATGCAGGCCTATTTCCATGATATTGCTTCCCTAGCTTTGTTTTGGCAACACGTGAACAATTGGTATCTCCAAAAGAAGCTGTGAACTCTGGAATAAAGGCCTTGAAATCATGCAAAATATCCATATCCTTCTCAAGGATAGGGGCAAACCATGAAAGAGCAAGACCACATAATAGAGTTCCTATGAGTCCTACTTGAGAAGCATCATCTGGGTACCTATCTGGTTGCATCCTTATGAATAGCTTCACTTGTTGCACAAATCCTCGAAACTTTGACCTTGCCCCATCAAATTTCTCAGGCATGCTCACTTTTGGACTTTTCTTAGTGTTAGTTATCATGGGGGTACTTGAAGAAGATTGATTTACAATGATATGCAACTCTTGGACTTGCCTTTGAAGTTCTGTGATTACATCTTGAATACTCTGTTGTTGAATCCTTTGTTGGTTATCTCGTATCTCTTGGACTTGTTGTTGAATTACTTTAAGTGCAGAAAAAAATTCTTCTCGAATAATCTCCATGGTTCCTGGTCTTGATGAAGGTAGTCTTGCCAAAATGTCAGGGGAGCACTAGATCGTGCTCTCCGACTAGAGTAGAAAAGATTTCGGAAATACACTTCTGATTTCAAGAACACCCACATAGGGAAAATAATACAAGAATATGTGACCGATACACAAAGTCCCATAACCCGGGACTAATAGGTATAGATAACTCGACTAGAGATGATACAGGAGATCCCACAACCCGGGATCGTAGGTAGGAAACAAGATATCTTCATTACAAGAATTCCATTTAGGGATATGAATTAGATACAAGAAATAACTCGAAAGGATCTCGTACTACAAGATTACAAGAGGACGAGAAAGGATGTCCACGATACAAGACTAGAAAGGACTAGAGCAAGAGACAAAACTGGAACTTGAACTGGAATTTGAAAGTACTTGGTGATCAGGATCCCTTGAGCTCCCAAGACTAGCATTGGCAAGAGTGAGAATGAATGTGGTGAATCCCTCCTTTTATAGGTGTTTAAAGGCGGTTCTCCATGGCGGTTATGACTCGATGATGTCATCATGATGTCATCAACTACAAACGAGACCTCTCGATGTCAGAATTCAGCAAGTAGATAGTCAATCTTGGGGTTTTGGTACCTTTCGGACGCAATGGAAGCATTAGTTTCTCCAAAATCTGAGCCAATCATGAGATATAGAAATTGACATGGAATCTAAGGTTTAAGATGGTTTCCTTTGTGTCCATGACAACATGTACAGATGAGAAGGGCATACAAAGCCTCAAGAAACAAATGGAGAAAGAGTTCAAGATTAGTGACTTGGGAGACTTGTCATACTTCTTGGGCATGGAGATCTCATATACTCAACATGGAGTGTATGTGACTCAAGAAATGTATTTGAAGAACTTATTGATTAAGTTTAAAATGGAAGAATGCAGGGTGGCACCTACTCCAACGGAGGTGAGTCACAAATTAAGAAGATATGGAGGAGAAGAATTCAAGGACATGAAGCTATATCAAAGTCTGGTTGGTAGTCTAATCTATGCTACATTAACTAGGCTTGACTTGTCATATGCAGTTGGAGTGCTGTCTCAATTCATGCATTGTCCTAGGAAAGAACATTGGTTTGTAGGACAAAGAGTGTTGAGGTACATTAAGGGTACACCAAAGGAAGGTTTGTATTATGGTTTTACATCAGATACAAACATCAAGATATATAGTGATACAGATTGGGCAAGTAATCGTGATGATAGGAGATCAACATCCCTGGATAGAAGATGGAGATGCACTCATGCGGATACAAATGTAGATGAAGTAGGAGCAATCATGTCGTCAACACCCCCTCTGCAGCTCCATTTTGGAGCGACTGAATGCTGCAGAGGTCCACCAAGCGCTGAAGCAGAACCGGATGTAGAGCCTTCGTGAACATGTCCGCTAGGTTCTCCTGAGAGGTACACTGCTCTAGATTAATCTCCTGAGATATGATCTTCTCAAGGATGAAGTGGTACTGGATCTCGATGTGCTTCGTTCGAGCGTGGAACACTGGATTCTTGGGGATGGCCAAGGCTGACTGGCTGTCCGTGCGAATACATGTCGGAGTATCCTGCAAAACACCAATGTCCGATAATAAACATCAAAGCCAGATGGCTTCACATGCTGCAAAGATCGATGCTCGGTACTCGGCCTTTGTGGATGATAGAGCAACTGTAGGATGCTTCTTACTTGCCCAAGAGATAGGTCCTGAGCCAAACAAGAATATATACCCAAAAGAAGACTGTCGAGAATCAGGATCACCAGCCCAATCAGAATCTGAATATCCGACGAGTTCGATGCCCCCTCTATACCAAAGACCATGATGTCGGGCGAGGGCAAGGTATCAAAGTAGTCTCTGAGCAGCATCCCAATGAGTTTGATGAGGCTGATTTGCAAACTCACTGAGTATACCAACTGCATAAGCATTATCTGGTCTAGTGTTAGCAAGATAGAGTAATGAGCCAACAAGCTGTTGATAGGTATGCACATCCACAAGTGATGATGAGTCCTCAGTTGTAAGCTTGATGTTTGGATCAAGTGGTGTAGAAACTGAGCGACACTGGTCCATGTTATATCTGGAAAGTAGATCAGAGCAATACTTCTTCTGTGATAGGAATATACCTTCTTTTGTTTGCCAAACTTCCATACCCAAGAAGTAGTGTAGTAATCCAAGATCTGTCATAGAGTACTCAAGATGAAGCTGTGTGATGATAAACTGGATGCGTTCTTCGTCTGAGCTTGTCAAGATCAAGTCATCTACATAGAGAATGATGATGGCTACTAAGGACTCCTTTTGATAGATATAGAGATTAGCATCAACATTGCTTCTGTGAAATCCCTTGTCTTCAAAGAACTTGTGAATCTTTTCATACCAGGCCCTAGGAGCTTGCTTGAGTCCATAAAGTGCTTTTGTGAAGTCTGTACACTTGATCTTCCTTTCCTTTGATCTTGAAGCCTTTAGGTTGTTCAACATATACTTCTTCAAGATCTCCATTGAGGAATGCACTTTTGACGTCTAACTGGTAAATGGGCCACTTAAAGTGAGCACTTAGTGCTAAGATGATTCTTATGGGTGTGAATCTTGCAGTAGGAGCAAAGGTTTCTTCATAGTCAATGCCATGTTGTTGCTTGTATCCCTTAGTGACTAATCTTGCCTTATATTTATCTAGAGTGCCATCATACTTGTATTTGACTTTGTGTATCCACTTGACTCCTATGACTTGATGGTTGGTTGGTTTGGGAACTAATGTCCAAGTCTTGTTCTTTGCTATTGCATCCAGTTCCGCTTTCATAGCTGCTTCCCACTCTGGTTGGCCTTGAGCTTCTCTGTAGTTGGAAGGCTCTGGAATTTGCTGAATTTGGTGCATTAGAGCATAATTAACATAATGACTTTGTTCGCGTGTCTCTTATCAAGTAGACTTTGAGATCGGCGTGGTTGTTGTGAAGTACTGTCTTCTGACTTGGAGTTTGGAAATACTGAGTCCCCCTCTAAAGTGTAGATAGGTGGACTAAGACTTGTACTTGAATCTTTTCTTGAGTATGAGGAAGCTTCATTGAAGATCACATCCTTCGAAATGGTGATGGAGTGGATTTCCATATCATATAGACGGTATGCCTTTGATTGGTCACTATAGCCTATGAATATGTGTTTCTTGGACTTTGATTGTAACTTGTTTCTATCTTCTTTTGGTACATGGACAAAAGCTTCACTACCAAAGACTCGAAAGTAATTCACATTTGGTTTTCTTCCATAGTATGCTTCGAAGGGTGTTTTGTTGTGTAATGCACTTGTAAATCCTTGATTAAGAATGTGAACGGTAGTATGTACGGCTTCTGCCCAGAACTTGTAGGGTAGATCCTTGTGATGAAGCATAGTTCTTGCCATTTCCATCACACTACGTATCTTTCTTTCAGCTACTCCATTCTGGGATGGAGTATGAGGCTGAGTGACTTGTCTTTTGATCCCTTTGTGGTTGACAAAGTTATCAAAGTCATGATTGATAAACTCACCACCTCCATCTGATCTGATGGTTTTAACTTTAGTCGAAGCTTCATTCTCAACTTCCTTGATCCAATTTTGAAACTTAGAGAATGTGTCTGCCTTTGACTTCAAAAAGTACACCCAAATATAACGAGAGTGGTCATCTACTAGAAGATAAAAGTAGAGGGATCCACTCAGGGATGGGGTGTTCATGGGTCCACATAAGTCCATGTGGATAAGGGCTAGAGGGTTCCTCGCGTGTATTGAAGCTTCCTTGGGAACTAGGGCCCTATGCTGCTTGCCTTGGGTGCAAGCTTGGCAGACATGAGTAAGTTGCCCTATCTTTGGCAATCCCTTCACAAGTTGGGATGAAGAGATTTTTGATAAGTAAGAGGTGTGGCCAAATCTTTGGTGCCACAAACTTGATTTTGATTCTTTGGATACAAAGCAAGAGTTTTTAGAGGCCCTTTTCTTCAATACCTTGAGCGATGAAATCCTTTGTATGGGGATCAACTACCTTAACTGATGTGTTATCAAACCATACTTGTTTGTCTTGATCTGTAATGGCCTTGACGGAAAGTAGATTCATACATAAATTTGGAACAAAAAGAACATTGGATAAAGACTTGCATTCCCCCTGATTGTTGGTAATTTGAACTTTCCCTTTTCCTTCGATGGGTAAACTTTTGTTGTTGCCAAGATAGACTTCTCCCGTGTGCTCTTTGAGTTCTTGAAAGGAGTCCTTGTCTTTGCACATATGGGACGTAGCTCCGCTATCAAAGATCCACTCATGCGGGGAGCTAGAAGTAACTAGGGCATTGGCTTCTGTGGAGATGAAGAGCTCCTCACTAGAGTAGTGGGATCTATGTTGGGATCCTTTGGATGCTTGCCTAGACGTAGAAGTCTTCAATGATTGTTTCTTTTTATAGCAAAACTTTTCTAAGTGTCCTGATTTTCCACAAAAATTACAGGTGCACTTCTTCGATGAATTATGTGATCCTGGCTTAGATCCATTGCTAGCATGATGACTTGTGGTGTTGCCCTTATTGAATGGGCCTTTGGCCTTCATGGCAGACTCTTGGGAGGAAGTGGATTTGGCTCGCAAGTCATGAAGGAGTAGTCGATGAACCTCTTCCCAAGTTAAGAGTTTGCTGCGATTATACAAAGTTGTGACAAATGTCTCTATGACTTAGGTAACTTGTTAAGAAGCCTAATGGTCATGTCTTCACTAGAAATCTGCCTACCACATAGTGCTAATTTACGTTGGTAGTCCTCAAATTGGGCTATGACCTTGGTAATTGTGTCGTGTGGCCGAATGGTCAAATTATGAAACTCGGCCTTTAATGCATATATTTTTGAAGGGGTTTTACCTTCATACAAAGCAGCCAACGTATCCCAAGCGTCTTTGGACGTCTTACATGCCGTGATATGTCCTTTCGTCAGTTCGTCATAGGCAAGTAACAGCTGACCTAAAGCTCTTTTATCCTTGACATTCCACACATGCCAATTGTCTAAGTTGGTATCCCTATTGGGTTCGAGGTCTGACCCATCTACTACCTCATGAAGGAGATTTGTGTAGAGATATGCGCGCATGACATCTTTCCATAGATTGTAATTTTGTCCATTGAGGCATTCAGCCTTAGGCATAAAAATAGGGGTGAAAGAGGGTAAGAAGTGAGCCATAGATAATGAGCTATCTTCACTTTTGGTCATTACAAAGCTTTGAGGGTAAAGTGTTTAGAAACACTATCAAAGATACTTGCCAAAAATAGTGCTTCAAAATAATTGCAAAGCTTGAAATGAAGAACTGGACACCACACTTAAAATTCTTGGGGGGGGGGGCTTAGAGTAGCCCTGCACTTGTACAACACCAAGATAAGTCGATGCGAGAGGAGGGATTAGAGTAGCCCGTTGCACACAAAGAAGGGAACACTTGGGGGTTGAGAGTAGCCTCCCAAGACACACACAAGATCCTCAATTTATATTTTGAAGTTACAAGAAGAGGAACTTAGTGCCAAAGGTTGTGCCAAATTAGATACCATGGGAGTTGTTACCATATGAAGAAACCATCCCTTGGAATAAAATAGTGTTGATGAGTGATCACAAGATAATGATAATTCGAACAAAATCGGGCCTTCAATGTTTGTACCAAATGGGAAATGACACGGGATGGTATACAATGAATTACATCATCGTATATAGTGAATTAGACATCAACACACGCAGAAGGATGGTGGCATCATCAGTGATGTCTCATAATCAGACAAGTCATTTACATACAGTGCATAAGCGCTGGAATCCCTTGTTGTAGCAAATGTATAACTTTTAGCTGTGCCAAAATGAAAATGCACCCAAAATAGAAAAGGCCGACTCTGATTGGGAGTGTTCTCGGGCCTGAAATGGTGAGGCCAATTAGTGTTGCATCTGGAATCAACGGGCCAGTAGGAGATGCTCTCGCCACATGAGCAACATCAGAAGCTCCCTGAAGCTGCTGCGTGTAGTGCCAAAAACTAATCACTCATTTTTTCACTTAATTAGGATGTGATCGGAGTGATCCACTGTGCTAACAGTCTATTGAAGGGTGGAGATCGCTGGGCGCAAGCACGTACGCACTTGTCCGGTAGTTGAGGTAGATGAAGGCTGCTGTCTCTCTGTCTCCCTCTCCCTCTCTTTCTTGGTCTCACTCTCTAACTCAGAGAGGAAGTGGCCTAGGTGTGATACAGATGAAGAGGCATTTATTGCCGACAGTCGATGATGTAGTTCCCCAAATGCTTGCTGTGTATTGTATCTATCTCAACCCAATCATCCGATCTATAGCAGAGAACTAATTCTCTCTCTCTCTCTGTGTGTTCAAAGGAGTAGGTTAGCATTGACTGCTAACTCTTGTAGCTTGCATGGATGGGGAGACCGAGAGCAGAGAAGGTCTCTCTCATCCTCTGCCTCTCTCTTCTTTCTCTGTCTTGCTCTAGGAAATGTTGTCTTTATCTCGAATAGAGTTCGGCCAGAGAGAGATGGTCGCGTAACTTTTCTTTGTGCACGACTCAATGAGCTGAGCTAGGCGGAGCTAATGATGGACCAAGGTTATCAAATTGTCGCTGTTGGATGTGTCACATGGAAATCACCCGGGTTCCCCTCATGCTTCGTCTGCCATGATCAGCTGATGATTCATAAATCGAGACTTTAGCGATGGTTCTACGGCTCTATGCCATGATGCCTTGGGCAGGCACCAACCCTGCATAGAGGAAAAAGAACAACAACAATTATAGCCAATGAAGCACAGAGCCGGATTACAACCAGATTGATATGGTGTCGGCTCCTTCCTCAATCTGAATCCAAGTCGCTTGACATGACTTGACAGTTATCGAGTCATTCTGAGAAGTCTCCTGGCTAAGGGTGTGACACAGTCAACACAAAAATAGAGATGGTATATGCTTCAAATATGCATATTTACGAAGCAACAAAATTCTTGAAGATCATCATCAAAGGGACGAAAATGATGCAATTTCAGAGGCAAGTGTTTATAAACACTATCAACAATGATAACTACGATGAATGCTACATAAATGTGCTTTAAACTCACAAAATATCACACTCTAACCACAAAGAGGGATGGGAGGGAGGTTAAAATGGGGTAAAAGGTGTACAAAATGATGAAGAAACGGGTGGGAGGGTGGGCAAATGGGTGAAATGAGTCCCAAAAATTGATGGAAAAAAGGCTTCTCTCAATGAGGAGAAAGCACACCACCAAAGTAAAGCACCACCACCACCAAAATGACCACCAAAATGCACCACCAAGACCTCCACCTAGCGCTCTGATACCATGTAGACAGAGCACATGTAGAAGAAAAATGAAAAGTAAAGTACTCTCACAAAACAAAGAATGTGTGAGACACAAAATGAGTAGAACATGAATTGGGTAAATTCATGTGGATTAGAAATGAGCTTGCCAAGAGCATGGAGTAGGCTCCTCAAGCTTCTAATGAAGTACAAATGAGGGGAGAGGCCCTCCTTATATAGATTTGGGAGGGGCTCTCAAAAATACATCATATGTGGGATACGTCTCTTGAAAGGAGAATGAATACGACTGGTAGAAGCACATGGCAAGGTACCCAAATACAAAGGAAATACAATATAAAATGGAAATAGACTAGAAATGGAGTGCCTCCTGGATACAAAATGGAGATGCACTCATGCGGATACAAATGTAGATGAAGTAGGAGCAATCATGTCGTCAACATAAAGAAGATAGAGAAAACCTCAATTGATGATTGAGGGGGAGCAGTTGGTGCAAGTCAACCACCAATTAATGTTTTGGATAAAGAATTGAAGTCAAATGATGAAGAAAAGATCAACAATTGAAGGTTGAAGATAGAGTATGTTCAGGAAATGAAGACTTGTATACATATGTACATTAATTTGTACTTAGCTCACATATATCTTTTGTATGGTCATGAGCTTGTACATATATGCCCATATTTACAAGTGAAAAGTTGGGGCAAGTATGACAGAGCATGAGATGAGAAGAATTAGAAGTTAGAATAGTCATTAGACACATGAGAAGTAAGGAAGAACTCTCTCATCATTTAGATGTAAAGTTTTCTAAATAGAAGAAAAAGTTACACCCAATATTTTGTTGTGTTCGCCTTCTGTGCTTGATCATTTCAAGAATCCTTTTGTAGGTGTCTAGTTCCATATTTAATGAGTCTATGGTTAAAGTTTGAGAGCCTAATTGTAAAGAGGCTTAGAGAATTATGTGTAGGAACATTTGTATGTGAAGAAGTGTTGAGTGTCTTATGAAATAGGTGCAATCTCGAGGGTCAAAGAATTGATCAATTCTCAGTGCACAGTGTAAAGTTTTGCACAAATCAGGAGTCAGAATCTAATTTGGAAGGTAAGCCATCTATGGCTAAAAGCATTTGCTTAAATGGATTCTAGTTTGGGAGAACTGTGTGTTAGAATTTGAAGGTGTCAACCTCGACTATACAGGAGAATAGTTTTAGACATAGGAGAACTGTTTGGTCCATTTCTCAAGATTTACTAAATCATTTGAGATGATTTAACTTGGAGAAGGTGTGTAATCTATAGACAACACCTTGTTAAAAGTTTTATAAAACAATTTACACATTCGATCAGCCAATGAGTAAATTATATGCAGCAGACTTTCTGATTAGTGATTGTCTTCACAATTAGCTCAAAATTTTGATAATTTGGTATTAATCCTCCAAATTGGTAAAGGTTTTGGGTTGTTCTTGATATAGAGGTGCTCTAAAATCAAGAATAACTTGTTCTTTTGGAGATTAACACTCTCCATGAGGATCATCACATATTGAGCTTGTAACTCAACACTCCCCCTCAAGCTCAACGCCATATCCCGTAATCCAAGCATCTCCTGAAACTTCTTCAACTTCTAAGCTCCAAGTGCTTTGGTGAAAATATCAGCAACTTGCTCATCTGTTCTCACATCAACAAGATCAATATCTCCCGCTAATACCTTCTCTCTGATGAAGTGATAATGTACCTTGATATGCTTTCTTCTAGCATGGAAAACAGGATTCCGTGCTAACTGTATGCTGCTAAGATTATCGCAATAAATAGTGATAGGCTTGCCCACATCCACACCTAAATCTGCAAGTAGCATTTCTAGCCATGATGCCTCACATGCTGCCATTGCAGCACCTCTATACCCATCCTCTATACTGGACAAAGCAACAGTGGGTTGCTTCTTGCTGCTCGATGTAACAGCTGCACTCCCAAGTGAGAATAGAAAACCACTAGTAGATCTTCTATCTGGAATGCTACCAACCCAATTTGCATCGGTGTATCCATAAACCTCCAAATCTACACTAGCCTCATAAAACAATGCATAATCCAAAGTAGCACTCACATAACGTAGAGTGTGCCTCAGAGCATCCAAATGTGACTTCTTGGGAACCTGCATAAATTGACTTTCAAGTCCAACAATATAACTTAGATCAGGCCTTGTAATTGTGAGATATATAAGACTTCCCACAATTTTCCTATACAAAGCAACATTTTCCAATGCTTCACCTGATGTAGTATCAAACTTCAAATTTTGATCTAATGGCATATAAATTGGCTTACAATCAGCCATACAATACTTTTGCAGCATATTCAAGGCATATTGCCTTTGCGACATCCATATACCTGTTTCTCTATGTATAAACTCAATGCCCAAGAAATAATGCAATACCCCAAGATCTTTCATGTCAAATTCCTACATAAGAAGTTTCTTCCTTCATTATCACCACCTACAATTAGGTCATCAACATAAATAGCCACAATAGTGATGCCATCATCAACATTCCTTGCATATAGTGAGTGATCTGCATCACACATAGAAAACCCAATGTTGGTTAAGTAACCACTAATCCTTGCATGCCATGCACGAGGGGCTTGCATCAGCCCATACAAAGCCTTTTGCAACCTGCAAACATATTCTGGATGCTTTGAATCTTCATATCCGTGTGGCTGGTCCATATATACTTCTTCCTGTAACTCACCATGTAGGAAAGCATTCTTCACATCCATCTGATGCAAAGTCCATCCTTTTGTTGTAGCTAATGCAACAAGTGTTATGATAGTAGAAATTTTAGCTACAGGGCTGAATTTTTCCTCATAATCAATGCCATATGTCGGTGCATATACTTTAGCTACCAATCGTGCTTTATACCTGCTTATGCTACCATCAGCATTATGCTTTACCTTGCAAACCCATTTGCAGCCTATGGGTTTCTTTCCTTGCGGCAATGGAACCAGCTTCCATGTATCATTTCCATAAAGTGCATCCATCTCCTCATCCATAGGCTTTTTCCAATCTGCAATTCCAATTGCATCTTCAAAGCAAGAAGGTTCAACATCTTGTATTACCTTTGTCATGTAGGCGCAATGACGAGCCATATAACTATCATACATCAATCGTTGCACTGAATTCTGCATCCTCCTAGATCTTCTTGGTCCTGGGTCGCTTCTCCTTGTATCATTTGCATGTGGCCTCCTTACTCCTGGAGTCTTCACAGAGGGCAGTCCAAGTTCATCATCAAGACTCTTTTATGAACCGCTTGAATCTCCATCAACAACTTCAAAACCTGCACATGTTTTATGACATGTAGAAAGCTTTTCTTTACCTTTCTTGGATGTATTTGATGAATTTGCTGGACTAAAATTTCCACACAATCTTCCACTCCATGGATTTGAGTTGGAACTATTGCTTGGTGATGCATCCGATCCACTCAAAACTTGAGATTCTGCACTTGATTTTTTAGCATTTTCTTTGTCATTTGGTTCAAGATTTAGTCCTTCTTTGACATCTGCATAGAAGCTTGAAATTTCATCAAATACCACATCTCTGCTCACCTTTACTTGTCATGTGAGTGGGTTATAAAATTTATATCCCTTTTGCTCAAGGGAGTATCCAATGAAGACACACTTTTTTGCTTTTGGATCAAGCTTCGTCCTCAATTCATCTGGGACATGTGCATATGCAATACAACCAAAAACTTTCAGATGTGATAAGTTTGGCTTTTTACCAGTAAACTTCTCTTCAGGTGTAACTTGATGTACAACAGCAGTCGGAGTTTTGTTCATGATGTATACAACAGTATGCACAACTTCTGCCCAATAACAATGAGGCGTATTGTTCTGAGCCATCAAGGCTCTTGCTATTTCTGAAATATGTCTATTTTTGCATTCAACAATGCCATTCTGCTGTGGTGTGTACTTGCATGAAAACTGACACCAAATTCCATGATTTTTTAGAAAATTGTTGAACTCATTTGACATGTATTCACCTCCTCCACCATGGCTTTAAAATTCTGGAAGCGAGTGAACACCTCGCTCTTCTCTTTCATGAAATATACCCATACTTTGCATACATGCATACACACATGCATACACATACATACACAAATATGCATATACACATATACATACACATATGTAAACATACACAAATATACATACACATACATGCACACATATACAAGTAAAAGCATGTCAATGTGAACACTTTTTAGGAGTATTTATTGCTTTTAAGCCTGTCACTTTTTAGCTATTTCAAAAGCTTTTTAAATAGCACAAAAATAAATTCATAATATCAGTTTGCAAGATGTATGATCACTACTCATGTGGCAGCCCGCTGGGTATCATGGCTAGAACGTCGATAGTAAATGTCATTATTCCTCACACACTCCACAAGGTAGCTATGGAGTCTCCGTCAGTGGAGCATAGAAGGTCTGCGCGTCTTTATCAGTCGTGTGAGAAAGCTACCATCAACGAAGCTGTTCCATCAGACGACAAAGGTGAAACACAATATCTGGGAACAAGTATGAGCAGGTATGGGGTCTAGCATCCATGCATGCAACATTTACATGCTCGCATGGCTAGAAGTAATTTCTATGGTTATAATGTAAGAGCCACTATTTTCGGTAGAGGACAGGCGCCGTCCGTTAAGAGTCCATCATTGAAGCGGAAGAAATGGACCAGTTAAGCTCCTTGTTGATTCGATTTATTCAACTCATTAGTAAGCCTGCAACTCATTCCACCCTACCTAATCAATGCGGGGAGCCGTCTGATGGGGAATTGTCATGAGCGGTTCTAAATTGCATAGCACCTATTAGTTTTCTTTAGCACACTATTTTCTACGAACCACAAAGATATAGGGACTCTACACTTAATCTTTGGTTCTACGATTGGAGTAACGGGCATGCATTTATGAAACAATTTGCCCTTTTGATGCAGGTTGATATATCCAGCATATCCAAAAGTTTTAGACCACAATGTATTCTACCAGAAAAAAGAGGATTTCCACATTGTTTACGATCTGTTTATCGCCGGTATAGATCCAGGAACTATATCACAGATATTTGAAAATTGTACCATTGCTCAAACATCAAAAAATCTAGTTATATACCAAGTGGCATGGGCTGTAGCTGTAGAAGCTTCTATTGAAAGATGTAGGAAGATGGGTACATTGCACTCAAAGATGCAAAGGTTTTACCGTTGTTTGAACGATGATACTTCACCACTTTTAGAGCCTTTGGATGTGAACTTGCAGGAACAGAAAGAAGATGTTGAGTTAAATGCTCGACAAGGTACGACAGTTGCTACCATAAGGCAAGTGGAGGGTACTAAGATTATACGTACTTTAAAATTGTTAATTGATAGTGAACAGAATAAGTTGGATAGGGTCAAGCTTGTTTTGGATCAAGCCAAGCTATCAAAGGCTGCTGAGTCTAAAGTGACTACAACAATCATTGAGATGAGAAAAAAGTTACAGGTATCCACAGATGAATTGAAATGTGATGTGGGAATGTCTCGTGAGAGGAGGATTCAGGTGGAGACTCAAATTCAGATATATACTGTTAATCTGGAGTTGTTAAGGGTTGAGCCAGATGAGAATGATAAGATGCCTTAAGTGGAGGTAATATTTAGCTTTATTGACATTGGTTGGAACATTTTACTAAGGTTCAATACTGATCAATTGGATTGTTACATACATAGGGTGAATATAAGTTGCATGACGATCGGTTCAAGAGTGCAAATCGACATCTATCGTTTGTAAAGAACATGTTAAGCATGATGGATTCAAATGAGTTGTCACCATTATTGCCATTACCTCCCCTAGAGTTACCATCAGCCCTCTTACTCAGTGTTTCATCCATATGCATAGAATGTGGTTTGAATATTGAGGAGAGGGTGAGTTTTATAGTGCACCTTATGCCATGCAACCATGCATATCACTATATTTGTTTTACAGCACATTGTCGTGTGTCAGTCAACTGTTTAGGTGATGTGGTGCTCAAATAACACAACATATGTGGCAAACAATCTCTGGATTCTTTGATGGTGGATTCAACTTTCACAGAGGTAAGCTTGTCGTGTTGATTAGTATTAATAATATTACTTTTTATCCATGGCTACAGCTTCTTGGTTAGTTGTTTATAACTAGATATTACTAATTAGGTTGCTACTTGTTACCTATTACTAAGTAGCTGGTTCTTAATTACTTGTTATTAAGTATCTATTACTAATTAGATTAACTAGTTACTGAGTTTTTGATTCTCGATAACTTGTTAGTATCTATTACTAATTAGCTTGTTACTAGTTAGCTATTACTAGGTTACTAAGTTATTAATAATTATCTTGTTAACAATTAGCTATTACTAAGTAGCTGGTTCCTAGTTAACTGTTAGTAATTAGCTATCACTATTTAGCTTGTTGTCAATTAGTTATTACTAAGTAGCTAATTCATCATAGCTATTACTAAGTAGCTATTATTAAGTAGCTAGTTCTTAATTAGCTTATTAGTAAGTTATTATTAATTAGCTTGTTACTAATCACCTATTACTAATTAGCTATTACGAATTAGCTATTACAAATTATTAATTAGTTTGTTAGTAATCAGCTATTACTAAGTAGCTATTATTGATTAGCTATAGTAATTAATTATTACTAATTAGTTGTTACTAATTAGCTATTATTGATTAGCTATTACGAATTAGCTAAAGTAATTAGTTATTACTAATTAGTTGTTACTAATAAGCTATTACTGATTAGCTATTATGAATTAGCTATTACAAATTAGCTATTACTAATTAGCTATGTTGAATTAGCTATTACGAATTAGCTATGACAAATTAGCTATTACAAACTAGCTATTACTAATTAGATATTATTAATTAGCTATTACAAATTAGCTATTAATAAGTAGCTATTACTAATTAGCTATTACTGATTAACTATTATTGATCAACTATTAATTAGTAGCTATTACTGATTAGCTATTACGAATTAGATATTAATAATTAACTACGGCGAATTAGCTATTACTAATCAGCTATGACGAATTAGCTATTACGAATTAGCTATGACAAATTAGCTATTACGAATTAGCTATTACTAATTAACTATTATTAATTAGCTATTACTATTTAGCTATTCCAAATTAGCTATTACAAATTAGTAATTATGAAATAGCTATTGCAAATTAGCTATTACGAATTAATTACTATGAATTAGCTATTGCGAATTACCTATGATGAATTAACTATGAAGAATTAGCTAGTACGGATTAGCTATTACGAATTAGCTATTACTAATCATCTATTATGAATTAGCTATTATGAATTAGCTATTATGAATTAGCTATTATGAATTAGCTATTACTAATTTGCTATTATTAATTAGTTATTACGAATTAGCTATTAAGAATTAGCTATTACGAATTAGTTATTACGAGTTAGCTATTGCGAATTAGCTCTAACGAGTTAGCTATGGCGAACTAGCTATTACTAATTAGTTATTACTAATCAACTTGTTACTAATTAGCTATTATTGATTAGCTATTACGGATTAGCTATTACTGATTAACTATTACTGATTAGCTATTATGAATTAGCTATTACAATTTAGCTATTACAAATTAGCTATTATGAAAAATTAGCTTTTACGAATTAGCTATTACGAATTAGCTATTACTAATTATCTATTACTAATTAGCTATTACTAGTTAACTATTACTAATTAGCTATTACTATTTAGCTATTAATAATTAGCTATTATTGATTAGCTAAAACGAATTAGCCATTACTAATTAGCTTGTTACTAAGTAGCTATTAGGAAGTAACTAGTTCTTGGTTAGTTGTTTGTAATTAACTATTACTAATTAGCTTGTTACTAATTAGCCTATTACTAACTAGTTGATTATTCGATAGTTGTTAGTAGTTAGTTATTACTAATTAGCTTGTTACTAATTTGCAATTACTAAGGATCTAGTTTTTCATTAGTTGTTTGCAATAAGTTATCCATCAAATATCTCTTTCTTACTCTTCAACCCTCTAGTGGAACTCTAATCTAGCTTGTTTCATTGTGATAAGCAGTTGCTATACCTCAATAGGAACAATTACCAACAATGCTGAGGCTACATACGATAGGGATCTTGGGACAAGTGAGAATGTTAGACGTACACCATTTGCTAAAAGTAAGACTTATGCCCAATCTTCATCATCAAAAGAGAAAGAAAATATTCCATCCTTCCTCCAAACATCTTCTACGTCGATCCTTGTCCAATTCAAAACATGCATGATGCGGTGTCCACATGCATTGAATTTCATAGTGGTCTAGATGGAATGATTGAGAATGTTCTTGATCCAGTTAGCAACTCACATATTCATTTAGCTAGTCACAACTCTGTAGTTGATAAAGAGGTTCCTCTTTCCATCCACATGTCTGTCGGTACTCAGTTTGAATCTAACCAAGGGTCAAATACTAATCTTTCACAACAAGATCCTTTGCCAACTAATGATCTTGTTGTTTGTTCAAACAAAGGTCATCTGTAGAATCCAAATTTTGTTCCTAATCAGAGTCCAAATAGAGATGTTCTTCAAACAAATGCTACAAATGAAACCTCCTTGAAGCAAAAGTATTGTAACCCAACCTTAGTTTATGACATGTGTGGATCCCCAACAAAGGTTGTAGGTGTTCATGTACAAGAGTATGCCACTCTAACATAGTTTATGGCAAATGCAAAAAGAAATTTGCAAGCACCTATGAAATGACAGAAGAAGCCAAGCCATTTGCACCCAATTACAAGGCGGGAGACTACTCGGTCACACTTGAACGGAGGAGCTGTACCTGATATAGAGGATCTTTTGAAAGAATAGTACCAGTGTTCACCCTATTACATCACTGTCCTTTGTAATGGTTACAATCCCCACGTGTGGCATCATCCAAATCTATTCATTATCATCACAGCTTGTGATGAGCCTATTTTGTATCAATGTTATTAAAATATTTTGTTGTTTTTGCCTCATATTATATACCCTGTAAATATTTGATAGCTCAATTGTGTCATTGATTGTAATGATGTAAACATTTATTCTTTTGGTATTATATGGGCAAAATGGCATTTGTCCATAACTTAAGCACCAATTTGGAATAATTTGAAGTTTTAATGCCATCATAAACATTAGGAACGCATTTTTATGAATTTTGAAATTGTTCCTCTCATGATGCCTTTTCACAATGATATGATTTGGATAGTAGTAAATAGTTTCAAAGTGAGGAAACTAATTTCTCTATTTATTTCTACTGTTCACCTTCTAAGTACATCACCTCTTTGTAATGGTTACTATCCACATGTGACATTGTCCAAATTGATTAGCTCTCATAGGATTTTGTATTTAGCCTATTTTGTAACGATGTTATTGATTTTATTTATCATATTCTGTACAATTTTTGATAGACTAACAGTGTCACTGATTGTAATTTGTAATGATATTTGGCTTATAGGTCAGATAAAGAACAAAGTTCCATCCACAGCTGCTGCAAAAGACAATGTTACATCCTCAGCAAGTCAATGTCAGGATGCAATAGAAGTTGAGCACAAAGATGCCCAAAAAGAAAAAAAAACTAAATAAAGTATCAGTTTCAACTCAAATTGATCATATTTCAACTCAAAAATGTCAAAATTTCAACTCAAATGGATCTTATTGCAACAACAATTGAGCAGAAAGTATCAGTTTCAACTCAAAATGATCCTATTTCAACTCAAACATGTCTTATTTCAACTCAAACTGACCTTATTACAACATCAATTGAGCAGAAAGTATCAGTTTCAACTCAAACTAATCCTGTACTAGTGTTTACACCAAAAGGAAATCAAGAGCCTAAACAAATACTAGGCAAGTCAAAAAAACGAAAGAGTTTGGATCATGTGATAATGGAACCAGAATTTATTGAGATAGAAAGGGACCCTCCAAAGATTCAAGGTGGCTTGACAGAGGAGGAGATATAGGAATTGAAACCTATTCACAAGGATTTACAACCTAGGGCTCTGATTCTGGAACTTGAAGTATTTATGAATATCCGAAGTAAGCAGGCCTTTCCTGACAGTAATGCTTTTCTTCAATGGTGCCTTGAATATTTCAATGTCTTGATTTGGAGTGCCTATGATCTAGACCAGGTCAACAAATGCATTGATACAATCTCCTTAGATTTTAGGAGGAAATTTATGGATATTTGGGGGAGGGATTAGTGTTTTTGGAAATTTTCAATCCATTTCAAGACACTGGCTCATTTCTAGGACAAGAATGTGGAGTACGGGCATGAAAATACATTGATAATTGATACTACTGGTTACAGGTTATTTTGCAACATTAGATGTTGTCTAACGTTACCAAAGATGACAATCAGTGAAAGACTTAACTATCTGTCAAGAACTCTTTGTGATCAACTTTGGAAATGGTTAATTGCCCCAAATTATATTGAGTATGCAGATATTATTTCCATATTAATTCCTCCTTATGAAGAGAGTTTGTATATCATGGAATACATCGAGAGCATAATTGAGATTACAGACATAATTGAGATTACAGACATAATCGAGATTACAAACAAAAACACTGAGTAATGCCAACTCTAGGATGGCTATGAATGGTTCTATTTCTGAACCCTTCAATCTTTTATAGATCTATCAGACAGGGTTGTCCCCTTGCTCCTCTTCTGTTTGCTATTTCTAGTGATGCTCTAGGATGGTTAGTCAAAGATAAAATTGAACAAGGAATTACTAGAGGTATTTCTATGTGTGGATGAAAGTTAAAGAGGGTTATACCTTAAATCCAGTGTTTGCTTCTAATCTCTCGTTTTTGTCACGAGACTCATTATGGACTGGATGGGTGAATGTTGAACAAGCTTCTCCTTTGATTATTAAGATGAATAAGTGCAGGAAAAAGGGCTTGAAGTCATGGAATATCCTTATGTCTAGGTAGGATATTGTGGATCCTTTATTCATTAATGACATTGTTGATTTATCTCTTGGTTGTAAACAAGTGCTTATGGATTAGAGGGAGCTGCTCCTGAAAGCCACGGAGAAGTGCAACCACTACAAAGAGCTTGAGCTACATACGATTGCTATGGATGTGTTCCAAAATTTCAAGAAAAAGACAGGTTCCTTTCCCATGTTGCTTAGGAGGCTGAATCAAAAGTGGAATCTCCAGTGGGTTGCTCATCAATGGTCCTACAGATTTCAGGTCATTTGGGCCCTTCCTCCTTCCCAAGTTTGCTGGACAGGCCTACCTTTCTAGTATCTCTGATGCTCCTATGCATCAAGCCATGTATCCAAAGTCATATTTAATGTTAGATACCAACAGTGGAGAGTCATTCTCTCTAAGATGTATTGTCCCAAGAGGTTTATGATGTATCCGTACCTTTTTGGTAATTCCAGGTGAGGGCCTTCCCCTTGCACAACTGTACAATATTTCCTAAATTTAATTTAATCTCTATTTTCCATAAAATAAACTTTTAAGTCTATGGGTGGATTTAAACTATTCTGATGGTACATAAATGGCATTTCCTTCCAAAATCATGCTTCCACCCTCACATCAATTCATCTATTTTAGGGGTGCGTGTTTTGTTCTGAGGGGGGTAAGTTGCCATACTTTTTTTTTTCTTTTGAAATGGAAGTTCAATCGAAGCCTACTCCCCTGGGCTTTAATTTTGAAATTGCAACTGTACAAGTGAACGGGCATAGTATCCATGGGACTCCCCATATGCCACAAAGCAAGGGTTAGACAGTTTGTAGATTGCCCAAAGACGACACACATTAGAGAGTTGGTTTCAACATCATACAACTGGTTAACACTAGCTTTAGACTCACTGTGTCTTGCCGCACCCAGGGATTGAACTCCCACCCCCGCCTCAAGAGGTGAAGAGCCAATCCAATTGAACTGAGCCACACTTTTTTTTTGAGAGAACAGAAAAAATGAATATCAATATAGAAGAGTTACAAACTGTGCTAGGGGCAAACCCTCACCAAATACAGATAAGCACTCCACCCTTTTTTTTGAGACAACAAGAAGATTAGATTAATGATGGTACGTGTAAGTGTACAGAGGGCAGGATCCCACATAAGGGTCCCAAATTACAATAAATACTCAACAAATACTGCTGGAGCAAGGGACATACATCTGGGGAGGATACAAGTCAGAGAGATACAAAGGTTCCTGATACACAAGCTCATGTACATGAGAAAATCATGTCAAATCTAGAAGTAGAGTACAACTTAAGTAATGAATCTCTCCACTGGTTGGGGGAGGTGTTATATAGATGTTTAAATAGTTGAAAATGCTCAGGAGGGGTTGTCTTGATAGCAAGAAGGCACCTCACTGCAATGTCTTTGAACCCTCTATAGCTCTTGAATTTCTGCAACATGTATCTGACAACATCAACAAGGTGAACAGGCATATGGGAAGTGCATTGAAGAAGCCTCTCCTGCAGCACCTTTTTGTGCAACAACAATACCTGAAGACAAGAAGGAGATAAGTTAGTGATATCCATTATAGGAGATTCCTGAATGACCCCACCATTGACAATGAGGTCATTTCAGCTAGAGTATCCCTTCTTGCAACACTTGTGCTCTTTGATTCCCGTTTCGCAATTGTTCCATAGAGATAGCCATCCAATAGAGATGCTTTCCTAAAGAAAAAAGTCAGAATGAGTAAAGTACTTCTCATTAGGGTAACATGCCATTTTGAAAGGGCAAAAAATACCCAAACCTCCCTCCTTAGGAAGGCAACAGATATTCCAAGCTACCTTAGAAATTTTATTATGATGGAGACTTCAACCCCACAAGAATCTTTTGGAAAGAGCAATCACCTAGTTAAAATGCTTTTTGTTAGGCGTCCAGCAGAACAACACATAAATTAGGGAAGGGAGGATATAATGATTGAGGACAAAAACTCTATGAGACAAAGAAGACCGGCACCCATACCAATGGAAAATCTTGGATCAAAATTTATGCATGACCCACTTCCACCACTTGATTGAACTTCTCAACACAGAAATGGTTACCGAAGAAACTAGTTTATAATTATCTAGTCAACTCCTGTACTACATAGTGCTAGACAAAAAAGTTGTCCAACATCACATGGGTATTACAAATTCCAGGTCATACTATTATAAACGGCCTCATATACATCACCATTTATGGTAAACATGTCTGTACAATCATGGACTGGTGACATGGGTATTTTAATGCATCTTACAAGATGGGAATACATATAAGTTGGTGGTCTTGTTTCTAACAACCTGTACACCTTTTCTTCTAGTCTCTCATAAAATAATCCCACCACATTATATGTTCATGAAGCTATCAGGTTGTTCCATGTATCCATTACATTCTTCGAACTGAATTGTTTTCCTTGTGTGCACTTTAAATAGAAATCTACACCTTCATTGTTGTCCTCTTCTGCATTGACTGCAAAGTTGTCATCCACTACCAATGCATCTGGTAGGTAGTTGCCATCACCTTCAAATGTAAAATTGGAAAAGGATGAGTCTTTTGCTTCATCTGACTCACTGATAGGAGTCAAAGTATGGTACGCCCAATTTTGAACGTGGCATTTGTTGATGCATCTTTTCCACTGACCATGGATACAATGAAAGCAATAACATGTTAGTTCTGTGACACCAATGCAATGTCCACCTAACCTTGAATAGCCACAAATCGAATGCAAGGATCGAACAAGATATCCCCCTACAATCCCAAGCCTTCTCCCTGTTCACTTCGTCAATCTTCACTTCCCAGAAGACCCATGTGACATCTCTCTCTTTTGACTCTGACAAATGTCCCCTGAGAGATTTCACAATATCTGCAACACACTTCAACATTACACCTTCAAGTTTAAGTTGTTCATGGGTTAGCGCCCTTTTCGCAACTGCACCTGCACCATTATGTTCTCCCTTCCCCTGCCCTAACTCAAAGAAGTTCCATATCATAGTCATGCTTGTTAGCCCTGGATATCTTCCTACGAAGTAAAATGGATGTTTAGCTTTAAATTGAGAAGCTGCACCATTTGACCATACCCAATGTTGGCTTAATTCAAGGTTTAGCTCTCTCAACCACGCTATTACTAATTAGCTTGTTACTAGTTAGCTTGCTACTAATTAGCTATTACTAATTAGCTTGTTAATAATTAGCTATTACTAAGTAGCTGGTTCTTGGTTGGGTGTTTGTAATTAGCTATTACTAATTAGCTTGTTACTAATTAGCTATTATTAATTAGCTTGCTAGTAATTAGCTATTACTAAGTAGCTTGTTCTTGGTTAGCTATTTCTAATTAGCTATTACTAATTAGCTTGTTATTAATTAGCTATTACTAATTAGCTTGTTACTAATTAGCTTGTTACTAACTTCGTACGGAGCTCCCCTCTTGTATTGATAGACCATCGCCCGTCAGTACGTTAGCTTGTTACTAATTAGCTTGTTAGTAATTGCCTATTACTAAGTAGCTGGTTCTTGATTATCTCTTTGTAATTAGCTATTACTAATTAGCTTGTTACTAATTAGCATGTTAGTAATTAGCTATTACTAAGTAGTTGGTGCTTGGTTAGCTATTTGTAATTAGATATTACTAATTAGCATGTTAGTAATTAGCTATTACTAAGTAGTTGGTGCTTGGTTAGCTATTTGTAATTAGATATTACTAATTAGCATGTTAGTAATTAGCTATTACTAAGTAGTTGGTGCTTGGTTAGCTATTTGTTACTCATTAGCATGTTAGTAATTAGCTATTACTAAGTAGTTGGTGCTTGGTTAGCTATTTGTAATTAGATATTACTAATTAGCTTCTTACTAATTAGCTATTACTAATTAGCTTGTTATTAATTACCTTGTTACTAATTAGCTTGTTACCCATTAGCTTGTTACTAATTATCTTGTTAGTAATTAGCTATTACTAAGTAGTTGGTTCTTGGTTAGCTGTTTGTAATTAGTTATTACTAATTAGCTATTACTAAGTAGCTTGTTATTAATTACCTTGTTACTAATTATCTTGTTACTCATTAGCTTATTACTAATTATCTATTATTAATTAGCTTGTTATTAATTAGCTATTTCTTAGTAGTTGGTTCTTGGTTAGCTATTTGTAATTAGATATTACTAATTAGCTTCTAATAATTAGCTATTTCTAAGTAGCTTGTTACTAATTAACTTGTTAGTAATTAGCTATTACTAAGTAGCTGGTTATTGGTTAGTTGTTTGTAATTAGCTATTACTAATTAGCTTGTTACTAATTAGCTATTACTTAGTAGTTGGTTCTTAGTTAGCTGTTTGTAATTAGCTACTACTAATTAGCTTGTTACTAATTAGCTATTACTAAGTTGCTTGTTACTAATTGGCTATTACTAAGTAGCTGGTTCTTGGATAGTCGTTTGTAATTAATTATTACTAATAATCTGTTACTAATTAGCTTGTTACCAATTACCTATTACTAAGTAGCTAGTTCTTAGTTAGTCATTAGTAATTATCTATTACTAATTAGCTTGTTAGTAATTAAATATTACTAAGTGGCTAGTTCTTGGTTAGCTATTTGTAATTAGCTATTACTAATTAGCTTCTACTAATTAGCTAATACTAAGTAGCTGGTTCTTGGTTAGTTGTTTGTAATTAGCTATTACTAATTAGCTTGTTACTAGTTACCTATTACTAAGTAGTTGGTTCTTAGTTGTTAATAATTAGCTATTACTATTTAGCTTGTTAAGAGTTCATTATTATTAAGTAGCTACTTCTTGGTTAGTTGTTAGTAATTAGTTATTACTAATTATCTTGTTACCAATTAGCTATTATGTTGTTACTAATTAGCTTTTACTTAAGAGCCAGTTTCTTGGTTAGTTGTTTGTAATAAGCTATTTCTAAATAGCTTGTTACTAGTTAGCTATTACTATTAGCTTGGTACTAGTTAGCTATTACTATTAGATTGTTATTATAAGTTACTTGTTACTGGTTGTTGTATAATTAGCTGAGATCGTGAACTGATGATTGAAAATAGGATTACCTGATGATGGGACTGATGGTTGGATGCACTCAAGAAATGAGTTGATGCTGCTATACCTGCTTCACACCAGCCCTCCTTTGATTCCAGATATGCTTACTACACTTGCTTAGCTTCCAAATGACACAAAGAAACCATATATGTACTTTGCAAATGGTTTGTGTAATGATCAAACCAAAACAGATAACTTGGTTCCTTCACAAATCCAAAAAACTTGCTATTTTTGTAATGATACCTGCTCAGTATTATGCTCAGTGTGACCAGCACACTTGCAATTGAAACAATTCCTTTTGGGAATATTAAAGTATCTTAATAAGCTACCATTTGCAAGTGGAATGCGCAGAAATGATAAACCACATCCAGAGAAATTGATTTAGCAAAATTATGATTACCCCCGACTTTTTAGGAGAGTTGCAGAGATAGACCAGAGATGACTTCGAAGCCAATTTCTCGAAAATGGCTGAATGAAATCTTCTGAAATTTTGTATGCTTGTAGAAGACCTTGAGCTGGTTCCAACGAGCTATTAAAATCTTGATTTGGTTCAGTGAGCACTGAGAAATGCTCCTTGGAAGTTGACAGACTTGAAGTAGAAAACACAGAGAACCAGATATAATGAATGTGTATATATCTATTGATTAATATGATTATACAAGCTCATTAGCATGACAAGCATAGCTAATTGAGGTGTGATGGTGTAGGCTATGGAGTAGCACTAACACACACACAGTTACAACAGTAGAATGCCTCGGGGAGTGAGCTAAAATGAGTGACACACCCGCGAGTTTTTTCCTTCACCTTTTATAAGATTTTGAAGTTGATTTGAATTTCAAATTCAAACTTAGGCTCCCTAGAATCTCTCCTCTAAAAGTAGGGAGATATTCTCTCCATTAATTCAACTAAGAATCCACGACTAATCAAGTTGGTATGATTACATGAGATGCCAAGTCATTCTAGAAATTTACAAAAGAGTAAATGGTAAGAAACTTTAAGCATAAGTTCCTATGGGTCTTCCCTTATGTGGAGTCTTCAAATCAATTGTCCTAGCCAAGTGTGATGGCTTGAATTGCACCAACAGCTCCCCCTCAAGCCAAACACTTTGGCTCAAGTCTTCATCTTCTTCACCTTTAGTCTTCAATCACATCTTGCAATCCAATCATGGATTTAAATCTGCATAACTTGTTTCCATCTAATGCCTTTGTAAGTAAATATGCACATTGCATATTAGTAGACACATAAGTCAATTGTATATCTTTGCTTAGCTTCTTCTCTCTCACATAGTGGTAATGAACCTCTATGTGTTTGGTTCTGGCATGATAAATTGGATTAGCTGCAAGGTGAAGAGAGCTAGTGTTATCTCCAAAGATAATTGGTGGCCTTGTATATAGACCTAACTCTGTATATAGAAGCTTCAACCAGATAGCTTCTTGAGTGGCATTGGCAAGCCCTCTATACTCTGCTTCAGTGGATGACAATGCCACTGTAGGTTGCTTCTTGGCTGACCAAGAAATGGGCTTATCTCCTGCAAAACAAATGTATCCTGAGGTGCTTCTCCTATCATCCTTGCATCCTGCCCAATCTGCATCTGAGTAAATTTTAATGTCAATATCTGATGTATAAGGAAAGTACAAACCATGACTTTGAGTTCCCTTCAGATCAAGATCTTCTTTGCTGCCTCTAGGTGAGGTACCCTTGGTTTGTGCATGAATTGACTAAGCACACTAGCTCCATATGCTATGTCAATTCTTGTCAAGGTAGCATAGTTCAAACTACCTACCATACTTTGATACCCTGTGATGTCTTGGACTTCTTCTCCTTCATGAGCACTTAGCTTTAGGTTGACCTCCATTGGAGTAGTAGATACCTTAGCATCCTGCAAACCAAACTTCTTGACCATATCCTGCACATACTTCTTTTGAGTGATATATATACCTGAGTTGGTGTAGACTAACTCAAGACCTAAGAAGTACTTCAATAATCCAAGATCACTAATCTTGAATTCTTTCATCATCTATCCTTTGATGTGCCTAATCCCATTGACATCATTGCCTGTAATGATGATGTCATCAACATAAACACATAAGTAGATTACCTCTGTACTACTTCTCTTTATAAATAGAGAAGTGTCTACTTTGCTCATCACAAATCCTTGGTCTTGGAGGTAGGTTGTCAACCTGTAATTCCATGCTCTAGGTGCCTGCTTTAAACCATACAGAGCCTTCTTCAATTTACAAACATAATGTACCTTTTTTGGATCTTCATAGCCAGGTGGTTGTGACATGTAGACTTCTTCAGATATCCATCCATTCAAGAAAGCATTCTTGACATCTAATTGGTACATATTCCAATTTTTGGATGCAGCTACACTCACCAATATTCTGATAGTTGGCATCTTGTCCACAGGAGAAAATGTCTCCTCATAATCAATGCCTTGGGTTTGTGCAAAACCCTTGGCTACCAACCCAGCTTTGTACCTGTTTATTGTTCCATCTGAGTTCTTCTTTAGTTTGTAGATCCATCTGGATCCTATTACCTTCATAGAGTCTTTCTTGGGTACCAAGTCCCAAGTATCACTTTCCTTGAGAGCTTCCATCTCTTCATCCATGGCTTCTTTCCATTCTGGTTTGGTAATTGCTTCTTCATAGGTACCTGGTTCTTCATTCAACAAGTCCTTTGCAAGATATACAGAATGTTTAGTTACAGGTGATGTGTCATACCCAAATCTGATAGGCTTCTTCTTTTCTCTCTGAGATCTCCTCATTGCTTGATTTGAGGATTCTGGTTTATCTTCTAGTTGCTTCATCTTCATCTTCCCTTTGGATTTCCAAGCCTTGAACTCCTCAAGATTTATTGTATCATCATCATCTGAGCTTGAATCTTCTTTCTGAATTGATTCCTCCTTGGTGAGCTTTGGGAAATCCTCTTCCATGTCATAGGGTAGACTAATCTTCCTGCATTCATTCTCATACCATGAGTCATTCTCATCAAAGATGACATCTCTGCTTACCTTGAAACCTTTGTTTGTTGGGTTGTAGAATCTGTATCCCTTTTGGTTCAAATCATAACCAATGAAGATACATTTTTCAGCCTTGGGGTCTAGCTTTCCCCTTACCTGTGAGGGAATATGCACATATGCTACACAACCAAAGATTTTGCAATGATCCAGAGAGGGTCTCTTACCATGCCAAGCTTCATATGGTGTCATGCCATCAAGTGATTTGGATGGCAACCTGTTTATGAGATAGGTGGCAGTGGATACACTCTCTGCCCAAAGATAATTTGGTAACTTTTTTTCATTAAGCATAGACCTAGCTGTTTCTACTATGAGTCTATTCCTTCTTTCAGCTACCCCATTTTGTTCAGGTGAGTACCTTGTAGTAATCTCCCTTTTGATGCCTCTTTCCTGCAAGAAATCTTCAAACTCATTGGATTAAGTACTCTCCTCCACCATCTGACCTTAGCCTCTTCAAGCTTCTTCCTGTTTGATTTTCAACAAGTGCAAGATACCTCTTGAAACAATTAAACACTTCATCTTTATGCTTCATAAAGTATAAAATGGTCCACCTGCTATAATCATCAATGAAGGACACATAATACCTTGAACCTGAAATAGAAGGATCCTTGCTAGGTCCCCAAACATCTGTGTGTACCAAGTCTAGGTAGTCTTCATGCATGAAACCTTTCCTTGAATAGGGTAACCTGTGAGACTTACCAAATTGACATGATCCACACTTGTAAATCATGTGTTGCTTGGACACATTAGGTATCCCAAGCACACATTGATCCCTGCACATTTGCTTTAGGGTTCTTTCACCTATGTGCCCTAATCTCTTGTGCCATATTTCTAACTCTGAAAGTGTCTGATCCTTGTAATTATACAAAGAAATATTCTTGGTGTCTTCTAGCTCAAATGTAAATAATCTACCTGATTTCTCCCCTTTAGCTATCCTTTTGAATCCATGTCTTGGGTCCTCCACATATGCTCCATGTTGTGTGAATCTGACCTGCAAACCTTTCTCCACAATCTGACCAACACTCATTAAATTCTTGGTGATGGTTGGTACATAGAGTACCCTGCTCAATAGGTTCTGGTTACCATCACATGTCTTCACATTTCCAATTTTTACAACAGAATATTTAGTGTCATCACCTGTCTATACTTGATGTTTGCCTTTGGGTTCTTCCAAATCAGAAAGTAGTGCCACATTGCCAGCTACATGGTTAGAACATCCTGAGTCAATATAAAATAAATGATCATCATTTGTACCTGCCTTGGAGGTCATATTCATGATCAATAGGGAGTCATCTTGCTCCTCTGTGTAGTTGTTGTAGTCTCTTCTGTTTCTGAATCCACTTTGGTAGTTACCATTGTGGTTGTGATTGTAGTTGTTGTTGTATTGATTGTTGTATCCATTGTAGCTTTGATGTTGGTTGAATCTGCCTCTCCCTTGAGAGTATCCACCTCTTGAGTAGCCTCTTCCTCTCTGATTCTTGTAGTTCTTGTAGCATTCATCTGTGGTATGATTGGACAATCCACAAATGTTGCATGGTGATGAGTTGTAGGGTCTCCCCCTACCTGACTTACCTCCTCTGCCTCTTCCTCTAGATGATCTACCTCTCCCTGCATAATTAGCTTGAGAGGTAGAGGCTTCTTCATCCTGTTTCTTCCCTTTACCTTTATCCTTAACTTTCTTATCAGTATAGAGAGCAGAGGGGTTGTTACCTTTTGATTGATCTCCAGCCTTTGTAAACTTTGCTTCATGTGTAAATAGTTGGCCCATGAGTGTTGTGAGATCTGGGGTATGCATGTCCATATAGAGGTCCATTGCAGTGGTGAAACTTTCCCACTTATCATCTTCCTTGAGTCCATTTGTTACTTGCCTGACTATTTGCTCCTCTTCAATCTCCTCTCCAATGCTTGCTAATTGGTCTGCCACATCTTTAATCTTAGTCACATACTCTGAGACTGGTTGCTTGGGCTGCTTCCTAAGGGTTGTGAACTCAATCCATAGTTGATTCTTCCTGGCCCTTGTGTTGGAAGAAAAATAGTTTGACAAGGTTTCCCAAGTCTCTTGGGAAGTCTTACAGTCCCTTACATGTGGTAAAAGAAAATCAGATATAGAGTTTAGAAGATAAGACCTTGCCAAAGCATCCTTTGCACACCATTGGTTGAGCCTTTCATGTTCATCCTTTGTGGGTAGTCCTCTAGTTTTGAATGAGGGCAGTTCCTCATCTCCTGATATGTATCCAAATAAGCTTCTGCCTTGTAGATAGGTCTTCATTCTCAATGACCAAGCCTGATAATTGTTTCTGTCCAATTTGTCAATGAATGAAGGGAAACCATCACCCATGTTTACCCTCTTTGCTCTGATACCACTGATGGGAGTGATGGTTGGATGCACTCAAGAAATGAGTTGATGCTGCTATACCTGCTTCACACCAGCCCTCCTTTGATTCCAGATATGCTTAGTACACTTGCTTAGCTTCCAAATGACACAAAGAAACCATATATGTACTTTGCAAATGGTTTGTGTAATGATCAAACCAAAACAGATAACTTGGTTCCTTCACAAATCCAAAAAACTTGCTATTTTTGTAATGATACCTACTCAGTATTATGCTCAGTGTGACCAGCACACTTGCAATTGAAACAATTCCTTTTGGGAATATTAAAGTATCTTAATAAGCTACCATTTGCAAGTGGAATGAGCAGAAATGATAAACCACATCCAGAGAAATTGATTTAGCAAAATTATGATTACCCCCGACTTTTTAGGAGAGTTGCAGAGATAGACCAGAGATGACTTCGAAGCCGATTTCTCGAAAATGGCTGAATGAAATCTTCTGAAATTCTGTATGCTTGTAGAAGACCTTGAGCTGGTTCCAACGAGCTATTAAACTCTTGATTTGGTTCATTGAGCACTGAGAAATGCTCCTTGGAAGTTGACAGACTTGAAGTAGAAAACACAGAGAACCAGATATAATGAATGTGTATATATCTATTGATTAATATGATTATACAAGCTCATTAGCATGACAAGCATAGCTAATTGAGGTGTGATGGTGTAGGCTATGGAGTAGCACTACACACACACAGTTACAACAGTAGAATGCCTCGGGGAGTGAGCTAAAATGAGTGACACACCCGCGAGTTTTTTCCTTCACCTTTTATAAGATTTTGAAGTTGATTTGAATTTCAAATTCAAACTTAGGCTCCCTAGAATCTCTCCTCTAAAAGTAGGGAGATATTCTCTCCATTAATTCAACTAAGAATCCACGACTAATCAAGTTGGTATGATTACATGAGATGCCAAGTCATTCTAGAAATTTACAAAAGAGTAAATGGTAAGAAACTTTAAGCATAAGTTCCTATGGGTCTTCCCTTATGTGGAGTCTTCAAATCAATTGTCCTAGCCAAGTGTGATGGCTTGAATTGCACCAACACCTGAGATACATCAAGAAGGTGAATAGGGTGCTCCAAATATTGATTTATGCCAAGTCAGCTCCTGCTTATATCCTTCTTATTTGGTGACACCTTGCTCTCTTTTATACAAAATATGATAATCAGATGCTTGACCTCTTGTATGATACATGTGGTATGTGTTGCACTACCAGTTGCCTTCAAAGATATGATCAAACTTCAACTATACTTAACCATCCAATCGTATCATAAACGACTTTCCTACTTACTCCCGATACCCTAGAAAGTCTTGAAATATTTATCTGATTTGTTGATGAATATGCATCAGTATTTAGAGCCATCATCAATGTTGATCTCTTTAACACAAGGTTATCAGAATTCTTTTCATTCTTTGCAGTGTATTCCAAAGATTGGTGAAAAGGACACATGTTACATGATCATTGTTACTGTCCATTGCGTCAAAAAGTTTCCCAATACATGGACTCTACAACATCCTATTTAGTGGCTCAATTTTATCTTCACAACATAAGTGTCTAGTTTGATTGTTAAAATACTTGATGATTATCCACAATGCCATCCAAGTTGCTTGAACTGCAATTAGCATTACCCTCCACATTAGTGCCCGACCTTGACGTTATTGTGTCTCTATATTTCCTTTTTTTTTCCTTCCAATAACATCTTAATGCTTTCTCATCACTAGCCACTACTGGTATTGTATTAACTTCCATAAGTTCGCTTGTCCAAGATTGCCCTGCATCAACACACTACAAATGATGAAGAAACCATAAATACAATAACATCTACCACTCATCAATCCACTTTATTATATTGACTTTACATTGAGTATGCTCATCTGAATTGATTATGTGCTCCATCACTTAGATATGTAGACTTGTTATACCAGTTTTAAACCTACAACAATGATCCAAAACCTCAGATGTTAGATACAATGAATGAACAATATGAAACTAAATGCACATTGTTAGGCATACTTTTTAACCTACAACAATCATCCACAATCTGAGATGTTACTCATATATAAATTCCTTTTTTTTAGATAATAGGAAAAAAGTAGATTAATGAGGGAATTGTACAAAATGTGCAAGGGCCAAGAGCCCACACATCACCATAAAATCAATGTCATCAGTCTTTACAACGAGAAACTACACCGTCTGACCATACCCAATGTTGGCTTAAGTCAAGGTTTAGCTCTCTCAGCCATTGCCAATGCAATTGGAAACACCGTTGCACAAAAAAGGTATCGTGCTTCTTGTCATCAAATATGAAGAAGTGGATTACCTTTTTAGGAATGATATCCAAACCAAAATATGTGATATGCACAGAAATAGTTATCTGTATAGACTCAGGACGCAACACGTAGAAAAAATACGTATAGTGATGGAGTCCCTCTCACTGTTCCCCACTCAACATGTAGCACGTGAAAAACTCATAGGTGACAAGAGGTACTGTGGCGTACTCTCCAACATGCAGCGCACAGAAAAATAGTTATCAATATTCCCCACTCAGGACGCAGCGTGCAGAAAAAATGCTTGTAGTGATGGAGTCCCTCTCACTGTTCCCCACTCAACATGCAGCACGCAGAAAAACTCCCAGGCGAGACAAGGTAGTGCAGCATACTCTCCAACATGCAACACACAAAAAAACCCACGACATGAACCCTCCACGCTCTAGCATGCATACTGCGGCCTACTCTCTCCCCACCACCTCGCTTTTAGTTCTCTTTCAATAACTATTGCATGATGTTTAGCTAAGAAGGATCGGATTTTTCTAGCTAATTAACTATGTCCCGAAAATCACTTTTTTGTAAACATTAAAATGCTTTCACCCACCATCCAAAAGAGCAGGGAGTTGGAAAATCATTCCTACTCTGCAAGGCACATAAATCGCATCAAGCTTTGTAATGTCTTTTCTGTCCCAAGGATACATGCTGGTGGTGGCTTCCAAAGTTTGTTTCTAGCTCTTAACAGAGTCGATTTTCATGGTAAAAATAGAAGTGGCATGTTTGTATTGTCCAAAATAATCCATACTATTGTTGCTAGGTCTACTACACCTAAGGAGAACATGAAGTTGTGGCATGCTAGATTTGGTCATATCAGTTACACAACTCTGAAGCATATCAAAGATCAAGGTATGGTGGAGAGTTTTCCTACTTTTGCTTTACTAGATGATGCAGAGTCATGTGAAAGATGTCTTGAAGGAAAGCTTTATAAACGTCCTTTCAAGAAGCATCAATACATCATGGCCACAAGGAAGTTGCAGATCATACGTTCAAATGTGAATGGTCCGATGAGAACAGATTTTGTTCAAGGTTTCACGTACTTTGTTATGTTCATAGATGATTTCTCAAGATATTCATGGATTTATGATCTTAAAGTGAAGTGAGAGGTTTTTCCTACTTTCAAGAAGTTCTTAGCTATGGTTGAAAATGAAATTCAGTCAAAGATCCAGATCTTGAGAAGTGATAGAGGAGGAGAGTACATGTCTAAAGACTTTAGGTCTTTTATCGAAGACAAAGGTATCTCTCATCAACTCACTATTGCTTACATGCCAGAACAAAATGGTGTTGTAGAGAAAAAGAATAGGATACTATCACATGACAATGATATGGTTATCTTATCATATGATATAGTTGGGGTAGAAAAATAAAAGAGGAGAGAGTCTTTATGTATGAGAATCTTTATGAGAAATTGTGACGCTTTGCGACTGGGAGGTTTAACGTGATGCTCATCTCTGTGTTCGATCCCTCGCGAGAGCAGCCATGGCTAGCAAAAGAGCTTGTTATAGTTGGTATCAGAGCACCCATCTGGGCGACGTGACAACTGCATGATGCAGGACTTGAACTCACGATATGGGAGGCGTATGGTTTACCCAAGGCGCCATGCCTTTTGGATGAACTAAAGTGCTGTGCTATATTAGGTAATCTGTAATAGACAGGCGAGGAGATATGAACAGTGCCGAAGGGGAAGATGCATAATCAAGAATGGGTTTTTTCTTCAAGATCTTGACATGGATAGCTAAAGAAAGATGCAATCTTGGCATCAAAAAAGCTTCAACTTTTCTTTCCCTTGGTTTTGGAGCTACATAGTTGAAAGGAAAGGAATAAACAAGAAACTTCCAATCAGGATCAAGAATAGACAGGAAAGGAAATGTCACATGACAGTGATATGGTTATCTTATCATATGATATAGTTGGGGTAGAAGAATAAAAGAGGAGAGAGTCTTTATGTATGAGAATCTTTATGAGAAATTGTGACGCTGGGCGGCTAGGAGGTTTACTGTGATGCTCATCTCTGTGTTCGATCATGCGTGAGAGTAGCCATGGCTAGCAAAAGAACTTGTTATAGATACTTGTTGAGATAATGCATATATGATGTCATCCAAAAGGCTTTCTTCCAAGTTTTGGTTTGATGCAGTACATATGGCTAATCACATTCTGAATAGGTCTTCCACAAAAGCTTTGAAGGTCATTACACATTATGAAGTTTATTATGGGAAGAAGCCCAATGTGAGTTACTTCAAAGTTTTTGGTTCTCTAGCTTATGTTCACATTGAGAAGAAGAATCGTGGTAAGCTTGATGTAAAATCCATTAAAATGGTCTTTATTGGTTATGCGATTGAAAGCAAAGGATATAGATTCTATGTTCCTGATACAGATGATATCCTACTCTCACGCAATGCATATCTTGCAGAAAGTCAAATTTATGATAAGAAGGAAGAAATTCCAAATTTTATAAAGGAAGATGAAGGAATTCGAATTCTTACATTCAGCCATACAAGGGGGGTGATGAGCCTTCTCAAACCCTAAGAGATACAGGTGAAGAGAGAGTTACATTACCTACAGTAGTACCTAGTCCATTATCAATACCTCTTTGAAGTTCCGACTTTTGAAGTTGAAGAAGGTTTGAGAGTCTAGAAAAAAGAGATACGGAAGAGGCAAAAGAAATTCCATCACTTTTTAGGAATATGCCAAAGTGGTTATATCAAACCTGTAAGGAATTTGGTATACAAGAATACACAAGAAGAAATAGAATTCAAACAAGGAGACAACAAGAAGACCAGGTAAATTATGCAGAACATTTTGAGATTCATAATGTTTTAGCTCTTACTTCAGTTGAGAATGAACTAGCTAGTGTTCAAGAGACACTACAAACTTATATGATTATCACAAGTCCTAGGATTGAGTTCAAGTATAAAGATAAGTGTATCTATATGACACAACAGTACATTAAGAAATTATTGGAAAGGTTAAAGATGATAGATTCCAAGCCTATGCAAACACCTATGGATGTTAATGTGTTATTACATTTGGAAGTAGATTCAGAACCATTTGATGCTACATTATATAGTCAAGCACTGGGTTTCTTGATATGTTTATGTAATACATGACCAGACATTCGATTTTCAGTTTCTCAAGTATACAGGTTCATACACAGTCAACTCAAAATTAAGTGGAAATCAGTTAAGAGATATTTGCAGATAGCAGAAGTTCTATAGATTAAACCTTGTACCATTTTGACATTGAAGGGGGGATTGTTGGAAGCAATGCCAAAAGTATCCAACAATAGTCCAAAATTGTTCAACAATCAAAATAAGAAGTTTTCTCTCCAAGCCCTACACGGATATAATAGAAAAAAAAATATTCGTCAGAAGACTTTGACAAGCAAAATCAATGGGCATCTTGGTCTACAAGAAAATGTGTAAATACACCTCACAATGGTTTGATTCCCATGGGTGATAGTAGCGCAGATCCTAATTTGTTGGTTCCCTTTTTTCAAAAAGGTGATGACAGGTGCAGAAATCATGAAAAGCTTTTTCAATGCTATTTTTGCATTTTCTTTCGACATAATTATTGAAGATGATTGTGGGCAATTGGCGTAGCTTTTGTAAGTGGTTTTAGAAGATGCTTTTGGAGAGATCACCAAAACTATTTATAGAGGCACTTGTCTCATTACCTTATCATCCATTACTCAACAAGCTCAAGCTCTTGGAGAAGAACTTGGAGGAGGTGATCAATCTTCTCAAGCTAGGAGGAGATCTTAGAGGCCATCTTGGAGGAGGAGTTCTCACACTCTTGGAGAAGTTGTGGTCTACAACTTGGTGATTATCTGGAGGAGATCCTGCCAGGTTTCCATCGACGTCTGTTGTTGATTTAGTGTGAGTATCAAGTCTATTTCTGTTCTTACTTGATAAGTCACTCGTTTCTGATTTACATTGATCAAAATTTGGGCTTGCTGTGAAATAGTTCTAAACTATTCCTGTCCTCCATATTCTCTCTCTCTCTCTCACACACACACACTCTTCGTACCTCTTAGGCACACAATCTCTTGTATCTAGTTCCTATTTCTACCTAGATACAGATATTGTCAATTTATATCATATTCACACATTGTAATTTGACATTGGAATATAGATAGTGTAGGTGAGCCTCATAGCATACCATTACACTTGAAATCCTATCTTTTCTCTCTCTATCTCACACTAATCTATTTGTGCATCTTAAGGTGTGTATGTTAAGGTTCATCTATTAAAAGATCCTCTAAACCTGTGATATATTCTTATTGTGGCCCGCTACCACTTCCAACATATTTAGGTTTTAGGGTTTATATATATATATATATATATATATATATATATACACACACACACACACACATATATATATATATATATATATATATACACACACACACACACACATATATATATATATATATATATATATATATATATATATATATATATATATATATATATATATATATATATATATATATATATATATATATATATATATGTGTGTGTGTGTGTGTGTGTGTGTGTCTCTCTCTCTCTCTCTCTCTCTCTCTATATATATATATATATATATATATATATATATATATATATAGATATATAGATATATATATATATATATATATATATATATATATATATATATATATATATATATATATATATATGTGTGTGTGTGTGTATCTTTCTCTCTCTCTCTCTCTCTCTCTCTCTATATATATATATATATATATATATATATATATATATATATATATATATATATATATATATATATTATATACACACACACATATATATATATATATATATATATATATATATATATATATATATATGTATATATAAATATATATATATATATATATATATTATATACATATATATATATATATATATATATATATATATATATATATATATATATATATATATATATATATATATATATATATATATATATACACATAAAGTTCTATGCATGTATGGTATTTTCAACTATATTTTATTGGTACTTCCATACCCATATGTGTTTTCCATATGGTTGAAGTATATATACACATTGCATCTAGTCCTCCCATCATATATTAGAGAGATGTCTCTCCTCCCAACCTTATGCCTCTATATATAGCTATTCAAATCAACGAGGACCATAATAAATATAAAGATATATACACACCATATATATACACATACATATATATAAAACACACATGTAGATACATACAAATCACACCTACATGCCTACATATACACATACATATACATGCATACACAATTATAAACACACTTGCATATATCACACAAATGCCTACATACATCACACATAAATGCTACATACACACATACATATACATGCACAGACAATTATAAACACACTTGCATACATATATGACGCACATGCACACACATATACACATGAAACACATATATGTGCATACTAACATACATATACATATAACACACATGAATATACATACATATGCACACACATGCGTATAGACATGAGAGATATTTCTTCCTCGAAAATAAATCTATATAAAAAATTTTAGGCTTACCCCTGAGCTTCATGTTCTAACTTAAAAGAACATGTTTTCATCTGTGTGGTGGGATTCACCTATATTCTAGTTGAATAAAGGAGAAACTATTGTCTGATACCCATTCAAATGATTCAAGTTAATGATTGATAATTAGAGTAGGATCTACTATCTAATCTACTTGTGTTTTCATTATTACCATCATTTTGGTAAGATATCAATATAGTCTCATCTTCATTATCCTTATTGATTTCTATTATTTCTTCTATTGTGAAATCTATGTTCTCATAAGTGACATAATCTATTGATGGACTAATATCAATTTTTGGTAGTTCTTTTTCATCATCAGTAGAATCAGCAGGTAGAGCATTAGGGCAAAGAATGCCCGAAAAAGGGCCGTTTGCTAATGATGCATTAAGAAAATTAGGGTCTTTCCATGTGTACAAGAATATAACATTCCTGTCTCTTTTAATCATATGAAGAAATGCTTTTTTTAAGAAAATATGCTTAAAAGCGTAGCTTAAGTGATAGATTTTCTTGGACTCAATGTACAATTTTTCAATTTCATGCAAGAAAAGATATTTTTTGCACACCACACAATGCAAATCCTTAAATTTCCAATAGCGAAATGAGTTTTGAAGATACGAAATATTTTTGTGTTCACAAAATTCAATGATGTTTCGATCACAATTGATACATCAAATCCAAAGACTGTGTTTTGCTTCCATGTGTACAAATTATTTTTGTCTATAAATACTCGTGAAGTTTGTGAATCTTGGTTTCCCACTTTGAGCATTCTCTACTCTTTTTCTGAGTGTTCGAATGGCTTCTACTTGTCGTCATCCTGCCAATCATGTAACCTCATGTGAGGTTTACAACAGAAGAAAGGATTCTTTATGGAAACCTCTTCCTGTGAAGCTTAATGATTGGGTGACTATGTTTCCTAGTTGTAGAGGTGCCCATAAGGTCAAGTGTACTAAAGAGATGACACAAAAAACCATTGGAAAGGTCTTATTTTTAGTTTCAAATTGAAGAGAGACAGTTGGTTTGCAAAAGTTCAATGTGTACAACACTAAGGATCTCATGCTAGACAATCATCTACAATTCCCGTCATACTGTAAGTGAAGTTTAACAAATCTCTTTTATCAATTTTGTTTGTTTTTGTATAAGATATATGTTTTTGTATTGCAGATATTTTTCTTTCCAATATCATGGAGTGGCAACCTGTTGAATGTTTAATAGGAACACTCAAAGTCCTTCATAAGGTTTATGCAAAACTTTTGTATGCATAAAAATGAGTTCAATTTTTCAATAGCATTCAATTATTTGTCTACTTTGCAAATTATCAGCTGCCATCAAGGAGGAGTGCTTATGGAAATCTTGTACATCTGCCTGCTCCTTGCATCTCTTCATTAGATTGGGATGCTTCCGATCATTCAACAGTTTCCAGTTTTTTATGCAAAATAAAAGATGATGTCCAAAGGGCAATGTCAGCAAGCCGAATTTCTCAAAGAATAAAGATTCAATGGTTTCTTCCTCTTCACGTTTTTGTAGCATGTTTTAAAAACATGTTATTACAGAAAACAAAAACAAAATGGTTGAATAGGAGAGTTCCAATTTCAAAGACTGATGATGTTTTGGGTAGGAAATGGGATAACAAAGAAGATCAAAAGCTAAGATACATCATTTTATGTAAAATAAGGCCAAATTCTCTTTCAATTTCATATCATATATCTTGACAATCACTTGTTTTAGGATATGATTACAGAAGGTGGAAAAAAAAGCTTGGACTCTGGATACCCTTGGATTTAGAGGAGAGCTGTCCAGAATTTGGGTTAGAATTATTGATTCATCCAGATTTTCAACCTAGGAAAATAATTGCCACTACCAATTGGAAACTCAAAAATGTAAGGGAGCTCCTAGAGTTCCTTCATGAGGTTTCACCACAATTCAGATTCTCAATTGATGGTGTAATGGTAAACATTAGATCATACACTATCTTGCATAACTTGTCTGCCACCCAAGGTGATCAAGTTCCAACCCTTAAGAATGTAACCAATCTTGCCCTATTTCTTCTACTGAATACATCTCTTTTTTATTAAACTCACCATATTCATTTTGGCACTGTTTTGGTTTACGTCATCACTCTTTTAAGGTTTATATTGTGCAAATACTTTTATAGGTTAAAGAATACCTCCATTGAGAAAAAACTTTTATCATTGTCTCAAAGCAACTATTGTGCAAAATTACATCTCTTTTTTATGTAAATCATGATATTGATATTGGCATTGTTTTGGTTTATATCATCACCTTTTAAAAATTTCTATTGTGCAAAGACTTTTATTGTGCAAGGTTTCTATTGCTCAAGATACGGATAAGAAGCTCTCCATGTTGCTTGTCCAAACAGATTTTAATGGTCAAGATAAGGATAACAACTTCTCCATGTTACTTCTAAGTAAGATAGAATAATAAGGTTGGAATATTACAAAGGGTTTCAATGCTAATGGGCATTGTGAGATCGATTCAAGGGATAAGGGCCAATCGAAGTTCCTCGACTGCTCTCCTTGCTTGAATCGGCAATGCCTTTTGTGTGAGTGAAAAACATAGTTAAGAGCGTCAAGGATTACAATATGGAGAAGATTAGAGGATACGATCGATTCAAGCGACTAGGGGCAAGGGCGACTTCAGAGTGCCCTAATTGCTTGAATTGGTCGTGTTCTCCAATCTTCTCCATTTCCTTCACAAGACCAATTTTTCAATTCCATATCATCAAATCATGTTATAGCATAATGTTTAAGAAATTAATGTTAAACAACTTATTATCTTAGTTTATGTCATGAAAAAAGGCAAACCACATTTAAGGAAAACTACTACCAACACTAATAAGTTGAGACTATTTCTTTGTACAAACATGATTTACAATAACTATCTTCCAGATAAAGATATAATGGCATCATTTACTAATACATTCAATGCATGAAGGTTATTTTGCGTACAAAATTGTATTTACAACAAAGACATATAAATATATTTCAACATATGTTGGAAGTAATGGGCTAAGTATCAAGATAGATGCAAAACTCTATACATCTTTGGAACCTTCACCTTTGTGCTTATTTTTTTCTTTTTGGAGCTCTCACTTATTTCCTTATTCTTCAGGACATGCTTCAATGGAGAGCGAACATGAGGTCCTTTCTTCTTATCTTCAGTATTCTTATGTCCTGGTGGTGGTGGAGGCGATGGAGGAGAGTCTGGATCATAAGGACAAATAACATCTTTTAAGATGGCATGAATTGCTTTTTCTCCGACCAAAAGGATCCATGCATCTAGATAGTCAGATAGCTTTAAACTAGGACTATGAAATCTGCACTCTAAGAACCTTAATGCATTGGGAATTACTTTCCATTCACATGATGTACTATCTTTTTGTAGTGGCACATGAATTTGCATATAACCAAACTTTTTTTCTTCATTCACTTTGCTTGGATATTTCTGATCAATGTGCGTTTTAAAAAGTTTGGTAGTACTACAAGGCTAAATAAATATAAAAATGCATGGCAATAGAAATGTAAAAGAGCAATGGAAGTGTGAACTTACACTTTATAGTTACCATGCTGTGATTGGAGAGAGTTCATGAATAAGGCTTGGTATTCAGAAAAATCAATAATTATAAGACTCTAGTGACCCTTGAGAATGTGACATATACTCATTAATAAAACCACCAAGAAAGGAATGACTTTATAAGAAAAATAGAAATGAAAACTTACTTATCAATATATGGATAAACTATATATAGTATCTCCTCACTAAAATTCTTGAGAAAAAGACCAATTTCTTCATGCTTGTATAATATACATTGAGTCACAAGGGGATCCAAAATAAAGACCTTCCTTGAGATTGACTCCTCACATTGTTGGAGTAAGATAATATAAAACCATTAGCAGATGCATCAAGGAGATCAAATATTGATAAAGTGGAGCATATTATGGCCTAAAAAATGCATGAGAGCTATATTAACAATGCTATGAGAGATCTCAACATTGAACCCTCTCAATATTTTGTTGTCTTCAGGCCTAATGTCAAGCATGAAAACTTCCTCCCATGGCATTGAAGCATTGACAATTACCTGGCCATCTCCTTTCTTCAAAAGCTCTAAATAACCTTCTTCGGCCTCTGAATGTTGAAGTATTTCGATGGCGTGCTCCACACTGGACTCTCCTTCTCGAGAGCTCCACGACGATATGCTCAAAGTAGAAAACCGAGCTCCTGTCGCCACACACAGTACTCCGCACAGATGTTGTAGAATACGCAGAAAATGCAGTACACAGGGAGCACGAAGACAGACTTCTTAGGTCTTACAAATGCGGTCGAACTTACAGTCTGTGACTGACCAGGCCACTATATGTTTTATTAAAGAACATATACAAAGAAGTGTCCGGTGGCCATTTGGCCTTTCACATGGACACTAACGGTAACAATCTCCCACTAAAGGCCAATATGGCCAGAGTAACTATGGGAGAAAAAAGAAAGAATGATAAAGAATACCTGAGTGTAAGTATACAAACTATACCTCCCACCTGATGGGCATGTTACACAGTATACAAGTGACTGCGTAAGATCAAGAATCAAGTAACCCCCATAAAGTGACAACAGTGTCGAAAGCTATCCTGTGGTAGAGCTTTAGTCAAAGCATCTGCAGCATTATCTCGAGTGTGAACCTTCTCAAGAATAATGCTCTCAGTGGCTAAGCAATCTCTAATGAAGTGATACCTCACCTCAATGTGCTTGGTCTTTGCATGATAGACCGGATTCTTAGCCAAAGCAATGGCACTCTGACTATCACTGAGCAAGTGAGGTACATGCTGAGGCAAACCCATATCACAAGCAAGACGAGAAAGCCACAATGCTTCCTTACATGCCTCACTTGCTGCAACATACTCTGCTTCTGTGGTGGAAACAGCTGTACATTCTTGAAGACGAGATCTCCAAGAGTCTACACAACAAGCATAGTCAGAATCTGTGTAACCAATAATGGATGCTTTCCCTCTACCTAAGCATAGACACTTGTCCTTAGTGCCACTCAGATATCTCAAAATCATTTTGACCGCTTCCCAATGTTTCTTGCCAGGATTAGACATATATCTGCTCACAACTCCCACTGCAAATGCAATGTCTGGTCTCGTAGCTACCATAGCATACATGAGACTACCAACAGCAGACTGATAGGGAATTTTGGTCATGAATTCCTTTTCCTCATCTGATTTGGGGCAGTCATCCTTGCTCAATTTCACATATGTGGGTAAAGGTGTACTCAATGCCTTTCCACCCTGCATATTGAATCGATGAAGTACTTTGGATATGTACTCACTTTGAGACAAGTATATGCATCTTTTACTCCTATCACGAGTAATGCGCATGCCAAGAATATGTTTGGCATCCCCCAAATCCTTCATATCAAATGTCTGACTCAACTTCTTTTTGAGAATTGACAAATCATAAGAGGACTTCCCAGCAATCAACATATCATCGACGTAAAGTATCAAGCATATCAAGCTGCCATCATAACATCTCTTTGTGTAGAGACAATGATCCTCATTGCTCCGAGAATAGCCTTGGGACTTCATAAAAGCATCAAACTTTTGGTACCATTGTCTAGGAGACTGTTTAAGTCCATACAAGCTCTTCTTGAGCTTACAGACTAGACTTTCCTTGCCAGGAACTACATAACCCTCTGGTTGTTCCATATAGATCTCATCTGTAAGATCTCCATGCAAGAAAGCTGTTTTCACATCCATTTGGACTAGCTCTAAGTCCTCCATTGCAACGAATCCAAGCAACATGCGCAAAGTAGTCATCTTGACCACTGGGGAGAAGATTTCCTCAAAATCAACACCATGTTGTTGCTTAAAACCCTTTGCAACAAGTCGTGCTTTATATTTTGGAGAAGCACTATCTGATGTGAATTTCAGCTTATATACCCATTTACATGGTAAAGCTTTCCTTCCCTTTGGCAAAGGTACTAAGTCCCAAGTACCATTCTTGTGAATAGAATCCAACTCACTCTTCATGGCACGCTCCCACTTGACATGATCCTCTGTCTGCATAGCCTCTTTGTAGCAAGAGGGCTCACCGGCATCTGTTAGCATAACAAAATCTAAACCTGGAACATATCTATCAGGTGGATATGAGACACGTGCAGAACGTCTCAATGGTTGTTGAACAGGAACATGTGCAGACTGATCTGAATGGACATTCTCTTGAACATCCCTATGTGCAGCATTTTTATGCATGCTAACCGGAGGACTAGTATCCTCAAACACCACTCTTCTCACTTCAACCTCCTTAATCGGCTGTTTATGCATCTTAGACTCATTAAAAATGACATCACTACTTCTGATCACTGACCGTGTTTCAGGATCCCATAAGCGATATCCAAATTGTCCTTCTCGACCATATCCAAGAAAAATGCATTTCTTTGACTTATGGTCCAACTTCTATCTAAGATTCTTGGGTATATGAACATATGCTTCACACCCAAAAACTCGAAGATGATCATAATATGGTGGTTTCCCTGTCCATAACTCTTGTGCCACTTTCAGACCTTTGGCAGTACTAGGTGAAAGGTTAATCACATGAACTGAAGTCAATACTGCTTCTGCCCAAAAACCTTGTGAGAGGTTTGCATGATGCAACATAGAGACTACTCTATCTTGAATAGTTCTATTCATCCTCTCAGCTACACCATTCTGTACTGGGGTATAAGGAGCTGTAAACTCTCTACGAATCCCTCTACACTGACAGAAAAGGCTGAATTCATGTGAGGTATACTCACCCCCATTATCTGAACGTAAAGCCTTAAGCTTAGTTCCTTTTTCAGTCTCAACTGAAGCAAGCCATTTTCTGAAAGTAGGGAATACATCATCCTTCGATTTGATAGGATATACCCAGACTTTTCTAGTAGCATCATCTATGAAAGTAACAAAGTAAAGAGAACCACCTAAGGACCTAGTGGGCATAGGACCACACACATCTGTATGAACAAGATCTAAAGGCTGAATTGAAGAGTCAATGTGCGTTTTATGCACATTTCTGGTTTGCTTTCCATATTGACAATGCTCACAAAACGAAAAATCAGAGAAAGATAACACAGGTAAGTAGCCAGAACGAGAAAGATTTTCCATTCCACTACGAGATATATGGCCCAAACGACCATGCCAAATACAAGCCATAGGCTGTTCAGTAACAGCTAACAAGTGTTCTTTCTGTGATACAAATAAAGGGTAAAGTGAGCCAACTTTCCTTCCTTTTGCAATAACCATATTGCCCTTTGATATACGAAAGGACTGAGCATAGAAGACCACTTTGTAACCAAGGTCATCAAGTTGACCAACTGACATCAAACTGTGTGATAACTGAGGTACATGGCGTACATTATGCATAGTAAATTTTGAACCGTCAATGAACTGCACAACCACATCTCCAATCCCCACAACATCACACTGGTAAGAGTCACCAAGTCTCACGGTACCAAGAGACTTTGCTGCATAATTAGAGAACCATTCTCTATGTGGTGTCACATGGAAAGAAGCACCAGAATCTAGCAGCCAGGTGTGGGAAAGAGAATCAGCCATAAGTGCCTCAGATGGCACAGTACTATCAAGTGTCAACACATCAGCATCATCAGAAATAGCATTAATTTCTTCAATCTTCACAGTCGAAGTAGATGGTGCAGGTAACTGTTTAACATGCCCATCAACATTCTGTCCTTTACCTTTAGCATTCTTTAATGCATAACAGTCTTTCTTCATGTGTCCTTTCTTATGACAATAATGGCATTCAATATCCCTCTTCCTTGATTTACTTCTGCTCTTATTCCGTTGACCATTCTTTTCCTTGTTCTTGCTCCTGCCACGTTGTTGATTCTTTCCTTGGTAAGAATCACGAACATTATATGCATCTCCACTCTGAGTGCCAACCATAGATTTTCTACGAATCTCCTCACTCAAGAGTGCTCCACATATGTCATCATAGACGAGTTTACCACCTGGTGCACTATTGCTAATAGCTGTGCAAAATGTATCCCATGATGATGGCAGGGTGCATAACAGCAATACTGCTTTCATTTTATTGTCCATATCCATTTTCTGAGCCTGTAACTGGGAGAATATGGCATCAAACTCATTTAGATGAGCAGCAACACTATCTGTGTCCTTCATACGAAGGTCGTATAATTTTCTCATCAGATATACTTTATTTGATGCCGTCTCTTTTTCATATGTATTGCATAACTTCTTCCAAAGCTCCTCTGCACTTTCACAGTCTAATACTGTAAAGTAAACATTATCTGCTAGGTGCAAGCGAATGGTAGACCTGGCCATTTCATCTAACTCATCCCAATCATCTTCATCCATGTCAGCAGGCTTCTTTGAAATCCCATTTACTGGCTTCCATTGCCTTCTTTGAATCAGCACATCTTTAATCTGATTCTTCCATAGAGCAAAGTTTGTGCCATCAAATTTTCGGATCTCAAAATGGTCTTTGCCCTGCAAGTTATAGCTCCTCCTCGGAACGCTAGCACTAGACCCTGATCCATCGGATGTGCCTGAGACCTCTGATGCCATGATCGTAGAGAACTGAATAGAATGATAATGGAGCTAGAAGAGTCCAAACACCAACAAATAAGTGTATCAAGGAGTAAATCGACCACTATATAGTTGACTAAACCAGAAATCTGGAAAAATTTTGCCAGAGTATCCTCTGCAAAATTAGCATATGACCAGTGTCAAAGTATCATAAAACTGCAAGTACTAACATGTCTACCTGCATAGTGAATCACTGACTCCACTGCATATAATCAGTTACCCAATAGAAGCCAACTAGGCTTATCGAACACCTATGAACAACTATCATACACCTCCTATGGCGAGGCTGGGTAAGTCTTCCACCTGCATCACCGAAGAGACCCCGACATCTGGGTGTCTCCCAGTTAAGAAAACCTCACCACGACCCTCTTTATCAAACGTAAAAGGCTTTATGCAAAGAACGTAACCGCTATATCAATGCCCACATGGACGTACATAAGCGGTATCCACAGAAGCGTACATGGTGTGTATGTGCTCAATATATGCAGTAAAATGACACTGAAAGGCTGAATACACAGCCCAAAAAGCTAGCCAATAACACCTGCAAGTGTCTGTCAACTCTGATGTTTTAGGCTTTAAAAACCTGCATAAATTTGCAGCGACTGCTCCCACCAAAACTGAAAACCCCTCGAGAAACCTGTAGTTTTACGAGTGTGGCTGAAAATACAGCCCCAAAGGTTGATATTTATTGTCTGAGAAGTACAAGGAACACTCTTCTTGATGTTCTTGGACCTGTGTGAAGAGAACTACGTGCGAAAGTACTCCAAAATGGCTCCAAAAACACCCCAAAATTGCTTCAGAAATAGGCTTTAAAAGCAAAAATGAAGCTTTGAGGGACCAAAACTTGTTCAAGGTAATGCCAACCTTAGTCTTTCCCCTTCTTCAAACACCACAAGAGTGTAGCTTAGTGGCAAGAGATTGCAGCGGTTAAGCGAGCTTTGGGGGGAACAGTACTGGGATGGGTGACCTCCCGGGAAGTACCGGGAACCTCTATATTCCTTGATCGTTGAGGTCCTCCCTCGCGCGCAGCCAACGGCGCCAACGGTGACTTCGGTGACTCGGATGACAAGGTATGCCAAGGTATGCCAAGGTATGCCAAGGTATGCCAAGGTCTATGCCTTGGTCGCCGCGGTATGCCAAGGTCTATGCCTTGGTCGCCGCGGTATGCCAAGGTATGCCAAGGTCTATGCCTTGGTATGCCAAGGTATGCCAAGGTATGCCAAGGTATGCCAAGGTCTATGCCTTGGTCGCCGCGGTATGCCAAGGTCTATGCCTTGGTCGCCGCGGTATGCCAAGGTCTATGCCTTGGTCGCCGCGGTATGCCAAGGTCTATGCCTTGGTCGCCGCGGTATGCCAAGGTCTATGCCTTGGTCGCCGCGGTATGCCAAGGTATGCCAAGGTCTATGCCTTGGTCGCCGCGGTATGCCAAGGTATGCCAAGGTCTATGCCTTGGTCGCCGCGGTATGCCAAGGTATGCCAAGGTCTATGCCTTGGTCGCCGCGGTATGCCAAGGTATGCCAAGGTCTATGCCTTGGTCGCCGCCTTGGAGAAAACCTGGGGGGGTGCTCGCTTCGCTCGCACAAAAGGAACAAAGCTTTTTGCCTCAAACTGCTCTGATACCAGTGAAGTATTTCGATGGCGTGCTCCACACTGGACTCTCCTTCTCGAGAGCTCCACGTCGATATGCTCAAAGTAGAAAACCGAGCTCTTGTCGCCACACACAGTACTCCGCACAGATGTTGTAGAATACGCAGAAAACGCAGTACACAGGGAGCACGAAGACAGACTTCTTAGGTCTTACAAATGCGGTCGAACTTACAGTCTGTGACTGACCAGGCCACTATATGTTTTATTAAAGAACATATACAAAGAAGTGTCCGGTGGCCATTTGGCCTTTCACATGGACACTAACGGTAACAAATGTCCTCAAGGATAATATTCTTCTATCATAAGATTCATCCTTCTCTTTTCCTCCTCAGTATCTGTTGCATTTCTTGTTGAATGGTCATGTGAAGGGACCTCTTTAATTTTGATGTAGATGGCTTAGGCTTTCTTGCTGGAGGTATATTCAAAATATCAAAAAATTTCTAATCATGCCTGTCAAGAGGGACAATGGCTTTACAAACTTGTATCTTAGCCTGGACACAACAACATAGTCCTTGGCCATAAGTGTCACTCTATGACAATGTGCTACACAAAGATAAGCATCATTCATAAAATCAATTGCAAAATCTTTAGCTGCTTCTTGCAATCATAGAAGAGCCTGGGTCTGCCATTTGACATTCATAAATGAAGTAGTTTTCATCATAGAGCAAAGATTGGGAGAGATCTCCTTAACTACTCTCATGAAAGGAAGCCTTGGGATGAGAAGTCCCACAGCTTTCTGAGCTCTTTTGATTTCACTCAATGATTTGACATGATATCTAACTCTCTTTTTGGCATATGCCTTCTATGGATCAACCTTATCTTGGCTATCTGTGGTCTCTAGAGCAAGTCCATGCCCCTCTGAAGCAAGTGGCTGCCCCTCTGAAACAAGTCCCCCGTGTTGTTGGTACTGAGGGTACAACACATAGGGTTTCTCATCTAGCTTGATCACAACTCAATTGTGAAGATTGAAGAAAAGGAAGATGATAAAGAAAAAAGGGAACCCCTAGATGTTTCTCTTGAGAAATATTCAAAAAATCAAGCCAAAGAGATTGTTGAAGAGATTAACCTCCAAACACAAGAAGAAGATGAAAGGAACTTTGATGTGAGACTACCATAAGAGAGCCAGAAGTAGATGTGAATATCTTAGAGAAATCACTCCTTCTTCCAAATCTCCCATAATACTTTATCTCTGGGAAGGATTTTGTTCCTCTGTATTGCATTCCAGAGCTCTTCATCATTAGAGAAGTCTACTGCCTTACTGCTATAGCTGAATTAGAAGAAGTTGCAAGGAGGTTTATAAATGAGAAGGATGAAATTAACGAGGAATTTCTGAACCTGGAGTTATCCTTGTCAAATAAAGAATTCAAAGACTCATCCAAAGCTCTTTCAACATTCTATGAAAGAGTGCTCTCATAGAAGCCAACCCTTGCAGACAAAGATTTTGACCAACGACAAAAAGGTTTGGAGATTTACTCATTTGGTAGAGGATATTTGTTTGTGGAGGTTGCTGAGGACAAAGGAACGATAAGGATTGACGAGAAAGAACTGATCATGGAGGAAGATGAGGTCAAGGTACGTCCAAACAAGAAAATTCTTAGATACAATTGATTCAAGCAATTATGCCCATCAAACAATTTTTGATGAGCCTATTTGCTTGAATTGGTTGTGTCTAGATTTGTTTCCTTTTTTTCTCTTTTCTAGCTTTCCCTTATGTAAAAAAGCCAAATAACATCTATTTTCTATCATTTAGAAGACACAACTGTAGATCAAGCGTAAGCACCACCTCCTTTACTTGTCAATCCGCGGAGACGTGAGGACTGGTATGAAGACCACGAGCATGTGAAGGCACAAGTGCGTGAGTGAAAGCACACAAACATGCACACACATACACCCACGCGCATACGGTAAGATCAAAGAGAGGAACAATGGAAAGCTTCGATTGCAAATGAGTTCTCTTCCAAAAGCTCTATTCTCTAACAAGCTAACCCCAAAAATGAGCTCTCTAGCTCTTTTTATAGTTTTTTGACTAGTTTTGGCCCTATCTAGACCTAGTGTCCGGCCTAGTTAAAAATTAGGTTCCAGGGCTTATTTGAGGGCTCAAACAAAGTCTAAAAATTATGAAAATTGGTACGATGGTACTTCTAATACTCCTCAAGCTCGAGGACTCCTCGGCTTGAACAAAATGGAGTTATAAAAATAGATAATGGTATTTACAATGGTTTTTAGTGATGAAAATCACTATTTTTGTAGGGGGTTCATCTAAAAATTTGACATACACTTCATGGAGCTCCCTACTTGCTCCCTTTCCTTTTGTTTCCACCTTTTGATGTGCTTCCATGCTTTGTCCTTGACTTTGAGCTTCAACACTCCCCCCCCTCTCGAGTCTATCGTCCCTGACAGACCCTTGTTGTAGTGGTTGTTCCAAGTAGTGCCTTGAGAGGGAGCATCCTGTCTGTCTGAACAAAAGTCGTCTGACTTCCAGATGTGTCTGGTTCTTCATCTATCACTACGAGTCTTTGCAAGTTGTAGTTTCTTGGTATATGCTTCTTCCTGGGATTCCAGCATGACTGTGTCGTTGTGAGTCTCCGTTGATGTTTTCTAGATCTTCCACAGTTGATGTTCATAGTAGTCATGCCAAGTACTCCTAACCCATATTGAGTGATGGGTAAGTGTGTTCGTGCATGGGTTGAGGAAAATATGTGCCTTGTTTTTGACTATTCTCACTTCCATCCTTTGAATTTACTGTTTTAATACTTGTGAGAGGTTCTTCTTCTTTCTGGGTGAACACTCCTATATCTTCTAGATAGTGCTGCTCTGAGTTAAAGCAACTATCCATCACAATAGACTCCAGATCATCGTCATTCTCTTCTTCTTCCATGACATCAGTAGGGTCACATTCTTCTAGCAAGGGCTGACACATGAACACTGAGATATCATAACCCTCCTCATCACAATGAGGTGTCCACTATTCCTCATTGACAGCAATGTCCATGGTGGCTAAGATTTTTGGCCAGCCATGAGGCTCAAACTCCTCATCTGGAAAGATCATCGGTGTGTAGGCTGGGTCTCTAACTGGTCTATCTCCTGGCGAAGTTCCTTCTTCTCTTGCCTTCAAGCGTTTTTCCTCTTCCTCTGTAACCTTGCACATCCACAAATGAGTATCTTCATGCAGCCATGATGGATCAGGTGAACTCTCAGAATGCACAGAGATTGAATCTTCTTTTGCTTTGTGGATAGGATTCCACTGTAGGGGTGGTACATCTCTGAAGGAGTAATCCCTCAAATTGACCTTGGTGGTGACCCCTAAGTGTTGCAAGTACAAGGAGTTGGTTCCCCAATCCTGTACTATTTGCAATTGTCGTAGGAAGGGTCTTCCTAGGATCATCTCATAGACGTTATTTTTCTCAAAGTCACATATAGCAAATGTATGTTCAAACTCCACACCACAAGTGGTTAGAGTTATCCCTTCGAGCAATCCTAGAGGTCTTTCAAAATGACCGTCGGCCATTTGAAGCTTCATTCTAGTTGGTCTTAATGTGGGTTTGCCCCATTGCTTCCACAAGGAGGTGGTTGCAATGGCAACACCAGCACCTGAATCTATGATTGCTTTGGTTGTGTAACCTTGGTAGGTGATTGGAAGATAAGTATTACCTTCTTCACCCTCACACATGTCCCCTATCTTGTCTAGAGGTATCTCTGGTACCCTTTGCTTAGAGCCTGCTTTTGGCATATTGGACTCAAGTTTTGGGACATGATCCTTCACATGATTCCATAACTCAGGTTTTGCTTTGAGCAACTCTTCTACAGTGAGATGACACTGAACCTTAGTGTTCTTCACGACATCAGTGTTCCTTGGAACCACTGAGTCTTCATTTCTTACCAGTATTGTGGGAGCTCTAATCTGGAGAAATTCAGATTCCCATGGGCCTGGAAATTGAGGTAGTTCTTCTAAGGTATTAGATTCGAAATCTAACCTTTCGTCTTCTTGTTGTTCTGCTTCATCTCCGTAAATAGATGGAATGTCTTGGGGAAATTGATCATGAAGATCATCAATCTCAGGAATAGGAGGGGAGTTACCCTTCTCCTTGGCCCATTTATCTTCTTGTATTTCCCGCAAGAACTCTTGAGAGTACTGTTGAATTGAAGTAGGTATTCCGGCATCCGTGGAATTAGGAACATAAGCTCCCATTGGTGGTGAGCTTCCTCTTTCAATAACTGGTTGAGCCTGTGGAGGTAAAGAAACTTGTGGATTGTTTACCAATTGCTCTAATCTTTCTAGTAAGCCTTGGAAATGCAAATCAGGTTTGACAGAGTTTGTCTGATTGAACTTTTGACTAGTCTCGAGTATAGCTTGAGCTTGTTCTACCATTTTCATGCACATTTTCATCCGTTCAATCTCTAAATGTGCTCTAGGGTAACTCTTGTCTAGGTTTGCAGCTGTAGGCCCTTCTTGTAGTCGAGCCTGGTAGGCCTTGAACATCATGTCCAAGCCTTCTGGGGTTGGATCTGCAAGAACAGACCCTGGTTGCGGTCTATTTACAATGGGTGGTGGGGTGGGATGAGGTGGAGTGGATGGAGTTTCGGCATGCGAGGGGCTTTGAGATGCAATGTCTTCTATTTTTGTTTTCGCTTCTTTTAAGCTTTCTTCTAGTTCCGATAACTTTTTATTCCACTTGCGATTGGCCTTCTCTCTGGTATCCTTCCATGTTCTTGTTTTCCTCTTACTAGGCTCTCCTGATTCACTCGACTCTGATTGTTCTGCTGGTTTATCCTGTTTTAAGGCTTGTGCTCTAGTGACAGCTTGTATAGGAGCCACATTGCCACTACTTGAACTTGAATCTGCCACTAAGCCTACCACATTAATGGGTGTAGTCTTGGGTGTACTGGAGGGGTTTCTTGGACAATCTCTGGGGAGATGGTCTTTGCCACAATCAGGACAAAAAGCCTATATTGTGATAGCCTGTCCTTGACTCGGAGATGGTGGGTGGGGACAGTCACGAATGAAATGGTCACCTTGACATCTGAAACAAGATCCTCTAGGGGCTTGTGGTCTCATTTTGTCTCAATTGGGGCCTAGGGTTAGGATTTGTGTACATAACATTGGAGTATTCTGGCTCCCAATTTTGTTCCATAGGTTGTGCCTCATATTGATACGGGTAAATCTCACTATGTTCAGGTGACTCTGTGTAATAAGCATGTGGACTACCTTCATGGGAGTAGTCTGAACTATGAGCATGAGAGTCATTATCTGGTATCAATGGGGTTAGTGGGACCAATGCTCTATTTGGATTTTCCTCTCCCGCGGCATACTTGACTGGAATCATAGTGGCAGGAGTTGGTGGTTGGTTTCCCAAGACTGGTTGTGGCCTATATGGTGCCTGATATTGCTATTGTGGTCTATAATATGGCTGTTGGTATTGGTTTTGATACCTACCTTGTGGGTAGGGTTGCTGATAATTCTGTCTAACAGCCTGCCTATTGTAGGGACAATCTTGAGCCGTATGGTTTGTGTATTTTCCCTCAATAGTACAATATGGAGCATTCCTTTCTCTAATGTTTTGGTTTTGCATTGGGCATACGTTAGCCATGTGGTCCCCTCCGCAGGCATTAGGAAAAAAGGTGAACCCTGCATGGGCCTTGTAAGGATCCCTAATTTTCAGGGATTAAGCCTCATTCTGCTGTTGTCTAAGGGGACAAAGTGCATTTAATAGGGCACTTTTTAGTAGGCTGGAGTAGGCTTTTTTTAAGGCTTACTAGGCTCCTCTCTCTCTTCTTTTAGAGAGAGAGAAATGGAATCTACTTTGCACATCATCAAACTCGAGCATGTATGGGAATAAAAAAATGATTTTTTTTTTAAGTCTCAATTTCAGTGTTTATTTACTTGAAAGGGCTCATTTTTTAATATATATGTCAGAAGTGACCTTTTTTGAGTTTAGTTTTTAATTTTCCTTTTGAAAAAGCAATATTTTTAAAATCCCTCCAAAAGTAGAGTGCCACATCATCAAATCCGTAACTACTCTTCACCCGAAAAATGACTTTTTCAAAATTTCAACATTTTTGGCTATTCTCAATGGAAAAACACACTGTGACCCATCCTCATCCAAGAAAACAAACTTTTCTTGAGAAAATCATGCTCTAGCATCTCTTCCAAACAAATTTCTGGTCTCTTTCTCAGTATTGTTTAATTGTTGGAAAAGATGGTGTTGACACCTATTACAAACCTCACATTAGGACGTCCTCATGCCCCAGCATCAACAAGTATCCATGTTCGTGTGCCCAGAGAGTTTGATCCAAATACACAATGCAACAATGATGTGAACTCTCAAAATGAGCGTCGTGAAGCTGGAGAAAAGAATATTGATCTTTGGACTCATGGTTCATTATACCCTCCTGATCCAATGTCTTCTTACCATCCAACATTCCATAACCTCTCAACTTTACTTCAGTTCATCGGTGCCGGTAAAGCTGGGCTCTTAGGTTATTGTCAACGATTATCTACACATTCAACTGCCATTACTAAGTATTGGATTCAACAATATCAACTAAATCATACAAGGTTGGTCACTTTTGAAAGCACAATCATATATTTACAAGAAAAGCTTGCAGAGCTTGAAAAGCATATGGAAGAAAAGGAGAGAACAATTGAGAAATTAAAAAACACTGTCCAACATGGGAGAGAGACTCCACTTGGGATGCGACGTAGGAGACGATCATTAACATCCTTTGACTCTCTTTCAATTGGTGGTGGAGCACGCAAACGATGAGTTTTTGCAATAAGGTTTGGCTTGTATTTGTTTCTCTTTTTGGAAGACTTTTATATGTATATATATATATATATTTTTTTTCTTGTTATGTAGGTCATTCGTTGAAGATGTTAGTGCATCATCAACAACAGAGGATCAATTCAAGTTATTAAATTCTTGTTTGATCAACAAGCAAGTGGTTAGTATTTTGGAGTCACGGATAGGAAACCTTATCAAGAAGAAAGTGATTAAAGATTTCACAAAAAAGTTACAAGATATTATCACTCCTAGAGACGTGCACATGGTATGTGATGAAGCAGGAATTAGTACTAAAGGATACAGTGCATTGTACAACCTTTTGAAGCATTCATTAGAAAGAGAAGGTATTTTACAGAATATGTTTCCATCTCCTTACAAGGTATCGCTAAAGAAGTCAATGTCCAATGAAGATATAACTAGTATTCTTGGAAACTACTTATATATAGAGGATATTATGCCTATGTCTATTTATAATTTATCTACATCCAAAAGAGAGTTGAAAAGCGCAGTTGGAAATGGATTTCCTTACACAAAGTACAACAACATATTTGTGGATTTGGAGAGGCTTCAACAAGCAATGGTTCAATTTTACAAATCTACTATACCAGGTATGTGCACTATTGTTACCTTGATATACATTGTATTTTGATGTTATAAAGATTTTGCTAATTTATGCAGATTGTAATACCAAATTACAGTTTATATTGAAGTTAGATGAATGCCAGATCATAAAGGGACGACGAATGGAGAGATTGAGTTTGACACTCATGAATGAAGCTATGAGAAATGCCATATCTGATGAAAGTTGTAACTCTAGCTCTAAGTCTACATATAGTGTTCAATCTGAGAAAGAAATATGGTGGTTAGGTGCTATTGAAGTACCTAAAGAATCCAATGATGTTCTTGCATGGATTTTTAGTAGGACCCCATGGATCACTAAAGTAATACTTTCTCAAATTCATGGTGCAAAGCTCCACATAGAAAACTTTGGTGATTTTGAGATAGATTGGCACTTGGGTGGGGATTTAAAAACTATCAAATGCATGTTAGGTTGCAAGCAAGGTGCATCTGCTCGTTATCCATGTCCATTTTGTACTCGAGGCTACAAAGTAACAAAGGGACAACAAAAAGTACTATCTAGCTTAGATGAATACATAGATGCACCTACTTCCACGGAATGGGATAGACCTTTGTTAAGGTGTCCAATGTTAGAAATACCTAACCGTGACACATTAGATAAAGATTGGAATCCCATTATTCCATTTCCATTAGTTAATGTTCACTTTTGCACATTGCATGCTTTCATGAGAATATTTGATAGATTATTGAAGCTCCACATAGAATATGCATTTTCCATGAAGCCAATTGATAAATCTGTACAAGCAATCAAAAAATTGGAAGAGTTGCTTAATTCGATTGGTTGTCATGGTGGTAATGTAACTCTAGTTGTCAAAAAACCTGGTGAATCGCAAAATAGTTTGCAACAAATGTCAATGACAGGGAAAAAGGCAAGAAAATTTTTCAGAATAGGTGTAAGCCCTAAGAAAAATGAATGCAGGGAGCTATGGAAAGACTTGTGCATGATCACCACTGATAATGATTCTCAAATTGACCTTAGTAATAGGCGAAAGAAGGTTTGGTCATGCTTAGATAAGTTGGTAGGTTTAATGAGTCTTAATAGCTCCAACAAAAATGACCGTCAGTTGTTTCAAGATACATTAATGGAGTTTGCAAAGTGTTTCATCCTATCTTGGGGAGAGAGCAATATTACACATTACATTGTAAGTTTTCTTATTTTTTCAATTTTCTTGTTGATAAGATTGTGTTATATGTACTTATATCATTTCAACATATTTTATTTGCACATGGAGCATTTTTTATGCATCGATATGGTTCATTGGAGATTTTTAGTACACAAGGAATGGAGAAGTCACATTACAAGGCTAGAGGTGTTTACTTCAAGAACACACGACATGGTGGTGGTGCAATGCAATCAAACTATATGGAAGAGATGTTTAATTGGTTTTATCGTACTGCATTTTCAAGGACATATGCAATGGAACGAGCCAAGGAGTCAAAAGTTGCAAAACTTGCAAGATTTAATCAACACAACTTAGCTAGTGAAAAATGGAAGTCATCATTGGGACCTTTACGTCATGCTCAATGGCGGGCTACAAGAACACGACAGGGTTCATCATGGAAGTGAAGTCATTTAATACATTCATGGCATTTTCTGAATAATTCATAAGGTTTGCTACACACTAATCTCTTGTTTGCAATTTTTTCAGGTAATTTTTAATTTTTAAACTATTTTTTGTCCATTCAGATGTGAACAGAACCTTTTTAAGTGAAACATTATAAAAGGAGACTCATTGTCTCATTTCAACATTCTAGCACTATAGAGGATGGCACGAACAAAGCAAACTGCAAGGAAGGATCCCATTAACTTTCCTACCTATGTGCAAGGCACTCAGAAGCCACCATGGATGAATCACCACAAAAGGCGACGTAGTGTCTCGCGCTCTGCATCCCATCGCGAAACAGGTGGTGGCCATACCTCTGGGAGTGAATAGTTGCATGAACAAGTGGAACATGGGAAATCCAGGGAAGAGGCCGTAAATCAACCCCAATCACCACCATCATCATATGATGAGCCTCCATCACCAAAGAGACCAACAAAGACAAGGGTGAAGGAGCGTGCTCATAGACAGGGTAGTTTCTGATGATGATTTTGATGAATCGCATGAGGATGTGTCTCAACAACGTTCACAATCAAGTGATGAGAGTCAAACATTGCCACCATGGGGTAACGAAGAAATACCTACAAATCATAGGGTTACTGTAGCGGGAAAGACACTACCATCAAATCAGGGGGCCATACCCAATGATCAAGAGAGAGAGCAAAGCCAGCAACAACATCCTGAACAAGGAGAAAGCTCAAGACGCGTGCAACGGAAGAAGAAATTCTTTCAACCTCGTCGTAGACCACCCCAACCAAGACCACAAGAAAATGTCCAACGAAGACCACCACCACCACAAGCTAGAGCACCACAACAAAGAAGAAGATATACGAAGGCATTTGCAGAGATAAGGCACTATCAAAAGACAGCTGAGCTTCTCATACCTAGAAGACCCTTTGCAAGGGTGGTCAAAGAAGAGTTACAAAGGTATTGTGCAGGGTTAAGGATCCAAGCTCTAGCTTTAGAAGCTTTACAAGAGGCAGCTGAAGCATTTTTGATATCAATGCTAGAGGATTCCAACCTGTGCGCCATCCATGCTAAGCGAGTCACTATACAACCGAAGGACATATAGTTAGCTAGGAGAATTAGGGGTGATCGTAGCTAAGTTTTGTAATTGATCTCTATGGACAAGAGATTTTTTGTAAATATTGCCATTTTCAATGAAACATTAGCACTATTCCTCTATTCCATTTATAATCTCATTATTTAGAATGAAACATGAGCAGTCATTTTACATTTCCATGTGTTTTCTTGTGATAATCTCTCATATATGAATGATTGTTTTCTTATCTTGTCATTTTGATCTAGTGATAATATCCCTGTACTGAAATTTCTTTTTTATTTAAGGTCATGTAGGTCTTGTAGGGCATTGGGAGGCCAAATAAGGCCCTGCCACAGAAACGCGGGAGAAGGCCCTGCAAAACGTTTGCAGGGCCTTCTCCCGCATTTCTGTGGCAGGGCCTTATTTGGCCTCCTAATGGCCTACAAAACCTTTGAAATATGAAAGAAGGATCATAACTAGTAAAGCTAGTTCAGGGGTAGTTAATATGAACAAACTTTGACCTCCCTATACCTTTGAAACATATGAGCATAGCATTTTGAAACTTAGAACATTTGCATTCTTGAAAATATCCATCTAGTGAAGGTTCAGTCTCATGTAAGGTAACCTTGGGCATGTCAGGATCTTTAGTTTCATTCTTTTGGACCTTCTTTCTCCCATTTAAGGTCTTCTAGGGCATTGGGAGGCCAAATAAGGCCCTGCCACAGAAACGCGGGAGAAGGCCTTGCAAACGTTTTGCAGGGCCTTCTCCCGCGTTTCTGTGGCAGGGCCTTATTTGGCCTCCCAATGCCCTAGAAGACCTTAATGGGGGCCATACCCAATGATCAAGAGTCCAAAAGAATGAAACTAAAGGTCCTCCCAATGCCCTACATGACATCAATACATCACATGCAGGTCCAAAAGAATTTTAGATAATATACTGAAAAAGAAATACTTGAGATAATTGTAAATAAAGCAAAGTGAAAATTTGATATTAATTCAATTGTTTACATCAATTGGCTTTGAGTTTCTCAATGACTCTCTTTCGACGCTCCAAAGCCATGGGTAGGGTGTAAGTCAAAATTGAGTTTGCTATTTGATCAACATTTCTAACACCTAGACCTAGAGATATACCTATTTGGCCTAAGACCTTTCCACGGAAGTTGGAACCTAAGGTTGTAGTTACAAGGGATTTCTTAACTAAAAAGATACAATTACTCCCCTGTGTAATGGTTGATAAACAAAGCAATTTACTTAAGGCCTTTAGACACCATGTCATGAAGTGGCCCTGAGGACTGAACTCTTTATGGATAATTACAAAATGGTCTTTGGGAAGTTTCCCAATGTAGTTTGCAAGGGATGAGCCACCTCCACGAGCCACTCGATCACCTCCGCTCCTTGCTGCAAACTTGTCGACTTCAATCACCTCCTGCACAAAGTTTTATGATTAGTAGCTGCATGTGTTTGTAAGAATGAATGACATGAATTGAAGATACTTACATCCTGAACTCTATCTTCTTCTTCTCCTCTCTCTTGAAGTTGTAAATTAATGCTGGAGTGGGACATCCCACTCTGCTCGATTACTGGTGAGGCGGGGATTTTTGATTCCAATATCCTTTCTTGTGCATTATTAAATTGTTCTTCTGTGATATGTTCATGTTCACTTGTGAGTATGTCATTGCAAACCAATTTTATTGTGTCGGCCACTGAGTCACCAAATGGCAAACACTTTTTCTCCAACAACTCAGAGGTACTATCCAAAGGACACTCTGACAAAGTACAAAACAAACTTAGGCATTCATCAAGCCGTAGCCCAAATGCCTTCTCTACATCATGTAAAAACAAATATTCTTGTCCCTCGACAAGAACCACTGAAAAAGTTTCAATCTCCACCTCTGGAATAGTTGCTTCTGGCTCCAAAGAGGTGGATGGCTTAGGCACTTCTTTCAACTTATCATCCACACCAAGAGGATAAGTTTTCTCAATAGCTTCTCTCTCTAATAGGAGATTCAAGGGTTCTTGAGGTGGTTCCTTTTTATCCTCGACAAAACCACCTGTAAGAAGATGAGGGATCTCATGAGGAATTGGTTCTGGTTCCTCATTCACAAAGAAAATTGTGGCAGCAATGAGTGAAAGATATTTTGCACCCATCTTGCGTTTCCTATTCAATTTCCTTATAAGTGGCACAGTTTCATCAAGAAGGTGCCCTGCTTCCTCTGCAATTGCCTGGAACCGTTTCAATCGTTTTGCAAAAGCCTCATCACCTTTGTGAATGTAGGTGAGAAGGTCACATGGAACCCAAGTTCCATCATATGGTGGTATTTCAATGGAGAAACGCAATATATGAACTTGCATATATTGAAGTAGCTCCTCCAAAGCATCGGCATTCATTTGCACGGTTCCATGGAGGTCAGGAACCTTGGAGAGAAGATCATATAGGTCATGTTGACCTTTATAATCTGAATCCTCCAAAAATTCTAGAAACTTGTGGCGTGCACTCTTAGTAGGTACAGAGGTGGAAGCCATAGCTTGCAAATGCAGACTGTTCTAACACTCAATGTGGTTGCAAAAGTGAGAAATGAGGAGAGAGGACTCCTATTTATAACTTTTCTAGAATTTTTAAGTGATGGGTCCCACTTTTTCATAGAAGTGGCTTTTCTTTAAATTAAAACATAAGAGTCTTGAAAAGGAAAACTTTGACATTTGAGATCACATCAAAGGAAATAAACAATAAGAATGCTCTTTCAAGAAAAACCTTGAGAATGTACAGATACAAGTAGAATGTGGCCAAAATATCCTTGAAGCAAATGTGAAAATTTTTTCATTGCAAAAATAGGTTTGTTTATAGGTTTCACAGTATCTTTACAAAAAAGAGTTATGACAATGAAATGTCAGTTCCATCCATGCTCCAATCTGCAAGAACCTTGATTTTGTCTTCCAATCTCTTTCCAATCTGTGGACAATTCATAAAAGAGTAAAACATTTTCAAATCATGAACAATAGTGATAGAATAAGATATATATATATATATATATATATATATCTGTATATATGGAATACAACTCTTACCTTGTTCCCTCGTATTCGAAATTTGAAATCATGAAGATCGTCATATCCCATGATAAGTAAGTGCTCTCTCAAGTTGGCCAAGTTCCAATGTTGATTAACTAAAACCACCTCCATATCATTGTTTGGTAACTTCACATTAATTTCAAATGAAGCTAAAGATCCCTCCGAGCTTTGCAAAGGTATCCACTCTCCTAGTTTACACATCCAACAATCATAATAAAATCTGATGTACAATGAGGTGCGATGTTTTAAATAGCGAAACCCTATACCTGTGTCACCAATTCTACAACGATATCTATCCCCTTTTGACAATCCTTCTACATAACCCCAGTTTTCCCCTAACAATCCTTCTACTGCTTCGTATGTAATATCTTTACATAGGAACATTGTAGGAGTTTCTACAAAAGGAATGCCTTGAAATATGAAAACAAAGCAATGGATTGGTAGAGTCCAATGAAGACCTATTGATCTAGATACTCGTGTGAATTTCAAAGAGTTATGTATGTCCATCACCATCTTATGCTTGAAAGATGATATGGACCAAAAATCAGGTTTTGGCCACTCTAAACTAAGAAGAGAGTCAACTTTGATCATCTCCAACCTTCCATATTCACCATCTGTGGAAGGAACAATGTACTTGTGAGTGTAAAAGAAGATCCTTTCACGAATAAGTTTAGCAGGAGGTACATCTGGAAACACTAATGCCCCAATGTCTGCATGTAATGCTTTGAAAGTTCCTGTGGGACTATGAAGTGGTTGCTCTTCCACTAAACTAGAAGGAAATATGACTGTAGCAATGAAAAACATATGAGATGAGTAATTAAGACATTTAACACCATGAAGCATTGAGAAAATACAAATACTCACAATGGATTGGATATCTAATTCTATTGGAGTTATCTAACTTCATGGTTGAAACTGTGAAGACATGTTGTACAATAGCAACCATCCCACCATGTGTTTGCTGCTTGAAGTCTAAGAGCTTACCTTTCCAATGAAGATCCAAATTTCCACGTTCTCGAACACGATGAGGACCAAGTCCAGATGGCTGCATGTACACCCATGCACCTTTGCAAAACTCTTGTGGTAGCCAACATCCTTCCATTGTTTTGATGTTGTGGCACGTCATTGTGTGAACTTCGTCCTTTGGTCTCCTACGAGCTCTGGAGCTTTCCATGGGAGTAAGAGTTGTTGTCATTGCTGCAGAAGTTGGGAGAATGGTAGGAGGAGAAACAATGCTTCTGTTGTATGGTATGGAGGGAATAGAGGTGAAAAATATGACTTTTTGGGTTTTGGGTATGAAAATGGGAGTTTGAAGAGGGAAAATAGAGTTTTTTGAGTCATTTTGAAAAAAAGTCACTTTTTTAGTCCACAAACATGCACGGATTTTGAATTAGAAGTCAAAAATAGCACTTTTGACCCTGAAAAGTGATATGGAGGTCATTTAATGGTATTATGATGAGTTTTACAACTTTTCAAAAAATTTGAATTTTTGGGCCCAGCCTGATTACGAGATTTCTTCTCTCTCTAGAAGACAACCCTGAACATAGAGGAATCTTGTCCCCTCTTCCCCCTTCAGCCTCGTATTTTATAGGGTATAGACTGTGGCCACCACCCTCTTCTGATTGGTCCATCACTAATCACTCCTTGAGCTAAAAGGCCCATCCAGGGTTCACCTTTTTTCCTAATGGTATAACATCGATTCAATGAGCTGACTCTTGGTATTTGTCTATTTTGAACTCCAAGCTTCTTCGCAACTTGCTCAGCTATCTCATCTATTTCCGTGGAGATTTTTGAAGTATGACTAGTAGAACTCTCAGAATCCTTCTAGAGTTTGGACAATCCTAACTCCTCACCCAAGTTATCTTCTATGTCAATGCATGTCCGCACACACTCTTCTATGGATCTAGGCTCTTTCAAGTACACATATGATCTTAACTTAGTGCTTAGTAAGCCATCTAAAAAAAAGCCACTTGTTTGGCTGGTGTGGGTAACTCTAGAGCAGGGCATCTCTCTAGATACTGTCTGAACCTTCTACCTGCTAGCCGCACTGTTTCTTGGGGTGTGTACTTGAAGCAGTGGATCAAAGATGATGTGTTATGCCTGATACCACTCTTGGAAAATTCGACAATGAATTCGTCTAACAGTTGACCTATATCACGATAGTTGCGACTACTCAGTGGTTGAAACGAAGCTAAGGCAGTGCCCTTAAGAGTCAAACCAAATGCCTCGTATTGGGTGAACAAATCCTCAACCTGTTCAGCTCTTAACACTTGTTTAAACTCGGCCACATGATCATAAGGATCTCCTGACCCATCAAAATAATTCTTCATTGCCTTGATCACTTGAGTGCGTCTAAGGGTTCTTGGGTGCTCTCGGGGTCTAGGCAATGGAAAATCCTGTTCATCTCTTTGTTGCCTATGTGCTTGATGTCTCTCTCTTTCAGGTCTTTCATTTTCAAATCCTGACCTATTCCTGCCCACGGTGTGTGCAAAACTTACCTCAGGTTTCTCTCTAGTTCTTTCTCTCTGGGCTTCATGAGCGTGGGATGATCCTACTCCTTGGAGGCCATGGGAAACATTGGATCTTGGTGGAGGGAAAATCAATTCACTCTTCCAAGTATATGCATGTCTATCATGTTTTGTTACCAAGAAAATTTTCTCTGACGTGTTATCCAGGTAGACAACTTTGCCTGGTATCTCTGGATCCTTGGGCTCGTAGATGATGACTATGCCCAATTGGCTAGGTTGATCTGGCTTGAATCTCCAAAAGGCTTCCTCTGTTTCTCTATTCAAGAAGAGTTCTATGCTTTTGTTGTCTTGAGGGATCCAATCTGGTGTGATCACTCTAGTCAAAACTGACTTACCTCTAGGAGTATGGGGTCCTTGTCCTACATGTCCTTGTTCTAGGTCTCCTATCTCATTCTCATGAATGACATTTCCAAACTCATCGGTCCTATCTGGTTGGTTGGTAACCACATACATGGTTCCTTCCTTATCAATGTATGAACCCTCTTCGAACTTGACCACCGGGTGTTCAAGTCCAAAGGATTGATCTGGATTTTTGAGTTGGACCACTGATCGCCTCAGGCCATCCTCATAGATGCGAGCACCTAATCGGTTGGTCCGAATATATTCCAACTGTGTCTTATAGGGACCTTCTGGTGTTTGTAGATGGGTAGTCCCTGAGCCACCTATAGGTTTCCCCATGCTAAAAGACATTTCTGAATCACTTGTGTCTGAACTTAGTCTGTAAGGATGACCACTTAGTTGTTGCACCCAAGACTTGGCTGTATGGTTGACACTAGCCTTAGAAGATCTAATGCTTTGTTTATCCTTGCCTAGGTGTCTACCAGACCTCAGGTTCATAAGCTTTGGCTAAAAGTCCAAAATTTCCCCTTGGTATGGTTAAAAAATCCTTTGGAGTCCCCTTGGGTTCCAGGTCCCACTTGAAGGTCAAATTCAAATTATCCTATCTCAAAATCAACGCGTTATTCTTGAAAAATCGTGTTTTAGAAAATCGCGATGTTGAGCAGAGAATCGTGATTTCACAAAATCGTGGTTTATAGAATCGTGTTTTTTGACATGAAAATCGTGATTTCTGAGAATCGCGATTTTGAGTACAGAATCGTGTTTTTCACAAAATCGTGTTTTTTTTTGAAAATCGCGATGTTGAGCACAAAATCGTGTTTTTGAAAATCGCGATGTTGAGCACAAAATCATGTTTTGAAAATCGTGATTTTGAGCAAAAAATCGTGTTTTCACAGAATCGCCTTTTTCACAAAATTGTATTTTTACTGAAAATCGTGATCAGTGAGAATCACGATTTTGAGCAGAAAATCGTGTTTTCTCAGAATCGTGTTTTTTGGCTGAAAATCGTGATTTGTGAGAATCGCGATTTTGAGCACAACCACAGAATCGCGATTCTGAGAATGACCACAGAATCGTGATTCTTTTAGCAAGCTTTTAGGCGGGAAACAGAAAATTGTGATTTTCCAAAAAAATTTTGAATTTTCACAGAATCGAGATTTTCATCACAGAATCGCGTTTTTTGGCGAGAAATTCAAATTTCTGAGCGTCGGTAATGGCGAGCTCCATATGAGCAAAAAATCATGAAAAAACACAGCGCTCCCTCTCCCTTGCACCTCCTAACTCCTTCCCACACAATAATGCATGAGAAATGGTATGAAAATGGTGAAAATGCACTAAAAAACAAGAAATTTCTATGAAGAAGAAGATGGAAGAAGGTGGAGATGATGATGATGATGAAGATGAAGAGGAAAAAACAGAAAATGAACTGAAATGACAGTTTTTTTACCTTCCAATGTCGCAAATTTACGATCTTACCATCACAACGCTCGTCCTTGAAGCTCTCTCCCCGGCAACGGCGCCTTGGTGTAGCTCAAGCGTAAGCACCACCTCCTTTACTTGTCAATCCGCGGAGACGTGAGGACCGGTATGAAGACCACGAGCATGTGAAGGCACAAGTGCGTGAGTGAAAGCACACAAACATGCACACACATACACCCACGCGCATACGGTAAGATCAAAGAGAGGAACAATGGAAAGCTTCGATTGCGAATGAGTTCTCTTCCAAAAGCTCTATTCTCTAACAAGCTAACCCCAAAAATGAGCTCTCTAGCTCTTTTTATAGTTTTTTGACTAGTTTTGGCCCTGTCCAGACCTAGTGTGCGGCCTAGTTAAAAATTAGGTTCCAGGGCTTATTTGAGGGCTCAAACGAAGTCTAAAAATTATGAAAATTGGAACGATGGTACTTCTAATAATCCTCAAGCTTGAGGACTCCTCTGCTTGAACAAAATGGAGTTATAAAAATAGATAATGGTATTTACAATGGTTTTTAGTGATGAAAATCACTATTTTTGTAGGGGATTCATTTGAAAATTTGACATACACTTCATGGAGCTCCCTACTTGCTCCTTTTCCTTGTGTGTCCACCTTTTGATGTGCTTCCATGCTTTGTCCTTGACTTTGAGCTTCAACAACAACCGATTCAAGTGATTAGGCCCATCCGAGACTTTTGGATGAGCCTATTCGCTTGAATCGATCATCTCTTGGATTTATTTAATTTTCTAATCTAGTAACTATTCCTCATATTGTTGCATGAAGATCTTCATTTGCTATTTATTAAAAGGCTTTATGGCTCAATACTTATAAATGATGGCACGCAATGGTATTTTTATAATGGTTCTGATTTATGACTTATTCAAGCGTTTAGGCCCATCCAAAATTTCTTGATGATCTTAGTTGCTTGAATTGGACATCTTCTTTACTCACTTCATATAAGTTCATTTTTGTCTCGATGCTTTCTCTGATCTTGCTTTCTCGTTGTTTCCACAATTATCTATATTGGATGAGGACAATTATCTTGGCAGGGGCAAGGCCACAAGAAAAGCTATAGAGAGTAAAGGAAAAGAAAAACTGGATATACATTCAATCATTCACTATCTTCCTAAGTTAAATCCATATTTATTCTTTGTTGTACATAAGTAGTATAGTGAGGACCCTCATTTTGCATTATTCTCTGTGAAGACAATTTCAAAGTACACGGGCTTTTCCTCACTACCCTTTAATGCATATATGATTTTGCTTCTTGAGAGAACTACAACATTCAAGATTTTTGGCCATGCCCCAGGGCTCAATGCTTCTAGAGCTAGATATTTCCTTTGTTATTCAAGCTATGCAATGGTTGCAGAGGTGTCAGATGTACAAAGTATTGTTGGCTATAGGAGAAAGGAGTTCCTTAGATACAGAGGAGATTTTCCGGAGTCAACCTCATTCAAAAGACTGAAAGAAGAATAAATATTTCATTTAAAAAAATGCATGAGTTTCAGAAACTATATATACATCCATATGTATTTTTGGTCAAAATAATTGAAAAAGTTATTCTAAATATTATAGCTTCAAACTGGAATGAAATCTCATTCTCTTTTGTAAATCCATGTCCTAAAGACATCTCGTGATAGTCCTCATTGACATGATTTGTATAGATTATCTAGTGATAATATCTGGCATGTGCTCCTTTGTAATTATGTTCTATAGAAACAATAAAAAATCTCTTTGAAAGCATTACTTTTTGTGACTCCTCCTCCTTTTCTTGTGCATCAGAAGAAGCTTGTTCTTGCTTGATAATGAGATTCTTCCATGCCTTGGGTGTTCCATGTGGCAAGTGTTTCCTTTTTTGCAAAGAATGCACCATGCAGAAGAAGAATATGTTGTAAAAACATAAAGCTAAATATCATGAGATGTTTATTTCAAAACACACCAAGTATATTGGTGTAGTAAATTTCTTTGAAACTCACCAACTATTAAGTTATGTCTTTGACACTCGATGCCTATGTGATGGTTTTTCATAAGCTTTGTGATTGCGCTTTTGAATTCAATCACATAGGTATCAGATGTAACTTGTTGCCTCATGATCTTCAAAATTTTATCTAGTCTGATCCAAACATCCATTCTTTTTTTTGTTATTTTTTGATTGCTTTTTACATTTGTCGTAAACTCGCGAAATTGTTTCCAACAATTCCACATTGCATCTAGTTGTTTTCCATCAGTGTTGCTAAAGAATCTTCTTGCTTTTGCACCTCCCATTGACATATCTTGTTATACATCACCTGTATTTTGTGAAAGCTTTGGATGGTTTCCTAGATGAACATCACCACCATGAAATCCCATTTCTAAAAGCAAAGATTCACAGTTTTCTTTGCATTCATGTAGAAGAGTTGTAGGCTTGATGGAATATGCATAATCGAAGTGAAGACAAACCAATTTATCAATGATCCTTAACTCTGCATGCAGCGTACATATGTGTACATTAATCAATTCTATTGGAATTATGGGATCCCAAATCATGGTAGAAGATGAGTAATTATGAAGATTAACATTTTCTCTTGAAGGAGCTTCCTCAGCCTCAGTTCTAGCAATCCATCCTCTTGTACCTGGACTTTGCATGCAGTACAAACAAGGATAGTTACAATTTGCACCCCCACTTGTACCAAACATGCATTTTAGATTCTTTAAGTCTCCACTCAAATGCCACTCAATTTTAAAGCTTCCGTAGTGGTTCACATTCAACAATTCTCCTGAGTGGTGCCTTTGGATAACATTTGGAATGTCTGTCTATAAGATTGCTATGCTATGGTTGCCTCTAGTCTTTGTGATGTGAATGAGTCTCTTTCTTTTGATGAAGCAGCATAATGCCTTGCTGGGGTTCATATCAAGCACGTGAGCAATGAGTTGAGGTAGTGAGTATTGACTCGTTACTTTTGCCCAATTGTTTTTTTGACACGTAGGCTGAGAAAAGAGATGTCCTCACAGAGTCACAACCTCACACACTTCACAACCAAAGAGAATATCAAGCACATTTGGAACCATATTTCAAATGATAACAAGTAAGAATAGTACAAAAATGTCCCCAAAATATATTACCCGTAGAGTTACACCTGCCAAAATTTAGAAAACCAAAATGATGCTCTCAAGAGCATGGAGCATATGACTTGCACTAGAACAGGCAACACCACCCATACGCAGATGGAGTTCCTACCTCAACAAGCATGAACAACTTGTTCTGTGGCATCCTAGAGGACTCGAAAAACATTTTTGTGCACTAAACCAAGTAAGAGACTCCATGGAGTGTGATCTACAACACAAGGCTTACCCTTTAGCAAACGAAGAGAGGCATTCATATTTTTTGAGTAGTTCATAGGCAGAAGAGGGCAATGCCAGGAAGCTGGATAAACATACCAAAGATGACAAAATGAGGAGTCTCACTAGGATCTCTACCCTCAAAGATTCACTGACGAAAGGGAAAAACAATGAGCAGCTGTAGGGGAAGTCTACTGAGATGCACATTTTAATCCAAGACCTATCTTTTGCTGAAGCTCGTGACAAGCTCGCGCAACACACGACACATAGAGACCTTCTTTTTGGTTCATTGCCCAGCCACATCTGATCTCCCCTTGCATGAGTCTCTCGTGAGAGATTCCTTATTGTTCACCTACCATATAAGGTGTGATATCCATAAGTGCCATGTGGCACTCTCCTCATAAGAGGAGATTCACTCACTTAACTATTGTGACACTTCCTTCCCCTTAAAAGCAATTTCATCCTCGAATAAATGAAATGTCTGTAATGGTAGAAGAAAGTGCTCGGACTCCCCTGAACCCCATGTACTCAATGTACATGGTCATCTCTGTGTGTTGGTTCCCCATATCCTTCCCCTTAAGAAGCCTCATATGAGATCATCATAAAGGTGGGAAACCGTTTGAATGGTGCCTAGTATCTCCCATATACACTAAACTTCCAAACTATCACTTCCATGACATGTGACATCATCCAAAATGACATAAGTCCATATGATGTATCCTCTATGGAGTAATAGTATAAAAAGCAAGTGTAAAGTGCTAAGCATATAGGCTTGACCATACCATAATGGAGATAATAAACCATAGAATCCTATGAAATATAGAACAAAGTCCCATAACAAGTGACTCCAAACCCATCTAAGCGTAAATGATAGATTGCCCTCATAACACTCTAGGTTTTCCTAACCTTGAGTGTGCTCACAAGTAATAGTTTCCTATAAACTACCTTGTGACTATGCATTTCCATAATCTAGCTCATATATAAGAATTTCTTGATAGTAAAATGCAATCTCTACATTTCACCAACCAAGAAGTCTGTGGTTTGTCATCTATTTTGTTTGGACTTAGTTCTACGGGAAGAGCATCTATTGGCACTAGTGCAAACTCTAAAATTTTCTCTTCCCTTTAGTTTGCCCTATGAATACAAAAGCATTCCCTTTGGGATTCAAATAATCCCTAAGTACCCATCCTCCTAATTGATGCTCACACATCATTCTCATGATGAAGCATCAACTAAGAGTTTGGTATCCCAATAGGTTAGATATCTCTCTATCTCCTAGAAACCCTAAAGAGAAGAGTCATAACTCTACTCCCAGCCTCACTCATGTCAATAACTAGATCATCTCATCTAGTCAAAGACCATCACTGGAAACAAACATAACTACTTCTCTCTAGAGTCTACAAGTGAGACTCAATCTAACCATCATGATTAACTGATCTCCCTCTTGTCTTTGATAGAAGAGTGTTGCTTCTATCTAGACAACTAAAATGAAGTGAAACTCTCTCTCTAATCTCATGTAAGAAAAGAGCTCTGGTAGTGGACTCTATTCCACTTTCCCTTTCCCTATGAAAGAGATTCTATTGAATTCATTTGCTCTACTCATCCATAACTGAGAACATGTATATAAGTTCTCCATATTTTTTCCTTCTAAAATAATGGAGAATCAAACTCCCATGTGAAGGAAAATCACATTGAAAAGTAGAGTAAATGAATTCCCTCTGAAATAAGGACTAAGAGATGTTTTCTAAACACCTCTTCTCTCTAAAGGAAAACATACTTTGTTCTTCTCCTATGAAGAAATCATGTTTTCCTTTCCTTTTTCTCTTTCAAAGAACATGAGCTAAAGTGAGACCACTGAGCTAAAGTGAGATCTCTCATCGATCTCTAAGCTAACTCCCACTTTCTCTTTTCCTTAAAAGAGAAACTTGTAAATTCATTTAGTCATCTCTTCCATAAATAATGCATAATCCCTCATTAGATACATTCCTATGAAGATGGAGAATAAATCTCCCATAACTAATAAAGGTGTATGAAGTGAAGAGTGGAAAAAATAAATTCCTTTTAAGGATCAAAGCCCTTTGCTAAAATGGTCAGCAATGATATGACATGATACCATAAACACATGTGTATCCATACTAAAGAACTATCTCTGCCAACCATACTTTATGCATGGATCTATATGATCCAATCAAACTCATGGAATTATCCTTCCTGAAAAAATCAAAATGAGTATGTGATACCAATGGTGATAAAATCACCTACCAGATTCTCTATTGGAAGAATCAATCTTCCCTAAACTCCCAATCCTAAGGAGATGGCTGCTAAGAGCTCTCCTCTGATCTAGTGAGACATGCCGCCATGAATGATGAGTCCTATTCTCCCTGGCCATAGAAGAAGAGTGCTCAGAGGGAAGTTGTTTCCACCGTCCCATACTAGTGGAACCTTCTTCCAATTCATGGTGTCATACCTACACTAAACCGAAGATATATTCCATATATATGTAATGGAATATGTAAATGGACTCTAATGAATCCCATATCCTCAACTTATCTCGGTGGACTCAAATGAGTCCCATGTCCTCAAACTAATTAGTTTGGTTCTAATCATCATGTGACAATATGTGACAGTGGATATCCCTTTCTTATTCCAAACTAACTTGTTCCTAGGTACCAAGACAAGGTCTGAGTACCTCTCTATAGATCCCAACATACATATATGTATTAGGTACCCCAACTATTCCTGACTAAGGGATCTATGCTCTAAGTTATAGAGCTAGTGCCATTCCTATGGCCTTCCTAACCATCACTCGAATCACATAAGCACCCAATGATGCTTTCTCATGAAACCCATCTCTATGATCCCATCTAATTGGTTTCCGTAGTAGTGTAGCTGAAATGCTCCACTGCTTGTTCAAGTGATGTGCATGAGTGAAACTAGTCACTCTTTGGGTATTCCTGATAATAACCCATAGTCTCCTAATCATACTGTGAGACTTGTGAAGATACAAAAATAATGCAAATTTACCCAACAAATGCATTTATAATCCTTCTGTAGACCTAAAAATTTTTTTAAGGACATGAAAATAGCAATAAAATGAAATATATATCATTTGATGGTGGCTCGAAGTGGATTTACTTCAATCGCCTTCCCGACTTGTAAGATTTCGCTCCCAAAAGGTAGTTGCCAAAAACTATTCAGACTTTGTAGACCTGTACAAACCTGAAAAAATACATAATTTCCAAACTTTCTTTTACTAAACTCAAACTAGACCTTGTGATCTTCAAAAGCAGCCATAGCACGTTCAATTTGGAGTTTTCTAGCCCAAGATATGGCCGTTCCAAGTGCGATATGCCAAACTAGTGGACTGTTGGTGATGAGAGGGGGTCTTGTGGAGCTTCAAACTCCCATCATACTGAGGTATATTTTGGATTTCTTTATCTATAAGGAAGTCAATACACTAGAATATTGATATGCATGATTTTTTCTATCAAACTAAGAAAAATCTTGCTTCATTTCCCTTCCCAAAATGGCTACTTATAAAAATAGCCCCTAAAATTTATTGGAAAATCATGAAAGTAGGCTATTTTGAAGGCATCTAAAACTTATGATTTCTTATACCTTGAGAGAATCCTTAAGATGAGATTATACATGCCATACTCTCCATATAAATGATTTCCCTCCAAAAACTTGGCCCCCAAATGCTTCATTATCTTTCTCTCGAATTCAAATCCTTTCAAAAATAAAAAAGTAATACCTATGATTAAGAGGAAGCTCCACCTTCTTTCACTTTGGAAGCACCGTACCAAAAAGATCATGAAAGGGATGCTCTTTGTTCATGGATTCTTTGAGTGCAACAGTTGCATCCCATCTCTCTCTCTCTCTCTTGTTTGTTCTCGATCCTCATTTGAAGTTACTCTTTAACTCATATCTTTTCAACTTTGTGTGGCTCCGAAATCAAGAGGAAAAGAAGAGAAGTAGGCTCTCTCCCTATAGATGAAAGGGGAGAGTCAAAATTGTCTTCCTCTCACTACTTCTACCATAGATGCTTGTCCAATGTGTAACCAAGATATAAATTACTCTGCAAACTTGTTTATCATCAAGCTAAATGGGTAACATGGATACATCATAGGACTCTCACAGAGATGGTGTGGGTTCAAATCCCATGCACCGCATCATCTTCATGTAGCTTGGATTGAGGGATCTGATACTAATGTAATACAAGACCTATCTTTTGCTGAATCTCGTGACGAGCTCGCGCAACACACGACACATACAGACCTTCTTTTTGGTTCACCACCCAGCCACTTCCGATCTTCCCTTGCATGAGTCTCTCATGAGAGATTCCTTATTGTTCATCTACCATATAAGGTGTGATATCCGTAAGTGCCATGTGGCACTCTCCTCATAAGAGGAGATTCACTCACTAAACTATTGTGACACACATGCCCAAGACCTCGCACACAGGAGAGATTGAGGGAGGGAAGCAACGATGCTACCCTAAAGTAAAGATGACTGAGGAACGTAGCTCCATGTGCAAGAAGAGGGCAAGTGTCACTCTAGCATAATTGCAAGTACCAACGTGAGGAGATACACCTCATAAATATCAATGCGCGGAGACGTGAGGATTAGTATGAAGAGCAAGTGATGGCACAAGTACGTGAGTGAAAGCACACAAACATACACACACATATGCACACGTGCACAAGGTAAGAGCAAAGAGTGGAACAATGGAAGATCTTTTATTACAAAAGAACTCTCTTACAAAGCTCAAATCTACCACAAGCTCACCTCAAAAATGAGCTCTCCAGCCCTTTGTATAGTTTTTTGAGTGGTTTTGGCCCTATCCAGACCTATTGTCCGACCTAGTTAAAAATTAGGTTCTAGGGCTTATTTAGGGGCTCAAACGGAGTCTAAGAATTATGAAAATTGGCAGGGTGAGACTTCTAATACTCCTCAAGCTCAAGGACTCCTCAACTTGAAAAAAATAGAGTTGTAAAAATGGAAAATGGTATTTACAATGGTTTTTAGTGATAAAAATCACTATATTTATAGGGATTTCTTCGGAAAAATTAACATGTGCTTCTTGGAGCTCCCTACTTGCTCCTTCTTCTTGTGTGTCCACTTCCTTGATGTGCTTCCATGCTTTGTCTTTGACCCTGAGTGTCAACACTCCCCCCCTCTAGAGTCTGTCGTCCCTGACAAACCCTTGTTGGTGTAGGAGTTCCATGTAGTACTTGAGGGGTAGTGTCCATGAACAAGAGCGGTCCATCTTCCAAATGTAGCTTGGTCGGTTGTCTGGTTCTTTAGTTTTCCCCTGCTAGCTTATGCAAGTTTTGGTTCCATTGTATGCACTTCTTCCTTGGATTTGAGTGGGAAGGTGTATTTGTGATCTTCCCAAAAATTGCAAATTGCTCAAAAGAGGTTGTCATTGTTGATTTTGAGCAGCTATCGGTTGTGAGTTGCTTCATAGCGATTGATGTTATTACCTTGATGTCTTCTAAATCTTTCCTGCCAAGTACTCATAACCCATAATGAAGGATGGGTAAGTGTATTAGTGCATGGGTTGAAAACATTATGTGCCTTGTGCACGACCTTGTAATGTGGCCCTATGTATGCATACTTGGAAAATGCATGGGAAGAAATATGGTGCAAGAAATTGGGTCTTGAGCAAAGTGCTCAAGGGTATGCTGGTGAAGAGTTTTCCTAATATATCATGGTTATAATTATGTTGCAACAGGCAATTCTTACCATGGTGAAGGGTCCAGGGATCTTCACTCTTCGTGTTGTATACCTATCACGGTGATTGACCATTTGCTTGTTTGGTTTGTTGATGGATGTCCTTGCTGATGTTTCACTGATGAGATTCTTCATGCGCATGGTGATGTCTCCTCTTCTTGTCTTTTCTGCTTCCTCTTTTTTCTTTCTTTCTTTCTTTATTTTTTCTTTAAAAATACGATGGCATAAAATAAGAAGAAATGTGTTAGCATCAATAAAATATTTTACATATGTTAGATGTGTCGCATGTGCCTAGGATTCTCAATTGTTTCTATGCACGTCCGTGTAAGGTGGCCCTATATTAATGCATACTATGGAAATGCATGACCTAAATGGTGCAAAAGATTAGGTTATGCCAAAGGGACATGGTTGTTGCACGTCGAGGCTTTCAATGTTGCTGGTGGACGTTGATGCAGTTTTTGTTGGAGGTAACCAGTGGATCTTGAAATGATGTGATAAGTCGTAGGTTAAATGACAACTGACCATTCCTCCCTTTAGGGATCCATTTGAGAACAGTGTTTTTCCGCGTAGAGATCACCATAGGCCTCTTCATCTTTGGCTGCTTTCTGAACTTTGGTATCCAACATGGTTGGCTCTTTGGTTGTGTGGAGGCTAATGGTACTTTTGGCTTCCAAACCCATAACCTTTTTGCATGTCTTCCTACTATTGCCGAAGGGTTGAATTTATCTTCTTTTTTTTCTTCGTGCTCGGATCTTACCCTTTTCTCTCCTTGGCTTCTTTGTTGAGACCTTTTGCATAGTGGAGAGCATGGGTCGTTGTGCATGTAAGAGTGCTTTGGGAACCCAAATATGTAATCACCTTGTCGAGCTGTAGCTAATTTTTCTGGTACCCAAATTTTTTGGAGATCTTCTAGTTGAGCTCGTCCTGGTTGCTTGTTTCTTAGCTTCAAATGGTTGGCTTGCTGGAGTGGGAACTGTGTTGGCAAGGTTGGTGGTTGGTTGTCTTGTACCGTTTTTCTTGCTTTTGAGGTTGAACTACAATGGATGCTTTACTCTTCGAAAAAGAAGGAGGGTCTGCTTGCCTTTGCACTTGTCCTTCCATGATAGAGTCCTTCTAGATCATAGAGCTTTTGACACATGCAACATCTTGTTCGTGAAGATTAGTATGAGAGGAACTAAGAGAGTGTGTGGTGCCATGATCTGTGAGCATGCAATTCTCTAATTCTAATGTAATGCATTGTTCATGTAACCAAACTTGAAGAAGTTGACTTCTGAGGTTCAAGTTGACTGCATGGTCATAAATCCAATCTTGACCCAAAACAAGTGGCTCTGTAAGTTCCTCATCATGACACACTAGCATTTTGTCTTTCATTGGAACGTCTTGAAGGTAGATGGGAAGTTCCACCTCGCCTAGACAAGTGGTTTCCACACCTCCCAAACCTATGAGATAGGCTTCTATGGGCTTGATGTTCAATTGTAGGTCTTGGCAGTATGAAAGTCTAACTGCACTAGTTGCTACACCTGAGTCAACAATGCTCTCACAGTCCTTACACTCTTCCCTTGTCCTACCTCTACGGTCACAAAGGGGTGTCGGTCGATTATTCGAGAAGTAATTATGCCCCATTTTTGGCACATGTCCATGTGATATTTTGGGGCTTTCGGGTTGACATCTAGGCCTAGACGTCTTAACTTATTTTGCCTAATGTGCTCTCTAGCTATGCTTCTTCTTGGACCCTCAACTCTTCTTCTTTTTGAATCTTAGAAGTGTTGAGTCTCATTAACATATCCTCTGTCATAGGTTCTTGATATAGTTTGACGTGACATCCACTAATATAGTTTGGCAAGATGTCACCTTCTAGAGTGGCCAATTGAACCGCATCGCTAGTGGAAATTCTATTAATGATCATGGGTCCATATCCTCATTTCTCCAATTTACGGGCATGTTGCTTTAGTGTATACACCAGAACTAGGTCTCCTTCCTTCAATCCCTTATCCTTGATGTGTGCATGAAAATATGCCTTTTGTCTTTTCTTTGCCGCATAGATGCCTACTACCGCTCGTAGCCTCGTGTCACCTAAGTGTTCTAGATCAAAGATCCTAGAGGACAATTCATGTCCATTCCACTCGTGTTCATGTGCTACTTGAAGGCTGGGATTAGGAAGTCCAATGGTAGCACAACATTCTGTCCAAAGACCATATGAAATGGGGTGGCATTGAGTACTGTTTTATAGGCAACGCGGTAAGCCCAAACAGCATGATGAAGTTGTTTGTCCCAATCAGAGCGCTTATTATTTACGAGTTTTTTCAATATGTTACATATGATCTTATTCATGCTCTCGGCTTGTCCGTTGGCTTGTGGATGATAAGGGGGAGACTTCTTATGTATCACCAATTCTTGAAGGAGATTTTCAATGACCTCGTTCAAGACGTGTGTACCTCTATCACTGACCAACTATATTGGTAACCCATATCTGGTGGACACATTCTCGAAAAAAAACTTAGCCGTCGTTTGAGCATCATTCTTTGTTGTGGCTTTTACTTCCACCCACTTTGTAAGGTAATCTATGTTGGTGCATGACAACCATCAATTGATGCTTTAGATAAAGACTTGAAGTCAAAGATTGAAGAAGAAATTAGCCTATGAAGGCTGAAGATAGTGCATATTCAGGAAATGAAGACTTGTATACATATGTACATTAAACTTGTAGTTAGCTCAGATATACCTTTTGTTATGGTCATGAGCTTGTACATATATGCCTATGTATACAAGAAGAAAGTCGGGGCACGCATGAGAGAGTATGAGAGATGAAGAATTAGAAATTGTAAGAGTCATTAGACACTTAAGAAGTGTAGAAGATATCTCTCATCATTCAGATGTAAAAAATTTCAGAGAAGAAGAAAAATTGTACCTCATCTTTTGCTGAGTACTCCTTCTATGTTTAATCTTTTGTGAAATGCTTTTGTACAAGTCTAAGTCTATAGTTGATTGACCTCTCTACAAGTGTTTAGAATCTAATTGTGATCAGGCTGAGAGAATTGAGAGTAGGAACATTTACATGTGTAAATGTGAAGAAGTGAAGTTGCAACAGGTGCAAAATTCAATGCTAATGTTATGGTCAGTTCTCCTTCCACAGTGTAAAGTTTTGAGCAAGGAAGCACTCATTTTTTAATTTGGAAGGTAAGCTAACTATGGCTAAAAGCATTTGGATAAAGCAGTTGTTGTTTGAGAGAACTATGCATTAAAAGTTACAAGTTGCAAAGTCGACTATAGAGAAGTACAATTTTAGAAATAGGTGGATTGTTTGAATCATTTATCAAGATCTAGTGAGTTTTTTCAGATGAATTTAACTTGGAAAAGGTGCGCAAACAATAGGCAACATTTCATACAAAGTTTCATTGAAAACTTTACACATTTGAATAGGCAATGAGTGTGTTACGTGCAGCAGACTTTTCTGAGTAGTGACTCTCTTCACAGTTAGTGCAAATTTTGATATTTTGGTATTGGCCTTCCAAAATTGATCAAGGTTTTGAGTTATTCATGATATAGCAGTGTTCTAACATCAAGGATAGCTTGTTCTTTTGGATATTAATACCCTCCATCAGTGGTATCAGAACAGGAATCATCAAAATAGAAGAAAGGAGGACCCCGACTGCTGCAGTCATACAAAAATCAACATTTGAAGGTTCAAAATGTGAAAGCTTAAAGGAAAAGCTGAGAAGAAGCCCTGAAGCTATCAAGAAGATCAAAAGGAAATTCATTCAAAGTAAAGGTGCACTTATTCATCATAAAGCTTGAAGAATTTAATACACAGGTGAAGAAAGGATGGGAGATTCTCTTCAGATAGAGAAATTGGATAGAGAAAACTATCCAGCTTGGTCAATGAGGATGGAAGCTCATCTCATGAGCAAAGACCTGATAGGTTACATCACAGGTGAAGAAGAAAAACCACAATTCAGAGATCCTAGTGTTCCAACTAGGGAGGAACTCTCAAATTTGAAGACTTGGATGAAGAAGGATGCTCAAGCAAGGAGCATCATCTACATGGGAGTCAGTGAGTACTTGCTACCTCATATTAGAGGACTTGAAAGTGCAAGTCACATATGGAATGCTTTGAAGGAGAATTTCCAAAATACTACAAAGTCAAGAAAGGCATCCTTATGGGCAGAGTTCACTACATTCAAAAAGAAAGCTTCTCAATCCATTTCTGATTATGTAACAAGGATGAAGGATATTGCATATGCATTAGGAGCAATTGATGAAGATATTGAGGAGGATAAATTGGTAAGGCAAATCCTCACAGGCTTGAGAGGAGATGAGAAATGGAAGCCATTCATTTTGTCTACTGAATTGTCACTGGATCATTTCACTCCTGATTTAAATCAGTTGCTAGGACACATGCTAAATTTTGAGCAAGATGTCAAAGGTGATGGTGATAAGAGTGCAGGTCAAGCAATGTATTCAAATGATAAGAAGAAGAATAGCAAAGGCAAGCAACAATTAAATGAAGAAGAAGGTACAACTAGCCAATCCAACTTCCTAAGAGGAAGAGGAGGTGGCAAAGGTAGAGGAAGAGGCAGAAGCAATAAAGATGGAGCCAAAGCTTGCTGGATTTGTGGTAAGACAAATAATTTAGCTCATGATTGTTGGCATAATAATCAAAATAATGGAGGATATAGTCAGACTTTTAATTCAAGAGGAAGAGGTGGTAGAAACCAAAGAGGTAATTTCAGAGGTAGAGGTAGTAGAGGTTACTTTGGAAGAAATGAAGGTAGAGGTTTCCAAAGTCAATCCTACAATAATACCTACTACAATTATGCTTCATATCAGAAAGAAGATTCAACCTTAATCATGAATGCAACTTGTGAAAGACAAAGTGAAGATCAAAGAGTCTTCTACATTGACCAAGGTGTAGGAATCACCTGACTGGTAATATAGCCTTGATGACTGATTTGGAGAATAAGGTAACTAATCATGTAGTTCAAACAGGTGATAATAGAAAGCACAATGTGAAGTCAATTAGATCAGTGAAGGCCAAGGATGGAAGTACTCTTCTGAGTAAGGTCTTGTATGTTCCTACAATTCCAAAGAATCTGGGCAAATTGTTGAAAAAGGTTATGAAGTAAGGTTCATTAATGATGGAGTTTTTGTGGAAGACCCTAGCAATGGGTATAAACAAATTGTTTCAGGGATGAAAGAAGGAAGACTCTTCACATTTAAGATTCAAGGTAATGTTGGTCATGCCTTGTTTACTTATGGAGGACATAAGATCTCTGAGTTAGATCTTTGGAATAAAAGGCTTGGACATTTCAATGAAAGAGGTATTAAGGATATGGTTAACAATGGTAAAGTGCTTAGATTGCCTAACGTTGCAGGTCAACATATGACATACAAATGTGAGGCATGTCAATTAGGTAAGGCTCATAAGCAATCATATTATAAACATGGTTTCATGTATTCAGAGAAGCTTGAGTTGGTACACACAGATGTGTGGGGACCATCAAAGTATTTGAGTATAAATGGTTCAAGATATTATGAAATTTATGTTGATGATGCTACCAGGTGGATCACTATATATTTCATCAAAGATAAATCAGAGGTATTCAATACATTTAAACATTATCATGTGTATGCAGAAAGAATCACAGGTCAAAAGTTAAAGAGACTAAGGTCAGATGGAGGGGGAGAGTATTTGTCTAATGAGTTCAGTGATTACTTATGGAATGTAGGTATAGAAAGGGAAGTTACTTGCAGGTACTCTTCTCAACAAAATGGTGTATCAGAAAGGAGAAATAGAACTCTTGTTGAGTTTGCAAGATCAATGATGAAGGAGAAAAATTGTCCAAATTATTTGTGGGCTGAGGCTGTAAATACAGCTACATACCTGGTTAATAGGTTACCGTGTAAAGCTTTGCAGGGTATGACACCATATGAAGCTTGGTGGGGTAAGAGACCTACCTTAGATCATTGCAAAGTGTTTGGATGTTTGGCTTATGCATATGTGCCATCTCAGTTGAGGCATAAATTGGAACCTAAAGCTAAAAAGTATGTGTTCATTGGATATGATGATAAGCAGATGGGTTATAGGTTGTGGAGTCCATCCACAAAGCAATTCCTTGTATCAAAGGATGTTTCATTTGATGAGCAAGGTACTTGGTATGCAGGTACAATCAATAATCATGCAGGTGATGAAGAAGTTTTGAATCAAAAGAAAGGTAAATCAAAGGTTCAGATATTTGATGAAGAAGAGAACAATGAAGTACAAGTTGAAGTTGAAGAAGTGCCAAGGTTTGATCCAGAATGTGATGAACCAGAAACTTTAAGAAGTGGAGAACTCTGGAGGTCATCAAGACACAAATGGCAACCAACAAGGTATAGCTATGGCATTTCTTTTTTGACTACTAAAGAATATGCTTACATGGTGAAAGCAGATGAAGACCCATATCTTCATTTAAAAGAGGTTTATATCAACATTAGTAATAAGGGTGGCGTCAATCTTTATAGTGTCGCTTATGTGATGCTAAAGAAGCATCAAATATGACACGATGTCACATAAGCGATGCTACTAATAAGTGTCACTTATGCGACGTTTCTAGATCGCTTATGTGACACTAGTAATCACTGCATGTTCATTTGTTTATACCATACTATAGCATCACATATGTGATGCTCATTTCAGATGAAAACAAAAAAATAGTGCATCACTCTTTGATAATCATTCTACATGTGTATGATCAAAGAGCAAAACAACATTCATATCTAGATTTCACATATGATGTCTCTTTGTGTTTCTCTCTCCCATTGTGTCTATCTTTTTGGATCTCTCTCTCCCTTTTTCTCTCTCTCACATACACATTGTCTCTCTATTTTAGGTTATTGAAGAAGTTCACCGAGGAAACTATATGGCTAATTATCGTTAATATAATCTTCATTTCTATACCATATAAATTTATTTTTTTCATAAATCAACATATATATGCATAAATACGTATATTTATAAAATGCATACACATACACATACACATACACATACACATACACATACACATACACACACATACACATACACATACACATACACATACACATACACATACACATACAACATACACATAACACATACACATACACATACACATACACATACACATACACATACACATACACATACACATACACATACACATACACATACACATACACATACACATACACATACACATACACATACACATACACATACACATACACATACACATACA
>CM035407.1:181697890-181702890 GCA_020310875.1 Ceratopteris richardii
TTCCTTCATTCATTGACAAATTGGACAGGAACAATTACCAAGCTTGGTCTCTAAGGATGAGGACCTATCTACAAGGAAGAAGCTTATTTGGATTCATATCAGGAGATGAGGAATTGCCCTCATTCAAAGCTAGAGGACTACCCACCAACGATGAACAAGAGAGGCTCAACCAATGGTGTGCAAAAGATGCATTGGCAAGGTCTTATCTTCTTAACTCTATATCTGATTTCCTTTTACCTCACATCAGGAATTGTAAGACTTCCCAAGAGACTTGGGAAACCTTTTCATCATACTTTTCTTATAACACAAGGGCCAGAAAGAATCAATTGTGGATTGAATTCACAACTCTTAGGAAGCAACCGAAGCAATCAGTCTCAGAATTTGTGACCAAGATCAAGGATGTGGCAGACCAATTAGCAAGCATTGGAGAGGAGATTGAAGAGGAACAAAGAGTAAGGCAAGTAACCAATGGACTAAAGGCAGATGATAAGTGGGAGAGCTTCACCACTGCAATGGATCTCTACATGGACATGCATACCCCAGATCTCACAACTCTCATGGGCCAACTATTCACACATGAAGCAAAGTTTACAAAGGCTGGAGATCAATCAAAAGGTAATAACCCCTCTGCTCTATATACTGATAAGAAAGTTAAGGATAAAGGTAAAGGGAAGAAGCAAGAAGAAGAAGGCTCTACCTCCCAAGCTAATTATGCAGGGAGAGGTAGATCTTCAAGAGGCAAGGGCAGAGGAGGTAAGCAAGGTAGGGGGAGACCCTACAACTCATCACCATGCAACATTTGTGGATTGTCTAACCATACCACAGATGAGTGCTACAGAAATTATAAGAATCAGAGAGGAAGAGGCTATCAAAGAGGTGGATACTCTCAAGGTAGAGGCAGATTCAACCAACACCAAGGCTACAATGGATACAACAATCAGTACAACAACAATTACAACCACAATCACAATGGTAACTACCAAGGTGGATACAGAAATAGGAAGGATTACAACAATTACACAGAGGAGCAAGATGACTCCCTATTGATCATGAATATGACCTCCAAGGCAGGTACAAATGATGATCATTTATTTTATATTGATTCAGGGTGTTCTAACCATGTAGCTGGTAATGTGGCACTACTCTCTGATTTGGAAGAACCCAAGGGCAAACATCAGGTACAGACAGGTGATGATACTAAACATTCTGTTATAAAGATTGGAAATGTGAAAACTTGTGATGGTAACCAGAACCTATTGAGCAGGGTACTTTATGTACCAACCATTACCAAGAACCTAATGAGTGTTGGTCAGATTGTGGAGAAAGGTTTGCAGGTCAGGTTCACTCAACATGGAGCGTATGTAGAGGACCCAAGACATGGATTCAGAAGGATAGCCAAGGGAGAAAAATTAGGTAGATTATTTACTTTTGAGCTAGAAGACACCAAGAACATTGCTTTATACAATTACAAGGATCAAACACTTTCAGAGTTAGAAATATGGCACAAGAGGTTAGGTCACATAGGTGAAAGAACCCTAAAGCAAATGTGCAGGGATCAATGTGTGCTTGGGATACCTAATGTATCCAAGCAACATATGATTTACAAGTGTGGTGCTTGTCAATTTGGTAAGTCTCACAGGTTACCTTATACAAGGAAAGGTTTTATGCATGAAGACTACCTAGACTTGGTGCACACAGATGTTTGGGGACCTAGCAAGGACCCTTCCATTTCAGGATCAAGGTATTATGTGTCCTTCATTGATGATTATAGCAGATGGACTGTCTTATACTTTATGAAGCATAAAGATGAAGTGTTTAATTGTTTCAAGAGGTATCTTGCACTAGTTGAAAATCAAACAGGAAGAAACTTGAAGAGGCTAAGGTCAGATGGAGGAGGAGAATACTTCTCCAATGAGTTTGAAGATTTCTTGCAGGAAAGAGGCATCAAAAGGGAGATAACTACAAGGTACTCACCTGAACAAAATGGGGTAGCTGAAAGAAGGAATAGACTTATTGTTGAAACAGCTAGGTCTATGCTTAATGAGAAGAAGTTGCCAAATTATCTTTGGGCAGAGAGTGTATCTACTGCCACCTATCTTATTAACAGGTTGCCATCAAAGTCACTTGATGGAATGACACCTTATGAAGCTTGGCATGGTAAGAGACCATCATTGGATCATTGCAAAATTTTTGGTTGTGTAGCATATGTGCATATTCCCTCACAGGTAAGGGGAAAGCTAGACCCTAAAGCTGAAAAATGTATCTTCATTGGTTATGACTTGAACCAGATTGGGTACAGATTCTACAACCCCTCAAACAAAGGTTTCAAGGTAAGCAGAGATGTCATCTTTGATGAGAATGACTCATGGTATGAGAATGAATGCAGGAAGGTTAGTCTACCTTATGATATGGAAGAAGATTTCCCAAAGCTCACCAAGGAGGAACCAATCCAGAAAGAAGACTCAAGCTCAGATGATGATGACACAATTAACCTTGAGGAATTCAAGGCATGGAAGTCCAAAGGGAAGATGAAAATGAAGAAGCTAGAGGATACACCAGAATCCTCAACTCAAGCAATGAGGAGATCTCAGAGAGAAAGTAAGAAGCCTATCAGATATGGGTATGACACTTCTCTTGTAACCAAACATTCTGTATATCTTGCAAAGGATTTGTTGAATGAAGAACCAGGTACATATGAAGAGGCAATCACCAAACCAGAATGGAAAGGAGCTATGGATGAAGAAATAGAAGCTCTCAAGGAGAGTGACACATGGGACTTGGTACCCAAGAAGGATTCTATGAAGGTGATAGGATCCAGATGGATCTACAAACTAAAGAGAAACTCAGATGGAACAATCAACAGGTACAAAGCTAGGTTGGTAGCCAAGGGTTTTGCACAAACCCAAGGCATTGCTTATGAGGAGACATTTTCTCCTGTGGCTAAGATGCCAACAATCAGAGTATTGGTGAGTGTAGCTGCATCCAAGAATTGGAACATGTAACAATTAGATGTCAAGAATGCTTTCTTGAATGGATGGATATCTGAAGAAGTCTACATGTCACAACCACCTGGCTATGAAGATCCCAAGAAGGTAAATTATGTTTGTAAATTGAAGAAGGCTCTATATGGATTGAAGCAGGCACCTAGAGCATGGAATTACAGGTTGACAACATATCTCCAAGACCAAGGATTTGTGATGAGTAAAGCAGACACTTCTCTATTCATAAAGAGGAGTAGTACAGAGGTAATCTACTTGTGTGTTTATGTTGATGACATCATCATTACAGGTAATGATGTCAGTGGGATTAGACACATCAAAGGACAGATGATGAAGGAATTCAAGATCAATGATCTTGGATTATTAAAATACTTCTTAGGTCTTGAATTGATGTATACAAATTCAGGTATCTTCATTACTCAGAAGAAGTATATTCAAGACATGTTGAAGAAGTTTAATTTGCAGGAAGCTAAAGTCTCAAGTACTCCTATGGAAGTCAACCTAAAACTTAGTGCTCATGAAGGTGATGAAGTCCAAGACATTACAGGATATCAAAGTATGGTAGGTAGTTTGAATTATGCTACCTTGACTAGAATTGACATAGCATATGGAGTTAGTGTGCTAAGCCAATTCATGCACAAACCAAGGGTACCTCACCTAGAGGCAGCAAAGAAGATCTTGAAGTATCTAAAGGGAACTCAGAACCATGGTTTGTACTTTCCTTATACATCAGATATTGATATTAAAGTATATTCAGATGCAGATTGGGCAGGATGCAAGGATGATAGGAGGAGCACATCAGGATACATATGTTTTGCAGGTGATAAACCTATTTCTTGGTCAGCCAAGAAACAACCTACAGTAGCTTTGTCATCCACTGAAGTAGAGTATAGAGGGCTAGCCAATGCCACTCAAGAAGCTATCTGGTTGAAGCTTTTATATACAGAGTCAGGTCTATACACTAGACCTCCAATTATCTTTGGAGATAACACAAGCTCTCTTCACCTTGCAGCTAATCCAATATATCATGCTAGAACCAAACACATAGAGGTTCATTACCACTATGTGAGAGAAAAGTTGCTTAGCAAAGACATTCAATTGACTTATGTGTCCACTAATATGCAATGTGTAGATTTACTTACAAAAGCTCTGGATGGAAACAAGTTATGCAGATTCAAATCCATGATTGGATTACAGGATGTGATTGAAGATAGAAGATGAAGACTTAAGCCAAAATGTTTGGCTTGAGGCGGAGCTGTTGGTGCAAATCAGGCCTTCACCTTTGGCTTGGAAACCTTGAAAGATATCTCTACATGAAGCAAGAACCATAGGAACTTATGCTTATAAGTTCTTACCATTTTACTTCTTGTAAAAGTCTATATGACTTGGCATCTCATGTAATCATACCTACTTGATTAAGTCGTGGAAAAATTGATTGATTGATTGAGGGAATATCTCAATCAACTTTTAGGTGAAAGATTCTAGGAGTTTTGAATTTTGAATTCTCACTTAACTCCTATAAAAGCTACAAGTCAAAAGTCGCGGGTGTCCATCATTTTCCCCGAGGCTTATACCTTTGATCATTGAGTGTGTGAGTGCTACACTATAGCCTACACATCTCCAACTCATTAGGCTACATCTATCAAGCCAATGAGATTGTACATTCATGTGAATTAATAGAAAGAGTTACATTCATTATCTCTGATTTTCTCCGAGTCATCATCTCCAAGTCTGTCAACTTCAAAGAGGCATATCTCAGTGCATACTAATCCAAATGAAGTGAATCAAGGCTTGTTGGAACCAGCACAACGTATTCTACAAGACTACAAAGTTTGAAGAAGTTTGGTTCAGCCATTTTCGAGAAATCGGCATCGAACTGCTCTCTGGTATTTTTCTGCAGAGCTCCTAAAAAGCCGGGAGTGTTCCTAACTTTGCTAAAGTGATTTCTCTGAGTATAGTCTATCATTTTATCTCATTTCACTTGCAAATGGTAGCTTACTA
>CM035407.1:181710390-181715390 GCA_020310875.1 Ceratopteris richardii
CGGGATACATGCTCCTTTTATAGTGAGAAGTGTGCCCCTAAAATTTAGGAACTACCTTTCCAAATCAGCCTCCTAACTTGGAGGAATTAGTTGAGATGACTTGAGGAGTGGTTGAGTGACTTTTCTTGATGGAATCTCGTGGCTTTTGGCTTCCTTTGATTGCCCCACATGTCCATAAAAGATTCCACACGAATTTATAGCTTGAAGCTTGACTTTTAATACTCCCCCTCAAGCTTCAATTCTTCGTCCTCATCCAAGATCCTTCATGTAGATGCATTGCTTGAATTTTGAAATCTTCATCCCATCCAAAGCCTTTGTAAACATGTTGGCAACTTGGTCCTTGGTACCAATATGATGTACTAAAACTTCCTTGGATATCACCTTTTCCCTATGAAGTGATAGTGCACTTCAATATGCTTGGTTCTAGCATGATAGATAGGATTTGATGCTAGATGAATGCTACTCATGTTGTCACAAAAAATTGGATATGTGTCAACCTGCAAATTAAGCTCCATAAATAACTTCTTAATCCACATTAGCTCATATGTGACTTGAGCCAAAGCTCTATACTCAGCGTCGGTGGAAGATAATGCCACCGTGGGTTGCTTCTTTGAAATCCATGAGATGATCTTGCTACCTAGCATGACTAGGTAACCACTTGTACTTCTTGTATCCTCCTTGGAACCGGCCCAATCTGCATTAGAATAAGCTTTGACCTGCATATCATCATCAAATGAATAGAACAATCCTTCATTTATAGTGGCCTTGAGATATCGTAACATTCTTCTTGCAGCTTGCAAGTGTGTAGTCCTTGGACTATGCATAAATTGTGATAACACTCCAACTCCATATGCTATGTTAGGCCTAGTTATTGTGGCATAATTGAAAGGGCCTACAATAGATCGATACAAAGTTACATCCTCTAATGGCTCTCCATCAATGGAGCTTAGCTTTACATTAACTTCCATGGGATTTGAAATAGGCTTGGAATGTAGCATCCCAAACCTCTCAAGTAGGTCTAGAATATACTTCCTTTGTATGAGCATAATAGCTTCTTCTTTGTATACAGCTTCAATGCCAAAAAAATACCTAAGATATCCAAGATCAGATATCCTAAAACTCCTTTCCAAGCTTTGCCTTGATCTCCTCCATGCCCTTTGTATCATTACCTGTAATGATAAGATCATCTACATACACACACATGTAGACTACAAGTTCTCCTCTTTGTTTGATGAAGAGAGATGGATCCGCCTTGCATTGATTGTAACCACATTTGATCAAATAGTCCACCAATCTTTGGTTCCAAGCCCTTGGAGTTTGCTTTAGGCCATAGAGTGCCTTCTTCAACCTACAAACATGATGTGGAAACTCTTTATGAACAAAACCTAGTGGTTGCTCCATGTATACCTCTTCTTCCAAGTCTCCATTGAGAAAGGCATTCTTGATATCCAATTGGAAAAGCTTCCATCCTTTGCTAGCAGCCATTGCAATGAGTGTCCTAATGGTGCTCATCTTTGCCACAGGGCTGAATGTCTCTTCAAAGTCCACTCCATAGGTTTGTGCAAAACCCTTGGCCACCAATCTTGCTTTGAACCTAGAAATAGATCCATCTGAATTCCTCTTTACTTTATACACCCACTTATTACCTATTACCTCCATGTTATCCTTCTTGGGCACTAGAGTCCATGTTTGATTTTCCTCAAGTGCGTCAATCTCTTCTTGCATTGCCTCTTTCCATTCGGTGTACCTGCTTGCATCTTCATAGCAATCGGGCTCATGATCTTCTACTACTTTGTTCATATATGCATAATGTGTTGCCATGTATGAATCATAAGTAAACCTTTGAGTTGGATACTTAACTCTAGAAGACTTCCTTTCTTCACCCTTTGGAGGAATAAACCTCCTTTGCCTTGGGAACTTGATCTCTTTCTTTGACGTGGCTTCTTTCTCCATCATGTGTCCTTCATCATCTTCAACTTCATTACCTTCTTCATCCAACTCCACCAATGTTGTTTTGCCTTTGTTGATTGATTGTGCTTCATAGCTTGATGAAGATCCCCCCCTCCATGGTGAGTTCATGCTTGAACTATCTTCATTGATGGAACACCTTGGGCCGCTTAGCTCTAGGTCGATTTGTTCTTCATCATGTCCATGCTTTTCTTCTTCATAGTCCTGCATACAATCATACTTCTTATACCAAGGGAGTAGCTCATCAAATGCTACATCCCTTGATATCCTCAAGTCCTTTGTGTTTGGGTTGAAGCACCTGTAACCTTTATGATCATTTGAATATCCTAGAAACACACACTTTTCTGCCTTTGGTTGTAGCTTGTGCCTCAATTCACTTGGCACATGTACATAACAAGTACATCCAAATATCTTCAAGTGGGAAAGATCAGGTTTCTTACCATAATAGGCTTGATATGGTGTCAAGCCATGCATCCCTGAGGTAGGAGCCCTATTCATTAGATACACGGCAGTATTTGCTGCATCACTCCAAAACATGTTAGGTACATTCATCAATTTAAGCATTGCTCTAGCGATCTCGGCAATGTATCTATTCTTTCTCTCTACTACTCCATTTTGTTGGGGTGTGTACCTGCATGTTACTTGCCTCTTGATGCCTTGATCCATTAAAAAATCAGAAAACTCATTGGAGAAATATTCTCCCCCTCCATCGGACCTTAGCTTCTTGATATATGTACCTGTTTCCTTCTCTACCATTGCCTTGAATGCTTTGAAACATGTAAACACATCTGATTTGTTTTTGATGAAATAAACCCAAACCATCCTTGTGCAATCATCTATAAAAGTGACAAAGTACTTGTTACCTCCAATGGATTGCTCTTTGGTTGGCCCCCACACATCTGTATGTATCAATTCCAATGGATGTTGGCTTATGTAGCCACTCTTCTTGAATGGAAGTCTCGCTTGCTTCCCTAGTTGACAAGATTCACATAAATGCTTCATACCTTGTCCTTGGAAGTTGGGAAGACCTTCAACCAGCCTCTTAAATTGCATTTCCTTCATTCTTTGTATGTTGATGTGACCTATCCTCTTGTGCCACAAGTCCAACTCCGAAATCCTCTTGTTTCCATATGTGAAGTAGACATGTTGAGTGGAATGAGAATTTACCTCCAAAGTGAAGAGTCTCCCTTGCTTCTTTCCTCTTGCTATGACCTTGTAACCTTGCTTAGGGTTCTCCACAAAGCATCCACCTTTGTTGAACCTTACTTGATAGCCTCTTTCAACCATTTGCCCAACGGACACCAAGTTCTTTGTGATAGTAGGTACATGCAAGACATCCTTGAGACATCTTCCTTCCTCCTTGTCATCCAAAGCTACATCTCCAACATGGGAGATCTCATGGGCTGTATCATCACCTATTTCTACATGTCCTTTACCTTTGGGAACATGTAGATTAGTAAACCAAGAAGCATTGCAACTCATATGGTTGCTACATCCACTATCAATATACCAAGTGTTATCTACTTTGCTTGAATTCCCATTCATGTGCATCATCAAGAGATTGTCATTTTCTGAACTTGTAGAAGCATAATTACCTTGGCCTTTGTATGAAGAACCTTGATTATAGCTCCTTTGGTTTCCTCCTTGGTAGCAATCTCTAGCATAGTGGCCAAACTTGCCACATATGTAACATCCTTCGCCATCTTGATTCCTGTTTTGTTGATGTCGTCCTCCTCTTCCTCTTGTTCTTCCTCTCCCTCTTTGTGATGAGGTGCCTTGGTCATGTCCTTGATTGCTTGAGTGGCCTTGCCTTCCTCCAAACCTTCCTTTGCCCCTTCCTTGTCCTCGTCTTCCTTTGCCCCTTTGATTACCTGCATAGAAAACTTGTGCATCCTTTCTTTTAGTTGAACTTCCACCTATGTTCATTTCTTTGGTGACCATGAGAGCAACCAATTGCTCAAAATCGGGAAGATTATCCCTTACATAAACTGAAGTGGTAAAGGGTTTCCACTTCTCACCATCTCTGAAACCATTGAGAGTATAAGCCACAAGATCGTCATCATCTACATGGCTTCCAATGGATCCCAACGCATCTGATAACTCCTTGACCTTAAGTATGTAGTCATTTATGCTACTCCCTGAGCTCTTCCTAAGGTTGTTGAGCTCATTCTTGAGCTGGATCTTCCTTGCTTTGGTGCTTGTTGAATAAAGCCTTTCAAGTGTCTCCCATACCTTCATGCTTGAATCCAAGTCTTGGATATGGCCGATCATACTATTGCTAATGTGTTGGGAAAGAATAAAGATAACCCTCTTGTCTGTTTCATTCCATTCCCTAAAGGCCCTTCTCTGGTCATTGGTTGGATTCTCATCCAACCTAGGTCTTGGTTCACTTCCACTAATCAACCCCCAAAGGCCTTTGCCCATAAGATAGTTGGAGACCCTAAATCTCCATGGTTGATAGTTCCCTTTGTCTAGATTTTCAATTTGAGTGTTGAAGTCTCCCATATCTAGTCTTTGATACTTGACCTAGCCCTTGGCTAATGCTCCAATGTGTGTAAAATAAAAATGAGGCTCTGAGGTTACCTCAATCCAAAGCTTTCCTTAGATGGACACCTTGTGCTCTTAAAACTTTGAGTAGAATAGCTCCCCCTTGATGTGAGCTACCTCCAAGAAGCTTTTGTTGATGCAAATCTTCAACCACCAACTCCAAGAGGTCTTCTTGCTTGTATGTGATACCTCCAAGATGCCTAAATGCTCTGATACCACTGATGGGGGAAGTATCTCAACCCATAAGCAACGATGAAGCGCGAATGACCTCCACAGGTATCCTTCTTTGAGCTCTGCACACCAAAAGTGCTCTTACTCAGAGCTTATGCAGCCAACTCCAGTGAGCTTTTGTAGATCTGTGGTAGACACCAAGAGCTTTCCAACAAAACAAATTTTACTTCAAATGGATGCTTACACAAAGAGGAAAAATGTCTACAACATGAGCTAGTTGAATGCTCACAACTGCTAGTCAAGCAGAGACCTTA
>CM035407.1:181720390-181722890 GCA_020310875.1 Ceratopteris richardii
ATCAATGAAAGAAGGAAAACCATCTCCCATTTTACCTTAGCTTTGCTCTGATACCACTGTTGGGATAGATGGATGGAAACTCCAAGAAATGGGTAGGTACTACAAAATCCTGCATTGTACCAGCCACTTACAGCTTTAGAGTTGAGTTGTGGGCCCTCTTAGCTTTCCAATGACACTATACAAGTGCCTATGTACTTTGGAAAGATGTAAGAAAAGATTGAATCAAAACAAACCACTTCCAAGTTGAAGGATCAATGAAAACCTTTTATTTTTTATCGCACACCTGCTACTTGTTATGCTCAGTGCTACCACTACAATAGGAATTAGAAAATTCCTTTTATAGGTACCTAATTAGCTTAGTAAGCCAATGATTCCAAGTGGAATCACTTAAAATGATGCATTATACATAGAATGACTATGACAGAGAGATCATAGATGAACAATGTAGATCTATTGTATTAATGAACAATATTGTACATGATCATAGGCTTGACTGTAGGTTACAATGTAGACCTCACTCTCTTACAATGTGGCAATGGAGAACTCGGGGGTTGAGGCTTCTACCCGTGACTTTTTTCAAGCCACTTTTATAAGTGCTACATTCAATTTTTGAATTTGAATTCAACTTTTGGCTCTCCCTAAAAGTAATCCACCAATCTAGGAGTTATTCTCTCTAACATAAGGTCGTGACTTCTCAACTAATAAACTCCATGAGTTTGTGGAGAGTTACAAATATTCTTCCAAGTAAAAAAAAATAACTTTTACAAATGTAAAGGATAAAATTCTCCTAGCAATGTTTTGCATGGAGCTTCAATTGTTCTTGAATCTTCTAGCCAAATGTGTAGGTTTGCACTTTGCACCAACATGTATGTGTATATGTATATGTATATGTATATGTATATGTATATGTATATGTATATGTATATGTATATGTATATGTATATGTATATGTATATGTATATGTATATGTATATGTATATGTATATGTATATGTATATGTATATGTAGATGTATATGTATATGTACATTCTTGGTATAGAATATCACTATATACATGCATGTCCTAATGACTCTCTTTTATATAGAGGTGAATATGCAAACTCTTTGACATGATTAAAATGTCGATGTCCTTGACATAAGGAGGAAGAGGGTAAAATCCCAAAAAAGGTATCCAGACATTTTCCATTGGCTCTACAAGTTAAACATATGTTTCAAAGCCCTAAATTATCAAAGCTTTTGACATGGGGATTTGATCAAAAAAGTACTGATGGAGTAATGAGAATTCCAACAAATCATGCAGCTTTTCAATGTATTGACTCTAGATGGCCTGCTTTTGCACAAGAGCCACACAATCTAAAGTTAGGAGTTGCAATAGATGGGGTTAATCTGTTTTCAATGAAATCTTATAAATGGTCAACATGGCCTATGGTAGTCACTAACTACAATCTCCTGCCATACCTTAGCATTAAAAAGAAACATTTAGTGCTTTCACTTTTAATTTTGAGAAAAAGACAAGTTAAAGACATGAATATGTATCTTGCTCCTCTCATTCATGATCTCCAAGCGTTATGGAGAGGTATTAATGTCATTGATGTATCAAAAAGAATTAATTAGAGACACTTTATGGTTCGTGGAATTTGGGCTTGGACTATACATGATTTTCCAGGGTATGGTGTCTGTTAAGTTAATGATCTATTTTTTTATTTAATATGTATACAATTATATTTGAGTTAATCTAATTATAATTTTATGGTTTTCATGATGCATGAATATCTACTAAGGGATATGAGGCTTGTCCTTGTTGTGGTGATTGGTTGAGATTGGTTTATAGTAAGAATCTCAATAAAGATATTTATCTTTGACATCGATGGTTCTTGCCTAATGATCATGCATTAAGATGCAAAAGAGAAATGTTACATTTTAATATAGGTCAATGTCCAAAACCAATGACACCTATGGATTGGTATAAAAAATGGATAGACAGGCCTCTTATAGATCGAGAATCTGAAATCTTCAATGATGATGAAGATAATGAGAATGTAAAGATTAGAGCTAAAGAAAAATTGGCACTAGCAGAGAATATGTTGATATGGTATACTTTGGAGTATTGGAGGGAGTTAAAGGTCTATCATCTTTTGGATTGTATGCATATATTCAAGAATATTAGTTATTCATTATGGCAACATCTTCTTGGATTGAAAGACACAATAGCATCAAGAAATGATTTAAAGGAGAAAAAATCAAAACCAAAGTTATATCCAATTTTTGATAGAGCTCAATGAGAAACAACTTATGCACCTGCTCCTTGGATACTTACAACAAAAGAGATACAAACTATCAACAATAGGATTCAATCGATTCGAGCACCTATAGGATATGGAGCATTTTTCCAAAACATGTTTACTATGGATGATAGAAGCTTATCTAGGTTAAAGACACATGATTGGAATAACTTTTTGAAGCACATCCTACCTCTCGTTATTGATGGATGTACAACAAA